>JAPXFY010000013.1:65809485-65811985 GCA_030674185.1 Monoplex corrugatus
ACTTCATAAGTAATGAAATTACCTTCCAACGGCAAGTGTCTGATAGTTAAGTGGTTAAGAGCTTTATCACAAGTGTGACTTAGCCTTGAGATACACAACTACCTCGGAGGAGTTTGTTCGAACCCAGGGGGAGCAATCTATGAGCAATATTTATATCTATATCTACGTCTATACCTATATGTGTATCTCTATCTATGTCTATATGTGTATTTATATCTGTATCTATACGTATATCTATATCTATGTTTGCATCTATATTTATGTCTATATCTATATCTATATATTTACATCAGTACCTATATCTATATGTGTATCTATGTCTATGTCTATATTTATACCTATATGTATGTATGTATGTATGCATGTATGGATGCATGTATGCTAGTATGTATGTATGTATGTATGTATGTATGTATGTATGTATGTATGTATGTATGTATAACGATAATAATGATAGTAATATTGATAATAATAATTATTGTTATTATCATTATCATTGTTATCATTGTTATCATTATTTATTATTATTATTATTATATTATTATATTATCATTATCATTATTATTATTAATATTATTATTATTATTCGTGACAGCAGGAGGCCATCTAGGTGCCAATACCTGGATGCAGCCTGACCCCCTCTGATTTTAAGAAGTTCATGGCTGAAACATTTGCTTGGGGATGGGGGGGGGGTGAGGGGGAGTAGGGCTTCTCTGCTGAGAATTTCCTGCTGTCCAGCTCTGCCCAAAAGTTTCTTACTTCTTGCTTGGTTGTCGTTGTTGTTGTCGCTGTTGATGTTTATTTGTTTGGTTGATTGGCTGTCTATCTTTTTGTTTGTTTTTGTTTAGTTATTGGTATGATTTCAAGGGGGATAATTTTGCCTTCTCTTTGCTGAGGGAGGCTGTGATAACGTGTTTGCATTTTTAAGCCATACTTCAACAGTGCAAGAAATGACACGACGCTAGCGCTACACAACACATGAAATGGAAGACATGTTCTGCGTGTGTATGGTTGGTTAGCTGGTTCTAACTGAACTTGAACACACACACAAAAAAAAAAAAAAAAAAAAAGAAAGTAAGTGTGTTGAGAGGTTGGTTACATACGAGTATATATACTTCAGTTTTGCAGGACTGTATAGTCCAAGTTCACTTATTTTGTGGTTGCTGTTGCTTTGATGTGTTTGTTTGTTTGTTTGTTTGTTTGTTTTCTTTTTGATTGATTGTTTGCTTGCCTATTTTCTCCTTTTTTTCAAATGTTTATTAATGCATAATGTAATAAACAGACGATGAGTTTTTCCTCGAAAACAACACGTGTGTTAATTGCTTGTTTGGTTCCTTAGCTCGGGCGCCACACACACACACACACACACACACACCACACACACACACACACACACACAACAACACAACACACGACACACATCGCACGACACACACCCCACACACATGAACAACACACACGCACGCAACACTACACACAGAACACCACACACACACCACACCACACACACACACAGCACACACATGAACACACATCACACACAGCACAACACACACACACACACACACACACACACACACAAACACACACACACATGAACACACACACATCACGCACCACACACACACACACACACACACACACACTGAACACACACACATCACGCACCACACAACACACACACACACACACACACACACACACATGAACACACACACACACACCAGACACACACAGACACACACACACACATAGACACACCAGACACACACAAACACACACACACACACACCACACACACACACACACACACACACACACACACACACACACACACACACCACAGAGGCACACATTTACTCGTGTGTATGTGTTTGTCTATGTCCATGTCTGTATGTGTTCATGTGTACATGTATGTACGTTTGTGCCTGTGATGTGTGTTAGTGTTAGATGTAGTGTAGGGTTTGGACTTTCTTCTTATGTCACATTATACAGGGGGATGCAAAAGTAGGTTATACAGTAAGTATCACATCATTATTATACTGCTTAATTCCGCTCTCGATTAGAGGAGTGTGTGAATACCGACGGCAAGCAGTTTGAGTATCTGAGGGATTAAGGCTATGCTTGTTATTAATATTATATGCAATATTCATTTGTTTGTATAATAAATACAATGAGTATTGTACGTGTTTTCTTTTTTCATAATTGTATACCTACTTTTGTACCCCCCCTGTATTCCCGATGATGAACTTAGACAAAGCGCACCAACATCTCAGCGAATTCCATTAGACCAAATTGTTATGAGCAAAAAAAAAAAAAAACAAAAAACCACACACACAAAAAAAAAAAAAAAACTACACCACCATCCTCAAAAAAAGACAACAACAACACATTTTAATCGTGTAGCAATTTCTGATTTGATGTTTATATTTTGAAAAGTTTAAACGTGGTTTCCGAGTTTCATTTGTGTTATATTTATTCAAATCATTTCTTCTCCGAT
>JAPXFY010000013.1:65821985-65826985 GCA_030674185.1 Monoplex corrugatus
ACCAGCATCCTGCATTGTCAATCACGCTAGCAAAGCAAAAACTTAACCCTTTGAGTTCCTCACCCTATCCACCAGCTTCCCACCAACATCCCTGACCTGATTCAATGTACAGACACCTTTCCTTCGCTTGATGCAGGAAGTGATGGTTAGGGCGAGGGTCTCAAAAGGCTGATTTTTTTTTTTTTTTTTTTTTTTTGCAGCTGGCGGATATGATGTGGGTGTCACAAGGTTAAACGTTTTAAGGGTTGATGGTTAGAGAAGATAAAGCGGCAGGAGAGAGGACATGGGCCTGGAGAAAAGTTAAAGTCTCTACCACCTCACTCCCATGCAACCTGAGGGTTATGGGGCAAATTGATCTTTGAGCTTGATTAAATCTGCGAAATTTATAAGTGCCAATGCTATCCTGATTAGTATTTTAGGTTAGTACTTGGATGGGTGACGGCCTGAACACGGGTGCTGTTGGCACCTTCAAAAGCGGTTCCATGGTGTAATGGTTAGCACTCTGGACTCCGAATCTAGCGATTCGAGTTCGTATCTCGGTGGAAACTAGCACTGTTTTTGATTGTTTGTTTGTTTGTTGTTGTTGATGTTTGTTTGTTTGTTTGTTTGTTTGTGTGGTTTGCGGGCTAGTTAGTAGAGCCATGGACTCAAGATTGATATTTTGAGTTGAATCCAGCCTAAAAATATCTGTCTCTTGTCTCCTCTGTCTCCCTCTGTCTCTCTTCTCTGTCTCTGTCTCTGTCTCTCTTTAGCTCTCTGCCTCTGTCTCTGTCTGTCTGTCTGTCTTGTCTGTCTGTCTGTCTGTCTCTCTCTATCTTCTATCTATATGCTCTCATTCTCTCTCTCTCTGTCTCTCTCTCTCTGTCTCCCTCTATGTCTCTGTCTGTCTGTCTGTCTGTCTCTCTCTCTCTCTCTCTCTCTCTCTCTCACACACACACACACACACACACACACACACAACACACACACACACACTCACTGTACAACACGACACACAGGGCAGGAAGAGCACGAACACCCAGCACGGCTGTTGCTAGAACTCAGCTCTGTGTATGACAGTGTCTGGAATCTTATCTCTGTTTCCGTGTTGCACGTGCCTGTGTTTGTGACTTGTCTGCCGTTTACCTGGCCCGGTGGGTGTGGAGAAAGAGCTTCTGCTTTCCGTTCTGATAGCACGGGTTCGAGCCTTGGTCGAAAAATAAGTTTTAGGTTAAGGCCATTTCAATCCTGAAAGCTAGCACTGCCAACAGACTTTTGCATCTGCAAGAAGCATTGCATAAACATTGCAAAAGATCAGGCACCACCAGGCAGGTACTGCAGTGGATCCACTTACACTCTTTGTCCCCCGTACGGATGCCGAGAGCTCTTTCAGTATGAAGATTATCCCCCACCTTATGGAAATTCTGCGCCAGAAATGTCCTCTTTTCTGTCACTCTCTTTGTGTCTGCCTTATTGCTTTCTCTTCTGGAATTTTTTCCTATCATTTTTTTTTTTGCCTTGCTAGTCCGTTTAGCTATATGTGTTCGTTAAAGTCTTACGTATTTTTTCTTAGAATTGATCATTAGGTACGTGTATTAAGTGCATAGTTTGGCTTCTAGGGAAATGAGGTATGCGGAAGCAATTTTGAATTTTTATTCAAAGTATATTTTTTAAATCCCCTGTGTGATAAATTGGATGAAGTGGTCAACCCCATTGGCATCTCCTTAGATTATGTGCGCAAGTGCATCGATATGTGTGCTTAGTTTTCTTTTCTTTTTTCCCTGTCGAAGTATTGTGTGTGCGTTGAAATGGTTGTAGCCCTGATAAGTCTCTACGCAGTGGTCTGGGCTTTAAACAAAAATAACAATACACAATAACAATAACAATAGCAGTGTTTGTATCTCACGCAATGAAGAGGCGGACAAAATGACAAAGCTGGGAGTAGACAAGATGGCAAAGCTGAGTGTGGACAAAATGGCAAAACTGAAAATTGGACAAGTGGCAAAACTTGGAGCGGACTAAATGGCAAAGCTGGGAGCAGACAAAATGGCAAAGCTGGGAGCTGACAAAATGGCAAAACTTGGAGCGGGCAAAATGGCAGCACTAGGAGCCGACAAAATGGCAAAACTAAGAGCGGAAAAAATGTCAGACCTGGCAATGGACAAAATGGCAAAACTGGGTGCAAACAAAATTGCAGAGCTGTGAGTGGACAAAGTGGCAAAGCTGCGATCGGAAAATGGCAAAACTGGCCATGGACAAAATGGCAAAACTAGCAGTGACAAAATGGTAAAGCCGGCAGTGGACAAAATGGCAAGATTGGGAGCGGACAAAATGGCAAAGCTGGACGGCAAATGGCAAAGCGGGACGACGAAATGGCAAAGCTAGAGTGGACAAAATGGCAAAACTGGGAGCAGACAAAATGGCAAAGCTAGGAGTGGACAAAATGGGAAAACTGGGAGCAGACAAAATGGCAACAGTAGGAGCCGACAAAATGGCAAAACTAAGAGCGGACAAAATGTCAAACCTAGGAGCAGACAAAATGGCAAAGCTGGGAGTGGACAAAATGGCAAAGCTACAAACGGACACAATGGCAAAGCTGGGAGTGGACAAAATGCAAAGCTGAGAGCGGACAAAATGGCAGGGCTGGGAGTGGACAAAATGGCTAAGCTGGGAATAGACAAAATGGAAAAGCTGGGAGCGGACAAACAAAATGGCAAAACTAGGTGCAAACAAAATAGCAGAGCTGGGAGCGGACAAAACGGCAAAGCTGCGAGTGAAAAATGACAAAACTATGAGTGGACAAAATGGCAAAACTAGAAGCAAAAATGGCAAATCTAGGAGCAGACAAAATGTCATAGCCTGGAGCTGACAAAATGGCAAAGCTGGGAGCTGACGGACAAAATGGCAAAGCTGGGAGCTGACGGACAAAATGGCAAAGCTGGGAGCTGACGGACAAAATGGCAAAGCTGGGAGCTGACGGACAAAATGGCAAAGCTGGGAGCTGACGGACAAAATGGCAAAGCTGGAAGTGACAAAATAGTGAAGCTGGCAGTGGACAAAATGGCAAAGCTGGGAGAAGACAAAACGGCAAAACCAGGAGCAGACAAAATGGCAAAACTAGGAGCAGACAAACTGGCAAAGCTGGGAGTGGACAAAATGGCAAAGTTGGGAGTAGACAAAAGGCAAAACTAGGAATGGACACAACGGCAAAACTACGAATGGACACAATGGCAAAACTAGGAATGGACAAAATGGCAAAACTAGGAGTGGACAAAGTAGCAAAAATTAGGAGCAGACAAAATGGCAAAATTAGGAGCAGACAAAATGGCAAAGCGGCGAGTGGACAAAATGGCAAAACTAGGAGCGGACAATATGGCAAAGCGGCGAATGGACAAAATGGCAAAGCTGGGAGCGGACAATATGGCAAAGCTGCGAGAGGACAAAATGGCAAAGTTGACAGCGGAAAAATCGCAAAGCTGGGAGTGGACAAAGTGGCAAAGTTGGGAGCAAAGCATGAACAGAAAGATAACATCAGCCTGGCATATGGAAACCGTCATCAAATTGTTTTTCTTTTTCTTTCTTTCTTTCAGAGCACCCCAGCTACACACATGCGTTGTCACTATCTGTCCCGACACAGAGCAAGTTAATTTTCCCCTGCCTGTGGACTGGGCTCAACCAGGTTGAACAAACACATGAACAAGCGCTCCCGACTTTTACCATTCCCGCCGTGTTGCCTCTGTGGAGAAGCTGACCAGACAGCAGAACACAGCAGAACTACCGACCGCTGGCGAAGCAGACCTGGCCGATACCCCTGCTTTACAACGGGTGGACAGTCTGCATTTGCCTGATGAAATGGTTATCGAGTGGCGTCGGGAGCTTGTGAGGTGATTGTCCGGAGAGTGGTGAGGCATTAGTGCTTTGGGTCCCATCCTTTTTCTTTTTTTTTCTTTTTTTGTTGTTGTTGTTAACAGCAGAATACAACCTTCAGGACTGCGAGAGCGACCGGTTGTTGAGGGAGAAAATCTGGTCGAGTCCCTGATTCATAGAGTGGACAGCCCCCATTTGTTTGATGAAATGACATTCGAGTGGCGTCATCAGGAGCTTAGGAGGTGATTGTCCGGAGAATGGTGAGGTATTGGTGCTATGGGTCTCATCCAGCATCCTCAGGTGTTTCTTGTTAACGGGAGAATACATCTTTCAGGACTGCGAGAGCTACCGGTTGCCGAGGGAGGAGATTAGGCCGACACCACTGAGCCTGTGGGAGGAGCTGTAAATGCTTGTGGATAGGCTAGAGAAGGTCACTGATTTCATTATCGAGACTAAATTCACAAATGTAACAGTGAAGGAGAAGAAGAAGAAGCAAAGAAGAAGAAGAAAGAAAAGAAGAAGAAGAAGAAGAAGAAGAAGAAGAAGAAAGAAGAGAAAAGAAAGAAGAAAGAAGAAGAAGAAGAAGAAGAAGAGAAAGAAGAAGAGAAGAAGAAGAAGAAAGAAGAAGAAGGAAGAAAGAAGAAGAAGAAGAAGAAGAAGAGAAGAAGAAGAAGAAGAAGAAAGAAGAAGAAGAAGAAGAAGAAGAAGAAGAAGAAGAAGAAGAGAAGAAGAAGAAGAAGAAGAAGAAGAAGAAGAAGAAGAAGAAGAAGAAGAATGATGATGATGAAGAATGAATGATGAGAGATGAAGAAGAAGAAGAAGAGAAGAAGACAAGAAAGAAGAGCAAGAAGACAAGAAGAACAAGAACTGCACACGCTTCCATCCATTCTTTCAGTTTAAATACGTAACTGACTTTGTGAATGGTTGGAGAAGTTTTAAAGCGGCGAAGGAGATGGAACCTCCTCGAACCCCCCCCCCCCCCCCCCCCCCCCCCCCCCCCGTTGTCATGACTCTCGCCAAGAGGAAAGTTATAAGAGAGAGGCTATGGAAAGAGAGAAGAAGATAAATTCTTTAAAGACAGAAAAAGCACTACTATGAAGTTTTTTCTTTAAGGTGGTGAGAGGTTTGGTTAATAATTTTTATGAGCTGAATCG
>JAPXFY010000013.1:65834485-65849485 GCA_030674185.1 Monoplex corrugatus
CTGTCAATGCACCAAAGAAGACAAATCATTATATAGACAGTCCAATTATCGATAAGTGTTTGCTCTTTTCAAAATTATCTTCGTCATCATTTCTGCCAGTGGCAAGAAACTCTGGGGACAGCCAGAGAGCAGAAGGTCCTCAGAGGAAAAACAACGATCAAAAAAGTGTTTCGGACCTTTTCTCCTGACACTCATCATCATTTCTCCAGGTACGAACTGGTAAATAAGAAATAATTACTTTTATATCAGTTTCATCATAAATTAGTAATATACATTTACACATACCAGATAGTTCCTCTACTATGACACACAAATCATCATCATCATCAGATACCTTACCGCATGGCGTTGGCGACTATGGACTTCCATCTGTCTCTATCTCTTGTTGCCTCATGCATCTCTTCCTCCCTCCTTGTCTTCAGCCACTCTGCAAGTCCCTCCAGCTTTCCCGTTGTGACCAGGTGTTCCAAATCCCCTTCCCTCATAAAATGGCCTATGAATGTTGCCTGCCTTTTCCTAATCTTCCTTATGAATGATCTACTTGTGTCTGCCTCCTTTCATTTTCCTTCTTCACACAAATGTTTCACCAAAATTGTTAACAAACAATTTGCTATCTTTACGCTGTTTTTTGTTTTTCTAAAATCTTCACTACTTCTCAAAGTCATCTGCGTCGTTTGTCACAATAAATCAACATCAAAAGAACTTACGCGACAAAGTTTCAGATTCCTACAGAGGATATAGGAACTATCTGTTATATTTGTGATTGTAGAGGGCAGTGTGTCATCAATGATCTTTCTGCAGGAGCATCTAGTGCCACTCTTGCAACCACAAACCAACCAGATCAGTTCACTATAAGCTTTTAAGGCCATTGGAAGCAAGCTCCAGACACGGATTCAAGAGTTCATGTTCTTACTGAGTATCAATCCCCACCCTTTAGGAAATGAAAGACACGTTTTGCTTAAGTTTGTAGCAAGATTTCCACAACCCTGCTTGGTAAGTGGCCCACTTTGAAGGCTGCAGCAGTTCTCTGTTAGTGGCTGAAATCTTTTCCAGGGATCATATTATTCTAGCAGTACAACTGTCTGTGCACGTGTGCTTCATTGAAGGAATGGTTTTGTCATACAGCACAACTGTGAAACGCTCAATCAGTTTGAAATGCTCATCTTTCATACCCAGCGAAACGAAAGGAATTTGGGCAATGAACCTGAAAGCAACATTGACTGCAGAATATCATCTGTACTTCGTATGGTATTTACTTTCTACTGCCAAAGAAAGAAGATATATTATCACAATCTGTGAAACTATGATAAACAAGTAAACACTTAGATTTGTCATTTTCCAGAGGTTAGGCAGTGGCGTCGATATCAAGATCACTAACGTTTGTTCCAACTCTGAAAACTGCCCATATGCTGGCTCCTGGAAATGTTGCCTTGAAATTTTTACCAGTGAAATCTTTCTATCACATCTCATAAGCCAACTACAAGGTATCAAGAGAGTGATATAATGTGGGACACCTATCCTGTCAACAGCATCAAACATTGTGTGAATTGATAATGTGGGACACCTATCTTGTCAACAGCATCAAACATTGTGTGAATTGATAATGTGGGACACCTATCCTGTCAACAGCATCAAACATTGTGTGAATTGATAATGTGGGACACCTATCCTGTCAACAGCATCAAACATTATGTGAACTGATAGTGTGGGACATTATCTTGTCAGCAGTATCAAACATTGTGTGAACTGATAATGTGGGACACCTATCTTGTCAACAGCATCAAACATTGTGTGAACTGATAGTGTGGGACACCTATCTTGTCAACAGCATCAAACATCATGTGAACTGATAATGTGGGACACCTATCTTGTCAACAGCATCAAACATCATGTGAACTGATAATGTGGGACACCTATCTTGTCAGCAGTATCAAACATTGTGTGAACTGATAATATGGGACACCTATCTTGTCAGCAGTATCAAACATTGTGTGAACTGATAATGTGGGACATCTATCTTGTCAACAGCATCAAACATTGTGTGAACTGATAATGTGGGACACCTATCTTGTCAACAGCATCAAACATTGTGTGAACATATAATGTGGGACACCCTCTTGTCAGCAATATCAAACATTGTGTGAACTGATAATGTGGGACACCTATCTTGTCAGCAGTATCAAACATTATGTGAACTGATAATGTGGGACACCTATCTTGTCAACAGCATCAAACATTGTGTGAACTGATAATGTGGGACACCTATCTTGTCAGCAGTATCAAACATTGTGTGAACTGATAATGTGGGACACCTATCTTGTCAGCAGTATCAAACATTGTGTGAACTGATAATGTGGGACACCTATCTTGTCAGCGGCATCAAACATCATGTGAACTGATAATGTGGGACACCTATCTTACATCAAATAGTATGTGAACTGATAATGTGGGATGCCTATCTTGACAACAGCATCAAATATTGTGTAATCTGGTCATGAACAGTCCAATAAAGACACTAGTTACATCAGTACCTACCATGCGAACGATGAAATCGGTCGATTCGTTTTCAACAGGATCTTGCAGGCGAAGCAGCGTTCTCGTGTCTGCCTCTGTATGAACGCTTTCTTGTATGCATCAATAGGTTCTCTGTATCACAACACCTGCAATAGATGTAATGATCATCACTTTCACCTGAGGAAAATTGGCAGCTGCTTCTTTGTCTGAAAGGAACTGCAAGAGTGCCTGTGTGCTGTTGGGATTAAGCTGAAAATCTTGTCATCTTGTAGGGATTTTATTCTGATCAGCGATTTTACATCATCTGCCTGTTCGTCTTTTCAGTGTAATGCTGCTGTCAAAGTAGGTGTCCCACATTACATCGCTCTTTTGGCATCTTCTAGCTGGATTAGGAGGTATGGCAGAAATATTCCACTGGCAAAAGCATCAAAGGCTGCAACTCTGGTTGTGGAGAGCATGTGCATATTTGCAGCACAAGGGGAGGCGTCATCTCAAATGAATCAGGATGCTTAGTGGTAGATACTAAACGTTGCTTTTTCAATTAGTTAGGCACCCTTCTATCGTCATCATTATCATCATGGCGTTGGTGATCATGGCCCTCCACACGAATCTATCCACTATCGATGCCAGTACATCTCCCACCGTCTCTGTCCTAAGTCACCCTGCAAGCCTGTCCAATATTTTCTCCCTGGGTCTACCTGGCCCTCTCTTTCCTTCCAGCTTTCCTGTTGTGATCAGGTGCTCTAATGCCCCTTTCCACGTAAAACGCCATATAATTGTTGCTTAATTTTTTCCCTAATCTTCTTTATTAATGATCTTTTTGTGTCTGCCTCCTGTAATACTGTCTCGTTTTTCTTTGCTGTCCATGGAACTCTCAACATTCTTCTTACAAACCACATTTCAGTTGCCTCAATTTTGTGCAGACTTTGCGTGTTGACTGTCCACGCCTCACAAACATACAATAGTATCGGTTCTGTACAACATTCAAGAACTCTCTTCCTGATGTTAATTGATAGGCATTTGTTAGTAAGAATGCTTTTCATCTTCTTGAATACTGTCTTGGCTTGGCCGATTCTGCTGGCTGTTTCTGATGTGTATCTGTCGTCTAGTGAGATGACCGTTTCCAGATATTCAAACTTATCAACCTGTCTCAAAGCTGTGCCATTTGCTGTTATTTTGCGTGAGGAAATTTGTTGTTTTTTTTTGTTTTTTTTGTTTTTTTTTACTCATTACCATGACTTAAGTCTTCTTGCTATTTATTTTTGCTTTCTGTTTCTATTATATTTACACAGTTTTGTAGGTCTTTTTCATTTTCTGCAATACCCTGCTATAATACAGGACAAATATTGTTCAGCAACGAACAGGGTTTTCAGCAGCACGTTAGAGTCGTTGCTTTCTCTTTTTTGAAATGTTGATGACAGTTCTAAGTATGGGAATTCAGTACAAGTTAATACTTCTGATGAAACAACATACTGTGAAAATCACACATGACTATGCATCTTTTAATAGCCCAAGCCTTAAGGTCAATACGTCTCTCGTTATTTTGATATAATTTTGTTACAATTGAAGTAAAACGTTCTGTGTTCTGTGAGAGTATGAGGAACAAAAACCAAAACTCAGAAACAATATTAATTTATGTTTTCTGAAACGATGTTACAGAGATAATACTCAAGTGGCAGAGTGTTGTAAAGTTATTTCTATATTGAAAAGACTGTTTCGTATTTCATCTACTACACAGCCTTTCAGTATGGAAAGAACAACGTCCAGAGATAACATTAAGGTTGCAAATTGTTGGAAATTTTAACGATACTAGAGTAATTCCAGCCTACTTTTTTAATTAAGAGAGAGAGAGAGAGACTGACAGACAGACAGACAGAAACAGAAAGACAAGAAACAGAGAGAGAGAGAGAAACAGTGAGAGAGAGAGAGAGAGAGACGAGAGACAGACAGACAGACAGAGAGAAACAGAAAGAGAGAGAGAGAGACAGACAGACAGACAGACAGACAGACTGAGAGAGACAGAGACACAGAGAGAGAAAGAGAAAGAATCAAAGAAAGAGAGAATGTGTAAGTGAGAGAGAGAGAGTGTGTGTGTGTGTGTGTGTGCGTGAGTGAGTGTGTGTGTGTATGTGTGTGTGTGTGTGTGTGTGTGTGTGTGTGTGTGTGTGTGTGTGTATATATGTGTGTGTGTGTGTGTGTGTGTGTGTATGTGTGTGTGTAATGCACTTCATCATAATGTGAAGCATTCTGCCCACTTTTCTGCTGGAGGTATGATAATGATCACCAACGTGTTAAACATAGGGAAGAGCTTGTATGGCGGACACTTTAAATTGGATACCACCCATCTTCTTAAACAGAACCACCACAAGGACAGTTATTCTGATCGGTATTGTTTAGTGTTATTTTCGTTTAAAGTCCAGCCGACTGCGTAGAGCCACATTAGGGCTATAACTGTTTGAAAACATACACAAAACGTCAACAGGAAAAAAAAGAAAAAATCAATTGGTACATATCAATGCATTCGCGCACATAATCTAAGGAGATGCCCTGGGTTGACCACTCCGTACAATTTATCGCAGAGGGGATTTAAAAAAACACACCTGAATACACATTAAACTAAGGACACTAAAACATGCATAACAACGGGCCTATAATACCTAAAATTGCTTCCACATGTCTCATTTACATAGTGCTAAAAATGCACTTAATACACATACACAGTTATCACTCCTAATCGAAAGTACGTAATATTTTTCCAAACACATACAGGTGAATTGACCAGCAAGGCAGAAAATGATAGGAAGAAATGACAGGAAGTAAATGAACGAGGCAGAAACAAAGAGAGTGACAGAAAAGAGAAAAAGTTCCAGCACAGAGTTTCCAGAAGGTGGGGATACTATTTATACTGAAAGAGCTCCCCAGCTTCCCTATGAAGAGGAAATCTGATCGGTAGTTGTATAGAGAGCCTCCACACAAGAAAAAAAGCCCCAACAAATCCATAATGAACTCTTCACATATAAGTCACGATTAAAAAGGAAATGTAAACATGAAACAAGAAAAGAAAACAGAAACAACTGAAATAGCGTGTGAGGTTAACGACTGAGATGTGAGATACCTGTGAGAGTGTTTGCAATCAATACGAAGGGAACATGAACGTGCACCGTCGTATCAATGGCCGCCTGACAATAAATCAAATGACTTGTTGGTAAATGAAAAACATTCTTGTTGCTTTTCCCGCTACGATTGTGAACCGTGACATAAATCATTTGAGTAATTCCTTCTTCACCATAATACTATTTATGTCAGTCTGTTCGTTGTTGTAACTAACACACAATGACATATATCATGTATGCTCATTGTACTATTTAAATCACTTTCTCATGATTTATGGAATGATTCCACCTTGGAAAAAAGGCATGTGTTTTCAGATAGAGAGAGGGGAATGGGGGTGGAGGGAATAGTGGGTATAACATATGCTTTTGAAGAAAAGAAATTATTGTGAATAGGGAATGTGTTTGTGTGTGTGAGAAATGTGTTTGTTTGTGTGTGTGTGTGCGTGTGTGTGTGTGTGTGTGTGTGTGTGAGAGAGAGAGAGAGAGAGAGAGAGAGAGAGAAAGAGAGAGCGTGTACAGCTCATGTTTTTATATATATTGTCAGATCTCGATATATTATTAGACAATGAAACTCGTGATCAGGTCAGGCGAACAGAATTCAGTCGTATATATGATCTACCAACAAAATCTGGGCTGGTATGCTCATTAAACTGGATAGTCTAAACATTCCATTGGGAGCGAGATGGGCTATAGTTTACTCAGCACTTCTTTTCTTTCGTGTTTTACCTGTCTTTTTGTTGCCAGATGATACCAGAATAAAATCTTCATCACAATGTCTTCATGCATGCATCGACTCGTCAAAGAGACAAACATAAAATCTACTTTAATTGTAAATGGAAATACACAGTTTCCAACCGAGAGAGGGCGTGGACAAGGACATCCGATTTCACCCTATTTGTTTCTATTGTGTGTAGAAAACCTTGGAATGACGGTAATGAAAAATGACAGAATAAACGGTATAACTGTTAACAACTGTACACAAAATATTCACAATACTCGGATTTTACGTAGATCGTAGCGCAAGCTGATGCATCTTCTTTTGAGGAAATTATCAACACATTATAACATTTTTGAACAGAAATCAAGTTTATCAATAAACAAAGTATACCTACAAGCTATATATGGTTTGGAAATATGAAAAATTTGACAACGCAATATTCACCACATCTATTGGTATTAATGGAAAGGAATCAACCAAGATTTAAGATTTTAGGAGTTAAGATAACTTTATGGCAGTGAAAATTTTTAGTGCGACGATAAAATTTTCAGAAGTCTTAACGTTATCAATGATATGAATGAAGCGTGTATTCACTCCATTGGGACTGTTAGGTGTTGTAAAATCTTTGATTTTTAACTAAATCGGTAGATCTGTGGATGCTTCTCCGTTCTTCTTCTCCTTCTCCTTCTTCTTCTTCTTCTCCTTCTTCTTCTTCTTCTCTCTTCTTCTTCTTCTTTCTCTTCTTCTTCTTCTTTTCTTCTTCTTTCTTCTTCTCTTCTTCTTCTTCTTTCTTCTTTTCTTCTTCTTCTTCTTCTTCTTCTTCTTCTTCTTCTTCTTCTTCTCTTCTTCTTCTTCTTCTTCTTCTCTTCTCTTCTCTCTCTCTTCTTCTTCTTCTTGCTTCTTCTTCTTCTTTCTTTCTCTTCTTCTTCTTTTCTTCTTCTTTCTTCTTCGCTTCTTCTTCTTCTTCTTCTTTCTTCTGCTTCTTCTTCATTCTTCTTTTCTTCTTCTTCATTCTTCTTCTTCTCTTCTTCTTCATTCTTCTTCTTCTTCTTCCTTCTTCTTCGCATTCTTCTTCTTCTTCGCAATTCTTCTTCTTCTTGCAATTCTTCTTCTTCGCAACTTCTTCTTCGCAATCTTCTTCTTCTTCTTCTTCGCAATTCTTCTTCGCAATTCTTCTTCGCAATTCTTCTTCTTCGCAATTCTTCTTCTTCGCAATTCTTCTTCTTCTTCTTCGCAATTCTCTTCTTCGCAATTCTTCTTCTTCTTCTTCTTCTTCGCAATTCTTCTTCTTCTTCGCAATTCTTCTTCTTCGCATTCTTCTTCTTCGCAATTCTTCTTCGCAATTCTTCTTCTCGCAATTCTTCGCATTCTTCTTCGCAATTTCTTCGCATTCTTCTTCTTCTTCGCAATTCTTCTTCGCAATTCTTCTTCTTCGCATTCTTCTTCGCAATTCTTCTTCTTCTTCTTCGCAATTCTTCTTCTTCTTCTTCTTCGCAATTCTTCTTCTTCGCAATTCTTCCTTCTTCTCGCAATTTCTTCTTCTCGCAATTCTTCTTCTTCGCAATTCTTCTTCGCAATTCTTCTTCGCAATTCTTCTTCGCAATTTCTTCTTCTTCGCAATTCTTCGCAATTCTCTTCGCAATTCTTCTTCTCTTCTTCTTCTTCGCAATTCTTCTTCTTCTTCTTTTTCGCTTCTTCTTTTCCTTCTTCTTCTTCTTCGCAATTCTTCTTCTTCTTCGCAATTCTTCTTCTTCTTCTTCGCAATTCTTCTTCTTCGCAATTCTTCTTGCAATTCTTCTTAGCAATTCTTCTTCTTCTTCGCAATTCTTCTTCGCAATTCTTCTTCTTCGCAATTCTTCTTCGCAATTCTTCTTCTTCTTCTTCTTCGCAATTCTTCGCAATTCTTCTTCGCAATTCTTCTTCTTCGCAATTCTTCTTCGCAATTCTTCTTCTTCTTCTTCGCAATTCTTCTTCTTCGCAATTCTTCTTCTTCGCAATTCTTCTTCTTCTTCTTCGCAATTCTTCTTCGCAATTCTTCTTCGCAATTCTTCTTCGCAATTCTTCTTCTTCTTCTTCTCCTCCTCCTTCTCCTCCTTATTCTTCGTCTTCTTCTCCGACTTCTTAATTAATTTTGTAGTATGTCTTTTTTAAACCCGTTTGGACTCATTGTGCGTTGCACACAATCAAGCTTTTTAGTGGAGAACTCAATTGTTAGACGAGCTGATCGCATTCCAGTAAGTTGTTGTACAGCATACACCTCTGGTAGATGTGCATGCTGAGTGTTTTCATGTTTTCAGAAACCAGCCTCTGACAAGATTTGCAGGACAGCTAACACATATATCTGATATTCTGCATACGTATACGCAAGAAGGGAGTATGGGCACTGACAGGTCTGCAGACATGTTGACGTTAAAAACCAGAAAAACTCCCACATATTTATAATAATATAATCAATAATTACAGTATTTTATAGCGCAAAATCTTGATAGAAATCAAATCTATGCGCTGAACAGACACGCACGCACGCACGCACACACACGCACGCACACACACATGGCTATAAATGGGAAAAAAATTATAGAGAACATATTATATACAAATATATATTACAATGTAAGTCCACACCGAGCGGAGACAGGCGACAGAGGGGGTTGAGTGAGGTCAGGATTTTATGCAGAGGAGAAAAGGTGAGTTTTGAGAGCGGACTTGAAGGAGACAAAAGTAGGTTGTTGACGGACTGAGAGAGGAATTTTGTTCCAGAAGAGTGGACCAGAAACAGACAAGGCTCGTGGACCATAGGTATTGAGCTTAGTGCGTGGAAAGCGAAGAGTCAGAGGATCGGAGGCAGAGCGGATGGTACGTGAGGGAACATAGATCTCAAGTAGGCTTGACAGGTAATCGGGGCTGCGTTATTGAGGCTTTTGTAGCACATGGGGTCTAGTTTGTCCTGTATGCGCTTTGATACAGGGAGCCAATGAAGTTGTGCCAGGAGAGGAGATATGTGGTCAGCTTTTTTCTTTTTGAGTACAGCATTGTTTTGAATGCGCTGTAGGATGTGAATGGTGGAGGCAGGAAGACCAGACAGAAGTGAACTGCAATAATCAATGCGAGAAATTATGAAGGACAGAACGAGTCTTGCAGTTGTTTCGACAGAGAGATAATTCCTGATCAGGCTTATATGATGGAGGTGATAGTAGCAAGATCTGGCAGTTTGAGAAACAGAGTTGTTCATGGAGAGGGTAGAGTCAAGGTAGACACCAAGGTTTTCAGCTGAATCAGAAATTGGGACTGATGTGTTACATAATGGGAGAGAAAGAGGAGGCAGCTGAGAAAGTTTCTGACGGGTGCCAGTGAGGATAGCTTCCGTCTTGTCGTCGTTAAGCTGAAGTTTATTGTATGTCATCCAGTTCTTAATTCCGAGTAGCACTCAGTGGTGCGAGTCAAGAGACGCTGTACATTTTCAGGAGAGTCACTGTCTTGAAGTTGGGTGTCATCAGCATAGACGTGGTGTTTTATAGAATGGAAGTTGATGAATGTGGACAGGGGGGAGGTGTAAAGAGTGAAAAGAACAGGGCCGAGGACAGATCCTTGTGGAACACCACAGGTCAGTTATGCAGGTTGAGAGTAAGTGCCATTCAAATTATCACACATATCATTGTACTTTGAAAGGTTTTTAGTTTCAAATTATCTGTGAGTGACCGCTTTGAAAAGTGTTAGTTTCAATTTAACTGTGACCACTTTGAAATGTTTTAGTTTCAAATTATCTTTAAGTCGCCACTTTGAAAAAGTTTAGTTTCAAATTATCTTTAAGTGGCCACTTTGAAAAGTGTTAGCTTCAAATTATCTGTAAGTGGTCACTTTGAAATGTTTTAGTTTGAAATTATCTTTAAGAGGCCAGTTTAAAAATTTTATTTTCAAATTATCTGTAAGTGGTCACTTGGAAATGTTTTAGTTTCAAATTATCTTTAAGTGGCCACTTTGAAAAGTTTTAGCTTCAAATTATCATTACCTGTAAGTGGTCACTTTGACTTTGGGTTTAAATTAAACCCAACGTCAAACTTAGAAACACCAAAATAGCAACATGGAACATCAGAACACTGTTGCAGAAAGGTAAATTAGACAGCATCAAAATGGAGATGGAAAGGCTTAACATCAGTATTTCAGGACTAGGGGAAGTGAGATGGAAGGGGGCAGGCATGATAACATCAGGAGAATATACAGTGATATACTCTGGTGGTAATTCACATGAAAGAGGAGTAGACACCATAATGGACAAAGACAAATCAAAAGCAGTTAAGGGATACTGGGCAGTGTCCGACAGAGTTTTACTGGTCAAATTGGGAGGTAAACCATTTGATATCAACATCATACAGGTGTATCCACCAACATCCGCAAGTACTCAGGGACATCGACAACTTCTACGAAGTTTTAGTGATGACCAAGGTCCAATGTAAATCACAAGAAGTTACAATCATAATGGGAGATTTTAATGCTAAAGTGGGACAGGATAGGGTGGAGGATATAGTTGGACCGCATGGCCTTGGTACACAAAATGAAAGGGGAGGGAAACTTGTAGAATGGGCACAGAAGAAGGAGTTAATAGTAGGCAACACCTGGTTTGAGCAGCCTAACAGAAGAAAATGGACTTGGATGAGTCCAGGAGATAATACCAAAAATCAGATTGACTACATCCTGATCAACAAAAGATTTAGAAATTCTTTACTGTCAGAAAAACACTACCAGGCGCAGACTGCAACAGTGGCCACAATCCTGTAGTGGGAAGGTTTAGGCTGAAATTGAGGAAAAGGAAACAGACCAAAAGCAAGATCAAACTAAACCTTTGACTCTTAAAGACAGATGAAATGATACGTAAAAAAATTAATGTACATGTTCAAAACAAATTCGGTGCTCTGGAAGACATTGGTGACAGTGAGGAATAATGGACACAGTTGAGAATTTCGATAAATGAAGCTTGTGAAGAAATACCTAAGGCAGATAGAAAAGCAAAAAATAGCTGGATGACTAATGACATTTTGGGCTTGATGGAGGAAAGGAGGAGGGCAAAGAGAAACGAGGAGATATACAGGAAGATAAACAAAGAAATCAGGTATAGGTGCAATGAAGCTTAGGAAGCTTGGCTGAACACAAAATGTAAAGAGATAGAAGAACGACATAAAATGGATCCTCAGGGAATGTACAGACGAATTGAAGAAATTGTCCACAGGAAAAATACAAGCACATCAACTGGTTGCCTAAAATCGAAAGATGGCACGCTTATCATGGAAAAAGACAAAATACTGGACAGATGGGGAGAGAACATTAAAGACCTTTTTGAGGATGACAGAAACGAGGAACACATTATAAAAAATAAAAGAACTTTGAAGGACCACCCATAATGAAAGATGAAGTTAGAGCAGCACTGAAAAAGATGAAACCAGGAAAAGCCCCAGGACCAGACAACATTACTACAGAGATGATTGAAGCCCTGGAGGAATTTGGCATAGAAAAAATAACAGTCCTCCTAAATGAAATGTATGACACTGGAAAAATCCCTAAAGATATGTCAAAATCAATTTTCATTGCACTTCCAAAGAAGACGGGGGCTATAGAATGCGAACTCCATCGCACAATCAATTTGATGAGTCATGTAACAAAAATCCTGTTAAAAATAATCATGATGAGGACAAGGAATAGAATCAAAAGAGAAATAGCAGAAAAACAGTGTGGATTTGTGGAAGGGAAAGGAACTATTAATGCCATATACATTCTAAGAACTATCATACAGAGTTCAATTGAGATGAATAAGGATTTGTATTTGTGCTTTGTTGACTATACCAAGGCTTTCGATCGGGTAAGACATGAAGAATTGATCAACCAACTGGAGAGACTCAATGTTGATGGAAAAGATCTATGAATAATCAGGAATATGTACTGGAATCAAACAGCTGCAATGAGAATAGAAAACAATAAAGCTCTTTCCAAAATATCAAAAGAGGAGTCAGACAGGGTTGTGTTTTGTCACCAGATCTGTTTTCACTATACAGCGAAAACATCATGAGAAACCTAGAAGAAGACCCTGGATTAAAGGTTGGAGGGAAAATGATAAACAACATTCGGTACGCAGATGACACCATGCTAATTGCAGAAAATGAAAGGGACCTACAAAACCTTGTGAATATACTAGATATAGAAAGCAAAGGTAAGGGGTTGGAACTAAACAGCAGGAAGACTGAAGTCATGGTGACCAGTAAAAAACGTGAAATCCCCTCATGCAAAATAACAGCAAACGGCACAACCTTGACACAGGTTAATAAGTTCAAATACCTGGGAACGGTCATTTCATCAGACGGCTGATGCACATCGGAAATAGCTGGCAGATTCGGCCAAGCCAAAACAGCATTGAAGAAGATGACAAGCATTCTTACCAACAAGTGCCTATCAATTAACATCAGGAAGAGAGTCCTTGAATGTTATGCAAAACCAATACTGTTGTACAGATGCGAGGCGTGGACAGTCAGCAAGCAAAGCCAGAGCAAGATTGGGGCGGCCGAGATGTGGTTTCTAAGAAGAATGTTGAGAGTTCCATGGACGCAAAGAAAACAAACGAGACAGTCTTGTGGAGGCAGACACAAGTAGATCACTCATAAGGATGATTAGGAAAAGACAGGAAACATTTATAGGCTATTTTATGAGGAAGGGGGATTTGGAGCACCTGGTCACAACGGGAAAGCTGGAGGGAAAGAGAGCACCAGGTAGACCCAGGGAGAGAATGCTGGACGGACTTGCAGAGTGGCTGGGGATGAGGAGGATGGGGGGATGCTAGGGGCAACGAGAGATAGAGATGAATGGAAGTCCATGGTCGCCAACGCCATGCGGCAGGGCACCTGATGATGATGATGATAATGGTCACTTTGAAAGGTTTTAGTTTGAAATTATCTTTAAGTGACCAGTTTAAAAAGTTTTAGTTTCAAATTATCTGTAAGTGGTCACTTTGAAATGTTTTAGTTTAAGATTATCAGTAACTGGTCACTTTGAAATGTTTTAGTTTGAGATTATCTTTAAGAGGCCAGTTTAAAAAGTTTTAGTTTCAAATTATCTGTAAGTGGTCACTTGAAAATGCTTTAGTTTCATATCATCTTTAAGTGGCCACTTTGAGAAGTTTTAGTTTCAACTTATCTTTGTGGGCACTTTGAAATGTTATGAGTTCAACTCATCGTTACGTGGGCACTTTGCAAGTTTATTAAGCTAATTTACCGACGAATGAAAAAATATGAACATAGTACATGTGAATGAGACCATAATCCAAAAGACCAATAATATAAGTCAGACTCTTTTACCCCTTCCAAAACACTTAAGTATTTCTACAGAAATAAAAGCCAGGTTTATCTGTACATTCTACCGTAAGAAAATGTTATATCACTGTCATTGTCATTGTCTCTATCCGAGTGACCAACCCTACTCCATGAATCGTTTCCTTTGTATGTATGTATGTAATTTATGCTTTTACAATTGATTTTTTGTTGTTGTAGTTGTGCACGCCCCTTCAAATGGGGCTTTGGCCTTACTGAATAAATTTCTGATTCTGATTCTGATTCTGATTCTGACTCTCTCTCTCTCTCTCTCTCTCTCTCTCTCTCTCTCTCTCTCTCTCTCTCTCCACACACACACACACACACACACACACCCCTGCAGCATGCCATCTGCAACAAGCCTGGTCTCATAGAGTGCCTCTAAATCAATTCCCATCCTCCTCAGCTCAAAGTCAGTGAGTGATGTTGTCCTGTTGTTGCTGATCTGCTGCAGGCAGTCTGAAAGACCAGGACAGATGGTCCTGGCGTTCTGAATGGCCTGTTACATGATCGGTGGTTCCTTCATTACTGTCTGTGGTGTGCCTGCCGTAATGATAGCAGTCCGTTTTTTCGATGAATTTCAAACTCTATGTACCCACTGAAGCAGGCAGTCTGGAATGAGACGGGCGGTAGCTGATCAGTGAGATGACCTCTCCCACCGTTGGAGGCAAACCCGTAGCGACGATACCTGACGCTAACGCCGATGGACTTACAATTCACAACTGCTGCCTCCCGTTACTGAGTTTGCTGCTTTTGTAGCAGCACTGCAGTGATCGATCTCTCTGGAGCACAAACCTGGGCGATGAATATGGAATTCCTCAGCAACTCAGGCGTCAGGAATTCCCTCTCTCAACCTGGTTGATGTGGTCAAATTTAATGCGTGGCAATACGTTCTGCATTATCTTGTCTGCTGGAGCTACCGGAAGGTCGTGTGATATGCCATACGAACCGCCTTTTGGGCTTCAATGCAGACTTGTGTAGAGTGCACTCCTTGAATTAGAGCACCTGGTCACAACAGGAAAGCTGGAGGGAAAGAGAACACCAGGTAGACCCAGGGGGAAAATATTGGACGTACTTGCAGGGTGGCTGAGGACAGAGAGGGTGGAAGATGTACTTGCGGCGACAAGGGATAGATGAATATGGAGGACCATGATCGCCAACATCATGCGGCAGGGCACATGATGATGAGAATACTCCTTAGCCTTCTCTTCTCTGGAAGATGACCTAAAAACAGTAAACTCCAACTGTATTCGTCCTCAATATCCTTCACAGCTATTGAAAATTCACCATCATCAACCTGATCTGC
>JAPXFY010000013.1:65854485-65891985 GCA_030674185.1 Monoplex corrugatus
ATCAGCAGCAGCAGCAGCAACAGCAGCGTTATTGTCGTCGGCATCACCGTTGTCATCATCGTTGTCATCATCATGATCATCATCATCGTCATCATCATCATCATCATCATCATCATCATCATCATATCATCACAATTATTGTGCTACTACTACTACTACTGCTACTACTGCTATTATTTTTTTCTGTCATCATCATCATTATCATTGCTATTCCTATCATTATTGTTGTTATTTTCATTATTGCTATTGTTGCTATTATTATTAACATCATCATCATCATCATCAGTAGTAGTAGTAGTAGTAGTAGTTGTTGTTGTTTGTTGTAGTAGTAGTGGTAGTAGTAGTAGTATCATTATTACATCATCATCATCAGTGTTAATATTATCATCATCATCACCATCATCATCATCATCATCATTATTATTATTATTATTATTATTTCAGCATCATTATGATTATCATCAACATCATCATCATCACCACCAGAGTAACATGAAAATCACCAGCACCAGCACCACCGCTGGTCAGCAGAACATCAGTGACCTCTGTTCGGGTGTGGACTACATCATCAATCGGAACCAAACAAACGTCACAGTCCTACAGGTCAACGTAACACACTGCCACGCGAAAGCGTTTGCAGACTTTCATAAGTACCAGACAGTGGTGTATGGGAGGTGTGGTGAGTTCACCTCTTTCTGTTTTCTGTATGTAGAGGTACCGCAGGGTATGTTAGTCCGGGTTCGGGCCCAACGATTGGCACACTGGTGTGGTTCTAGACCATGGGGTACTACAATATTTGAAAGGGCTTTTGTCCAACGGGTACTACTAGAATGGAATATAATGTGCGATCATTATTCTATGAGAGAAGATTATATCGAATCGTCGGGAAATCGTGTGTCTTTTGTGCACTTGAACAACTCGTTAGTTAGACTACATGTACAGGCAATTCAAGATAACAGTTTTATCAAAGTATCTGTGTCACCTTCTTGTGGGTACATGATATTACCACGTCAGAGTTTCTTTCGGACACCTTCTCATGACATCTGGGAAGAATTGACAGCGCCGCCTGGATCTGTGATCATGGTAAGTTTTCAAGGAACGTCGTACAGATCCTACAAACCTCGAATGTACTCAGACTTGATTTATACACGGCCAGATGCAAGTCAAAGCGTCCTGCGTGTATGTGGTGACAGTAATTCATCACCTCGTATTTTCCATACGGCATATATTCAAATTCATGTCGGGAGTATATCTTCTATACCGCTAACACAAAGTCCAAGTCTGAAAATAGTATTTTCTTTTCACCCAGAGACAGTTAAACCCCATCAGTTACCTAGTGGACTGTTCAACTGTTCTGTTGATCACTATTCCAGCTTTCAGCACCATCTGGACTGTAACCTGAAGTCAGAGTGTGAAGATGGACAGGATGAAAGAGAACACTGCCCCTTCAGCAGTTCTGATTGTCAGGGTTTGGTAACTTCACGTGACAAATGTTTTGCATATGTCAAACTAGATATTTTTTGACTCCTGTACTGACAACATATGAGTGTCAGAAGATGGATGGACAGCTAGCATCAGTCAAAACCAGGCAGGAACAAGTCGATTTCCTGCAAATGTTTAATCATCGAGACGACTTTGGTGTAATGTCAGGTTACTTATCAGGCTGGAGGTCTGTGACTTTTGTGTACAGCAAGTTCCGTCATTGGTCTGACAACACCGTGATCTACAACATTGCTCATCTTATTATCCCCTGGTACCTTCCCCGAAGATCTGTTCGCCATGCGGCTATAAACGGACACACCTTTATTTATTTGGCCTGTTTAGACCGTGTACTTTGTCAAACGAAATCACAGTCACAAGAACTGTATACTGTTCAGACAGTTGAGTTCCCCGTTTTAGGCCCAGCCCTGTCCCTTTTGATACAGACACAGCAGACATTATCAGATTGTCCAGAGGGTCACGTGACACATACATTTCTGTCCTGTGATCTTCAAGTTCACTGTGAACGAAGGATTCATACAAAATTGTGGCCATTCTGGAACATAATAACTAGAAACACAGACAAACGGATTTGTCCTGGAAAGCACATCGGCTACACCATTGTTATGTTTGTCTGTGATGATGATATGACAACGCTGCCTTACACCCTGGTGTGTGACTTCAGACACGACTGTCCAGATCACAGTGATGAGTCATTCTGTCAACATCCTTCATGCAGAGGTTTTCTGTGCAGCAATGATCAGTGTGTGTTGGACAGTCACCGTTGTAATGATCACGCAAATTGTCTCGATGACTCCGATGAAATCAGCTGTCCTGAAGTTATTGGATGGTACCACGAAGAAGCCAACCTAAAGCAGCGACTTTTTATCTATCTGGATGGCACAGGCTACTTTATTCAGCAGCTGATGACATCTCATCAATCTTGTCCTGACACTCATTACTGGTGTACAGAGGACTGGGTGTACTGCCTACCTGTTTACACTCGATGTAACGGATTTTCTGACTGCACATATGGCGAGGATGAACAAGACTGTGAGGCCTTCACCTGTCCTGGTTTCTATCGGTGTCGTGGTTCTGAAGTTTGTATTCATGGAGATCATCTGTGTGATGGTTGGGGTCAGTGTTCACAGCGTGATGATGAATGGCTGTGTGACATGACCTGTCCTGATACCTGCCAATGTCAAGGTCACTCTTTCTTATGTCGCCAGGTTTTGAGTGCTGACCTCTTTCCTCAGCTTCGCTACATGGACGCCGCGGGCTCAGGAATGACATTGACTGATTTCAATAGCAACACATATCTCATTCATCTGAATCTTTCCTATTGTTCTCTAGGCAATGTATCAAGTGTGAAGCTTCGCAACCTACAGAATCTTGATTTGACTTACAACCACATGAGAACTGTGGATAGGATTGTTTTTCTGAAGCTATGGAACTTAAAATCTTTGTTTTTAGCGAACAATCCCCTGACACTCCTACGTGGTAGACCACATTTTCTGTTTCATTATGCTCTAGCAAAAATAGATGCTTCAAGAACACGTGTCCAGATACTTAACAGTAAACTGCCCATATACTTTCCCCAACTCACTTATTTGGATCTATCGTTTTCAGGCATTCAATCAATCAGGTCTAGGGCAGTTCAGTGTATGCCACAACTGAATGAATTGGACGTCAGGGGAAATTCGGTGACCAACTTTCCCCTGGAAACACTGTCAATGTGGAAGCATTTGAAAAGTATCTTGTCCTCAAACTATAGGAGTTGTTGTAGGAATTTATTTCCGAAACAGTCACACACAATACGGTGCATAGCACCGCAACCCATGTTTTTTTCCTGTGAATACTTGCTACCAACTGAACTGTGCAGGTTTTTCTTTTGGCTACTTAGTACCCTGTCCATTCTTGGAAATTTGGTTTCTTTCATAGCAGCATTCGTGGAAAAGAATACATTTGGAAGCACCTTCCTCACGTTTATTGCGCATTTGCTGTGCGCAAACATCTGCATGGGAATCCATGTCAGCACAATTGCAGTGGCAAATGAAATATTTTTTGGAAAATACATCTATATTGACAAGACATGGACCAACAGTGTAACTTGTAAAATTGCTGGTTTTCTTTCCCTTCTGTCCAATGAGACGTCAGTTCTGATTCTCTTGTTCATCACACTAGATCGCATCACTGTCCTTTGTTTCCCCTTAACTACGTGGATATTCAGTAAACGTATGGCAGCTGTACCTTGGTGTCTTGGACTTTTGTTGTCTGTAATACCTTTTGTTCCTGGACTGTCACACTTGGGCCTTGATAGTCAATCTGGTCTGTGTCGCCTGGCTCTGTCTGATAGTAATTCCAAACATGACTTCAGGTGGTTCACAGTCACTGTGGTATTTAACTGTATCCTGTGCTCCGTGTTGGTTGTTGGTCAACTCGTCATTTACAGACGAACACCAATTCATCCTATCGGAATGGATCCCACAAAGAAACATATTTATTTTTCAGTTCACCTGTTAATAAAAGTGGTTGTGATAGAAGTTGTGAGATGGTTCTCCCTCGGTTTGACTAGTGTGATGACCTTTGATGGCGGTAGTGCCTCAGACAAGGCTCATATGACCATGGTTGTGTTTCTGTTACCACTCAACTGTGCACTCAACCCACTGCTGTACATATGGACTGTTGTGACACAGCGACGACAACAAGAACAGGAAAACAGACTGCTACAAATGTTAAAATCACAGTTACTTATAGAGCGAAAAAGGGTCCCTCTATAAATGTATAAGATGACTCAAATAAATCCTTTTTTGTAGACTTAAATCCTTTTTTGTAGGACTGTACAGCCGTCGTCGATATGTCAACCTCTATGTGAGGCTTTCATCTGAACCAGAATTGACTACGCATTTGGTTCTGTCTGCTGAGTGTCTACATGTCAACCAGCATGTGAGGCCTTCATGAAAAATGGTGCTGGCTTGTGTTTGGTGGGTCTTGTCTATCAGTCTGAACGTTAAGCCTTCGTCATGACTCTTGAACTGAAAACCAGCTCACCTCGCTGATCTTCTTGTCGACTGCTTCCATGAAACTGAATGGTGAAGTCGATCAGCTGGTATTCAAACATCTGCTCTGTGTGTATGTTGGTGATCAGGAAACTGAAGCCTTAGTCCTTCTGGGAGGACACTGTCTGGTTTGCACAGGTTGGATCTATCCCCCATTCACTTCCAGCGTGGCTTGCTCACCCTTCTTGCCTGGGACACCCTGCACAGACAGCTTACAGTTGTGATCTACCCTCTGCATACGCACAGCAGAAGTGGACTTCATCATCCTACCTTGAGTTGTTTAGTTTATGTTTCTGAATTGTGAACATAAGGCGAACAACAATCATTCGCCTCAAAACAAAACACAAGCTTCGCAGACGAAACTGTTTTAATACCGTTAATCTTTTTCCTCCCTCCTGTTCACAAGAGTTCCTCTCTCGACAACTCACCGAATGGACACAAAACACGTATTCACTCACAATCACCTCGCACAATTTTCAACATCCTCCTCGCCTTGGAGTCTCTATGACTCTAACCAAAACTTTTAGACATCAATGAATGACAGTAAGTTGAATAACGCTGCGTAGTAAACAGTCTCTTCATAAAGTTAATGGACTTAACTTTAGCATAAGTTCATGATTTTTGTAAGAACCAGAAAAAGACACACAAACAGAATTAGAACGTGTATTCAATACAACCAGACAAGACAGGCGCAAATGTTCGGCCAGCTGGCCTTTCTCTAACGTAAGATCACAAACAAATAAACACCAAATACAAAAATTAGGATAAAAAGACTGAAACTTCCCTGCTGCTTCATCCAGTGTGAGAAAAGGACTTTTCTCACAGTGGACGAAGCAGCAAGGAAATTTCAGTCCTTTTTTCACACTGGGCGAAGCAGCAGGGACGTTTCAGTCCTTTTCTCACAGTGGACGAAGCAGCAGGGACGTTTCAGTCCTTCTCTCACACTGGACGAAACAGCAGGGACGTTTCAGTCCTTTTCTCACACTGGACGAAGCAGGAGGGACGTTTCAGTCTTTAACTCCTAATTTTTGTATCTGGTGTTTGTTTGTTTGTGATCTTACGCTTGACAAAGGCCAGTTGGCCGAAAATTTGCGCCTGTCTTGTCTGATTGTGTTAAATACGCGTTCTAGTTCTTTTTTTCGTTTTTTTTTTCTGGTTCTTGTTTGCTTGAACGCAAGCAGTCACACTTGCTTTGAATGTTTTTAATTTTATATCCAACTTCACCGGTTTTATGATCAAATGTCCACAGTGGGATTGCTTGTTGAAGTTCACATTTTCATCGACAGTCTTTTCAGAAGAAAAATCTGTCTCACTCTCAGTAGGCATGTCATCAACACAATCTTCATCAGAATTTTCTTTTTCTTTCTGTAGTTTGTGTTCGTGGAATGGTAAGTGAAGGATCACAAGTAGATTGAAACAGTTCAAGGTCATGCACCTTTTGCACAGGTCGTGTATGATAACTCCCTCAGACGTTTTCACCTCTACAACACACACTAACCTATTCTAACCAGTATGCACTGCCTGTACAACTCCCAATGGCCATTTCGATTTGCTACAACCTTCCACCCTCCCTCCTATCAAAACTACAGACCCCACTCTGACAGCCTGACCACCCGTAGAAGGAGGAAGGTTACATTCTAGGTGACATCAATGTCCACTACGACAACACTCACCGTTATAACACAAGACATAACATCAACTCTCTGTCCAATCACAATATGACACAACATATTTCTGAACCAACCCATAAAAAAGGTCACATTCTTGACTGGATCATTTCTCGTGATCACCACAATTCAGCTACTGACAACTGCCTAGTTCTTTCTACCCGTCTAACTTCAGCCCTTCCATCTGACCACTCTGCAATTCTCTGTTCTCTTGACATTTCTCCTCCTTCCCGTACCACGCGCACAGTGACTCGACGCATTCTCAAATCTATTGATCTCTCCACATTTTCATCTGATGCCTCCCGCCTCCTTTCTGAAAAGTCACACAACCTTGCCGATGAATTCTATACTACTCTCCACCATCTTCTGGACACTCATGCTCCAGCCACAACTCGTCTTTTACCAGACCGCCCCCCTACCCCCTGGCTCACTCATGAGATTGCCTGTGCAAAACGTGCCCGCCGCAGATCAGAGTGCCGCTGGCGCAAATCCAAACTCACTGTACATAGGCAACTTT
The DNA here is from genome assembly GCA_030674185.1 of Monoplex corrugatus. Classification (NCBI taxonomy): domain Eukaryota; kingdom Metazoa; phylum Mollusca; class Gastropoda; order Littorinimorpha; family Ranellidae; genus Monoplex; species Monoplex corrugatus. Next base: position 65,861,208 of record JAPXFY010000013.1, read on the forward strand.
TCCAAGCCTCTAAAACAAAAGTATCCACCCTCATTGCATCTGCAAAAACAAGCTATTTCCAAACCAAAATCCTGAATGCCTCTTCTTCAAGAGAACTCTTTACAACCATGAATCATCTCCTTGGCACACGAAAAGATTTACCTCTCCCAACAAAACACACAAATGAAGAACTCCCATCTGTATTCTCCAAGTATTTCACCACCAAAATACAAACTCTTCGTGACAGGCTTGACAGGACACCCTGTCAACCATGCCCACCTGACCCTTCCTTCTCTGGCACACCTCTTACTACTTTTACCCCAGTCTCACAAGAAGAAATTCTCAACACAATCAGATCCATGTCGTTCAAAACCTGCGAACTGGATCCTCTTCCAGGTTCTCTCTACTCTGACTGTCTCCCTACTCTCCTCCCATTCATCACTGACATCATCAACACTTCTCTTCAAACTGGAACTGTCCCAGATTCTTTCAAGTCTGCTATTGTTCACCCTCTCCTCAAGAAATACAATTTAGACCCAAATGAACTGAAAAATTACCGGCCTATCTCTAATCTCTCTTTCTTGTCAAAACTCATTGAAAAAGTTGTCCTCAACCAGCTGAACTCTCACCTGTCTGCCAACAATCTTCTCAATCCTTTCCAGTCAGCCTACCGCCAGTGCCATAGCACTGAAACTGCCCTGCTACACATTCTCAACAATCTCCTCCTTGCAACTGATACTGGCAAAGTCTCTCTCCTCACACTCCTTGATCTGTTTGCAGCCTTTGATACCATTGATCATGGTATTCTCCTTTCTAGACTTCATCATACTTTTGGCATCTCTGACATTGCTCTCTCCTTTTTCACTTCATATCTGTCAAACAGAAAACAAACTGTTCTCATTAATGGCACTTACTCTCAACCTGCATGCCTGACCTGTGGTGTTCCACAAGGATCTGTCCTTGGCCCTGTTCTTTTCACTCTTTACACCTCCCCCCTGTCCACCATCATCAACTCCCACTCTATAAAACACCACTTCTATGCTGATGACACCCAACTTCTAGACAGTGACACACCAGACAATATACAGCGCCTCTTGACTCGCACCACTGAGTGTTACTCGGACATTAAGAACTGGATGACGTTCAACAAACTTCAGCTTAATGACGACAAGACAGAAGCTATCCTCATTGGCACCCGTCAGAAACTTTCTCAGCTGCCTCCTCTTTCTCTCCCATTATGTAACACATCAGTCCCAATTTCTGATTCAGCTAAAAACCTTGGTGTCTGCACTGACTCTACCCTCTCCGTGAACAACTTTGTTTCTCAAACTGCCAGATCTTGCTACTATCACCTCCATCGTATAAGCTTGATCAGGAAGTATCTCTCTGTGGAAACAACTGCAAAACTCGTTCTCTCCTTCATAATGTCTCGCATTGACTATTGCAATTCACTCCTGTCTGGTCTTCCTGCCTCCACAATTCACATCCTACAGCGCATTCAAAACAATGCTGCACGCCTTGTACTCAAAAAGAAAAAAGCTGACCACATATCTCCTCTCCTGGCACAACTTCACTGGCTCCCTGTATCAAAGCGCATACAGTACAAACTAGACACCATGTGCTACAAAAGCCTCAATAACGCAGCCCCCGATTACCTGTCAAGCCTACTTGAGATCTATGTTCCCTCACGTACCCTCCGCTCTGCCTCCGATCTTCTGACTTTTCGCTTTCCACGCACCAAGCTCAATACCTATGGTCCACGAGCCTTCTCTGTTTCTGGTCCACTTTCCTGGAACAAACTTCCTCTCTCTGTCCGTCAGCAACCTACTTTTGTCTCCTTCAAGTCCGCTCTCAAAACTCACCTTTTCTCCTCTGCATAAAATCCTGACCTCACTCATCCCCCCTCTGTAGCCTGTCTCCACTCGGTGGGGAATCACATTGTAATATATATTTGTATATAATATGCTCTGTATAATTTTCCATTGCTTTTATTCTTTTTCCCCATTTATAGCCATGTGTGCGTGTGTGTGTGTGCGTGTGTGTGCGCGCGTGCGTAAGTGTATGTTCAGCGCTTAGATTTGATTTTTATCGAGATTTTGCGCTATATAAATATTGTAATTATTATTATTATTATTATAAACGTATTCATTGGTCCAGCAATACCAAAACGTGTCAAGAAACAGATGATGAATAATGTATTTTTCAGTCAAATCTTTGGGTTGAACCATAAAATCGTCTGTGTCAATTGTCACCTCACAATGAAGATATTTTCCCAAAAGGAATATACATATTATATCATTTTGGGCATATCTCCTTATTGTGAAGTGACAGTCAATTTATATAAAGACCAAAAGGCTCCAGTTGGATGGAACAATCAGAAATGTGAATTCTTTTTAACATCCACAGGGGAGTCAGACAAGATCGTATCCTCTCACGGCATCTCTTTAACATCTACACGGAACAAGTCATGAGATATGTTGACATAGGAGGCATTGGCATAAAGATGGCGGGGGGGGGGGGGGGTAATCTTACAAACCTGCGATATACCGATGATACTGTGCTATTAACAGACAACATTAGCAGCATAAAAAAGAATTCTATACAGGGTAGATGAAGAGGCAAAAGATTGGTCTAAACTTGAACTCCAAGAAAACAAAAATGCTACACATCAAAGGCAAAGACACAGAAAACAATCACGACGTCACAATTAACAAAGTTCCTTTACAAAACGTCAAGGATTTTAAATATCTTGGTGTTGTAACAACTGATGATGTAATCTGCTCCAAAGACATCAAAATAAGATTTGGAATGACAAATCAAGAAACGGTCCAACTGAACAATATCTGGAAAGACAGCGGCATACTAAATGGCCTGAAAGTTAGACTTCTAAAAATGTTTGATCTCGCCAGTCATGATTTATGGCTGCAAAGCCTGGACTCTGAGACAAAATTGCTTGCAGAAGAATTGAGGCATCAGAGATGTGGTTTTATTGGAGACTACTACGTGTCAAATGGACAGACAGAAGAATAATGAAAGTGTCCTGGAAGAACTTGATACCATCAGAAAACTAGCAGCAGACATCAACAAGAAAAGACTGAAATATATTGGCCATGTGTCACGCAGCAAGAAAATGGATCTTATGGCAACCATCTTTCAAGGAAAAACAGCAGCAAAAAGGAAGAAAGGCAGACCTCCAATCTCGAGAATATTATCAACATCAGTGGGCTAAATACTGAAGAAATTGTCCACAAAAGTCAAGTCAGAGTGGCCTGGAGGAAGCTGGTGTCCAAATGTGCAGCAGCCAATCTTTAAGGCAAATAGCACAGGAAGTAGTACAATTCATGAGAAATCCTTAAGGCACACAGCACAGGAAATAATATTATGCATGAAATTTCCTGAAGGCACACAGGACAGAATATAGTACAATTCATGAAAATGCTTAGGGTACACAGTACATGAAATTGTACACTTTACGAAAACTCCCGAAGGCACACAGCACAGGAAGTAGTACAATTCATGAGAAATCGTTAAGGCACACAGCACAGGAGATAGTACAATTCATGAGAACTCGTGAAGGCACACAGCACAGGAAATAGCACAATTGATGAGAAATCCTTAAGACATACAGCACAGGAAGTAGTGCAATTTATAAGAAATCGTTAAAGCACACAGTACAGGAAATAGTACAATCCATGAGAAATCCTTAAGACACACAGCACAGGAAGTAGTTCAATTTATGAGAAATCCTTAAGACACACAGCACAGGAAGTGGTACAATGCATGAGAAATCCTTAAGACACACAGCGCAGGAAATAATACAATTCATGAGAAATCCTTAAGGCACACGGCACAGGAAATAGTACGATGCATGAAATTTCCTGAAAGCACACAGCACAGGAAATAGGACAATTCATGAGAACTCCAGAAGGTGCACAGCAGAGGAAACTTACAATTCAAGAGAACTCTCGAAGGGGCACATCACAGGAAATAGTACAATTCATGAGAAATCCTTAAGGCACACAGCACAGGAAATAGTATGATGCGTGAAATTTCCTGAAGGCACACAGCACAGGAAATAGTACCGTTTATCAGAAGTCCTAGCAACACACAGCACAGGAAATAATATAGCCCAATAAATATGGTGGATGTAACACCGCTTAAGGCTAAAAGAATGTGCGATGGGAGAATAAAACTATCTTTTTTTTTTAAAACGAAAGTTGCATACTATAATGTTTGTTTGACCTCTGTCTCTCTCTGTGTCTCTCTGCCTCTTTTTGCCTCTCTGTCTCTCTACATCTCTGTGTGTCTCTGTCTCTGTCTCTCTTTTTCTCTGTCTCTGTCTCTGTCGCTTTCAAGGCAGGGACTGTTGTAGTATAAAACTATGAACCTTGGAGTGTGGCACACACATCCTTGCTTGCAGCCTTTGCACACCAAAGTATTGTCGTCCGCAATCACTGTGACCTGTACATTTTGATAGTACTTTACCGTATTTCTCTTCACCTGTCTGTCTGTCTGTCTGTCTCTCTCTCTCTCTTTCCCCATCTCTGTCTGTCTGTCTGTCTGTCCTTGTCTCTGTCCTTGTCTCTGTCTCTCTCTGTCTCTCTGTCTCTGCCTCTGTCTCTGTCTCTCTCTCTCTCTCTCTCTCTCTCTCTTTCCCCATCTTGTCTGTCTATCCTTGTCTCTGTCTCTCTCTGTCTCTCTCTGTCTCTGCCTCTGTCTCTCTCTCTCTCTCTTTCCCCGTCTGTGTCTGTCTGTCGCCTTGTTTCTGTCCTTGTCTCTGTCTCTCTCTGTCTCTCTGTCTCTGCCTCTGTCTCTCTCTCTGTCTCTCTCTGTCTCTGCCTCTCTCTCTCTCTCTCTCTCTCTCTCTCTCTCTCTCTCTGTTTGGATTGTTTTTGGTTGGGTGGTGGATGAACTGTGTGGGTGGTTTGTTTAGGGCATGGTTTGGTGGTTGGTATGTCTGTTCGGGTGCTGGTTTCTTTTTTAGGAAACGATTCTTTGCAGCACAACCTGCTGTTGATGAAGACATCACCGTTATCTGGGTTCATCACACCAAAAGGGAATTACGGTACACAGTCCCGTGTGCAAGCTTTTCAAATGACCAGGTGGGTCTCTGTCCCAGCTGGACATGGCATTATGGTCAGTCTGAGAAATACGGTAAAGTACTATCAAAATGTACAGGTCACAGTGATTGCGGACGACAATACTTTGGTGTGCAAAGGCTGCAAGCAAGGATGTGTGTGCCACACTCCAAGGTTCACAGTTTTATACTACAACAGTCCCTGCCTTGATGTACCGTGTTTTAGACTGTTCTTTTCCTTCCACTCTGAAAGAGAAACACCTCAAAAGTTATCCACTGGTTTGTTCAATTGTTCTGTTGGTCACTATGCTGGCTTTAAACACCACCTCGACTGTAACATGAGGACGGAGTGTGAAGATGGACAGGATGAAACAGAGCACTGTCATTTCAGTAGTCCTGACTGTCAGGGTTTGGTGGCGTTATGTAACCGTTGCTACTCATTTGTTCTCATTTCAGAGAAGGAAAGGAATCAAGGTGATCTGTATCGACCATCTGAAAAATACTGCAAGTCTTTGGGGGGTATGCTGAGCATGCCCAAATGTGAGGAACATTGGTCAGGAATAGTTAACAATTTAACCGGTTTATATCGATATATCCCTTATACCGTTTGGGTCGGCTTGGCCACTGGCGACGTCTCGTTTCCCAACATGTACAGAAAGAACGTCATTAGTGAAGGCAGAACCGTCCTTTACCATTCTGTTCAATTTACAGATGACACTGATCATCGAAGTGAAGGAAGGAAACAATGTATCTTCAGAACGGACGGCAGTTTGCGAGGAGACGCTGCGCTTGGACGTTTCAAGAGAGTTCTTTAATTTGTGAATTTAGGAAAAACCAGACGGACCATCCATCAGAAGTCATAACGTTGACCAGGACCCCTTTTCTTTTCCACTCACCACAATCTCTGATGAGGTGTCCTGATGGTCACGTGACACATTCATTTCTACTGTGTGGTTCACACCGCAATGATGTGTGTGGTCAAGATGGAGTATATTCTTGTACATTTTCCGATCATTTCTCACACAAACATGGTGGGTCTGATTCAAGAGTTGATCACGTCACTTTTGTCCCTTTATTTACTTGTAACGATGATGTCACTACGTTGTCATATACCTTTGTATGTGACTTTCTGCAAGACTGTCAGGATAAGAGTGATGAGTCTTTCTGTAAACATCCTCCTTGTGTCAACGTGTTTACCTGTACTAACGGTCAGTGTATGTCCTATGATGTTGTTTGTGACCAAGTGGTCCATTGTCAGGACGAATCAGATGAGCTAAACTGTTATAACTACAGACACAAACGCATTGACTGGGCGCCAGTTTTTCCTTCTCCTGTTCTCATTGATTTCGATGGTATCAACACTTTTATTTCAACCCCTATAAAAATCAATGAGTCCTGTCCTGATAGCCACTATCGTTGTCCTGGTAAGTTCAATGATTGCTTGCCCGTCTACACACGATGTAATGGAATGTACGACTGCATGGACCATGAAGACGAAGAGGGCTGTAATGAACTAGTGTGTTCAGGATTCTTTCGATGTAGAACTTCCATAATATGTCTACATGGTGACCACCTGTGTGATGGCTGGCCTCACTGCCCATTGTATGATGATGAATTGTCGTGTGATGTGATCTGTCCTGTGGGCTGTCTGTGTCAAGGTCACACGTTTCTATGTCACCAAACTTTCAATGCTCACCTTTTTCCACAGCTCCGTTACTTGGATGTCACAGGTACAAGAATGAGCCTGTCTGATGTGGGCTATAATACTTATCTTATTCGTCTGATCTTGCCAAGTGTTATTTGACTGACCTATCCAGTACGGAGTTGCCAAACTTACAGTTTCTTGATCTCACTGGTAACAAACTACAACATGTCAACATAAGTTATTTTGTTGGTTTAGAAAATCTACAGACACTATCCCTGTCCAACAATCCTATCACCTCACTCTACTCTGATCCCTCGTCTGATATTCAGCAAAGTGCACTGACAGCAATAGATCTATCATACACTACACTAACAGCATTTGATACCAAAGTCTTGTCCATGTTCTTGAAATTGCAGGAACTGATTTTAACATTTACCACTATCAATACTATCAGCTCTGGTGGTTTTCAGTTTACCCCAAAGTTATCTGCATTGTATATGGAAGGTAGTCCTGTGAAAACATTTCCACCTGACATATTCAAAGATCTTTTCCATCTAAATGTCATATCAACGCTGAATTCTAAATTGTGCTGCAATGAAATACTACCACATAACTTTGATGATACGTTTTGCTATTCCCCCAAAGATGAAATTTCATCGTGTAAAGATTTACTTCAATCGACAATGTACCGAGGGTTTCTCTGGTTGATCAGTTGTCTGTCAGTGACTGGTAATATCTTTTGCTTTACTGTACGTTTGTTCACACAGAAGAAAATTCTTCGAGTGGCTTCAGTATATTTGTTACCAACCTGACCATGGCTGACTTTCTGATGGGTGTCTACATTGCTATTATTGGTGTGGCTGATGAACTGTTCGTGGTAAATATCTTTATTATGATGACACATGGACAAGCAGTGTGGCCTGTAAACTGGCTGGTTTTCTGTCTTTGCTGTCCAGTGAAGTATCAGCTCTGACTATATGTCTCATTACAGTGGATCGTTTCATTGTCTTTCACTTTCCATTCAGCACCTTGCGATTTGAGAGAACATCAGCAGCAGTGGCTTGCCTACTGACTTGGTTGGTTGGCTGGCTTATTGCCTTGTTGCCTTTACTTCCAATGACATCACACTGGGAGTTCTACAGCCAGACGGGTATCTGTATTCCACTCCCAGTCACTCGCAAAGTTTTTAAAGGGCGAATTTATTCATTTGGCATTTTGATCGTCTTTAATTTCATTCTGTTCGTGCTGATTTCAGCTGGCCAAGTTTTTATCTATTGGTCAATACAGAAGAATGCACTGAGAACTGGCACGACCAAAGCATCACGAGACATGACCATAGCACGGCGGTTGATCACTGTGGCAGTGACAGATTTCATGTGCTGGTTTCCCATTGGATTGTGTGGATTTTTGGCATTGGCTGGTACTTCCATCCCTGGAGAGTTAAATGTTGCCTTGGCAATCTTCGTACTGCCCTTGAACTCTGCTCTGAATCCTTTTGTATATACCTTTAACACACTGGCAGAAAAACAAGAAAATCTCAGGAGACAGCGTTGTTAAAGTGGTTGGAATCTCAAGCTGATTTGCTTGACAGTAAGTAACTACCAAGCAACGATAGGAGGGAAGTTTGCTCCTCTCCTCGTCCTTGACAATGGGGACACCGAAGTAGACACTCTGATCAACAACTTCAACACTGCCGTGACCGAAGCAGCCAACGACATCCTTGGAAAACACCGACCAACAAAGATGCCCTGGGTCACGGAAGAAGTACTAAAGCTGAGCGACAAACGCAGAGAACTAAAGCAAAAGAAGAGTGCGGATGAAGGAGCTAAAGTATACAGAAAAGCCAACCAACAAGTTAAAGAAGGCATGAGGAAAGCAAAGGAAACATGGATTGAAGAACAATGCCAAGATATCGAAGCAAACCTGCAGAAAAATAACAGCAAGAAAGCCTACCAGCTTGTGAAAGGACTAACAAGCTCAAAACAAGGCAGAACCACTACCATACAGAACAAAGCAGGGAAATGTCTCACAGAAGATCAAGAGATTCTGCAGAGGTGGACAGAGTACTGCTCCGAATTATACACACACACAACAGCAGGAGATCCCAAGGTGCTAGACATTCCTCCACCAACCAACAACGACAGCTACCCTATCGTGCGAGAAGAAGTTGAAGCTGCAGTAAAATCATTGAAGAAAGGCAAGTCGGCAGGAGTGGACAACATTCCCTCAGAACTGGTCCAGGCAGGAGGAGAGGCCATGATAGATATGTTACTCATCATCTGCAATAAGATCTCTCGGACAGGTGAGTGGCCAACACCTTGGACCCAGTCCCTGATCATCACTTCCCGAAGAAAGGCAATCTACAACTGTGCCAAAACTACCGTACCATCAGCCTGATCAGCCATCCAAGTAAGGTCATGCTAAAAATCCTTCTGAGTAGACTGAAGCCACAAGCTGAGGAGACAATAAAAGAAGAGCAGGCAGGTTTCAGACCAGGAAGAAGTACCACAGAGCAAATTTTCAACCTCAGATTGCTCTGTGAGAAATACCTGCAACACCAGCAAGGCCTTTACCACGTCTTCGTGGACTTCAAGAAGGCATTCGACAGTTTGGCACGCAGCCTTGTGGGCAACCATGAGGCTGTACAACATCAATGCCAACCTGATCAGGACCATAGAATGCCTCTACGAAAAGGCGACCAGTGCAGTCTACCATGACAACAACAAGGAGAATGGTTCCAAACCACAGTTGGAGTACGCCAAGGATGCCTGCTCTCCCCCACTCTCTTTAACATCTTCTTAGAGAGAATAATGGCTGACGCACTTGAAGACCACGAGGGAACAGTCAGCATCAGAGGTAGAACAATCACAAACTTGCGTTTTGCCGACGACATTGACGGACTAGCTGGGCAAGAGCAAGAGCTAGTCAGCTTGATAAAACATCTTGATGAGGTCAGCATAGCATGCAGATCAGTGCAGAGAAAACCCAGTTGATGACAAATAATACCAATGGCATCAGCACTGACATTACCATAGACAACAAGAAACTTGAGACCGTCCATAGATTTAAATATCTGGGAGCTATAGTATCAGATGAAGGATCAAAGCCCGAAGTACTTTCCAGGATTGCCCAGACCACAGCTGCAATGACCAAGCTAAAAGTCATCTGGAACGACAAGAATATCGCAATCGGCTCCAAGATCAGACTGATGCGTTCCCTGATCATGTCAATATTTTTGTATGCATGCGAAACATGGACCATAACAGCAGACATTGAAAGAAGGATACAGGCAATGGAGATGAGATGCTTCCGCAAACTCCTTGGTATCTCGTACAAAGATCATATAACCAATAAGGAAGTGAAAACCCGAATCGAAAACGCCATCGGGCCGTATGAAGACCTCCTGACCTCAGTGAAAAGACGCAAACTGAGGTGGTACGGGCACGTCACACGATCATCTGGACTGGCCAAGACCATCTTGCAGGGAACAGTTCAGGGAGGGAGACGAAGAGGCAGACAGAGAAAAAGATGGGAAGACAATATCAGAGATTGGACTGGCCTTGAATGGAATATCATTCTGCGGAAAGCTGAGGACCGTGAGGAGTGGAGGAAGTTGGTTGCAAAATCTTCAGTAGTGCCCCAACGGTCAACCAGACTACGGGACTGATGATGATGATGAAGTAACTACAGCATGAACTGACTCCATGTTATACCTACACATACTACAGTCTCGGGTATCTTAACTACAATACATTTCTGTTCAATACAGAACATATAGTGGCATATTTGTTTTAGTGTATACAGGTTGCCATCTCTTCAAAAACATTTTCCTTGCGATCTAGGTTACATATAGTACACCGAGTAACATGTTCGTACTTATTTTCTTAATTGCTTATTTTATGAAAAGGGAGAATATTGATAATGTCCTTGACGGATGTGCGTCTATGGTGTCTGTCTATCTGATGTTCTGTTATGTCAGTGCAATAATTATATTAACATGAAAATAAATTATTTTATTATTTTGTCTGACTGTCCGGCTGTACAAAAATGTGCTAGGAAGACTTTCTCAGCTGTTTTTGGATGTACGTTTACTAAATATGGGTGAAAATATATAGTTCGTTTCGGAGTCAAAGATTCATATGTTTGGAGTATCGAGGTCACATGGAACGAGAAATGTGTGTGAGCAGCATTTTCACAGGAACTTTTGACAACATTTAAAATTAAATTTGTAAAACAAAAAATGATACTGCTCTCGATGCATGTCCAATCCTTTTATTTGGAACCTAATCAAGATTACAGTGACTGATATTAATGTTCGTAATAGTACCATATGAAACAAAGCGTCAAATTGTTTTAAGAACATCCTATATATGCATAAGGACAGAGGTTGTTTATTATGATTTGATGTGATTTTCTTCTCTAATGCGTGTAGTATTATTTGTGTATTCATGTTGTGCAATGTAAGCTTTGAAATATTTTGATGAAAGTTTAGAAAGTATATTAAAAACACACTCATCAATCCAGACTCTCTTAGCCCTCGTTCCCATATTCTCATGACACTGGCGTTGTAGGCATTGTGGCCAAAGGTCAATGTACATTAAAACATCCTGAGTCCGATTCTTTATCTGCAAAGAATCTTTTATTCCCGTGTTTGTGCATATATAGAAAATGAGTTTGACTTCAATTTTGAAGCTATCTATAAAAATTCTTTCATTTTTCGAGGTTCTAATGTGCATATTGTTTATAGGCAATAGACCCAATATTAGTATTTGTGTCAGATTAGTCCCTCATTGTTTCTTCTCCCTCTTCCGTCTTTTTGATGAAATACACAGTTCCAACTGAGCATGGAGCTGAGGAAAAGAATAATGGTTTGGAAACGGAAGACACAATTGAATATGAAATGAAGAAATCAGTTGCTGACCTATCATATTTTTCTCACCGACCATACACATGGTCATTAAATCTTCACTCCACTGCAGTGAAGTGAAGGACGAAAACACACTCTCATATGGTGATTATCATTGCTATTCCAACGAAGAACCCCATGGAGAAAAGCAAAATTGATATCCAGTCCCATGGTGAAACACATCCACAAAACACAAAGCAGGGGATGAGGCCACAACCGATACTGTTAGACTAAAACAGCAGGCTCGTCCAGCCTTGCAATAGTGTCAGTTGTGGTGCTTTCTCCTGTTGTGTGGGGATGGCAGCTATAGCTGGAAATAAGGAAGGAGGGCCTCCTCAGTGCGCCTGGTCACTGTCACGACACGTTTTGTCTTCAGAGACCTGTTCTTCAAAATGGTCACCACCAGTTCTCCCTTTTCACAGAGGACACACAATAGAAGTCGGTTCGTTTCTGGGAGGGAGGAATAAAAATTGTAAATCTTGTGCTCTGTCTGTTTGTCTGTCTGTCTGTCTGTGTGTGTGTGTGTGTGTCTGTCTGTCTGTCTGTCTCTGTCTGCCTGTCTGTCTGTCTGTCTCTCCCTCCCTCTCTCTCTCTCTCTCTCGCTCTCTCTTTCACTGTCTGTCTGTCTGTCTCTGTCTCTGTCTCTGTCTCTCTTCTCTCTCTATCTGTTCTAGACATTGCACTTACATTCATTGTAAAATTATGTACAGTTTGCAACAAACATACGGTATTGTGAAGATAAAAATATTATTGCATGTTGTTGTTTTTTTAAGAATTTATAATGTGCAATGTAACTTTGAAATGTTTCAATTTAAGATTATAAATCTTGTCAAAGGCAAACACACGCACACACACACACACACACACCACACACACACACACACACACACACACACACACACACACACACACACACACACACACACAAACAAACAAAAACAAGTAACAAACAAACAAACTCACACACATAAGCAATAAGCAAACAAACACACGCACACATACTTCTGAACCCTTCCCCCTACTCTCAAGAAACTGGCAATGTATGCATTGTAGCCAAAGGTTGTTACACATTAAAACATTGAGAATATCACAGGAATTCCTTAGGGCGACAGATGCATTGAGACAGAATTGATGGATCATTACCATAGACCTGTGAAGTGACCACAACACTGACCAGAAGCCAGTGGCAAAGGAAATAACGCCAACTGCCAGTTGTCCATTATTCTCCACTTTGGGGAAGTTGGACAGGTTCTAAGGAGTGACGCGTGGCAGTAAAAGTCACCGTCCAAATTTGACTTCTGATAACGGCATATTAAATGACCGAGGGTAACATTAGCTATAGCCACCATGCCACGATTACAAGTCCAGTCACTCCATTTTTCAAGTCAGGCTTTATGGATATGGACAGCTAATGACAGCTGACACATTGATGGTCAGGAAGGGAAAGCGTCCTTACTTGATTCCCCCTTCTAAAAATAAAGAGTCGAGTCACGCTATTTTTCAAGTCAGGCTTGAGGGACGCGGACAGCTATGACCACTGACACATTGATGGTCAGGGAAAGAAAGCGTCCTGACCTGAATCCCCTTCTATAAAAGGAATAGTCAGTCAGCCTCTGGGCGCTCTTTTGGGGAAACCAGCTTCCAAGCTACCTCACAGGTATGTGACCCACGTTTTAATTTGTACTCTTGTTAGGTGTTAAGGTTAGGGCTAGAAGTTAGAGGCATGTTTTACTTTCCAGGAAACAGAAAGAATAGAGCTGGAAATGTGCAGTATGCTAGTAACATGTAAGCTGGTGAAGATTCGTTGTGCATTTTAGGATTTAGGGCCATTGGGACTTAGGCCAGTAGAACGGTGAATTATGTTTTACGTTGAAGTTGATCAATTAAATAAATGTGTTGTATTTATCATTCCATGTGTGGACTACCTTTGAGAATCCTTGTCTAGTGTGGTTAGTGCGTTTCCTCTCGTCACACTCTCCTCCCTTATTAAGTGCATAATTACCAAGTAGAGAAATTATTCTTCATACACATCCCCAAATCTTCATAATCCTCCCCCAATTCCTATTCTTCATAATCATCCTCAATTCCTTATACACATCGCAAAGATCCCTTTCTGCGATACGTGGTGGAGTTGCAGTCTTTCCCCTTTACCTCAAAAATCGCAGCCTTCGAGTATTCCCCATCTTTAAAAGTTCTAGATAGAATCATAGTGAAAGTCGGAGAGTGTAAAAGTCAGACACAGCCGAGAACTTAAATGTATTGGTGTTTCGAACACAACCGTCAGTGTTGCCACACAGCACAAGTCGACAGACGTGATTAGGCCTACTGCCTGATCGGCGTGAACATAGATATAAATAGTGAAGTAACACATAGATTAGCTGTTAGGGATTTCATCGTATATGTTCAGCTTCGTACAGAGTTCTTTCTCGTAGATTGATTGCAGCCTTTATACCTCGCTATAATGTGGAGGCACATTAACAGATGTCTGTTGGATAATGTTTCATGGGTACAACGAAACAACCATGTCACAGAGTGCGACAGGGCTACTTGCCTGTCTCTGATACGATGTCTATGATTTCATCAGCGTGCTGGTGTCCAGCGCGTGACAGTTGTTGCGAGGTTTGGGCCAGCTTTGATAGCATGTGGTCACGCCTAGTCTCTCCTTCCATCCTCCAGTGCCCACCCTCCCGCCCTCTCAGAGTCATTGATCATTTCTTGTCCATTGTGGTCACTCATCCGTGTGGTTTGTAAACATGCTTTTGACGATTCGGTTTTCGTACAAGCGTTCTTGAACAAGGGTTGCATATTTTTCTTTTCTGTGTGGTTCGGTTCATTTGTCTGCGTCATGCGTGCTGTACTGTACGATATGTACCTTGTTGTTTTATATTTCTTCACAGTCAGTCCCACTAACACCTATGATTTCGTTACAGAGGTTTTTTTTCATTTTCATCCCCAATACAGAGTCAGTCATGCTGAGAGAGAGAGAAAAAAAGAGTTCTCTTCAGGACACTTATGTACACACATTATGATTATGATGCTCCTGATTATGTCTATGTCCAATTCCCTAGATCTATATGTCTCTGGTTCGAGTCTTGTGTACACGTCGTGTTATTATAACTGAGAACATTCTATACATTGTGGTTTCTACGCAGACATCTTTCTTGGTTCTTTTTGTGCTACAGAATCATCATCAGTGTCAGTCTATAGCTATCTTCCTGCTATTCAGGGCGTGATTATTCATTGGATCATTTCTACAGTTAGTCGTCATGGTTTTACTAACGTATAGGGAATGGTAGAAAGGAAGTATTCACATGCAAGTCAGTATATTTATCCATGGGAAACCACCTGTGTGGACTATACATCAGACTTATTAGCAACATGTGCACGTTGCTCGTGTGATGTTCTTTCTTCTCGTCCTTCCACAACTTATGTATTACAATCTTAAATCCATACGATCAACACTGTTTTTCAAACGACTTATTGCCAGTTTATAGGAACCTGGTTGGCCACCTTGTCCTACTATGATCGGTAATTATGCGTTACGATTGCAATGTAGTCTCCTTATCTCAGTGATTACTTATTTGCTCATTCAACTTCGTACTTCCACTTCTACTGTGTGTTCATGTACCTTAGCGCCACATAGGCCAGACAGCCCACTGCTCATCTTGGTTTTTGTGACTTCATGCTACGTTGCATAATGGCAAAGGGTTCTGCGCTGGCGACCCTGATACTACCCCTTCCTACTTCGGTTCAGTTTGTACGGCAAACGTTGAAGAGCCAAGCACTGACAGCTCTGAGTATTGCCTCATATTCTGCTTCATGGTGTTTCATGTGTCATATGTCACATGGCCAAACAGTCGTGGCTCTGATCTTCCTTGATGGCGCATTTGGTGCTTATTGAATGATGCATACTTCTAGCTTCTACTGCTTTTACCAGTTATTCATTATGTCCGGTGCCAGTTATTACTGTTCATACTACTTTGTGCTTCATGCTACATGGCATACCACCATAGGGACTTAAAACGCACATTGGTGCCGCCCTCGGTATTGCCCGACATATTTTTTTTCAGTTTGTTTTTGGTGTGTGTATTGAGTGACACTCGTCACAAGGTGCCGTGCTTGAGGGCCTTACAGTGCATATGTGTCGATCCTTTGATCAGAGGATTTTTCAATTCACATGATATGGCACACATAATCAAAGACTGATAAAAGTATGTACAGTAACGTGAATAATCACTACTGATGAACTGACACCATAAGTATAAAAAAAATCTTTTCTGGTACACATTAACAGTGATTCAATTTACACAGTAGGATGTATAGTACTAGCACTACTACTGTCTACGGCCCAAAGAAAGGTTCTCAACAGTGTTACGATACCTATGTATGTCAGATATCAATGAGCATTACATATTTTATAGGACTTACCTTATTTGTGTTGTGTAGTTTTGGTACTAACGTGTTTGTTTGTTGCAGGCAAATATTCTTCACAATACAGGAACCATCATGATGTTACATTCGGTTGTATGACGGCTATCGATCCTGTCGTTCTTACCGCCTTAAACTCCGGACCGTCAATCGTTCGTGATTAAATATTCCGATATATTGCATCAACCGTTACATAGTATGTTCAACGTTTCCATACTCTTCTGAACATTATCGCAATGGAAATCCGTTGCAAGGGCCAGTGCCCTGCTGCCCCTATCTTTTCCCCTTGCGTTCGTCTTCATTCATCACGGTATACAGTCGGTACTATAGCCACACGTTCTTGATGATTGCTCGCCCTCTGGACCTCATTCATTGTATACAATCGCTGTGCTACTTTAGCATTCCTGTGCGTCATTTCATTCTTATGCTCCTTACGCCTTCATCTGCTGACGTGCATACTCTGCGTTCATTGTTTTCAAACTGCCTTCATAAAACATTAATCAGCATATTTTACATCTGCGTTCATTACTTGTTCACCACATTATTCTTCTCCTCATTTATTTGCATGCAACCCCGGGGTATCATTGTATATCATCGTGCATCATTTCGTATCATTGTGTATCATCGTGTATCATTCCGTATCATTGCATATCATTGCGTGTCGTATGTTGTCCTTTCATCCTCTGGTATCATTTCACAGCATACGTTATCATCTTGTGTCATTTTATATCATTTCCTATCATCTGGTATCATCTTGTATCCTGTTGTATCATTTGATAATATCTCTATGTGGCATCATACCATACCATTTACCTCATCGAGTTCATACATTTCTGGTGTCACATCACATCATGCAGTCCCTGTTTTCTGCTGTTTCCTTATTTCATGCTCGTTGTTATCGTCATCTACCTGTTTTTGTTTAATGTTTTTATCACTCAGTTGACATCTTGGAAGTTAACATACGCACTTCCTAGTCAATACATGTCTTGTGTCATTCTTTGAATAAAATCTTCGTGTCTATTGTATACTGGTCAAACGTTTCACGTAATCATACTAACCATACTAACAACACTATTGTAAGCCAGTTGGTCATGAGACAAATATGTTTCTTTTTTTTTCTCACCTATCAGCTGATGAAATGATTGTCATACGTGTGAAACAAGAAACGTTCGTCTTGGTATGATGAAATCTTACTTGAGCTCTGTTACAAGTTTGCAAGACTTCTGCTGAGATCCCTCTCCGGTACCAAGGAGATATGCCACTTTGTATTATTTCATGTACTTTTTCAGCTTGCTTCGAACATTTTCAGTTTGCTTCGAACATGTGTGTATTCAAGTGCTACAGGTTACTGTCTGTACGTACTATGAGGCGAACTTGTGGAATCGCTAATCCACTTCTGTAACGAACATTCGGTCAGCTTTGGACTCAGTGTGCTACAAATATAGTGTTGTCTTCAATTTTGCTTACTTCTGGGACTGTGAGAATGTGCGTTAGTGCTTTTGATGATATTTCAAGTGGCGTTCCTCTTTGATGAATCCATTTTACTTCCTGACAGTGATGTTAAACTGTCCTATGGCTTCAGTATACAGTGCAGCTTTACATTGCATGTCTTGCAATCTTGTGAGGATATCAAGTATCGTTCTGTCAATGATGTTATTTCATGTGGTTCTACTTCTTATATGATTGTAGTAGTTTTTACAAATGTGACGATGATTTTTTTTCAGGCATTGGTTGTTTACGTGTACGAAGTGTGTTTTTCAGCAGACTTTTCCTAATACCCATTATGTTTGTTGATTGCTAGTGTATTATTCACATGCTTATGTCCTTGCCTTTTCATGCCTTACATGTCTTTATTCTAGGACGCAGTGCGATCTTGTATGGTATTACAGACACCTTCATTCTTATTCCAATTATGTTTCTATTTGGCCTACGTTGCATAGCCTAATTAAGCTTGACATGGATGCCATTTGACTTATATACAGTATATACCTTGCTTATTCTTGACATGGATGACAAGCGATTGCTCTATTTAAATGCTGTATTTTCCAATCCCTTACCCTCCAAGTCAAAGTCCCATGAATCCGAAGACGTTGTGCAAGAAGTTACTGATCTTCATCCTCGGGGCGATTCTACGCTACTAACTGTTTTTCATCCCAGTGCCTGCAGCAACTCGTCTCAGCTCCAGTCATCTCAGCTCAGCTTCGCTCCTGAGTCATCCTCTACTCTGGCTCAGATGTTTTATGGACTCCTTTCAAACACAGTCATCTTCATTGTGGTATTCATCTATTTCGTCACAAACTGCATACGAGACATCCTCAACACACATGCCCATTAACACTACTGTTCCAAGGATGAAACAGACAATACATGTTGGCATAAATTCTGCAATGAACTATGCCACATGCAACACCACCCTTATCTCCATGGTCATCATGAGGTTTGCAGTTCTTCCTTGTCTTCAGTCTTCCTACTTGGTGACACGCCACGTTATTTCCATCTTCAGTGCTTTCTTTGACGTCCTCCTGCATACGTCACATGGACATGAACTCAGCCTGAATGGTGTTCTCGTGGTGCAAACACAACATGCCTGCATGTGTGGAAGTCTGACAGTTTTCATGAGTAAGCTGACAGAACTCTGCCTACCACAGGTGACGCATGACATCTTCTTGGAACTGGCCTGCTCATCCCAACCTCTACGGTATCTTCTTCGGCATGCACACAAGTGTTCAGATTCATTCCATTTCATATAAGTGACTTTGATAAAATTCCCTTTCCCCAAGCCTTCCTATCGCCTGTCAATCATGTACGAGAGTCTTGTCTACTGAATCATATCTTCTATTCTTTATATTCGCTATTCCCCCAATTCTCTTTAAAAAAAATGAGGACATTTTTTGTGGGGGAGGGGACATATTATCACAGGAATTCCTTAGGGCGACAGATGCATTGAGACAGAATTGATGGATCATTACCATAGACCTGTGAAGTGACCACAACACTGACCAGAAGCCAGTGGCAAAGGAAATAACGCCAACTGCCAGTTGTCCATTATTCTCCACTTTGGGGAAGTTGGACAGGTTCTAAGGAGTGACGCGTGGCAGTAAAAGTCACCGTCCAAATTTGACTTCTGATAACGGCATATTAAATGACCGAGGGTAACATTAGCTATAGCCACCATGCCACGATTACAAGTCCAGTCACTCCATTTTTCAAGTCAGGCTTTATGGATATGGACAGCTAATGACAGCTGACACATTGATGGTCAGGAAGGGAAAGCGTCCTTACTTGATTCCCCCTTCTAAAAATAAAGAGTCGAGTCACGCTATTTTTCAAGTCAGGCTTGAGGGACGCGGACAGCTATGACCACTGACACATTGATGGTCAGGGAAAGAAAGCGTCCTGACCTGAATCCCCTTCTATAAAAGGAATAGTCAGTCAGCCTCTGGGCGCTCTTTTGGGGAAACCAGCTTCCAAGCTACCTCACAGGTATGTGACCCACGTTTTAATTTGTACTCTTGTTAGGTGTTAAGGTTAGGGCTAGAAGTTAGAGGCATGTTTTACTTTCCAGGAAACAGAAAGAATAGAGCTGGAAATGTGCAGTATGCTAGTAACATGTAAGCTGGTGAAGATTCGTTGTGCATTTTAGGATTTAGGGCCATTGGGACTTAGGCCAGTAGAACGGTGAATTATGTTTTACGTTGAAGTTGATCAATTAAATAAATGTGTTGTATTTATCATTCCATGTGTGGACTACCTTTGAGAATCCTTGTCTAGTGTGGTTAGTGCATTTTCCTGCTCGTCTCTCTCCCATTCTTTGTTGTGTGCGTGATTTCCAAGCAGACAAACTATTCTTCATTCCAATCCCCTATCCCTCATGTACTTCCCCAATTCCTTAGATACACCTTCCAAATTCCTTCTTGCGATGCGAACATTGCAAATCCCTTCCTGCGATAAGAATATGAGTCTGAAATTGAGTCTTTATCTGATAGAATCTGCATTTGCCATTTTATGAGCACATACAAAATGAACTAAATGTCTCATTCGAATTCATTGTGAAGATATATACATACAGTGTTTCAGTTTCCACTCTTTCCTATATACATAGTGTATTACAGGTAATAGGTCAAACATTAGAATATGTATCAATTTAGTCTCTCACTTCTTCTTTCCCATCTTCTCTTTGAACAAAAAAAAAACACTTCCAGCTGTGTTTAGACGTTGACGGAAGATAATGGTATGGAGACATGGAACAGAAATATTATAGTAGAATCAAGTGCTCACTTATAATGTTTTTCTCGCTAGCCTACAAATGTTCATTAAATGCTTACTGCAGTGAAGTACAATAAACAAAAGGACACAACCATGTAATGACTATTAGTGTTACTCAAACGAAGAAGCCCACAGAGAACAAAAAACAGAAAGAGAAAAGAGAGTACCAGTCCCGTTGTGACACATCCACAAATACAATAATCATTGACGAGACAACCCCTGCCTTTTCCCCTGATGACACACCTACCAACATACCAATAAATGCTACGACAGGACAGGCTCCAAACAGTCTGTGCTGTTGCGCAGTGCCAGCTTTCAAGAGTGGTCAGTCAATTGGCGAAGTGTCAAAAGCATCCAACCTGAAATGATCCTGACATGGCCTCTTGTCTGGAGACCACTGGTTAAAAGGAGCAGGCTGATCCTGTCTTTTAACATTGTCCGTTGTGGCCCATTCCTCTGTGGCGTGGGGATGGTGGCTACAGCTTGAGAGAGGGAAGAAGGGACTCGGTGCACTTGGTCACTGTCACGCCACACCTTGCCTTCAGGGACCTGTTCTGCAAAATGGTCACCGCCAGTCTCTCTCTTTTCATGTGGAGCGCAATATGGTCATTTCTTTAAGGCAGGATTATTTTTGTCATTCTTTCTGTCTCTCTGTCTCTCTCTGTTTGTCTCTGTCTCTCTCTCTCTCTCTTTTCATGTGGAGCGCAATTTGTTCATTTCTGGAAGGCAAGTTTCTTTTTATCGCTCTCTCGTTCTCTCTCTGTTTGTCTGCCTCTGCCTCTGCTTCTCTCTGTCTCTCTCTGTCTCTTCTCTTTCTCTTTCTGCTTCTCTCTCTCTATCTCTGTATCCCCCTTTCTCTCTTTCTCTCTCTCTCCCTCTCTCTCTCTCTCTCTCTCTTTCTCTCCCTCTCCTGCTCTCTCTCTCTCTCTCTCTCTCTCTCTCTCTCCTTTCCTCTGTCTCCTCTTTCACTTCCTCTCCTCTCCCTCTCTCTCTCTCTCTCTCTCCCTCTCCCTCTCTCTCTGTCTCACTCTCTCTGTCTCACCCTCTTTCTCTCACTCTCTGTCTCTCTCTGTCTCTCTCTGTCTCTCTGTCTCTCTGTCTCTGTCTCTGTCTCTCTCTCTCTCTCTCTCTCTCTCTCTCTCTCTCTCTCTCTCTCTCTCTCCAAGACATTGCACTTACATTCATTCTAAAATGATGTCCAGTTTATAAAGAATATACAGAATTGTGAAGAACAAATTGTTTGGTCTCATTCCTTTAGGACCTCCAAACGCTCATCAAATGCTTACTGCAGTGAAGTGAAGTACAATAAAGAAAAGCACACAACTATATAAAGGCTGTTAGAGCTACTCAAACGAAGAAGCCCAAGAGAACAAAAAACAAAAAAAAACACACACACACAGAGAAAAGAGAGTGCCAGTCCCGTTGTGACACATCCACAAATACAATAATCATTGACGAGACAACCCCTGCCTTTTCCCCTGATGACACGCCTACCAACACACCAATAAATGCTACGACAAGACAGGCTCCAAACAGTCTGTGCTGTCGCGCAGTGCCAGCTTTCAAGAGTGGTCAGTCAATTGGCGAAGTGTCAAAAGCATCCATCCCGAAATGATCCTGACATGGCCTCTTGTCTGGAGACCACTGGTTAAAAGGAGCAGGCTGATCCTGTCTTTTAACATTGTCCGTTGTGGCCCATTCCTCCGTGGCGTGGGGATGGTGGATACAGCTTGAGAGAGGGAAGAAGGGACTCGGTGCACTTGGTCACTGTCACGCCACACCTTGCTTCAGAGACCTGTTCTGCAAAATGGTCACCGCCAGTCTCTCTCTTTTCATGTGGAGCGCTATATGTTCATTTCTGGAAGGCAGGATTCTTTTTATCGCTCCCGCTCTCTCTCTCTGTTTGTCTTTGTCTCTGTCTCTCTCTGTCTCTCTGTCTTTCTTTGCCTCTTCTCTTTCGCTTTCTTCCTCTGTCTCTCTCTGTCTCTCTATGTCTGTCTCTCTTTGTCTCTCTCCCTGTCTGTCTGTCTGTCTGTCTCTCTCCCTCTCTGTCTTTCTCTCTCTGTCTTTCTCTCTGTGTCTTTCTCTCTCTCTCTCTCTTCTCTCTCTCTCTCTCTCTCTCTCTCTCTTGCTTCACTTTCTCTTTTTGCCTCTCTCTATCTCTTTCTCTTTCTCTCTCTCTCCCTAACCCTCTCTCTTTCTCTCTCTCTCTCTCTCGTCTTTCCATCATGAAAGGAACACAATGATGGAGAGTCAGTACGTTGCATGATAGGCAGCAGGTATGAAAGAGAGAGAGAGAGAGATTAAAGAAAATATAGATGTTGGCTTCTACATTCTTTGTGAAACGGTACATGTACTTAGCACAGAATAGTTGAGATAGATAGCAGATATTGAGATTCACCACCATGTGTTATACCACTGGTATTTGCAGGTAGGACATTATTTTGGAAAAAAAATATTTAGGTATCATCTCTTTAAGTGAATAAACTGTAATTAAAACTCCACTGTTCTGACACAACCTATATGGTCATCACACTAAAGTATTACGCAGTGAACATTTAAATAGGGGTGCTTTTTTATTTATGTTTTTTTTTTTTTTTTACAAATTTCCAAGACGTTCACTCAATCAGGAAGGCAAAACAGAATGATAGCATATGGTGTGACACACCACAGCAAAAGGAGCTGACGTGGTAAGTAGACTGTCTTTAGTATGAAACAACATGTTGGTACCAAAGTTCTGAAAGTCTTTTAAATGAGATATTATGTCCACCTAATTTTTGTTTGCCACTCATGCATATGGACAAATTTTCTCAAGTCATTTATACCCTTCTTCCATCTCCTTTCCCTGTCTTTATTCTGGTCATGAGACCCATATCTCTAGCTGGTAATAGTCTTTTTTTAATTAATCAATTGCATGAAAGATTCAAGGATTTTTCGATGCAAATAAGCACACACGCACACACACGCACACTCGCGCTCGTATACACACACATACATACATACATACATACAACATACATACATACATATATACACAATACAACATACATAATACATACATAGCATTACATGCATTCATACATACATACATACATGCATACATACATACATACATGCAATACATACATAACATACATACACACATATATACATACATACATACACGCACAAACTTACACATACAAACATACACACACACAAAAACACACACACACACACACCACACACACACACACACACACAAATGCACAAACATCATATGATACCACATCTTAAAGTAGACTTGATAAGAAAAGATGTCAACATGTGATCAATAACATTGTAACACTCCCCTCTCCTCTCCTCACTCTCCCTACCCCTACCCCCACCACCCAAATAAAAAGGGCACAGAAACTAAAATGAAACAAAAATATCAGTCCCACAAAGAAACAAAAAATAATAAGACAAACTTCTCCCTGTCCCATGACGACACACTTAGAAACAGACCAATAAACAGAGAGACAAGATGGGCTCCACACAGTCTGTGTTGTCGCACAGTGCCAGCTCCCACGAGGAGACAATCAATTGGCGAGGTGACACCGGATCCATTCCGCCCCTCGAACGATTTTGACATGGGTCTCCTATCCAGAGACCACCGACTTAAAGAGCAGACTGGTCCGCTCTGATATTGTGGTGTGTAGAGAGAGAGAGAGAGAGCGGTGATAGCTGGCATGAGAGAGTAAGGGACTTAGCGTAGTCGACTATCACACCATTCGTAGTTAACACTGTCACACCATTACATGCTTTCCGATAAATAACCATGTAAAATGGCAGATACCAGTGTGTTTTTTTTCTTATCAGATTAAGAGAACAAAAAAAGCGTGAGGAAAAAAGGTAATAAATTGAATAGGAAAATAAATTTTAAACAACGAAAAATTGCCTGAGCTGATTTTTTGTCACCAGACATGCATATCTAATTTAAACAGTTCCGATACCAAAGATTTGTGCACTCATCCAGTATTCAATTTCACAAAAGATACCAATAAAGTACTGTCCACAGCCAATCAAGTACCAAAACGTTCGAGTCAATCAAGAAGATAAACAGAATGATATTTTATGGTGTGAATAAGACTCAAGTGACACATATTGTGCAATAGAAGCTTTGAAACAACTATGAAACAATTTGTTGGTTCTAAACTTCTGAAAGTCTTTTAAATGAGGTATTATGTCCATGGTTTCTTTGTTTACCACTCATGCACGTGGACAAATTGTTCTTATGCTGTTTATGCGCTTTTTCTTCCATCTGCTTTCTGTGCCTTTATTCTGGTCTTGAGACCCATATCTCTAGCTGGTAGCAGTCTTTCTTGTTTTCTTTCATTAAATCAATTGCATAGAAGACTCGACGATTTACGACACAAATAAGCACACACATACGTATACATACATACACACATACAGGCACAGACACACACATACAACACACACACACACACACACACACACACACACCACACACACACACACACACACACATAAAAGGACACAAAGACACACACACACATAAACACACACACACACACATAAACACACACACACACACACGCACGCACCACAACACCACACACACACACATAACACACACACACATAACACAACACACACACACCGCACGCACACACACACACACACACACACACACACACACACCTTTTGCACAGATATCAAACATTATATGATCCCACTACTTGATGTAGACTTGATAAGAAAAGATGCCAACACGTGATCAATAACATTGTAACACTCCCCTCTGCTATCCTCACTCTCCCTACCCCTACCCCCACCATACGAATAAAACAGGGCCACACAAACTAAAATGAAACAAAAATATCAGTCCCACAAAGGAACAAAAAATAATAAGACAAACTTCTCCCTGTCCCATGACGACACACTTAGAAACAGACCAATAAACAGAGAGACAAGATGGGCTCCACACAGTCTGTGTTGTCGCACAGTGCCAGCTCCCACGAGGAGACAATCAATTGGCGAGGTGACACCGGATCCATTCCGCCCCTCGAACGATTTTGACATGGGTCTCCTGTCCAGAGACCACCGACTAAAAGAGCAGACTGGTCCGGTCTGACATTGTGGTGTGTAGAGAAAGCGGTGAAAGCTGGCGTGAGAGAGTAAGTGACTTAGCGTAGTCAGCTATTACGCCATTCATAGTCAACACTGTCACACCATTCGTAGTCAACACTGTCACACCATTCGTAGTCAACACTGTCGCACCATTCGTAGTCAAACACTGTTACACCATTACGTGCTTTCAAAAAAATGCCACGTAAAATGGCAGATGCCAGTTTCCATTAAGTTATATCTTGGAGGAGGTGGAAGGGAAGATAAGGCAAATGGTCTTTCTGTTCGCAGGAGAACGTATTACTCTCCCTTCGTTTTTGAAAGAACAAAACAATTCATGTGGAGACACATGTGTTTTTTTTTCTTAGATTCAAGAGATCAATAAAAGAGCGAGGAAAAAAGAAAACAAACTGAACACGGAAATCAATTTTTTAAAAAAAGAAAAATTTGCCTGAGCTGATTTTTTGTCATCAGACATGCAAATCTGTTGGTTCCAATACCAAAGATTTGTGCACTCATCCAATATTCAGTTTCATAAAAGTATAAGACGATTTTAACAGAAATAATGCCCACAGTCAATCAAATACCACGAAAATAGATTCTCTTTAAAACAAGTTAGATTCTACTTTTCGTTTCGGTTGGGTTGCTGAAAATGCTCCAAACAATGAAACCAAAAGAGAGGTAATTATTGGATTCTTCACTATCGTTGTCTTTTCTTTTCTATATTTATTTGTATGTTTGTTCGTTTGTTTTCATCATGCTTAGCATTCGAAGTATTAGAACACATATTCACTTACAATTTTTCCTGTCTGAAAAACTTGAACAGTATGTAGATTATACTTTACCAACAATCACAACCAAAGACGAGCATTGATTTCTCAACATATTTTCCATAAAACAAACGACAAAGACAGATTGCTCACAGATCTATGATTTCAACATACCTGTGTTGTATGTCAATCTAGGCATCGAAAGCTTGTTGTACAAATGTTCAATGGACAATACTACCGAAAAGCACAATATGATTTTCTCCTGTTCACGTGTTTCAACTCCCATATATTTTCTCATGCACTGCCATTAAAGGCAGTCATACTCCATTTTCAGGGATGTGTACACAGGGTGTTCCTTGTTTCCATAAGCCACCGAACACCTCCATGGTTTACATGATCTTTCACAGGTATATAAGATATTCTCTGTGTGTGTGTGTGTGTGTGTGTGTGTGTGTGTGTGTGTGTGTGTTGTGTGTGTGTGTGTGTGTGTGTGTGTGTGTGTGTGTATGTGTGTTGTGTGTGTGTGTGCGCGCACATTTGACAGGAAATCAGGCACTAGCAGATTTGCACTTTAGTTAACCTGGCAGATTGGACAGACCTATATCCTCTTTCCCATGACGCCATACCAGAGTAGATTCAAACGTAGGCCTTCCATTTTGAAGATTAGTGCCCTAACCACTCAACTATCATTCTCATCATAAAATGTGATGAATTAAATGGTTATCTGTTTACACCTCATTAGCCTATCCAGCAAATTGTCTAATTGATGGCATTGCATCCCAAGCATAGAAACTCACAGAAAAAGAACCAGAAAAAAACTCGAGTCCCATTAAAGCACATACGAATACAATAATCAAAGACAAGAAAAAGCTGTTTTATACCGTAAGACACTTGGAAACGGAACAATAAAAGGAGGAAAAAGATGGGCTCCAAGCAGCCTGTGCTTTTGCCTAGTGCAGGCTCCCAGGAGGGGACAATCAATTTGCGAGGTGTCACAAGATCCATCCTACCCCTGGAACGATCCTGACATGGGCCTCATGTTTAGAGACCACCAGCTATATGAGCAGGCCTGTCTAGTCTGACGATGTTAATTTGTGGCCTATCCCCCAGTGATATGGGGGCATAGGGTAAATAGCTCCACTGCCTTGTGGACATCTCAGGAGAGAATAAGGCTAAGGGAGGTAACCCTGAAAGAAAAAATCACCCTACTGCCTTGTAGGTTGTCGTGGGAACGACAAAGGCTAGCGGAGAGACCGCAAAAAAAAACAAAAACAAAAAAACGATGGGAAATCACCATCGTATTCTCCCAAGAAAATTATGGACAGATAAAATAAAAATGAAGATAACGACGTAAATAGTGCTCCGATGGAGCACCTTCGTCCGGTAGGACCGTCATGCAGCGCAGATGACACCAGACTGTCAGCAAGCTACTGCGATCAAACTCCAAAACTCAAAAATACTAAAATAGCAACATGGAACATTAGAACTTTGTCCCAAAAAGGCAAATTGGACAATGTCAAAATGGATATGGAAAGGCCTAACATTAGTATTTTAGGACTAGGGGAAGTGAGATGGAAGGGGGCAGGCATGATAACATCAGGAGAGTATACAATGATATACTCTAGTGGAAGCTCACATGAAAGAGGAGTAGGCGTCGTAAAGGACAGGGACAAATCAAAAGCAGTCAAGGGATACTGGGCTGTGTCCGATAGAGTTTTGCTGGTCAAATTGGGAGGCAGACCATTAGATATCAACATCATTCAGGTGTATGCACCAACATCCACAAGTACTCAGGAAGACATCGACAACTTTTACTAAGTATTAGAGATGGCCAAGGCCCAATGTAAATCACAAGAAGTTACAGTACTAATGGGAGATTTTAATGCTAAAGTGGGACAGGACAGGGTGGAGGATGTAGTTGGACCTCATGGCCTTGGTACACAAAATGAAAGGGGAGGGAAACTTGTAGAATGGGCACAGATGAATGAGTTCATAGTAGGAAACACCTGATTTGAGAAGCCTAATAGAAAAAAATGGATTTGTATGAGTCCAGGATATAATACCAAAAATCAGATTGACTACATCCTGATTAATAAAAGATTTAGAAATTCTTTACTGTCAGCAAAAACACTTCCAGGTGCAGATTGCAGCAGTGACCACAATCCTGTAGTGTGAAGATTTAGGCTGAAATTAGGGAAAAGGAAACGACCAAAAGCAACATCAAACTAAATCTTGGACTCTTAAAGACAGATTAAGTGGTACGTAAAAATTTAATGTTCATGTTCAAAACAAATTCAGTGCTCTGGAAGACGTTGGTGACAGTGAAGAACAATGGACAAAGTTGAGAAATTCGATAAATGAAGCTTGTGAAGAAATCCCTGAAGTAGATAGAAAAGCAAAAAAGAACTGGATGTCAAAAGAAATTTTAGGCTTGATGGAGGAACGGAGGAGGTAAAGAGAAACGAGGAGATATACAAGAAGATAAACAAAGAAATCAGGAATAGGTGCAATGAAGCTAAGGAAGTTTGGCTGAAAACAAAATGCAAAGAAATAGAAGATCGACAAAAACGGATCCTCAGGGTATGTACAGACGAATTGAAGAAATTAGTCTACAGGAAACATACATGCACATCAACTGGTTGCTTAAAATCGAAAGATGGTACGCTTTTCATGGAAAAAGACAAAATACTGGACAGATGGGGAGAGTACATTAAAGACCTTTTGAGATGAAGAATGCAATTATAGAAGAACTTGAAGTGCACCATAATGAAAGATAAGTAGAGCACATTGAAAGATGAACGGAACCGACCAGAAACATTACTACAGAGATGATTGAAGCCCTGGAGGAATTTGGTATTGAAAAAAATAGCAGTCCTAAATGAAATTTACGACTCTGGAAAAATCCACAAAGATATGTCAAAATCAATTTTTATTGTACTTCCAAAGAAGACAGGGCTATAGAATGCGAACTCCATCGCACAATCAGTTTGATGAGTCATGTAACCAAGATCCTATTAAAAATAATCATGATGAGGACAAGGAATAGAATCAAAGGAGAAATAGCAGATGAACAATGTGGATTTGTGGAAGGGAAGGGAACTATTAATGCCATATACATCCTAAGAACTATCATAGAGAGGTCAATCGAGATGAACAAGGATTTGCTTTGTTGATTATACCAAGGATTTTGATCTGGTAAGACATGAAGAATTGATCAACCAACTAGAAAGACTCAATATTGATGGAAAAGATCTACGAATAATCAGAAATATGTATTGGGAACAAACAGCTGCAATGAGAATAAAAAACGATGTAAGCTCTTTCCAAAACATCAAAAGAGGAGTCAGACAGGGTTGCGTTTTGTCACCAGATCTGTTTTCATTTTACACCGAAAACATCATGAGAAACCTAGAGGAAGACCCTGGATTAAAGGTTGGAGGAAAAATGATAAACAACATTCGATAAACAGGTGACACCGTGCTAACAGAAAGTGAAAGGGACCTACAAAACCTTGTGAATATACTAGAAATGGAAAGCAAAGGTAAGTGGTTGGAACTAAACAGCAGGAAGACTGAAGTCATGGTGATCAGTAAAAAACATGAAATCCCCTCATGCAAAATAACAGCAAACGGCACAACTTTGAGACAGGTTGATGAGTTTAAATACCTGGGAACGATCATTTCACCAGACGGCAAATGCGCATCAGAGGTGGCCAACAAAATCGGCCAAGCCAAAACAGCATTCAAGAAGAGAAAAAGCATTCTTACCAACAAATGCCTATCAATTTAAATCAGGGAGAGAGTTCTTGAATGTTATATAGAACCAATACTGTTGTACGGTTGCGAGGCGTTGACAGTCAACAAGCAAAGCCAGAACAAGATTGAGGCAGCCGAGATGTGGTTTCTAAGAAGAATGTTGCGAGTTCCATGGACAGCAAAGAAAAGAAACGAGACAGTCTTGATGGAGGCAGACACAAGTAGATAATAATAATAATAATAATAATGTTTATTTGTATAGCGCATATTCCATATAAAAACATGCTCACCAGCGCTTTACATTTCGCAAGAAAGGCAAAAGGTGATAAAAAATGTTCACAATTACATACACAATAAGATAACAACAAACATTAAAGCTATACAAGTAAGAAGACACATAAGAAACCACAGAATATTAAAATTTAAACACTGACTTATGTAATGAAGAAAGATTAACAGATTTTTCATATGAATAAAGAGGCATACTGTGTTTATATATTGCTGCGTGTGTGTGCTTGCGTACGTGTGTGTGTACATGTGTGTGTGCGTGCGTGTGCGTTGCTGTGCGCGTGTGTTTGTAAGAATGTGTGTGTGTGTGTGTGTGTGTGTGAGAGAGAGAGAGTGTGTGTGTGTGTGTGTGTGTGTGCGTGTGCTATGTTTGCATGCGTGTGTGTGTGTTTATGCATGCAATAGTTGTACATAAAATTATAATCAATATTTTGAATGAAGATAAAAACAGAAAAATTCTAATCCATATACAGGAAAAACATTACAACTTCAGTATTACAGCATTAATACCTTGACAATCAAAATTCCTCACAGATTATGAACTATTCGCAT
>JAPXFY010000013.1:65904485-65906985 GCA_030674185.1 Monoplex corrugatus
CGACTGTGCTGGTGCAAATGTCATAGATTAGCAGTGGCCACAGCAGCTTTGGTATCAGCATGAACTGTAGACACCAGACTTTGTATTTGCCTGGCAGTCCGCAGTTATCTATTTTCTTCAGGCCTTCTTCTGCTGTTTGCTTGGTTTCATATCCCCTTTGTGTGTCTTTCAGGGAGTCATCATACCATCTTCCGAGACTTTTTACTGGCTCTTCTGTGACAGTGGGGATGGCTTGGTTGGCTACCATGAATTTGACTGAATCTGCCACTTTTCCTTTTCGCAGTGAGAGACTTCGGGATTTCTTAGGTTTGAACCTCATTCTTGAAGAGGCCACCAGCTCATCCAGCTGCTTTAAGATTTGGTGTGTCTCTTCCTCATCCGTGGACCATTTATCGTATTCTGACACACGCTATGCAAAATGGTCAACACCAGTTTGTTTTGTTTGATAGATTAAGGATAAAGAACATGAGACACTGACCGGTCTCTTCATGACAGCCAGGAATTTCTTTTTATTCTCTCTCTTTCTCTCTCTCTCTCTCTCTCTTTCTCTCTCTATTTATTTCTGTCTCCCCCCTCTCTCTCTCTCTATTTCTCTTTCACTTTCTATTTATTTCTCTCTCTCACCCCTCTCTCTCTCTTTCTCTCTCTCTTTCTGTCTCTCTCTCCCTCTCTCTCTCTCTCTTTCTCTTTAACTCTCTAGCAGATACACAAAATCACACCAACACATACACACTAACACACACCCACACAACCACACCCACCCACCCACCCACACCACACCCACACCAACAACACACACACACAATTACACACAAAAACACCACTGACTCCTCATGAGGAAACAAAACATCATACTCTGACCAATATCACTACAACCCAGAAATAAAACAGCTCACAAAGACAAATCCAGAAAAATGCTGGTCCCAAGACGACACAACCACAAACACAATAATCAATAACAAAACAAACCTCCATCCTTCCCCATAACGACACACGTACAAACACACCAATAATCAGAAAGACAACACAGCCTCCACACTGTCTGCACTGTCACGTGGCACAGCGCCAGCTCCCAGGAGTGGACAGTCAATTGGCCATGTGTCACAGGATCCATCCTGCCCCACTAACCATCTAGACACAGGCCTCCTGTCTGGAGACCACCGTCTAAAAGAGCAGGCAGGTTTGGCGTGATGGTGTCAATTTGTGGGCTGTCCCCCTGTGGTGTGTGTGGAGAGGGAAATGGGTATTTAGTGATTGGGAGATGTGGAGTGTGGAGGTAGTAGTTGGTGCATTCAGCCACTGTCATACCATTTATCGTCTTCTGACACACGCTATGCAAACTGGTCAACACCAGTTTGCTTTGTTTGATAGATTAGGGATAAAGAACATGAGACACTGACCAGTCTCTTCATGACAGCCAGAAATTTCTTTTATTCTCTCTCTTTCTTTCTCTCTCTCTCTCTCTCTCTCTTTCTTTCTTTCTCTCTCTCTATTTCTGTCTCCCCCACCCCGCTCTCTTCATTTCTCTTTCACTTTCTATTTATTTCTCTCTCTCACCCCTCTCTCTCTCTTTCTCTCTCTTTCTGTGTCTCTCTCCCTCTCTCTCTCTCTTTTTCTCTTTAACTCTCTTTCAGATACACAAAATCACACCAACACATACACACTAACACCCACCCACACAACCACACCCACCCACCCACCCACACCCACACAAACACACACACACAATTAAACACAAAAACACCACCAACATGAGGCTCTGACTCCTCATGAGGAAACAAAACATTATACTCTGACCAATATCACTACAACCCAGAAATGAAACAGCTCACAAAGACAAATCCAGAAAAATGCTGGTCCCAAGACGACACAACCACAAACACAAGAATCAATAACAAGACAAACCTCCATCCTTCCCCATAACGACACACGTACAAACACACCAATAATCAGAAAGACAACACAGCCTCCACACTGTCTGCACTGTCACGTGGCACAGCACCAGCTCCCAGGAGTGGACAGTCAATTGGTCAGCTGTCACAGGATCCATCCTGCCCCACTAACCATCTAGACATAGGCCTCCTGTCTGGAGACCACCGTCTAAAAGAGCAGGCTGGTTTGGCGTGATGGTGTCAATTTGTGGGTTGTTCGCCTGTGGTGTGTGTGTGGAGAGGGAAGTGGGTATGAAAATTTACTGATTGGGAGATGTGGAGTAGTTGGTGCATTTATCCAGTCATACCGTTTATCGTCTTCTGACACACGCTATGCAAACTGGTCAACGCCAGTTTGTTTTGTTTGATAGATTAGGGATAAAGAACATGAGACACTGACCGGTCTCTTCATGACAGCCAGGAATTTCTTTTTATTCTCTCTCTTTCTCTCTCTCTCTCTCTCTTTCTCTCTCTCTCTCTATTTCTGTCTCCCCCACCCCGCTCTCTCTCTTCATTTCTCTTTCACTTTCTATTTATTTCTCTCTCTCACCCCTCTCTCTCTCTTTCTC
>JAPXFY010000013.1:65916985-65921985 GCA_030674185.1 Monoplex corrugatus
CTTCTTCTTCTTCTTCTTCTTCTTCTTCTTCTTCTTCTTCTTCTTCTTCTTCTTCTTCTTCTTCTTCTTCTTCTTCTTCTTCTTCTTCTTCTTCTTCTTCTTCTTCTTCTTCTTCTTCTTCTTCTTTTTCACTCATATTTTTTCCGTCTGCTTTTTTTTGTTCGTCTTCTTCTTACACACTGGAACTGAAAAGAATGTGGCTTCCAGTTTTGTGCTCTGTCTGTCTGCCTCTCTCTCTCTCTCTGTCTCTTTGTCTCTCCTCTCCGTCTTTCCATCTGTGTGTCTCTCTGTCTGTGTGTCTCTCCGTCTGTCTGTCTGTCTCTCTGTCTGCCATTTTTGTAATCTTGCATTTGGAAAGACCAGATCAACAGGGATTTTGTCACTGTGGATGCATACCACAGAGACACATGTCACTTTACATATTTTCTCTCGTCTTTTCTGTTATTGTAACCATTCACACGCTTTGATATGATACTTTTTATATGTACACCGAAAAGAATCAACTTGGCATGTTTTTAAAAGTTAGAAAACTAGACCCCGTGTCACTCTGTATCTATTTGATAGGCGCTGGCCTTCTGTGTCCCAGAGGATCTAAGTAAACTTTTGTACATTTTGTTGCTCTATTACTTCTGGCACTGCTCGTCCCTACGTGTCAGACCTGCTAGAATTGTATACTCCATTAGGTATTATTTTGTTTCTCGTGTGACAGTTGGTGCACTGTATTTCAAAACTTAGTGCCAGAGTTTTGTTCCTGGATAGTTTTTCCTTACTTTTGTTTTGTTCTGATTCTCTCAGGCACACGTTAGTACCCATGCACTATCTATTTTATAGAAGTAACTTAAAAACCCATGCACTATTTATTTTATCTGAGTAAATTAGTACCCACGCACTGTCTATTTTATGTAAGTACTTAATACTCATGCACTATTTGTTTAATATAAGTAATTTTGATAGCACTACCATCCATGAGTAAAACAATCAAATGTTAAATTAAAGGAACAATCACGATCTTTTATTCATTTTTGACTGGCCACAACACTATTTAGACAGTATCTTACCTTTTTCATAAAAAAGGAGAAATGTCTATTATTATGATTTACAACTAGACATCTAACAATATCAGCAAAGACAACAGTTCTATGATTGCAAACACCAAAAGATATTAACAGTTTTGATATTTTGGTTTTGCACATGACAGTCGAATTTAAGCTCCCCGAACTTAACTTCGGCTGAAAACGCTTCTTTACAAATAAAACATTGATATTCATCAGAATATAAAGGTACACTACAATAACAACACTAAAAACAAGAAAAACATTGTCGAAAACATTTGAGGTTAAAGCACTGTGCCAATGAAGACAGGTCATGGCTTCTAAAAGTATGCTCAAGGCGATTCTGTTTGCACATTCATGATTCTGTTTGCACATGTATTTATAATCTAGATATCGTAAAAAGGCCTTTCAAAAAAAAGTCAGGAAAATCTTGCTGATGCTTCTTCGCCACAATTAAACTTTAGAAGACACGCAGATGGCTAATGTTTATAATCTCAACCATCATCAAAAAATGTTAAAAGTGATACATACGAGAAAAGAACAAATTTAATTTCCACAAAAAACAGCAGCCAACAGGAACTCATTCTGCCTCTACCTGGAGTTTAAATCCAACCTGAAGTTCCTCCAATCCGTCAAATTGTATCACCCCCCAAATAATCCGGCAGTCAATCCACAGTTATCCAACCCTGCAGTCAGCCTGTAGCGCATGCCCTCCTTCTCCCCCTACCCCCCTCTCTCTCTGTCTGTATGTCTGTCTGTCTCTCTCTGTCTTTCATTCTCTCTGTCTCTCTCTCTCTCTGTCTGTCTCTCTTGCTCTCTCTTGCTTGCTCTCTCTCTCTCTCTCTTTGTCTGTCTTTCTCTCTGTCTCTCTCTGCCTTTCTCTCTGTCTCTGTCTGTCTCTCTCTGTCTGTCGTTCTCTCTGTCTCTCTCTCTCTGTCTCTCTCTGTCTTTCTCTGTATCTTTGTATCTCTGTATCTCTCTCTCTCTCACTCTCTCGCTCTCTCTCTCTCTTTCTCTCTCTATGTCTCTCTATAATATCTCTCTTTCTATCTCTTTCTTTCTCTTTCTCTCTCTCTGTATATCTCTCTTTCTCTCTCTTTATGTCTCTCTCTATGTCTCTCTCTGTGTCTATCTCTTTCTCTCTCTCTGTCTCTCGCTCTCTCTCTCTTCCTTCTCTCTCTCTCTCCATCTCCCTCTCTCCCCCTCCATCTCTCTCTCTCTTTCTCTCTTCCTTCTCTCTTTCTCCATCTCCCTCTCTCCCCCTCCATCTCTCTCTCTCTTTCTCTCTCTCTCTCTCTCTCTCACTGTCTCTCTCTCCTTCTCTCTCTGTCTCTCTGTCTCTCTTACTCTCCAACCCAACGGCAGCAGGCCATTGATCCTGGCAGGCCAGGCCCGGGTGTCACCAGTGATCGTTACTAATCTGCTTGGCGTGTTTCCCTCTCGCACGGCCACTGGGCCTTGTGTAACGTGCTGCACGTGCAGGCCAGGCAGGCGGGGTGAGGTCGTGTGTCACCATTTGTCATCAGCCCATAGAGCTGTAGTCCTCTCTTTCCACCCCCACCCCCCCCCCCACCCCCGTCCTGCAGGCCAGCCATGTCCACAGGAGTTGCTGGCATTGTCTCCTGCCTGCTTGTTTTGCCCAACAGGTTCTTCTTGTGAGCACCAAACCATGCTTATCTTATTTATTTTTCTCTCTCTCTCTCTCTCTCTCTCTCTCTCTCTCTCTCTCTCTCTCTCTCTCAACATTTGCTCCACAGTTAGTGAGTCAATTTAGTGAGCCCAATATGTTTGACATTTGAATATCATTATTTGTGCTGAGTAAAAAAAAAAACTGTCCTGTGCAAGTCTTTGGCTATACGTTATTAAGCTGATGGTATTCCTGTATATGTCTGCTGGAATGGTGGCGAGGTGCTCTTGGGGAAACTGGTAATCTTATATTCGTCTGTATGGCAGAAGGAAGAGATTCCTGAAGACATCTTACAAGAGGGAGGGCGATAAACCGTACACGATGATTATCACTAGATAACCTCCCCTGCACTGCAGAAGATCCCTGCCAAAATCATCCTTAATATGAGCATCACTCATGAAGATGAGTCCGTCATCCTAGAGTTTCAGTGTAGCTTCCTTGATGTGGTGGAAGAGGCATAAGTTATCTGATGTTTGCCTTATGCTAGCTGCTACAGAAGTATCGCGGACAAAAACTTCGGGCTGCACATGGTTGTAGATCTGACCAAAGCATTTGACGCCATAAGCCGGAAGAGCATGTGGAAGACGCTACGACCGTGTGGTTGCCCTAAGAAGCTTGCCTCGATGATTGCTTTCTTCCACAATGGCATGCTAGGCAGAATAAAAGAGAATAGGAAGCCATCTGAACCCTTCCCAGTGCAAAACGGAGTGAAACAGGAATGCGTTCTAGCGCCAATACTCTTCTCCAATCTCTTTGCAGCAATGTCGATAGATGCCTTCAGAGACAATATATATATATATATATATATATAGAGAGAGAGAGAGAGAGATGAACGGTCGGGCAGTCACGGTTGTTAGGAGACAGGCCACTCAACTTGGCAGAGGTGCCAAAGCTTTGCCAGAGTCATGTAGGAAAGGTACGTTGATATTTTTATTCCAGTGCAGAGTGTTAGGGCTGATAGGCAAGGAAGTAGGATTGTTTTAGGACACAGGCAAGTAAGAATAAGAGGATGAATGATTATGCTTTAAGTTGGACATGCTTAATTAAAAAACTATAATTATTATTGACTTGTAATGCTACGTGTGGACTGCTTTTGAAACTTATTGCCAGTGTGCTTAGTGCGCTTCTACTCGTCTCTCTCCTTTCTCGTTGTTGTGTGTGATTTCTATATAGAAAGTCATAAACATCCCCAAAATTTCAGAACGACACCCAAAATTCCTCTCGTGACACCCCGGCGATAAATGACTAGGATGTCCACTCATTCATCAGCTCGACAGGACAATCCATCAGTTGTTCCTTTTACCACAAGACGTAGAACGACTTAATCATGGATGATATTTCGCCACATATGTGTACAATACGATGTATTGCAATGCAGTAAAATATACAATACGATACGATATGTTACGATAAGATACGGTACGAAACGATACGGTATGGTTCGGTACGATTCGATACGATACGATACGATACAGTACGACACGAGACGATACGAAACGATACGATAGGATACGTAAACGATACTTCAGATTAATCCAAATTTAGCAACAACAGTTGGCTTTCATCTTTAACACGCGCACTTATACACACACATACACACACACGCGCACGCACGCACCCCACACACACACGCACACACACACACACACATTTATATATATATATATATATATAAGTGTGTGTGTGTATATATACAATTACTGAAAACACAAGCGCAGATCGATCATTATTAATTAAGTGCTAAAAATTAAGAAGAAAATATTGGAACGCAGAGCACCCACCACCCCCACCTCCTCAAAATAAATTGTTTTTCCTTTCTTTTTCCAGTGAAAGGAATGAATCAGTGGATCAAGAAATCCAGAGTTCTTTTTAAGATGCACCAATTATTCTTATATCTGTCCGCATGTACAATCATGCTTGTTTTGAGAGAAAAAAAGCTGACGGTCAGCAGCAAGTTGGAAGGTCTGAAGAAGAGAAAGGTTGTGCGATGCCTAAGGTATCTTCTACACAGGTCTTCCTTGGTCTGCCTCTTGGTTTAAATACAAATATCGTTTTGTTACATGCTTGTTGAGCCGGATGTTGGGTGGGGGTTGCATTGTGGTCGGATGTCCAGTTTATTCGATTCTCTGCTGTTGAATACGCTGGTGTTGCTCCCACCATTTCTCTGATGTTGTTGTTGTTGTTTCTGATCCTGTCGCGTCTAGTCTGGAAGACTGCCGTTCTTAAACATTGTATTCCACAGGTGGTAATGTTGTGCTCCA
>JAPXFY010000013.1:65929485-65931985 GCA_030674185.1 Monoplex corrugatus
AGAGAGTTACTTCTGAGGTCGCTTGAGATCGCACTGCGATCAAAGTGAATTCACCGCACACGGATAATAGTTACGCGCTCCATCCAAATCTGCCCAGCAATTGTCTGGCAGATTTCTTGAACCTGCTCTGAACCCTATCCACTGGGCAAGGTACCGTAAGGGGAGAGAAGAGGGGGAGAACAGGTCTAACGCAACACGAAGCTGACACCACCAGAATGATTGGGACATTGGAATGGGCAGAAAACAGACGCATAAGTCTTATGTTGCTGGTAGGGATTACACTCAAGATATCAGATCTTGAGTCCATAGCTTCATCAACAAAGTCAGCAAAAGAGAGAGAGAGAGAGAAAAAAAAACACATAACAAAACAAATGGAACCCTCAGTACGTGGGTAAAAGGGCAAGAGGAAGGATTTACAGTGTTAGTTTGCTCCACACAGGGGGGAGTGTGGCTGATTTGTGTGTGTTGTTTTGTTTTGGGTTTTTTTGGGCGGGTGGGGCGAGGAGGGGGCAGAAAGGGAAAGTAGATTTTGGGAGGTTGGAAGCTGTACAACGAAGAGGGTAAAACTGGTAAAATAGTTTAAGGCTATCAATATGACATATTGAAAAAATGACAGGCAGAAATGACAGGCAAGTGAAAAGTACGTTACAACTAAAAGGTATAAAAAAATTCCGCACAGATCGTGGATGATTTCGAGAGAGGAGTATGTGCGGGAGAGAGATAGAGAAAGAGAACGAGAGCGAGAGAGAGAGACAGAGACAGACAGACAGAGACAGAGAGACAGAGAGAGACTTACAGATAGACAGACAGAGACAGAGAGAAAAAAGAGAGAGAGAAAGAGAGAGAATGAGAGAGAGACAAAGACAGAGAGACTTACAGACAGAGAGAGAGAGAGAGTAAGAGAGAGAATGAGACAGACAGACAGACAGACAGAGACAGACAGACAGACAGACAGAGTGAAAGAGAGAGAGAATTAGACAGAAAGAGAGAGAGAAGGAGAGTGAAAATGAGAGAAAAAAGAAAGAAAGAAAGAAAGAGAGAGAGAGGGAGAGTTAAGATAACAGACTTCAGTATTTCATTAAAAAAAAAAAGCCATAGCTCCCATCGAAAGATGCTTATACGTTAGAGAACATAATCAAATAGTATAGTGTATGATATTAAATATCAATGAAAAAGTAAACTGCACAGTACAACTAAACAATTTCTCTTACTTCAAAAATACTTTAAGCAGGAACAAACCGTGATTCTAACTATCATCAAAACGAGTTGAACTCAGTAACAAACACAGCCTAAAACCATATTTGGGCGTCTCAGCTTTTGCAGCCAAACCTTGGCAGAATCGAATATCAACACAATCTCCACAGCACAGGACAAGATGTGTACCTCGTCTTCTGTAGCCTGCATGCACACAGAGACAAAGTAAACCAGATTCTCTATACCGCTTGTCTTTCAAGTGATGACCTTTCAAAGTCGATATGCCAAGTCCAAATTTTGCTGTTGCTTTTCTCAAATCAACATCCAGATCCAGAAAAAGAAACAGAAATAGAAAGAGATAGAGGGAGGAGAGAGAGAGGGAGAGAGAGAGAGAGAGAGAGAGAGAGAGAGAGAGAGAGAGAGAAGAGAGAGAGAGAAAGAGAAACAGATAGACAAAGACAAAGTGAGAGTGTAAGAAAGAAAGAAAGAAAGAAAGAGACAGGCAGAGAGACAACCAGAGAGAAAGAGACAGACAGACAAACAGAGACAGAGAGACAGACAGACAGACAGAGACAGACAAAGACAAAGTGACAGTGAGAGAGGGACAGACAGACAGACAGACAGACGAAGAGAAAGTGAGAGAAAGAGAAAGAGAGAGAGAAGAGAGAGAGACAGAGAGAGAGAGAAAGAAGTAGAAAGAAAGAATGAGAGAGACACACAGAGAGACACAGAGGGGAGAGAGAGAGAGAGAGGAGGAGGAGAGAGAGAGAGAGATTTAAATGACAGAGAGATCCAATCTTGTTGGTGCACTCGAAACAAGGAATCAGCCTCTTCACTGCAAATTTGGGCATAGAGATTGAAATTGTGTTGGTTTTAGTTTGACCTTTCTTTCTTTTTCTTCTCCTCTCTCTCTCTCTCTTTCTCTCTCTCTCTCGCTCTCTGTCTCTCTCTCTCTTCTCTCTCTCTCTCTCTGTCTCTGTGTCTCTGTCTCTGTGTCTCTGTCTCTGTCTCTGTCTCTCTCTCTCTCTCTCTCTCTCTCTCTACACACACACTATTTCCCTCTCTCTTTGCCTGCCTATCTGTGTATCTGTCTGTCCCATTCTAATTTTCTTTCTTTTTTTCTCATTTTATTTTCTTCTGTCTCTCGATCTCTCGCTTTCTTTAAGTTTCCCTTTCTTTCTTTATTTCTTGAATTCCTATTCCAAGAGTATGTCAAACCAGATCCCCCCCCCTCTCTCTCTCCCTGTTTCTCTGTGTCTGTCTCTGTCTGTCTGTCTGTCTGTCTGTGTGCGTGTGTGTCTCTCTC
>JAPXFY010000013.1:65939485-65941985 GCA_030674185.1 Monoplex corrugatus
TCTAGCTCTCTCTCTCTCTCTCTCTCTTCTATATATATATATATATATTATATATATATATATATATATAACAGAGAAGCTGGAGGCAAACCCCAAAACTCGTTATTACTAATCGCTACAGTTGTGACAGTCTAATACCGTCACCCGCCATGACATTTCTTTTCCCTTGTTTACACGGGGCCATTTGGTTCTTTTTTTTTTTTACTAGAGCTGTGGACTCAATATCTGAGGTCTGAAGTTCAATCCTGGGCTCGTTACATAAAAACCGGTTTGTTTTTTATCTATCGTAATGTTCCAGTCATTCTGGTGATGTCAGCTTAGTGTATTATAGATCCTGTTCACTGTCCTCTGAAAGCAAAGGTAAGGGATTGGAACTAAACAGCAGAAAGACTGAAGTCATGGTGATCAGTGAAAAACATGAAATCCTCTCATGCAAAATAACAGCAAACGGCACAACCTTGAGACAGGTTGATAAGTTTGTATTCCGGGGAACGATCATTTCACCAGACGGCAGATGCATATCAGAAATAGCCAGCAGAATCGGCCAAGCCAAAATAGCATTGAATAAGATGAAAAGTATTCTTACCAACAAATGCCTATCAATTAACATCAGGAAGAGAGTTTGTGAATGTTATATAGAACCAATACTGTTATACGGTTGTGAGGCGTGGACAATCAACAAGCAAAGCCAGAACAAGATTGAGGCAGCCGAGATGTGGTTTCTAAGAAGAATGTTGAGAGTTCCATGGACAGCAAAGAAAACAAACGAGACATTCTTGATGGAGGCAGACACAAGAAGATCATTCATAAGGAAGATTAGGAAAAGACAGGCAACATTTATAGGCCATTTTCTTAGGAAAGGGGAATTGGAGCACCTGGTCACAACGGGAAAGCTGGAGGGAAAGAGAGCACCAGGTAGACCCAGGGAGAAGATACTAGACGGACTTGCAGAGTGGCTGAAGATGAGGAGGGTGGAGGAGATGCTTGAGGCAACAAGAAATAGAGACAATGGAAGTCCATGATCGCCAACGCCATGTGGCAAGGCACCTGATGATGATGATGATGTTCTCTGTCTCTCTCCATCTCCCCCCTTGCAACCGCTCTCTCTCCTACATCGGCCCTGTTTTTTCAAGAAATTGCCAGTGCCTAAGGTTTTTCCACAGGCTCAAAGAGTTTTCCAGACAGTAGATGGCAGTTTGGGTGGAGTACATCTATGGAATTGCCCAATTGCGCGAATACCTCTTTAAAAAAACGAATTCCGGACTCGAGAGAGGACATAAACAGTATCAAGTCTCAGGCAACTCCTATCCCTTCTCTCTCCCTCCCTGCTTTTCTGTCTCTGTCTCTTTCTGCTCTCTCTGTCTCTGCATCTCTTTGTCTCTCTCTATCTCTGTCTGTCTGTCTGTCTGTCTCTCTCTCTCTTCTGTGTTTCTTTCTCTCTCTCTCTCTGTTCTCTCTCTCTCTTTCTCTCTCTCTCTCTCTCTCCTTCCTCTCTCTCTCTAACATAACAGGAGAGAGAGACAGAGAGAGAGAGACAGAGAGAGACAAGAGAGAGAGAGGCAGAGAGAGACAGAGACACAGAGAGAGAGTGGCTGAATAAGCGAAATGCGACAAAGAGTCAAACTCTCAAGAGGCCATTGAGGACTGTCCCACCATCAAAGGGTAGGCGAAGCGCCAACAAGGCGAATCAGACTTCATTTCAAACAAACAGACTAACTCCCCAGCTGTGACCCAGCTTGAACGCTTTGCTCCGCTGTCACCCGCCTTGTCTCGCAGTGTCACTGGAACATCGAGAAGCACTTACGTGCCAATACCTCCTGGTTTTCTCGACGGATTTTCAGCTGTCTGTGTGTCTCTTTCCCTTTTGTATTTTGCTCCCTTCAACATTCGTTTCTCCATTCTCATGTGGATTGGAATGGATTTAATTTTTTTTAAGCGTTGCGCTTTTTCTGCAGATGTGTGGTATGTATGTTGTTCTGCCTGCACTGTGTAGGCAGTATGTTGCTGTGCAGACTGCCTCCTCCGTCACTGGTGGCACGTGCTGGGTGTTTTAACGTAATGTTTGGCACCCCAGGATCATGATTTTTTTCTGATTTTTCTCAAATTTATTGTTTCTAAGTTTTTGTCATTCTGATAAATTTTGATACCTTTTCCGTCATGTGTGACCATTCATATGCATGAAAACATCCATTATTTTGAAATAAAATCAATTTACCTCGGGCAGGCATATAGTCTGTGCACGCAAATTCATGACCAAAAACCGCGATTTTCTCAAATTCGAGTTTTATTCACGTAGGGGGAGCGAAAAAATCTTTTTATTTTTCAACCAAAATACCCTAAAATTTGGCACACACATTCATTTATATCATACTCACATATGACAACTGGGATTTTAGATACCTTTATTGTGAAGTGAGATACTACTCAGAAAGTACACATCTTGCGTCTTTTTGTTCAATATTGCTTATCACTTTTTTGAATAACCATAAAATCTGTTCCA
>JAPXFY010000013.1:65946985-65949485 GCA_030674185.1 Monoplex corrugatus
AAGAAGACAAGGCAGCGTAAAAACCAAAAAGCAAAGCCAGAAAACATGCAAAGAATGCTGTACAATGTTTTAGAGACTTTAAGACAAACTGGGCTGACAGGGAAGCAGCATGAACAAATGTGTGGGAAGGAGTGGAAGAAGGCAAGATGGGGTTCTAACTGTCAGTAGGAGCCACTGAATCAATTCTTGGTTCTGTCAAAATGTAGCCCTCAAAAGTCAGTCCATGTCACTTAAACTTTCTCTGTCACCTCCCTTCGCCCACCAACTGCCTGGTGAGGAGTGGCTAAGTGGTTAAAGCATGGACCTAAGATGTACGAATCATAAATCAGACGGGAGCTGTTCTTCACCCTCCCTCATTTCACTACTTCTTCTGTAGGCTATTTTTATGGATGATACGATAAACAGAGGTCCTATCTGCAGCATGCATGCACTTAGCACAAGTTATGGATCCCATGGCAACAAAAGAATTGTCCCAGGGCTAATATCCTGTAGAAGCATCTTCTTTCATAGGTAAATAAACAAGTAAAATCATAAAAACATTATGCAAAGTCAAATGTGTGGCGCTGTACTACGATGATGTATTTTCTCCAGTTTACCTTGTATTTCATGCAGAAAACTTCCGTTTGGACACGCACTAATAAAATAATAACTAAATAAATGAATAGATAAATAAACAAACAAATAAATGAATGAATAAATGAATGAATGAATGAATGAATGAATGAATGAATGATGAATGATTGAATGAATGAATGAATGAATGAATGTGAATGAATGAATGAATGAATGAATGAATGTTCTTTCAATCCCTTCTTCTGTTCCTTCACTCATCTACATCACAAATAAATAAATGAATGAATGAATAAAAAAAGAAAAGAAAAAAATAAGTAAATAAAAAATAAATAAATAAATGAATAAATAGATAAATAGATATAATAATAATAAATAAAAGCTATTGTCCATTTAGCCA
The DNA here is from genome assembly GCA_030674185.1 of Monoplex corrugatus. Lineage (NCBI taxonomy): Eukaryota > Metazoa > Mollusca > Gastropoda > Littorinimorpha > Ranellidae > Monoplex > Monoplex corrugatus. Next base: position 65,947,956 of record JAPXFY010000013.1, read on the forward strand.
CAATCTTTTCCTTCAGTCCCCTTCTTTTCTTCCTCCTCTGTCCTACACCAACCAGTAACCCAAAAGCCAGTAAAAAAAAGTTCTTGTGATCCACAAGACAGACGATGATAGACTATCAGAATGGGCAGGGAAAAGGGACAGGACAGTTTAGCCCTTACAGAAACATCCGCCCCGAACTAATGGCCCAGAAAAGGCCTACAGAGAGAGAGAGAGAGGAGAGAGAGAGAGAGGGGGGGGACACAGGACGCAAGAATGGAAGAGAGGAACAGGAGAGAAAGGGAGTTTGGGAGGGGGTGGATGGGGGGCAGGGAAGGTTAGGGAATGGAAGACACAGTGACACAGGGACCAGTGCTAGAGCCAGAAGAGACATGAGTGTTGTTTGATGTTCCAGAGACTCTGAGAGAGGAGCTTAGGTGACACCGAGCAAAATCAGAGAGTTGGGAGGGTGGGAGAGCCTAGTGATTTAAAAAGAAGCAGTGAGAGTCCCACAAGAGGGCCAGAAAATCAATTTTGGGATTGATGGTGACTCAGGCTGTCAGACATTATGTGTTGTTCTTCTTCTTCTGCTTTTCACTTTCCTTTCCTATTGTCAAAATGTCAACATCTTTTTCTACTGTCTATTTTCTATAGAAAGCTAAAATACACGCACAGATAAAACATACAGACAGACAGATAAAGTGATAGGTAGATATATACACAGGACGGACAGATAGATAGATAGAAAGACTCACACACACACACACAACACACACACACACACACACACACACACACACACACACACACACACACACACACACACACACACACACACACACATCTATAGATATATATATATAAGTAGATGTGCCTTCTCCAGATGAATTACCTCACATTTCGAGCAGAAAATTCCCATTTGGATTCGGCTGAAAAAACTTATAAACTAAATGAATGAATAGATAAATAGATAAACAAATTCTATCTATCTCTCCTACACCATAAATAAATAAATAATAAATGAATAACTAATAGACAAATAAATAAATAGACAAGTAATAATTTTTAAAAAAATTGGCCCTTTAGCCACAATCAGTTCCTTCAATTTCCTTCTTCTCTTCCTTCTCTGTCCTACACCAACCAGTAACCTCGAAGCCAGTAAAAAAAATAGTTCTTATGATCCACAAGACAGACGATGACAGACTATCAGAATGGGCAGGGAAAAGGAGTAGGAACAATTCAGCCCTTACAGAAACATCCGCCCCGAACTACTGGCCCAGAAAAAAAGGCCTACACACGCACAGAGAGAGGAGACGGCACGCAAGAATGGAAGAGAGGAACAGGAGAGAAACGAAGATTGAGAGGGGGTGGATGGGGGGCAGGGAAGGTTAGGGGAAAGAAGACACAGTGACACAGGGACCAGTGCTAGAGCCAGAAGAGTGTTGTTTGATGTTCCAGAGACTCTGAGAGAGGAGCTTAGGTGACACCGAGCACGACGAGAGAGTTGGGAGATGGGGAGAGGGGAGGGGGGGGGAGCCTAGTGATTTAAAAAGA
>JAPXFY010000013.1:65954485-65966985 GCA_030674185.1 Monoplex corrugatus
TGGCATGAGTGCTGTTTGATGTTTCGGTGACTCTGGGTGAGAAGCTAGGTGACACAGAGCAAGACGAGTGAGTTGGTGGAGGTCAAGTGGGTTGAAAAGAAGAGTGTCCAGCAAGAGGGTCAGAAAATCAGTTCTTGAGGAGATTGTAATTCGGGTTGTTCTTCCACCCTTCCTCCTTTCCTTCATCTGTCTCTCTCTCTTTTCATACTCTCACGTGTCACTCTTAGAGAGCCTTTAACTTAAAAGGGTAGCTTAGCACGTGGAAAAAATTCTACCTTTCTCTCTCTCTCTCTCTCTCTCTCTCTCTCTCTCTCTCTCTCTCTCTCTCTCTCTCTGTCTGTCTCTGTCTCTCTCTGTCTCTCTCTCTGTGTCTCTCTGTCCTCTCTGTCTCTGCCTGTCTCTGTTTGTCTGTCTGTCTGTCTCTGTCTCTCTCTGTCTCTCTCTCTCTCTCTCTCCCTCTGCCCCCCCTCTCTCTCTGCCTCTCTTTTACTATATCTAACTTACAAGCACATCGCACACACACACTCACAAACAAACACACACACACACACACACACACACTTTCTCTGTCACCTCCTTTCACCTGCCAACTGCCTGGCGAGGAGTAGCTAAGTGGTTAAAGCATGGACCTAGGATGTACGAAACCTGGGTTTGAGTCATAAATCAGACTGGAGCTCTTCTTCACCCTCCCTCATTTCATTACTTCTTCTGTAGCGATCTGGGTGCTAGTTTTATGGAAGATACGATAAACAGAGGTCCTATCTGCAGCATGCATGCATTTAGCAAAAGTTATGGATCCCATGGCAACAAAAGACTTGTCCCAGGGCTAATATCCCGTAGAAGTATCTACTTTCATAGGTACTAGGTAAATAAACAAGTAAAAACATCGAAACATCTATGCAAAGTCAAATGTGTGGCGCCGTACTAAGATGATGTATTTTCTCCAAACTGTTTACCTCGTACTCCGTGCAGAAAACTTCCGTTTGGACACGCACTAATAAAATAACAACTAGATAAATGAATAGATAAATAAACAAACAAATAAATGATGAACGAATGAATGAATGAATAAATAATGTTTTTAAATCCCCTTCTTCTGTTCCTTCTCTCATCTACAACACAAATAAATGAATGAATGAATGAATGAATGAATGAATGAATGAATGAATGAATGAATGAATGAATGAATGAATGAATGAACAAACAATTCCATTGCCCATTTAGCCACAATCTTTTCCTTCGGTCCCCTTCTTTTCTTCCTTCTCTGTCCTACACCAACCAGTAACCCAAAAGCCAGTAAAAAAAAAAGTTCTTGTGATCCATAAGACAGACGATGATAGACTATCAGAATGGGCAGGGAAAAGGGACAGGATAGTTTAGCCCTCACAGAAACATCCACGCCGAACTACTGGCCCAGAAAAAAGGCCTACAGAGAGAGAGAGAGGAGACAGGACGCAAGAATGGAAGAGAGGAACAGGAGAGAAATGGGGAGGAGGGTGATGGGTGGGGGGGGGGACTGAAGGTTAGGGGGAAAGAAGACACAGTGACACAGGGACCAGTGCTAGAGCCAGAAGAGCAATGAGTGTTGTTTGATGTTCCAGAGACTCCAAGAGAGGAGCATAGGTGACACCGAGCAAGATGAGCGAGTTGGCTGGAGGGGAGGGGAGGGAGGGAGCCTAGTGATTTGAAAAGAAGGCAGTGAGAGTCCCGCAAGAAGTCCAGAAAATCAATTTTGGGGATTGATGATGACTCAGGTTGTCAGACTTTATTTGTTGTTCTTCTTCTTCTGCTTTTCTCTTTCCTTTCCTATTGTCAAAGTGTCAACATTTATTCACTTTGTCTATTTTCTATAGAAAGCTAAAATACACGCATAGGTAAACAGACAGACAGACAGATAGAGTGATAGGTAGATAAATACACAGGACAGACAGATAGATAGATAGATAGAAACACACACACACACACACACACACACACACACACACACACACACACACACACACACACACACACACACATCTATAGATAGATATAGATAAGTAGATGTGCTTTCTCCAGAGAAATTACCTCACATTTCGAGCAGAAAATTCCCGTTTGGATTCGCAATGAAAAAACATAACAACTAAATAAATGAATAGATAAACAGATAAACAAATTATATCTTTCTCTCTCCTACACCATAAAAAATAAATAATAAATGAATAAATAATAGATAAATAAATAAATAGACAAGTAATCAATAAAAATAAACATTGGCCATTTAGCCACAATCAGTTCCTTCAATCCCCTTCTTCTCTTTCTTCTCTGTCCTACACCAGCAAAATTTTAATAACCTCGAAGCCAGTAAAAAAAAGTTCTTATGATCCACAAGACAGACGATGATAGACTATGGGCAGGAAAAAGGAACAGAACAGTTTAGCCCTTACAGAAACATCCACCCCGAACTACTGGCCCAGAAAAAAAGCCTACGGAGAGAGAGAGAGAGAGAGACAGAGAGAGACAGGGAGGGAGGGAGAGGAGACTGGACGCAAGAATGGAAGAGAGGAACAGGACAGAAACGGGGAGAGGGGGGTGGATGGGGGGCAGGGAAGGTTAGGGGGAAAGAAGACACAGTGACACAGGGGAAAAGGGGAGACAGAGAGAGACAGAGAGACAGAGCTGAATACATTGGCCAAATCTATTTTTTTTAAAGTTCAAGAAGAGCTGGAGAATCAGATAGAAACGTGCATCGTGCAGAAGACCATTTGTTAACAAGATGGGAGAGGAAAACAAAACGAATTGGAAAAAAATGGGCAAGGACTGGAAAGAGACGAGAAGGAAGACAGAATGATATGCAAAGAGTGAGAGAGAGAAAAAGGGGGAGGGGGATACAGGACAAACTGAAGCGATGACGAGATGAAGTGGATGACTGCAACTACACTAACTTTTGACTTGCGTCCTGTCTTGTTAATTGGTTTTGTTGAATGCTCTGTGATTAACCTCGCTGGGGAAGAAGAATATTAGAAAAAAGAGAAGGAGAGAAAAAACACAGGAAGGATGAAATAAGAGAGAAAGGAAGGCACCCTGGTATATATGTTCAAATAGTCAACGATCGATCAAGAACAAAGATGCATTGATTATTCACACGAAAGTATCTACTTTATTTTCAAAGTCACTTGCAAAATTGGATCTCTCAGCAGTTTAAGTTCCTGATGTCTGTCTGTCTGTCTGTCTGTCTGTCTGTCTGTTTGTTTGTCTGTCTGTCTGTCTGTCCCTCTCTCTCTCTCTCTCTCTCTCTCTCCTCTCTCTCTCTCTCTCTCTCCTCTCACACACACACACTCACTCTCTCTCTTTGTCTCTCTTTGTCTTTTGTTTTCTTATAACAGACGCTCTGTATGTAAAATTGCTATGGTCATATTAAAATAAACGAGCAACACAGTTTCATTATTTTTGTTATATAGTGTGCTTTAAAATTACATGAACGATTAAGTCATATAATCCACAGAAAGAGAGGAATAAAAAAAAGAACCCAAACAACAAATAAACAGATTAAGTAAATCTATGTGAACAAAACTGTTTCTTGCACAGCACAATAAAATTCAGAGCCATGGACAGACAGAAAAGGGGGACATTTCTAGATATGGAAGGGGATCAGAAAGAGCAGAAATGAACAAGAAGAATATTTATCTTAGAGGTTTGTAATACTAGCAAAATATGTGCTTGATGCTCTTTCACATCCAGCATGTGTCCACAGAGTCTACACTTACGCAACTGAAAGAAAGACAATTAGCCAGACGTGAAGGACGAGGGAATGGTATACAATGGAGAGATAATGAACACAACCGTGGCAATGACGAATGTATGTGTATGGCACAACATAGCTAATAGTTGACCCAAGTACCCCCATTACTTGATTTTGTTGAATGCTCATTGTTTAGCCCCACTTGAAAAGACGAGAAGATTGAAGGGAGAGGGATGATATGAGAGAAGAAAATAAAGAAGACGAGATAGAAGAGGAAAAAAAACAAAAAACGAGAAGGCAGGATGATGTATGTTCAGAACAGCCAATGGCAGGATCTGCTGAATTGATTGTTCATTGAGGAGTTCATTTCTTGTTTCAAATCTGCCTGCAAAATTGGATCTCCTGGCAGCATAATTATGTGTGTGTGTCATGTGTGCGTGTGTGTGTGTGTGTGTGTGTGTGTGTGTGTGTGTCTGTGTGTGTGTGTATGTGTGCGTGTGTGTGCGCGCATGCGCGCGTGAATATAAGTGTGTGTATGTGTTTGTGTTATGTGTGACTTTATCTCTCACTTTCCGTCTATCTCTGTCTCATACAAACATACACAAACACACAGAGACACACACATACACATACACATACATGCGCGCACGTACGCACTTTATCGCGCGAATCAGCACTGCAGATAGAATAAATTCAGTGTTCTCTCTCTCTCTCTCTCTCTCTCTCTCTCTCTCTCTCTCTTTCTCTCTCTCTCTCTCTCTCTCTCTCTCTCTCTCTCTCTCTCTCTCTCTCTGTCATATCAAATGTTCTGTCTTTAAAATTGCTTTTCATTTCCAAATAAACGAGCGAAGAAAGACAGTCATACTAAATCATTTTCATTCTTTTTGTAATATAGCATGTTTTAGAATCATGTGAACAATTCAGTTATCCAATTCACAAAAAGAAGTAAGAAAGGACGAAGGAAAGAAATCAAAGACAGAAACTAAACAACAAATAAACAGTTTAAGCACAGGTATTTGACGAAAACTATGGTTCCTGCACAGCATGATACGATGGGACACTTCTAGACACGGACAGGGTCAGAAACAGAAGAAAAGAACAAGAAGAATATTTATCATAAGAGGTTTGTAATACAATGCAAAATAATGCTTAATGCTCTTTCACATCCAGCATGTGTCCACAGAGTTTACACTTACACAAATGAAAGAAAGACAATGAGCGAGATGTGAAGGACGAGGGAATGGTATACAATGGAGAGATAATGAACACAACTATGGCGATGACGAATGCATGTGTATGGCACAACATAGCTAATAGTTGACCCAAGTACCCCCATTACTTGATTTTGTTGAATGCTCATTGTTTAGCCCCACTTGAAGAAACGAGAAGATTGAAGGGAGAGGGGTGAGATGAGAGAAGAAAATAAAGAAGACGAGATAGAAGAGGAAAAAAAAACAAAAAAACGAGAAGGCAGGGTGATGTATGTTCAGAACAGCCAGTAGCAGGATCTGCTGAATTGATTGTTCATTGAGGAGTTCATTTCTTGTTTCAAATCTGCCTGCAAAATTGGATCTCCTGGCAGCATAATTATGTGTGTGACGTGTGTGTGTGTGTGTGTGTGTGTGTGTGTGTGTGTGTGTGTGTGTGTGTGTGTGTGTGTGTGTGTGTGTGTGTGTGTGTGTCTATGTGTGTGTGTATGCGCGCACGTGCGCGTGAATATAAGTGTGTGTATGTGTTTGTGTTATGTGTGACTTTATCTCTCACTTTCCGTCTATCTCTGTCTCATACAAACATACACAAACACACAGACACACACACACACACACACACACACACACACACACACACACACACACACACACACACACACACATCTATAGATAGATATAGATAAGTAGATGTGCTTTCTCCAGAGAAATTACCTCACATTTCGAGCAGAAAATTCCCGTTTGGATTCGCACTGAAAAAACATAACTAAATGAATGAATAGATAAATAGATAAACAAATTATATCTTTCTCTCTCCTACACCATAAAAAATAAATAATAAATGAATAAATAATAGATAGATAAATAAATAAATAGACAAGTAATCAATAAAAAATAAACATTGGCCATTTAGCCACAATCAGTTCCTTCAATCCCCTTCTTCTCTTCCTTCTCTGTCCTACACCAGCAAGTAACCTCGAAGCCAGTAAAAAAAAAGTTCTTATGATCCACAAGACAGACGATGATAGACTATCAGAATGGGCAGAAAAAAAGGAACAGAACAGTTTAGCCCTTACAGAAACATCCACCCCGAACTACTGGCCCAGAAAAAAAGCCTACGGAGAGAGAGAGAGACAGGGAGGGAGGCAGAGGAGACTGAAAGAAACAAACAAACACACACACACACACACACTTTCTCTGTCACCTCCTTTCACCTGCCAACTGCCTGGCGAGGAATAGCTAAGTGTATTGTGTGGGGTGTGTGTGTTGTGTGTGTGTGTGATGTGTGTGTGTGTGTGTGTGTGTGTGTGTGTGTGTGTGTGTGTGTGTGTGTGTGTGTGTGTGTGTGTGTGTGTATGTGTGTGTGTGAATATAAGTGTGTGTATGTGTTTGTGTTATGTGTGACTTTATCTCTCACTTTCCGTCTATCTCTATCTCATACAAACATACACAAACACACAGAGACACACACATACACATACACACGCGCGCGCGCGCGCACGCACTTTATCGCGCACATCAGCACTGCAGATAGAATAAATTCAGTGTTCTCTCTTTCTCTCTCTCTTTCTCTCTCTCTCTCCCTTTCTCTCTCTCTCTCTTTTCTTTCTCTTCTCTCTCCATTTCTTTTAATTCTATGTTGTGGCGTTTGCAGTGAGAGCATTGTACAATGATAACCAGAGCCCATTATGATGCCTTTTTAAACAATCCGAAATTAAAAAGCCATTGAGTGTCCTAAAAGTGTCTCTGCCAGCTCTACACTTCGACTGAGTTCATAGTATTTTGCAAATATTGTTTTCATCTTGTTGGTAGGCAGTCAAGGCTTTGTGCATTGACTGCGATGTAAGACAAATTTAAACTGAGTGGCCAGCTGTGTTGTGATTCAGATTTTTCATCAAGTATGTACTTTATTTGTCTGTTCTTTTCTTCGAGGATAAGATAAGCAGATGCACATGTCGTTTTCATGTAACCAAGATTGTTCCAATAAAAGACTGAGATAATACTAGTTTTAAAAACTGTAGGCTAGGTATAACAGAGGCTAGGTAGGACCTCAGGACCTGACCAGCTTGCGCCATGATCACCATCACACGGCACCTGTGACGTTAGTGTATGTGGAATTCATTTCGAGTGTGGCGACATCATCTTGAAAAACTGAAACTGAAGCAGAAACTTAACTAACTCTGTGCTTTGACTGACGGATTTGCGAAAAGCATGCTTTCTTTAAAACATTCTTTATATGTAAAGATGTTGTGTATGTTAACATGTCCAGTATGGCTCATCTACTCGACTAAACAAACATAGTACTCTAGATACTGCTTTGGTGGACTCAAACACATTTCCTGTGCTACTCTCTCACTGTTCCAGTCTTCTCTTCTTCCTCTTCACTATCACAGAGCCAAAAGTCTATTCTAGTGATCCAGAGGCTGAAAGACGATAGATATGGGAGTGACAGCATAAGAAGCAGGGCAGTTTAGTCTCTGCACCAAATAGCTCTGGACTGCTCGCCCAGAAAAATCCAGCACATCAGGCTGGGGGCAAGAGGGAAGAAGCAGCAATAATGAAAGGGAGAACAGAAGAAAGGGAGGTGGGGAACGATGGATAAAGAGATGCAGAGGGGAGTGTCAGAGCCAGAAATGGCATGAGTGCTGTTTGATGTTTCGGTGACTCTGGGTGAGAAGCTAGGTGACACAGAGCAAGACGAGTGAGTTGGTGGAGGTCAAGTGGGTTGAAAAGAAGAGTGTCCAGCAAGAGGGTCAGAAAATCAGTTCTTGAGGAGATTGTGATTCGGGTTGTTCTTCCACCCTTCCTCCTTTCCTTCATCTGTCTCTCACTTTTCATACTCTCACGTGTCACTCTTAGAGAGCCTTTAACTTAAAAGGGTAGCTTAGCACGTGGAAAAAATTCTACCTTCTCTCTCTCTCTGTCTCTGTCTCTGTCTCTCTCTGTCTCTCTCTCTCTGTCTCTCTGTCCTCTCTGTCTCTGCCTGTCTATGTCTGTCTGTCTGTCTCTCTCTCTCTCTGTCTCTCTCTCTCTCTCTCTCTCTCTTCCCTCTGCCCCCCCTCTCTCTCTCTGCCTCTCTTTTAATATATCTAACTTACAAGCACATCGCACACACACACTCACAAACAAACAAACACACACACACACACACTTTCTCTGTCACCTCCTTTCACCTGCCAACTGCCTGGCGAGGAATAGCTAAGTGGTTAAAGCATGGACCTAGGATGTACGAAACCTGGGTTTGAGTCATAAATCAGACTGGAGCTCTTCTTCACCCTCCCTCATTTCACTATTTCTTCTGTAGCGACCTGGGTGCTAGTTTTATGGAAGATACGATAAACAGAGGTCCTATCTGCAGCATGCATGCATTTAGCAAAAGTTATGGATCCCATGGCAACAAAAGACTTATCCCAGGGCTAATATCCCGTAGAAGTATCTACTTTCATAGGTAGTAGGTAAATAAACATGTAAAAACATCAAAACATCTATGTAAAGTCAAATGGGTGGCGCCGTACTAAGATGATGTATTTTCTCCAAACTGTTTACCTCGTACTCCGTGCAGAAAACTTCCGTTTGGACGCGCACTAATAAAATAACAACTAGATAAATGAATAGATAAATAAACAAACAAATAAATGATGAACGAATGAATGAATGAATAAATAATGTTTTTAAATCCCCTTCTTCTGTTCCTTCTATCATCTACAACACAAATAAATAAATGAATGAATGAATGAATGAATGAATGAATGAATGAATGAATGAATGAATGAATGAATGAATGAATGAATGAATGAATGAATGAATGAATGAATGAACAAAAAATTCCATTGCCCATTTAGCCACAATCTTTTCCTTCAGTCCCCTTCTTTTCTTCCTTCTCTGTCCTACACCAACCAGTAACCCAAAAGCCAGTAAAAAAAAATGTTCTTGTGATCCACAAGACAGACGATGATAGACTATCACAATGGGCAGGGAAAAGGGACAGGATAGTTTAGCCCTCACAGAAACATCCGCCCCGAACTACTGGCCCAGAAAAAAGGCCTACAGAGAGAGAGAGAGGAGACAGGACGCAAGAATGGAAGAGAGGAACAGGAGAGAAATGGGAAGGAGGGTGATGGGTGGGGGGGGGACTGAAGGTTAGGGGGAAAGAAGACTCAGTGACACAGGGACCAGTGCTAGAGACAGAAGAGCAATGAGTGATGTTCCAGAGACTCCAAGAGAGGAGCATAGGTGACACCGAGCAAGATGAGCGAGTTGGCTGGAGGGGAGGGGAGGGAGGGAGCCTAGTGATTTGAAAAGAAGGCAGTGAGAGTCCCGAAAGAAGTCCAGAAAATTAATTTTGGGGATTGATGATGACTCAGGTTGTCACACTTTATTTGTTGTTGTTCTTCTTCTGCTTTTCTCTTTCCTTTCCTATTGTCAAAGTGTCAACATTTATTCACTTTGTCTATTTTCTATAGAAAGCTAAAATACACGCATAGATAAACAGACAGACAGACAGATAGAGTGATAGGTAGATAAATACACAGGACAGACAGATAGATAGATAGATAGATAGAAAACACACACACACACACACACACACACACACACACACACACACACACACACACACACACACACACACACAATCTATAGATAGATATAGATAAGTAGATGTGCTTTCTCCAGAGAAATTACCTCACATTTCGAGCAGAAAATTCCCGTTTGGATTCGCACTGAAAAAACATAACAACTAAATGAATGAATAGATAAACAAATTATATCTTTCTCTCTCCTACACCATAAAAAATAAATAATAAATGAATAAATAATAGATAAATAAATAAATAGACAAGTAATAATAAAAATAAACATTGGCCATTTAGCCACAACCAGTTCCTTCAATCCCCTTCTTCTCTTCCTTCTCTGTCCTACACCAGCAAGTAACCTCGAAGCCAGTAAAAAAAAGTTCCTATGATCCACAAGACAGACGATGATAGACTATCAGAATGGGCAGGAAAAAGGAACAGAACAGTTTAGCCCTTACAGAAACATGCACCCCGAACTACTGGCCCAGAAAAAAAGCCTACGGAGAGAGAGAGACAGAGAGAGAGAGACAGGGAGGGAGGGAGAGGAGACGGGACGCAAAAATGGAAGAGAGGAACAGGACAGAAACGGGGAGAGGGGGGTGGATGGGGGACAGGGAAGGTTAGGGGGAAAGAAGACACAGTGACACAGGGGAGAAGGGGAGACAGAGAGAGACAGAGACAGAGAGACAGAGAGACAGAGAGAGACAGAGAGACAGAGCTGAATACATTGGCCAAATCTATTTTTTAAAAGTTCAAGAAGAGCTGGAGAATCAGATAGAAACGTGCATCGTGCAGAAGACCATTTGTTAACAAGATGGGAGAGGAAAACAAAACGAATTGGAAAAAAATGGGCAAGAACTGGAAAGAGACGAGAAGGAAGACAGAATGATATGCAAAGAGAGAGAGAGAGAAAAAGGGGGAGGGGGATACAGGACAAACTGAAGCGATGACGAGATGAGGTGGACGGCTGCAACAAAACTAACGTTTGACTTGCGTCCTGTCTTGTTAATTGGTTTTGTTGAATGCTCTGTGATTAACCTCGCTGGGGAAGAAGAATATTAGAAAAAAGAGAAGGAGAGAAAAAACACAGGAAGGATGAAATAAGAGAGAAAGGAAGGCACCCTGGTATATATGTTCAAATAGTCAACGATTGATCAAGAACAAAAATGCATTGATTATTCACACGAAAGTATCTACTTTATTTTCAAAGTCACTTGCAAAATTGGATATCTCAGCAGTTTAAGTTCCTGAAATCTGTCTGTCTGTCTGTCTGTCTGTCTGTTTTTTTGTCTGTCTGTCTGTCTGTCTGTCCCTCTCTCTCTCTCTCTCCCTCTCTCTCCTCTTCTCTCTCTCTCTCACACACACACACACACTCACTCTCTCTCTTTGTCTCTCTTTGTCTTTTGTTTTCTTATAACAGACGCTCTGTATGTAAAATTGCTATGGTCATATTAAAATAAACGAGCAACACAGTTTCATTATTTTTGTTATATAGTGTGCTTTAGAATCACATGAACGATTAAGTCATATAATCCACAGAAAGAGAGGAATAAAAAAAAGAACCCAAACAACAAATAAACAGATTAAGTAAATATATGTGAACAAAACTGTTTCTTGCACAGCACAATAAAATTCAGAGCCATGGACAGACAGAAAAGGGGGACATTTCTAGATATGGAGGGGGATCAGAAAGAGCAGAAATGAACAAGAAGAATATTTGTCTTAGAGGTTTGTAATACTAGCAAAATAATGCTTGATGCTCTTTCACATCCAGCATGTGCCCACAGAGTCTACACTTACGCAACTGAAAGAAAGAGAATTAGCCAGACGTGAAGGACGAGGGAATGGTATACAATGGAGAGATAATGAACACAACTATGGCGATGACGAATGCATGTGTATGGCACAACATAGCTAATAGTTGACCCAAGTACCCCCATTACTTGATTTTGTTGAATGCTCATTGTTTAGCCCCACTTGAAGAAACGAGAAGATTGAAGGGAGAGGGGTGAGATGAGAGAAGAAAATAAAGAAGACGAGATAGAAGAGGAAAAAAAAACAAAAAACGAGAAGGCAGGGTGATGTATGTTCAGAACAGCCAGTAGCAGGATCTGCTGAATTGATTGTTCATTGAGGAGTTCGTTTCTTGTTTCAAATCTGCCTGCAAAATTGGATCTCCTGGCAGCATAATTATGTGTGTGACGTGTGTGTGTGTGTGTGTGTGTGTGTGTGTGTGTGTGTGTGTGTGTGTGTGTGTGTGTGTGTGTGTGTGTGTGTGTGTGTCTATGTGTGTGTGTATGCGCGCACGCGCGCGTGAATATAAGTGTGTATATGTGTTTGTGTTATGTGTGACTTTATCTCTCACTTTCCGTCTATCTCTGTCTCATACAAACATACACAAACACATAGACACACACACACACACACACACACACACACACACACACACACACACACACACACACACACACATCTATAGATAGATATAGATAAGTAGATGTGCTTTCTCCAGAGAAATTACCTCACATTTCGAGCAGAAAATTCCCGTTTGGATTCGCACTGAAAAAACATAACTAAATGAATGAATAGATAAATAGATAAACAAATTATATCTTTCTCTCTCCTACACCATAAAAAATAAGTAATAAATGAATAAATAATAGATAGATAAATAAATAAATAGACAAGTAATCAATAAAAAATAAACATTGGCCATTTAGCCACAATCAGTTCCTTCAATCCCCTTCTTCTCTTCCTTCTCTGTCCTACACCAGCAAGTAACCTCGAAGCCAGTAAAAAAAAAGTTCTTATGATCCACAAGACAGACGATGATAGACTATCAGAATGGGCAGAAAAAAAGGAACAGAACAGTTTAGCCCTTACAGAAACATCCACCCCGAACTACTGGCCCAGAAAAAAAGCCTACGGAGAGAGAGAGAGACAGGGAGGGAGGCAGAGGAGACGGGACGCAAGAATGGAAGAGAGGAACAGGACAGA
>JAPXFY010000013.1:65971985-65976985 GCA_030674185.1 Monoplex corrugatus
ATTCTACCTTCTCTCTCTCTCTCTCTCTGTCTCTGTCTCTGTCTCTCTCTGTCTCTCTCTCTCTGTCTCTCTGTCCTCTCTGTCTCTGCCTGTCTATGTCTGTCTGTCTGTCTCTCTCTCTCTCTGTCTCTCTCTCTCTCTCTCTCTCTCTTTCCCTCTGCCCCCCCTCTCTCTCTCTGCCTCTCTTTTAATATATCTAACTTACAAGCACATCGCACACACACACTCACAAACAAACAAACACACACACACACACACTTTCTCTGTCACCTCCTTTCACCTGCCAACTGCCTGGCGAGGAATAGCTAAGTGGTTAAAGCATGGACCTAGGATGTACGAAACCTGGGTTTGAGTCATAAATCAGACTGGAGCTCTTCTTCACCCTCCCTCATTTCACTATTTCTTCTGTAGCGACCTGGGTGCTAGTTTTATGGAAGATACGATAAACAGAGGTCCTATCTGCAGCATGCATGCATTTAGCAAAAGTTATGGATCCCATGGCAACAAAAGACTTATCCCAGGGCTAATATCCCGTAGAAGTATCTACTTTCATAGGTAGTAGGTAAATAAACATGTAAAAACATCAAAACATCTATGCAAAGTCAAATGAGTGGCGCCGTACTAAGATGATGTATTTTCTCCAAACTGTTTACCTCGTACTCCGTGCAGAAAACTTCCGTTTGGACGCGCACTAATAAAATAACAACTAGATAAATGAATAGATAAATAAACAAACAAATAAATGATGAACGAATGAATGAATGAATAAATAATGTTTTTAAATCCCCTTCTTCTGTTCCTTCTATCATCTACAACACAAATAAATAAATGAATGAATGAATGAATGAATGAATGAATGAATGAATGAATGAATGAATGAATGAATGAATGAATGAACAAAAAATTCCATTGCCCATTTAGCCACAATCTTTTCCTTCAGTCCCCTTCTTTTCTTCCTTCTCTGTCCTACACCAACCAGTAACCCAAAAGCCAGTAAAAAAAATGTTCTTGTGATCCACAAGACAGACGATGATAGACTATCACAATGGGCAGGGAAAAGGGACAGGATAGTTTAGCCCTCACAGAAACATTCGCCCCGAACTACTGGCCCAGAAAAAAGGCCTAAGAGAGAGAGAGAGGAGATAGGACGCAAGAATGGAAGAGAGGAACAGGAGAGAAATGGGGAGGAGGGTGATGGGTGGGGGGGGGGACTGAAGGTTAGGGGGAAAGAAGACACAGTGACACAGGGACCAGTGCTAGAGCCAGAAGAGCAAT
Source organism: Monoplex corrugatus (assembly GCA_030674185.1). NCBI lineage: Eukaryota > Metazoa > Mollusca > Gastropoda > Littorinimorpha > Ranellidae > Monoplex > Monoplex corrugatus. Next base: position 65,973,261 of record JAPXFY010000013.1, read on the forward strand.
GAGTGTTGTTTGATGTTCCAGAGACTCCAAGAGAGGAGCATAGGTGACACCGAGCAAGATGAGCGAGTTGGCTGGAGGGGAGGGGAGGGAGGGAGCCTAGTGATTTGAAAAGAAGGCAGGAGAGTCCCGCAAGAAGTCCAGAAAATCAATTTTGGGGATTGATGATGACTCAGGTTGTCAGACTTTATTTGTTTTTCTTCTTCTTCTGCTTTTCTCTTTCCTTTCCTATTGTCAAAGTGTCAACATTTATTTACTTTGTCTATTTTCTGTAGAAAGCTAAAATACACGCAGAGATAAACATACACACAGACAGATAGAGTGATAGGTAGATAAATACACAGGACAGACAGACAGATAGATAGATAGATAGAAAACACACACACACACACACACACACACACACAAACACACACACACACACAAACACACACACACACACACACACACACACACACACATCTATAGATAGATATAGATAAGTAGATGTGCTTTCTCCAGAGAAATTACCTCACATTTCGAGCAGAAAATTCCCGTTTGGATTCGCACTGAAAAAACATAACAACTAAATGAATGAATAGATAAATAGATAAACAAAATATATCTTTCTCTCTCCTACACCATAAAAAATAAATAATAAATGAATAAATAATAGATAAATAAATAAATAGACAAGTAATCAATAAAAATAAACATTGGCCATTTAGCCACAACCAGTTCCTTCAATCCCCTTCTTCTCTTCCTTCTCTGTCCTACACCAGCAAGTAACCTCGAAGCCAGTAAAAAAAAGTTCTTATGATCCACAAGACAGACGATGAATGGGCAGGAAACAGGAACAGAAATGTTTAGCCCTTACAGAAACATCCACCCCGAACTACTGGCCCAGAAAAAAAAGCCTACGGAGAGAGAGAGAGAGACAGGGAGGGAGGGAGAGGAGACGGGACGCAAGAATGGAGGAGAGGAACAGGACAGAAACGGGGAGAGGGGGGTGGATGGGGGGCAGGGAAGGTTAGGGGGAAAGAAGACACAGTGACACAGGGGAGAAGGGGAGACAGAGAGAGACAGAGACAGAGAGACAGAGAGAGACAGAGAGAGACAGAGCTGAATACATTGGCCAAATCTATTTTTTTTAAAAGTTCAAGAAGAGCTGGAGAATCAGATAGAAACGTGCATCGTGCAGAAGACCATTTGTTAACAAGATGGGAGAGGAAAACAAAACGAATTGGAAAAAAAATGGGCAAGAACTGGAAAGAGACGAGAAGGAAGACAGAATGATATGCAAAGAGAGAGAGAGAGAAAAAGGGGGAGGGGGATACAGGACAAACTGAAGCGATGACGAGATGAGGTGGATGGCTGCAACTACACTAACTTTTGACTTGCGTCCTGTCTTGTTAATTGGTTTTGTTGAATGCTCTGTGATTAACCTCGCTGGGGAGGAAGAATATTAGAAGAAAAAGAGAAGGAGAGGGAAATATATAGGAAGGATGAAATAAGACAGAAAGGAAGGCAGCTTGGTATGTATATGTTCAAATAGTCAACGATGGATCAAGAACAAAGATGCATTGATTATTCACGAAAGGGTCTACTTTACTTTCAAAGTCGCTTGGAAAATTTGATCTCTCAGCAGTTTAAGTTCCTGTCTGTCTGTCTGTCTGTCTGTCTGTCTGTCTGTTTTTCCGTTCGTCTGTCTGTCTGTCTAAATATCTGTCTGTCTGCCCACCCTCTCTCTCTCTCTCTCTCTGTCTGTCTGTCTGTCTGTCTGTCTGTCTCTCTCTCTCTCTCTCAGTCATATCAAATGTTCTGTCTTTAAAATTGCTTTTCATTTCCAAATAAACGAGCGAAGAAAGACAGTCATACTAAATCATTTTCATTCTTTTTGTTATATAGCATGTTTTAGAATCATGTGAACAATTCAGTTATCCAATTCACACAAAAAAAGAAGTAAGAAAGAACGAAGGAAAGAAATCAAAGACAGAAACCAAACAACAAATAAACAGTTTAAGCACAGGTATTTGACGGAAACTATGGTTCCTGCACAGCATGATAAGATGGGACACTTCTAGACACGGACAGGGTCAGAAACAGAAGAAAAGAACAAGAAGAATATTTATCATAAGAGGTTTGTAATACAATGCAAAATAATGCTTAATGCTCTTTCACATCCAGCATGTGTCCACAGAGTTTACACTTACACAAATGAAAGAAAGACAATGAGCGAGATGTGAAGGACGAGGGAATGGTATACAATGGAGAGATAATGAACACAACTATGGCGATGACGAATGCATGTGTATGGCACAACATAGCTAATAGTTGACCCAAGTACCCCCATTACTTGATTTTGTTGAATGCTCATTGTTTAGCCCCACTTGAAGAAACGAGAAGATTGAAGGGAGAGGGGTGAGATGAGAGAAGAAAATAAAGAAGACGAGATAGAAGAGGGAAAAAAAAAGAAAAACAAGAAGGCAGGGTGATGTATGTTCAGAACAGCCAGTAGCAGGATCTGCTGAATTGATTGTTCATTGAGGAGTTCATTTCTTGTTTCAAATCTGCCTGCAAAATTGGATCTCCTGGCAGCATAATTATGTGTGTGACGTGTGTGTGTGTGTGTGTGTGTGTGTGTGTGTGTGTGTGTGTGTGTGTGTGTGTGTGTGTGTGTGTGTGTGTGTGCTGTGTGTGTGTGTGTGTTGTGTGTGTGTTGTGTGTGTGTATGTGTGTGTGTGTGTGTGTGTGTATGTGTGTGTGTGTGTGTGTGTGTGTGTGTGTGTGTGTGTGTGTGTGTGTGTGTGTGTGTGTGTGTGTGTGTGTGTGAATATAAGTGTGTGTATGTGTTTGTGTTATGTGTGACTTTATCTCTGACTTTCCGTCTATCTCTATCTCATACAAACATACACAAACACACAGAGACACACACATACACATACACACGCGCGCGCGCGCGCACGCACTTTATCGCGCACATCAGCACTGCAGATAGAATAAATTCAGTGTTCTCTCTTTCTCTCTCTCTTTCTCTCTCTCTCCCTTTCTCTCTCTCTCTCTTTTCTTTCTCTTCTTTATCCATTTCTTTTAATTCTATGTTGTGGCGTTTGCAGTCAGTGCATCGTACAATGATAACCAGAGCGCATTATGATGCCTTCTTAAACAAACCGAAATCAAAAAGCCATTCAGTGTCCTAAACGGTGTCTCTGCCAGCTCTACACTTCGACTGTGTTCATACTATTTTGCAAATATTGTTTTCATCTTGTTGGTAGGCAGTCAAGGCTTTGTGCATTGACTGGAGGGCTTTCTGCGATGTGAAACAAATTTAGACTGAGTGGCCAGCTGTGTTGTGATTCAGATTTTTAATTATGTATTTGCTTTATTTGTCTGTTCTTTTCTGTGAAGATAAGATAAGCAGATGCACATGTCGTTTTCATGTAACCAAGATTGTCCCAATAAAAGACTGAGATAATACTAGTTTTAAAAAATGTAGGCTAGGTATAACATAGCCTAGGTAGGATCTCAGGAACTGACCAGTCCATGGATTAACGTGCAGGTTTAAGGCTTAAGCTATGATCACCATCACACGGTACCTGTGACGTTAGTGTATGTGGAATTCATTTCGAGTGTGGCGACATCATCTTGAAAAACTGAAACTGAAGCAGAAACTTAACTAACTCTGTGCTTTGACTGACGGATTTGCGAAAAGCATACTTTCTTTAAAACATTCTTTATATGAAAAGCTG
>JAPXFY010000013.1:65991985-65996985 GCA_030674185.1 Monoplex corrugatus
GTAATATGACTGATACTCGCCTATCAAGGGGCGTTGGTTTCCATTGGTTTCCAAGGCGCATTACTCTCTGAACAGAAGCCAGTCGAGGCGGCAAAAATTCCAGTGTTTGGTTGTTATTTTTATGACAAGAACAACGAAAGTAACATATTTCATAACAACTACACAGCAAGAATTAAAACCACATGCATGATAGTTTGTAAACAAAAATGAAGTTTAGAATATTCTGAATATTTGAACGTGACGACCAGATCACTCATTCATGCACTCTATACCCCCAAGTATGAAGCAGACACACGGGCGCCTCACACGATTTGACTCTGAGTTTGATCCAACTGGTCAAACCATGTTGTTCGCAATAGACGGTCCATTGTTTTCAGCGTTCGGTTCGATTTGTTTTGTAGCGACGGTGTTGTCTCTTCTTCCTGCCTACCAGAAGCTGGATTTTTACTTGACCGAAAAAATCGGTTTCGAATGTTTCTCGTTCGACTAATCGAATCGTGTGAGACGCCCATTACTTGCATACATACTTGATTGCTGTGTGTTGAGAAGTCACCTCTCAACTACATTCCCTTTACAATCATGGTGCATATTTTCAGGGAAAATTTTGTCACCTGTTCAAATTATATCGAGACTGAGATTGTCTGACAGGGTTGTCAATTATGCTTGTTTTTATTACATACTCGTGTTAAACAGGCTCGGAGGATAGTTTAAAAAACTGAGCAACAAACATCCAAAAGACATACCTTCGAAAGGGATAGCACTCGATTAAGACATACCGTCCAAAATGGACGACGACACTCGACTATGAGGTTTCAAGTCTTCCCAATTGAGCCAAGAACGCTGATCTCCGGGCTAGAGCCAGTAGGAGCTGAAAATCGTACATTTGTTTGGACTTAACGGGATTTGAACAGACAACCTTCCAGTCGTCAATCTGTTGAGCTAGTCACTATAAAAACCATCATTTGTGAATGCAGTACATCTCATTACTTTATGTTTCATTTGTTAAGATTCTCAATATGATTCTGACCAGACCATGGCCTATGGAATATTCATCATGTGCCCTGCCGCATGGCTTTGGCGATCATGGCCCTCTGTGCCAATCTATCCCTTATCGCTGCAAATACATCTTCAGCCCTCTCCGTCCTCAGCCGCTGTGCAAGTCCGTCCAATATTTTGTCTCTGGGTCTACCTGGTACTCTTTTCCCCTCCAACTTTCCTGCAGTGACTAGGTGATCTAATTTCTCTTGCCTCATAAAATGTCCTGCACATGTTGCTTGTCTTTTCCTGATCTTCTTCATTAATGTTCTTGTTGTGTCTGCCTCCTTCAAGACTGTCTTGTTTGTTTTCTCTGCTGTTAATGGAACTCTTAATATTCATCTTAGAAACCACATTTCAGTTGCCTCAGTTTCGTTCAGACTTTGCGTGTTGACTGTCCCCACCTCACATATTACGTTACTATTTTATCTAATGAATAAGTTATTGATTGTTTACATCTCACACTGCTTAGCGAATATGTCATCTGACATTCTTCGTCAGTGAGATTGTCTGCATGTCTTTCCAAATCTGTTTGAGTTCGAAATTTATAGTGAGCACAGAATAATATCATTAAAACTTTCACAAAGGCGTTTTTTGATACACCTATAAGAGCAACAGTTGATTGAGGCGGTATTACCTAAATTTTACCTTCAATATGTCTCTATCAGTATGTTTAATTTAAGATCCTGTAGCAAGACGAAAACCTCAAAGTCACATTTTTATGTACATCTCCACTGATAATATTTCTTGGCTGCTGAGGCGAAACAGTGGCCCAGCAATAAACTATTACTATTAATCATTAACTTTTCTGATTAAAGTTTATATGAAAATAAATCTTCATTGATTAGAACATTATGTCAGATGTGTTTTGTGTGTTATATTTTGTTTGTATATGAACAATACTTGTTTTACATGTATAAATTGATACCGTTTCTGTTGTCATATTGTTCGTTGATGCTTGATTGCCGTACAATAAAAAGATATAATTTAAAAAAAGAAATTAATCAAAAATTTTGACATGTGCTTAGAACCTGATGCTCGTTTTTAAACTTCCAATGTATGAAATACCAGTATGTATATTCTGTATGCTATATAGAGTTCATATGTCAACAATGTCTTTTCATATATGTGACCTCCCACCACGAAATCGGTCTTAACTCGCAGTCAGTCGAACAGCACTAGTTGAAAAGGTGACTGAGGGTCTATCAGGGGTTTTGACTTTTTCTCAAAATTGATTTCTGTAGACTATAATCTATCCCCCACAGAAATTGTTTTCTTGAAAAAAAAATTTTGTTAATCAATTTAAATCGGTATTTTAATGCACTGATCGCAGCAGAAAGAACGCAATTTCCTACCAAAAGTACCTACTTTTGTCTCTTATTATGAACCGTAACCTGTACAGTACCCGCACATGTAATATACTAATGGAAAGCTCTTTGGTGTACCTTTCAGATAATGACAGCGAAAATTAGAAACAAACTGGGTCAAAGCCACCAAATAAAAAATATTAAGGAAAATGTGTAGGAGAGCACACAAAAACTTTAGAGACCGTTTTCTCCAAATGGCCGTCATACAACTTAATGATTTTAAACATACATAACTTCTACATTTTTTTGAGTGCAAGCTTTATTCAAGTACCAAAATAATCAGCAGAATGTACACTTTCCATTGATATGTATATCTCAAAATACCCAAAATGCTAGTTAAGACTCATTTCGTGGTGGGAGGTCACATATGTACATTTTTTGTCATTTTCCGTTGCCACATTGTATGTTTAATGCCCTTTGTTGTGAAACTAAAGATGAATAAACAAATATTCATTTAAAAAAAAGTTTATCTAGAAAACCACATGCCTTCTTCAAAAAGTGCTGATTTTAAACCTGTTTTTCTTTTCTTTTTGGGGTTGTGGGGGTGGTGGTGGTGGTGGTGGTGGGGTCGTGGTCCATGTGACCATGATTTGCCGCCTTACCTTTTAAGCGTACCCTTTCGCAAATTCTTACCCTTCCACAAAATTGGGTAACCATCCATCCACGAAAAACTGAAATACTCGAGTCCACAAGTTTTTGTCACAGACGGACACACAGAAATACATATATAGGCACACAAACACACATCTCTCCCTGGTCTATATAAAACAATGTCCCATTTTTTAAGAGGGAAATTAAAAGGAAATAATGAAAGGAGTGAGAAAAGAAAAAGAGAGCCCCAATTGGTGTGAACTTATATTGTCAGAAATGTGATCGACAGACTGAAAAGAAAATAGCGGGATAAATAGTTGACCAAAGCAGTAAACATATTCATTAATTGTGGGTGTATGAGTCCTCGGTTTATTATCTGATTAGTATGCCATTAACACGTCACTTGTGACCGGTTAACCTCTGGCCTAATTGGAGGAAACACGAGAAAAAAGAAGTACTTAGACTAATCACCTCACAAAATGGAGCTGACTAATTTTCAGTAGTTTTCAAAGGGTAATGTCATTCATTTATCAGATCTGATGACTAAATTGGACAATGAGGACAATCAGTGTGTGTGTATATTTGTATATAAACTGATGGAAGGGTAAAGAGTAAAATGAGAACTTGCTCACAGCAGTCCATCTGACAGGAAGTTTTTAGAGGCCAGAAGAACTTCATCACTAAAGATGTGGAAGATCATTTCGTTCGCCGTTTTGTTGCTGGTAAGTTTCCGTTGATACTGAGCTTTGTTATTTTTTCTCCCGTTTTTTTTTCCCCAGTCAGTCTGTTTCCTATTTTGATCGTTCTTCTTCTTTCTGTAAGGTTTACAGGTATGAAAGTACGTTTATGTGTCCTAACCAACAATCACCATCATTCTAATCACCAAGTATCCTGCCGCATGACGTTGGTGATCATGGTCCTCGCCACTTATCTATCCTTTCTCGCTGCAAGTGCATCTCCCACCCTCTCTGTCTTCATCCACCAATCTTTGTCGCTGCAAGTACATCTCCCACCCTCTCTCTGTCTTCATCCACTATCCTTTGTCGCTGGAAGTACATCTCCCACCCTCTCTCTGTCTTCATCCACTACCCTTTGTCGCTGGAAGTACATCTCCCACCCTCTCTGTCTGCATCCACTCCGCAAGTCCGTCCAATATTTTCTCCCTGGTGCTCTTTTTCTCTCCAGCTTTCCTGTAGTGACCAGGTGCTCCAATCTCTATCGCCTCATAAAGTGTCTTATAAATGTTGCTTGTCTTTTCCTAATCTTCTTCAATATTGTTCTTTCTGTGTCTGCCTCCTTCAATACTGTTTTGTTTGTTTTCTCGTTTGTTTTGATAATTCATTTTCTCCGGCTTAATGAAACACTAGGGCAGTCTTACTATTTTTCTCCTAAATTTTGTGTATGTGTTGTTTGTTGTTTTTCGTGTATGCTCCACAAAGGCCAGTTGGCCGAAAGTTTGTGCCTGTCTCGTTTTGTTATATCAAATCTGCCGTACTGATTCCATTTTTACGGATTTTTTTTCTGATTCCTACTTGCTTGAACGCGGGCTATCACTTTGTTGTTGGTTTTGTTTGTTTGTTTGTTTGTTTGTTTGTTTGTTTGTTTGTTTGTTTGTTTGTTTGTTTGTTTGTTTGTTTGTTTGTTTTTGTTTGTTTTTGTTTTTTTTGTTTTTGTTTTTTTTTGTTTTTTTTTTCTTATTGTAAGATTTGTTTCTTAATTCTAGCAGCAAAACACAATTGCTCATCGACCTCCTTTTTCGTCCTGGCGATGAAATTGCATCGTCAAAAAAGGCAGACATATTTGTTTCTTACATCTTTATTTATCCTTTGTATTAAATGGGTGTTCTCTTTCTTTCTCTCCTCTCTCTCTTCTTTCTCTCTTCTCTTTCTTTTTCGCTCTCTTTCTTTCTCTCTCTCTCTCTCTCTCTCTCTTTTCTCTCTCTTTCTTTTTCTCTCTCTTCTTTTTCTCTCTCTCTCTCTTTTCTCTCTCTTTCTTTTCTCTCTTTCT
>JAPXFY010000013.1:66001985-66006985 GCA_030674185.1 Monoplex corrugatus
GCAACATTTATAGGCCATTTTATGAGGAAGGGGGATTTGGAGCACCTAGTCACAAGGGAAAGCTGGAGGGAAAGAGAGCACCAGGTAGACCCAGGGAGAAAATGTTAGACGGACTTGCAGAGTGGCTGAAGACGAGAAGGGTGGAAGAGATGCTTGGGGGCAACAATAGATAGAGACAGATGGAGGTCCATGGTCGCCAACGCCATGCGGCAGGGCAGCTGATGATGATGATGATAAACAGTATCCCCACCTTCGAGAAATTCTTTCACAGAAAGTTCCTTTTTTTTGTCTGTGACTCTCTTTGTTTCTGCCCTGCATCTTTGCTTTCTGTCACCTCTTATATCCTTTTTCTGCCTTGCTGGCCCATTTACTTGTATGTGTTCTTTGAAGCCTTCCCATCTTTGTATTTGGATTGATAACTTGAGTACACGTATTAAGTGCATGATCTGTCTACGGGAATATGATGTGCAGAGGCAGGCCAGTTTTAGGTAGTTTAGGCGAGTTTTTATGTTTTAGTGCAGGGCTACTTAGTTATGTTTATACAGTTGCACTTGGGTGTGTCTCTTTTTAATCCCCCCCCCCAACCTCTCACCCCTTGTTAATAAATCGTGTGAAATAGTCAATGCCAGGGTCATGTTTTTACACTGTGTGCACAAATGTACTGGTATATCTGCATATTTTTCTTTTCCACTTTTTTTTTACAAGCGTGAAAAGATGTTGTGTGTGTATGTTTGTTTTGAGATGGTTTTATCCTGGATATGGCACTGCACAGTCCCCCGGGCAGCCGATCACCATCATCATCATCATCATCATCATCATCATCATCATCATCACCATCATCATCATCATATCATCATCATCATCATCATCATCATTGTTATTATTGTTGTTATCATTTGTATTATTATTATTATTATTATTATCATCATCATTAGTAGTAGTAGTAGCAGTATCATTATCATTATTATAATTATCATCATCATCATCATCATTGTTCTTGCTGTTATTATTGTTATCATCATCATCATCATCATCATCATCATTGTTGTTGTTGTTGTTGTTGTTGTTGTTATCGCTGTTCGTGTTGTTTTTGCTGTTATTTATTGTTATCATGATTATTATCATTATTGTCATTTATTATCATTATTTATTTGCCACAATCAGTATCATCATCATCATTGTAATTATAGTAGTAGTAGTAGTAGTAGTAGTAGTAGTAAGTTTATGTTTACACGTTTTGTCGATTATCTTCATTATTACTATGAATGTTATCATCATCGTCGTCATTATCATTATCGTTATCAATTTTGTTGTTGTTGTTGGCATTAAAGTTTATTTTGTTGCTGATATACTGGTTATAGTTGCTGTTGCTGTTGTTGCTATTAATGTTGACAAATTTCATTGCTGATATAATGATGATACTGACGATGATATAAGTTTGCTTGACTGTAAAAAAAAAATCCGACATTGATTTTTTTAAACCTTATCCCCAGGTTCGAGTATCGGTCATTACGTATGGCGAAATTGCGTACGAGCAAGATAAAATTGACTTCGATGACTACGACAACAATGTTGATCTGGGCAAAGCCATCGCCAACATCCCCTACCGTAGTGGGTTGATGACCAACACGAGCGGAGGCATCATGTAAGTTTACTTAAAGTTGTGGAAAAAAACTTGAATCCTTCTTCTGTTTTTGGCCCAGCAACATGGAACACTCTTCCACTCATTTTAAGTCAAAGAATTGCCTGCTTACTTTAAAAGAAGAAAGAAAGAAAAAGACAGAAAAAAGAAAGAAAGAACGAAAGAAAGAAAAAGAAGAAAGGTTGGAAGTGAAAGAAAGAAATAAAGGAAGAAAAGAAAGAAAGAAAGAAAGAAGGAAGGAAGGAAAGAAAGACAGAAAGAAAGAACTCACAACATTGCTAGAAATTTCCTCTTTTCTGTCACTGTCTTTGTTTCTGCCTTGTTCCTTTGCTTTCTGTCATTTCTGCCTATCATTTTCTGTCTTAATGGTCCATTCACCTGTATGTGTTCGATAAAATCTTATGTACTTTTTCTTAGGATTGATAATTGGGTACATGTATTAAGTGCATATTTTGGCTCTAGGGAGGTGAGATATGCGGAAGTAATTTAAGGTAATTTATGCCTGTTTTTATATATGTTTTGGTGTCCTTATATATGCTTATATTTGTATTCAGGTGAGTTTTTTTTTCAAATCCCCCCTGTGCGATAAACTGGACAGAATGGTCAACGCCTGGGGCATGTCCTTAGTCCTTAGAGTATGTGCGCGAATGCATTCATATGTGTACTTAATATTCTTTTTTTTTTTCCTGTTGAAGTTTTGGAAACGGTTATAACCCTGATATAGCTCTACGCAGTCGGCTGGGTTTTAAACAACAATAACAATAACAAGGTGTAAGTGTCCTTCCCATTGCATCATCTTTTGAACTGCTCTTGAGTAAACTGAAACGAACTCTACAGGTACATGCTGGAAAGGCAGGCGCCGAAAGCACGGGAAGGTATACGTCACGTGGTGATAGTGTTGACGGACGGTAACTCTCAAGAAGGGCAGAAAACCAAAGAGGCAGCTGAGGTAGTCCGGGACACTGGTTTGGAAGTGTTTGCCATCGGCGTGGGCCATAGCGTCTCCGCTCAAGAACTCCACAACATCGCCAGCGATGACAGGTGAGCTAAAAGCTTTGGTTTCGTTGATTAATCAGTTTTCAGTGTCAAATTCACTTTCTCAAGATGGCAGGTTGCAGGGCAGGATTGAAACTGAATGCTAAAAGAAAAACAAAACAAACAAAAAAGTCATGCACATAGCGAGAAAAGAAGGCTAGAAACATCCAAACATTCAAATAAATAAAACAGACTTGGGAAATGTCCAACATTTCAAGTATCTAGGATCTGTAAAAGCAAATGACGGCTCCTGCACCAATGATGTGAAAAGAAGAATTGGCATGGCAAAAACAAAAAATGGTTCAGTGAAACAACGTATGAAAAGACAGAGGGCTTCCCAAAGATTTAAAACTGAGAATCCTGTGAAATTTTGATTTGGCCTGTTTTAATGTATGGTTGCGAAGCCTGGGCACTTCGAAAAGACGAAGAAAATAAAACAAATACAGCAGAAATGTGGCTCTGTAGACGACTTCTCAGAGTCAAATGGACAGACAGAAGAAAAAACAATAGCCTTCTTAAAGGAATTGAATGTCAGGCGCCAGCTGCTGACAGAGATCAACAAAAGAAAGCTTGAAATACGTAGGCCATGCGATCAGAAACACCGAAACAGATCTGATGTCAACGGTCCTGCAAGGGGAAGAAGTTAAGGCAAAGAGAACAAAGGGACGATCGCACACCTATTTCAACAACATTATTGAAGTCTGTGGTCCTGTGATCTGGAGATCCAGGAGGTCGCCCACAGGTGTCTAAATCGCTGTTGTACTGGAGAAAACTTATGACGTCGAATGTGGCTCCTACCGCCGATCTCGGCGAGGGAGAGAGATGAGATGATGAAGATGACATCTCAACGCTTGGAATAAATTCCGTATGCACTGACGCTACAAGGGGATGCCACCCTCTCGACCTCACGTGCACTCAGTAGCTCAGTTGATTGAGCGTCAGATTCATATGCTATATTGGTTGTGGGTTCGATTCTCGGGTTGTGCTACAATGAAACTAGCCTTTTTACTGTTCCATCTTAACATAATTGTTGTTCTGGTGGTGTCAGTATAGGAATACATAAGTCCACCTCCCCCCTCTTACCTGGTATGGTTCTCCCCGTTGGCCATATCACCTGAGGTGGGTGCCGACGTAAAAACTTAATCAAACCACTCTGTTTAAGCTTACAATGTGTTTTGTGTGTGTGTGTGTGTGTGTTCGTTCGTTGCTTGATTTAACGTCTTTTCACTATAAGTGATATTAGACGGGGAAAAATGGCATGGAGGATGAAATAAGGAGGGGGGGGGGGTGTGGAGGAGAGAGGGGAACAGAGTAAGGGACGTAAAAAGAAAAATTAAAAGGAAGCGGCAAGGTCTTAAGAAAAAGGATATGGATGAACAGAGAAATGAAACTAGAACAACGCTAACATCAATAATGTAAAAGAAAAATCGTCATAAAAACAAAACAAAACAAAAATAATCATAATTATAATAATAATCTTAAAGTAACGCATTAACAGGACTGTGAACCAATGATTCTGAAATTTTAACTAACAAAACTTGATCCGATACTACTTCTTTAAAATGCGTTTCAAGATAGTTTCCTTGTGTAAACGTCTTTGGTAAAAAGGAACGAAGCTTTCTGCAGTAAAACAAACAGTGATACAATGTGAATTGTTCGCCACAAATACATAAAACGTTGTTACAATATTTTGTTTTCAAAGCGTTCAGTTGAATGCGAAAATATGTCATAACAATTAATCTCAAATGATATAACGAGGAATACTGCAAATTTTTACAGATATTTTGAACTGAAAGTTTGATTCTTTTTTGAGACACAAATTTTTCATTTAAATGTTCATGAAATCGAATCCATGATGCTAATTCTAGCGAGTTGTAAGCTTCTTTTACCGAGGTGTTAACATGTAATTCTATGGAATTTTCAGAATGGAGGGCACCGGATTTAGCTGCTCTGTCAACTACGTTGTTGCCATGAAGACCAACATGAGAAGGCACCCAGCATAAATTGATTTCCGAACCATTTATCTTTAAACAATGTATTAGATGATTTGCCTCAATAATTAAGTCAGGTCTTGTGTCTGTATCAAAAGACTGTAAGGCATATAATACAGATTTTGAATCAACAAAGAGAACTACTTTGAATGACACAGGCCGAAGGCTTATTAAATAATGCAACGCTTGAACAACAGCGACCAATTCTGCTGTATATATAGATACATTTGCCCCAATGAAAAAAGACTTTTTAATGTTAAATTTTGGAACATAAAAGGCTGCTCCAGCGCTCTGGTTTGCTAAGACTGACCCATCGGTAAAAATGTGGAGGT
>JAPXFY010000013.1:66011985-66019485 GCA_030674185.1 Monoplex corrugatus
CTCTCTCACCCTGTCCACTAACTTCCTGCATTATCAGCAGTGATTGCAAAGCAAAAACTTAACTCTGATTCCAACACGTTTTCCAAACTTAAACTCTTTCACTCCTCCAGATTCCTGCAGGAAGTGGTGAAAGGGTGATAGAGTGACAGGGTCAAATATATTGTTTCAGTGTGTTTGATTTTATACAGAGCACATCATGAAACATAATCAACATTTGTACATGACATGCTACGTCACTGTGCAGAATGTGAGATGGACCCTGTGGACCTGTCCTTCGTAATCGACTCCTCGGCCAGCATCGGGGCGCAGAACTTCACAGTGGGCATGAAGTTTGTGAAGGAGTTTGTGAACAGCTTCCAGCTGAACCCCTCTGCTGTCAGAGTGTCGGCTGTCACCTTCGGTGAAGTCGTGTATGAACAGGATGCTTTCAACTTCAAGTGAGTAAGCAGGCCTAGTTGCAGTAGCAGGAGGAATGAATAGTAGTAATAGTGGTAATAATCGTAATGGTAGCAGGTGAAGGGTACCTATCTTTAAAGAGGATATCTCAAGCTTTGGCTGGATACTCTGTAAAGATGATATCTTCAGCTTTAACTAGATACTCCGTAAAGATGATGTCTTCAACTTTGGCTGGATATACTGTAAAAAAGAATATTTCCAGCTTTGGCTGGATATTCTGTAAAAAATAGATTTTCAATTTGGCTGGATATTCCGTAAAAAGGATATTTTCCACCTTTTACTGGGTATTCTGTGAAACAACATATCTTCCAATTTTGACTGGATACCCTATAAAGAGGATATCTCCGACTTTGGATACTCTATACAGAGAATATCGTCCACCTCGATTGGATACTCTGGAAAGAGGGTATCTCCAATTTTGACCAGATACTCTGCAAAGAGGATATCTTCAGATTTGACTGGACGCTCTGTAAGAGGATATCCTCAACTTTGAATACGTAAAGACGATATCTCCAGCTCCGACTGGATATTTTCAACTTTGGCTAAATACTCTGTAAAAATTTTCAACTTTGACTGGATATTGTTTAAAGAGGGTATCTTCGAATTTGACTGGATACTGTGTACAGAGGATATTTTCAACTTTGACTCGATACTCCTTAAAGAGGATATTTTCCAACTTTGATTGACTATTCTGTAAAGAGGATATCTTTAACTTCATTAGATTCTTTGTAAAGAAGATTCAGTTTGACTGAATACTCTGTAAAGATATTTATCTTCCGATTTTGATTGTATATTCTGTAAAAAAAGATATCTTTAGCTATGACTGAATACTCTGTGAAAAGAAAATTTTACAACATTGACTGGATATCATGTAAATAGGATATGTTCGAATTTGACTTAATATACTGTAAAGAGGATATCTTTCCACATTGACTGGATACTCTTTACAGAGGCTGTGTTCCAACTTAAACTAAATACCTTGTAAAGAGAATTAAAGAGAATACTTTCCAATTTTAATTGGATATCCAGTAAAGTGGATATCTTCCACTTGTGTTGGGATACTCAGTAAAGAGATGGCTTACCACTTTGACTGCGTAGTCTCATTAGTTTCAGCAATGTCTGTTTCAAATGTTCGGTTTCGTTTGTACCTTTACCAACCAGACAGTTAATTCTGCCTAAACTGCCTTTTGATCGTTTGTTTTTAATTTTTTGTTAGTGTGCTTGTTTGGCCTTGCCATTGCAAGGCAGACATCCCTGCTTTCTCTGCCTTGGGCTGAGTGCGATCACCTGCAGTTACTCTTCTTGAAACTGCAAACCCCGGTAGTTATTACTTGCTTAAAAGCATTGTGAGTAGTAGTAATGGTGCTAGTTGTAGTAATAATAGTAGTAGCAGCAGTATAGTAGTTGTAGAATAATAGTAGTAGGAGGAGTAATTGTACAAGTAGTAGTATAGTAGGAATAATAATTGTACTATTTGCGAAAGGTTGTAGTAATTGTACAAGTGGTAGTAATAGTAATGGTAGTAGCAGAAGCAGCAGTAGTAGTAGAACAGCAGCAGCAGTAGTAATGGTAGTGATGGTGGTGATGGTGGTTTTGGTGGTGGTGGTGGTAATAGTAGCAATAGTAATAGTAGTAGTAGTAGTAGTTGTAGTAGTAGTAGTAGCAGTGGTAGTAGCAGTAGATGTAATAGTAGTAATATTAGCAGCATCAACAACAGTAATAGTCGAAGTAATTGTAAAACTCGGATGGGTAGAGGTGTAATAACAGGTGTACCTATAGTATCAGAGGTAGTACTAAAGGTAGAAGTAATGGTCAATGTCATCATCATCGTCATGATCGTCGTCCTGTTGAACAATATATTTTCTGATATGGACACAACAAACAAATAAATATTTGAATCGATAGATAGATAGATAGATAGATAGATAGATAGATAGATAGATAAATAGATAAATAGATAGGTAGATAGATAGATAGATAGATAGATAGAAGCATGGAAGCATGGACAGTAGATAGACAAACAGATAGATAGATATATAAACATTCAAACAGACAGGCAGGCATACAGAGAGATAGATAAACAGACAGATAGATAGATAGATAGATAGATAGATAGATAGATAGATAGATAGATAGATAGATAGATAGATAGATAGATAGATAGATAGATAGATATTTTGGTAGGTAGATAAATCATAGAACATTTGTATGAATTAATGGCTAAATACATGTACTTAGCTGAATAGATTAAATGAATAATTAAATAAACCATTATAGAACAACAACAACAAAACAAAAACAGCAACAACAATAAAACAAATACAGCACACGCAACACTTACAAAACTAGCCCAGACCAGACCAATCCAAACCAGACCAGGCCAGGCTAAACCAGACCAACCTGATCAGATTAGACTAGACTACTCTAGCCCTAACCAAACCAAACCAAACCAGACCAGGCCAGGCTAAACCATACCAACCTGATCAGATTAGACTAAACTATTCTAGCCAGACCAAAATAAACCAAACCCAATCAGACCAGGCTAAACCAAACCAACCTGACCAGATTAGATTAGACTATTCTAGCCCAGACCAAACCAAACTAAACGAAAGCAGGCCAGGCTAAACAAGACCAACCTGACCAGATTAGACTAGTCTAGCCCAGACCAAACCAAACCAAACAAAACCAGACCAGACCAAACCAGACCAGGCTAAACCAAACCACCCTGACCATATTAGACTAGACTACTATAACCCAAACCAAACGAAACTAGACCAGACCAAAGCAGACCAGACCAGACCAAACCAGGCTAAATCAAAACAGCTTGAACAAATTAGACTTAACTACATAAACCAAGACCAACCAGAGCAGACCAGGCTAAACCAGAACAGACTAGACTGCTCTAAAGAAACCAGACCAGACCAGGCTAAATCAGAAAAGCTGATAAGATTAGACAAGACTACTCTAGCTCAGACCAAACCAAACCAAACACGACTAGGCAATTCTATACCAGATCAGACTAGATCATTCTAGACTACTCTAGCTAAGACCAAACCAAACCAAACGAGACTAGGCACGTCTATACCAGATGAGACCAGACTAGACTACACTACTCTAGCTAAGTCCAAACCAGACCAGGCTAGTCCAGACAGATCAAACCAGACTGGACTAGACTACTCTAGCTCAGTCCAAATCAAACCAAACCAGACCAGACCAGGCTAAACAAGACCAACTTGACTAGATTATTCTAGACTACTCTAGCCCAGACCAAACCAAACCAAACCAGACCAGACCAGGCTAAACAAGACCAACTTGACTAGATTATTCTAGACTACTCTAGCTCAGTCCAAACCAGACCAGACCAGGCTAAACAAGACAACTTGACTAGATTATTCTAGACTACTCTAGCCCAGACCAAACCAAATGAGACCAAGCAAGTCTACATTAGATCAGACCATATTATTCTAGACTACTCTAGCCCAGACCAAATCAAACCAAACCAAATGAGACCAAGCAAGTCTAGATCAGATCAGACCATATTATTCTAGACTACTCTAGCCCAGACCAAATCAAACCAAATGAGACCAGGCTAGTCTAGACCAGATCAGACCAGACTGGACTAGACTACTCTAGCCCAGACAAAACCAGACCAAACCAGACCAGGTTAAACAAGACCAACCTGACCAGATTAGAATAGACTACTCTTGCCCAGACCAAACCAGACAAAACCAGACCAACCAGACCAGGCTAAACAAGACCAACCAGACCAGACTAGACAAGACTACTCTAGCCCAGACCAGACCAAACCAAATGAGACCAGGCAAGTCTAAACCAGATCAGACCTGATCAGACCAGATTATTCTAGATTACCCTGGCCCAAACCAAACCAAATCAAACAAAACCAGACCAAACCAGACCAGGCTAAACTAGAACAACCTGACCAGACTAGACTAGACTTCACAAGCCCTAACCAAACCAAACCAAACGAGACCAGGCAAGTCTAGACCAGATCAAACCAGATTAGACTTGGACCAAACCAGACCAGGCTAAACAAGACCAACCCAACCAGATTAGACAAGACTACCATAGTCCAGACCAAACCACACCAAACGAGACTAGGAAAGTCTAGACCAGATCAGACCAGATTATTCTAGACTACATGTACTCTAGCCCAGACCAGACCAGACCTAACTGAACCAAACGAAAACTTTTTTGAAATTGCACCACACAGCACATACCCAGGGAAGAAAGATCTGCTGGACGCTCTGTCCGCTATCACCTGGAGGCACGGGACTGCCACTAACACGGGTGACGGTATCAAGTACATGAGAGAGGTGCAGATGGTCCATAGTAGACCCACTGCTGCTCACGTCTGCATCGTCATCACTGACGGAGAGTCGCAGGAGACGCAGGTATGTGGGATACCGGCTGGGATGGGTTTGTTGTCGTGGTGGTGGTGGTGGTTGTTGGAGATGGTGGAGGGTTGTTGAGTTGCCACGGGGTAATGCTGAAACTGTTGCCCTGCTATTGGACTCCTCAAATGTGTGTATGTGTGTGTGTGTGTGTGTGTGTGTGTGTGTGTGTGTGTGTGTGTGTGTGTGTGTGTGTGTGTGTGTGTGTGTGTATGTGTGTATGAGTGTGTTGTGAGTGTGTGTGAGTGCGTGTGTGTGTGTATGTGTGTGTGTGTGTGTGCGTGTGTTTGCGTGCATGCGTGTGTGCGTGTGTGTGCGTGTGCGTGTGTTTATTTGTGTGTTGCAAATATATTTTATTTAGATTTTCAAACAGTTTTATTCATTCAGGATTTACGTTTTTGAATCTTTGTGTGCCTGCGTGCGCGCGCGTATCTATGTGTGTGTGCGTGCGTGTGTGTTTATGTGTGTGTGCGTGAGTGCGTACATGTGTGTGCGTGCGTGTGTGTGTGTGTTTATTTGTGTGTTGCAAATATATTTTCTTTAGTTTTATTTACTTTGTCAAGCAGTTTTATTCATTCAGGATTTACATTTTGAGTCTTCGTGTGCGTGCGCGCACGCGCGCGTGTTTGTATGTGTGTATGTGTGTGTGTGCGTGCGTGTGTGTGTGTGTATGCGCGCGCGTTTATGTGTGTCTGTAAAGCCAGAGTTTTTTTGTTTGCTTTTCTTCTTTTTTTTTTTTTTAAGAAGGGTGAGTGTCTGATGAAAGTGTAAATTTAGAACATCGGCAAGAAAGTTCACAGATTATAATCAGTTCTAAGACAGAGCTTTTATATGCAAACCACTCACGGGGTAAGGATTTCAGTTTTAACAATTGTTCGTTCATTTCTTTTCTTTTTTTTTAACCGTTTTTGTTTTGACAAATATCATTCATTTTCATTTTCGGAAATGGGGCGAAATATTTTTAAAAAAATAGAATATGCATGTGCTTCTTGTCTAAGTTGCTAATTACGTGATGTTGATGATTATCAGAAAACGGCGGATCAGGCTAAAATGGCCCAAGACGCAGGCATCGTAATGTATGCGGTGGGGGTGGGAATAGTGGGAGAGCATCTTGATGAGCAAGAGTTGCTCAACATTGCTGGAGATCCCGGACGAGTCCTCACCGCTGACAACTATGCTGAGCTCAACCTCATCAAGGAGGACCTCACCCACCTCACCTGCCAGGGAAGTGAGTCGACCTGCTCTTTCCAACTCTTTCTGCATATTTGTTTGTTTGTTCATTTATTAGTTTATTTTTATCTTGTATTCCATATGGAGAGGTTACAATCCGGTGATTTTCTTTAGTCTTGTCACTCTGTGTTTGTTTCTTTCTTTGTTTCTTTCTTTGTTTCTTTCTTTCGTTCTTTCTTTCGTTCTTTCTTTGTTTCTTTCTTTCTTTCTTTCTTCTTTCTTTCTTTCGTTCTTTCTTTCATTCTGTCTGTTTTTCTTTCTGTCTTTCTTTCGAAATTGTTCTTAAGTCATTTTTACATTGATTTTAGGCATAAAAGTTACACACACACACATGCACACACATACACACACACACAATACATATATAGAGAGAGATAGATAGATAGATTGGATTGATAGATAGATAGATAGGTAGATAAATATAGATAGATAGATAGATAGATAGATAGATAGATAGATAGAGATAGATAGATAGAATAGATAGATAGATAGATAGATAGATAGATAGATAGATATGATCTATGTCTACATTCAGTATCCATTCTCTTGTTGGTTGTTTTCCTTCCACCTTTTCCTTTTTCTTCTGAATTAGTAAATGCATACATTATAGAAAACCAGAAAAAAATCCCATGAAAAATGAAGAGTATGCCTTGACAAACCGCCCTCATCACAGTTCAGTCCTGAATCACATAAGACCGTAGAAATGTAAGACTATCAAAAACACTCCCAAAAAACAGTGTCCAGACTTTTGAATTGTGTGTTTGTTCTGGGGTATTTCAATATGTGCTCCTGCTTCAGTCTGTCAGCAATTTACGTGGCAGACTTCCTGCACCTGTGCAAAACCCTATGTGTTGGCAAAGCCATCAAATGGGGAGGGGTGAAGAGACCCACGAAACACTAAGCTAACACCACCAGATTGATGGAAACATTAAGACAGGCAGAGAACAGGCGGGTGAAGACGCTATGAAACACTAAGCTAACACCACCAGATTGATGGAAACATTAAGACAGGCAGAGAACAGGAGGGTGAAGACACTATGAAACACTAAGCTAACACCACCAGATCAATGGAAACATTAAGATAGGCAGAGAACAGACGGTGAAGACACAATGAAACACTAAGGTAACACCACCAGATTGATGGAAACATTAAGATAGGCAGAGAACAGGCGGGTGAAGAGACTATGAAACACTAAGGTAACACCACCATGATTGATGGAAACATTAAGACAGGCAGAGAACAGGCGGATGAAGACACTATGAAACACTAAGGCTAACACCACCAAATTCATGGAAACATTAAGACAGGCAGAGAACAGGCTGGTGAAAAGGCTATGAAACACTAAGATAACACCACCAGAATGATGGAAACATTAAGATAGGCAGAGAACAGGCGGGTGAA
>JAPXFY010000013.1:66024485-66029485 GCA_030674185.1 Monoplex corrugatus
CAACAGCCCCCAAACGATCGACCTGTGTTCCTCCTCGTTAATTGATTTTGTTGAATACTCGATGATTAATTCTCGGGGGAGAGAGAAGAGAGAGAGAGAGAGAGAGAGAGAGAGAGAGAGACTGATAGAGACAGAGACAGACAGACAGACAGACAGAGCGACAGACAGACAGGCAGACAGAGAGAGAGAGACAGTGATAGAGACAGAGACAGACAGACAGAGCGACAGACAGACAGGCAGACAGAGAGAGAGAAGAGAGAGAGAGAGAAAGACAGTGATAGAGACAGAGACAGACAGACAGACAGAGCGACAGACAGACAGCAGAGAGAGAGAGAGAGAGTATAGAGATAGAGACAGACAGACAGACAGACAGAGCGACAGACAGACAGGCAGACAGAGAGAGAGACAGACAGGCAGACAGAGAGAGAAAGAGAGAGAGACAGAGAGACAGTGTAGAGACAGAGACAGACAGACAGACAGACAGAGCGACAGACAGACAGGCAGACAGAGAGAGAGAGAGAGAGAGAGAGAGAGAGAGAGAGAGAGAGAGAGAGAACACTGACGCGAATAGAGAACAGTATGAAAAACGAATATGAATAGAACTAGAAAGTAAAGGGTTTCTGGCATGTCAGAAACGCCAGTGATGAGAACAGAAGAGAAAAACAAATAAACAAACAAAAAATAACCCCAAGACACTCTCACCAAAAGCAAGTCAATAAAAAAAATCTTAATCTATTTTCCAGACATGTGTCCAATATTCGGTTGCCAATCTGAAAAAAAAATCTCTGACGTACGCTCTCTGTGTCTCTCTAGCTTTCTGTCTGTCTGTCTGTCTGTCTGTCTGTCTGTCTCTCTCTCTCTCTCTCTCTGTCTGTCTGTCTGTCTGTCTGTATATATCTCTCTCTTTCTCTCTCTCTCTCTTTCTCTCTCTCTCTCTCTCCCTCTCTCTCTCTCTCTCTCTCTCTCTCTCTCTCTCTCTCTCTCTCTCCTGCTTCTACCAATACCACCAATATTTTTTAAAAGGATTGTTTCTTTGTTATCTTAACTTCTCCCTCCCTCTCTCTCTCTCTCTCTCTCTCTCTCTCTCTCTCTCTCTCTCTCTCTTGGCGGGCCTCTGTAGCTCAGTTGGTTTGAGCGTCGGATTCACATGCTAATGGTTGTGGGTTCGAATCCCGGGGTGCGCTACATTAAATCTGGCCTCTCACTGTCCCATCTTAGCATCATTGTTGTTCTGGTGGTGTCAGTATAGGATTAGATAAGTCCCCCATTGCCCCCATTTTCCTGGGATGATTATCCCCGTCGGCCATATCACCTGAGGTGGGTGCTGACGTAAAACTGAATCAAATCAATCAAATCAATCAATCTCTCTCTCTCTCTCTCTCTCTCTGTCTCTCTCTCTCTCTCTTTCTCCCTTACACTGAACGGCAGCAATCAAAAATAAACTTGGGTAAATATTATATCTTGATGAAGCTTCTTGAGAGACAACACAGAGAGACAGACAGACAGAGAGACAGAGACAGGAGCAGACAGACAGACTGACTGACAGACAGACAGACAGACAGAAAAAGAGGCGGGAGGGAGAGGGAGAGAGAGGGGCAGACAGACAGACAGACCGAGAGTCAGACAGACAGAGAGATAAAGAAGGGGAAGGTAGAGACAGACAGACAGAAAAAGAGTAAAAAGGGAGGGAAAGAGAGAGAGGCAGACAGATAGACAGACAGACAGATAAAGAGGGGGAAGAGAAAGAGAGAGAAAGAGAGGGAGAGAGAGAGAAAAAAAGAGAGGGAGTGAGAGAGAGAAAAAAGAGAGGGGGCAGAGAGAGAGAGAGAGACAGACAGAGAGAGAGAGATCAGAATCAGAAACCAGAAATCAGAAATCAGAAATATATTCACAACGGCCAAAGTCGCATTTGAAGGAACTGAATACAAATGTTAAGGAAACACATTCTAGCTTATGTAGCCTGTCTTTTTTTGTCATTTTTTTTAATAATACAAGAAATATACGAAAAAAAATTTATTGTCACAAATTTACAGAAACCACGCTAAGACATGGCAGTATCTTTGTCTGTTCAGAGCTTTTATGCATATTTCTAATTGTATGTTCAATTTTTAATGTTATGTGAACTGTAAGGCTGAAATCATTTGGAGAGAGAGAGAGAGAGAGAGAAAAAAAAAACAAACAGAGAGAGAGAAAGAGAGAGGAGGGAGAGTGAAGAGAGAGAAGAGAGAGACAGGGAGACAGAGACAGACAGACAGGGAGACAAAGAGACAGAGACAGACAGACAGGGAGACAAAGAGACAGACAGAAACACAAAGAGACACAGAGAGACAGAGACAACAGACAGAGAGAGAGGGAGAGAGAGAGGATTTTGTTGAAGACAACAAATTAGCAAAGATGAAAACTCTGTGTACAAAGAATCACCACAAATATGCAACAAAACATGAAAGAAAACGAATTGTGCCCTGAAGACAGGATCAATATTTCTGTGGGAGGAGAGAGAGAGAGAGGAAAGGGAGAGAGAGAGAGAGAGAGAAGAGAGAGAGAGAGACCGGAGGGAGAGATGGAGAGAGAGGGAGAGAGAGAGAGAGAGAGAAAGAGAGAGAGAAAGAACGCCAGAGACAGAGACAGGCAGACAGAGACATAGACAGATAGAGACAGAGACATAAAGACAGAGGCTCAGAAACACAGAGACACAGAGACAAGAGAGACAGGGAGAGAGAAAACAGACAGACAGACAGAAAGACAGATAGACACAGAGAGAGACAGACAGACACGGAGAGTGTTGTGTGTGTGAGAGAGAGAGAGAGAGACGCAGACAGACAGACAGAGACAGAGACAGACAACAAGAGACAGAGCCTGAGAGAGACAGAGACAGATAGACAGGCAGAGACAGACAGAGACAGGCAAACAGAGAGACAAAGATACCTAAAGACATGGACAAGCAAGGACAGAGTCAGTGGACGACAGGAAAACTGCGATGGGCGGAACTGAAGCTGACGGACATAAACTGTAACGATGACAAGATTAGGTGAATGGCCACAACAGTGCTAACTGTCGACCTGTGTCCCCGCACCCCCCCCCCCCCCGCCGGGCCCACCCCCACTCACCCCCCATCCTTACTCCCAGTAATCAGATTTGTTGAATGCTCAGTGATTAGCCCCAATGGGAAGGAAAGAGTGGTGGAATGGGAGGAGGAGTGTGAAAGAGAAATGTGTGAGAAAGTAAAGAGATAAAAAAAAAAAATAAAAAGGCTAGAGAAGAAAGGTGGGAGGTGCTGACACATTCAAAAGCCAGTGATGTGAACAAAGAGAAATAAACAAATAAACAAACAAACAACAAAAAAAATCCAAAACAAGTGCGACTGCCCGCGTTCAAGCAAACAGGAACAAGAAAGAAAACAAAAACCACGAAAAAAGAATATGAACGCGTATTTAATAGACTACAACAACAAGACAAGACAAGACAAAGTCCAGCTGGCTGAAAATTTGCGCCTGTCTTGTCTTGTTGTATTAAAAATACGCGTTCTTATTCTTTTTCCGTGTTTTTTTTTTGTTGTTTTTGTTTTTTTCTGGTTGCAGTAAAAACAAATGAACAAACAAATATATCTGAATTGATTATGCAATCAAGGGGTCGATTTCCTCTTTCAAATTTGTAAAACTAAATCTATTTAACAGTCTCTCTCTCTCTCTCTCTCTCTTCTCTCTCTCTCTCTCTCTCTCTCTCTCCCTCTCTTTCTCTCTCCTCTCCTCTCTCTCTCTCTCTCTCTCCTCCCTCCTCTCTCGCTCTCTCTCTCTCTCTCCCTCTCTCGCTCTCTCTCCACTTCTCTCTCCCTCCCTTCCTCTCTCTCTCTCCCTCTCTCTCCCTCTTTCTCTCTCTCTCTCCCTGTCTCTCTCTCTCCCTCTCTCTCTCCTCTCTCTCTCTCTCCCTCTCTCTGTCTCTCTCTCTCAGTCTCTCTCTCTCTTTTTCTCTCTCGCTCTCTCACTCTCTCTGTGACTGTCTATTTCTTGCTTTTCTGCTTTTTTTGTGCTTTTCCTCTTCTCGGTTTTTTAAAATTTTTTTTTTATGATTGATTTATTTTCGTAATTTCGTTTGTATACAAATGTTCAAAATGCATATCAAATCGTATATGATTATACGCATACATACACACCTGCACAAATGAATACACGTAGGCATACACAAATGCATGCATACTATTGTAGGTATACATACATCCCAGTTACTTCTCTCTCTCTCTCTCTCTCTCTCTCTCTCTCTCTCTCTCTCTCTTTCTCTTCTCTCTGCTCTCCTCTTGTCTCTGCTCTCTGTCGCTCTCTCTGTCTCTCTCTCTCTCTCTCTCTCTGTCTCTGTCTCTCTCTTCCCCTCTCTCTCTTCTCTCTCTCTCTCTGTCTCTCTTTCTGTCTGTCTCTCTCTCTTTCTCTCTCTTCTCTCTCTCTCTCCTCTGTCTGTCTGTCTGTCTCCCTGTCTCTCTCTCTGTTTTTTTTTTTTCATTTCTATTCATTCGGAGTTTCTCTTGCTCTCTCCCAAGGATCAGTGTTGGAAATGGCATCAGGCCAACCTAATGTTGAGGATGGTCCTGAGATATCTGTTTTAACGATATGTCTGGAGTTTGTGGGTGATGTTCTTGATTGTCCTCATGTTTCCAGATCCATAGACTTTCACAAATGGGTTTAAAATTATGAAGGTTATCCAACAGGGCACAGTGCCAAAGTCAGTCCAGTTCATGACTTTGTTGTTACCTGTTCCCTCAGTAGCAAATATTCTATGGTGTTTCCCCCGTGGGGATGCTGAGGAGCTCTTTTAGTAATAACAATAATAATAATAACAATAATAATAATAGTAATAAATAATAGAAATATAATAATAATAATAATAAAAAAATAAAAATAATAATAATAACAACAATAAAATGATAAGCTAATAATAATAACAATAACAATATATATAATAATAATAAAATAATAATGATAATAATAAAAAATAATAATAATAATAATAAT
>JAPXFY010000013.1:66036985-66039485 GCA_030674185.1 Monoplex corrugatus
CATAATGTATCCTGGCGTCAACCAGGCCTGAGAGATACAGACACCTGCGGTGCTGGTCAAAAGATTTGAGCAACACTCTAAATGACGCATCCATGAAGCGGATGAGACTCGACTGTGTGGTCCCAATCTTCCCAATGAGCCCATAGCACGCCCAACTCTGGGTAGGAGCCGGTTAGAGCCGAAAAATCCCGCAATGAGTTTTGAAGGGACTGATGGGGATTCGAACCCACAGCCTTCCAGTCAGTAGTCCTTTGCGTTAACCACTTCACCACGGCGACTGGTAGTTTGTACAGAAAAGGAATAGAATTGATCTTACGTGATTACACACATGGGGACGATTTCGTCTATTCAGAGCCACAACCACATGCATGCATCTTTACTACGTGCATATTGTTGGATCCACAATTCTTTACAATAACCATGACTATATCATCATCATCATCATCATCATCAGTCCCGTAGTCTGGTTGACCGTTGGGGCACCACTGAAGATTTTGCAACCAACTTCCTCCACTCCTCACGGTCCTCAGCTTTCCGCAGAATGATATTCCATTCAAGGCCAGTCCACTCTCTGATATTGTCTTCCCATCTTTTTCTCTGTCTGCCTCTTCGTCTCCCTCCCTGAACTGTTCCCTGCAAGACGGTCTTGGCCAGTCCAGATGATTGTGTGACGTGCCCGTACCACGTCAGTTTGCGTCTTTTCACTGAGGTCAGGAGGTCTTCATACGGCCCGATGGCGTTTTCGATTCGGGTTTTCACTTCCTTATTGGTTATATGATCTTTGTACGAGATACCAAGGAGTTTGCGGAAGCATCTCATCTCCATTGCCTGTATCCTTCTTTCAATGTCTGCTGTTATGATCCATGTTTCACATGCATACAAAAATATTGACATGACCAGGGAACGCATCAGTCTGATCTTGGAGCCGATTGCGATATTCTTGTCGTTCCAGATGACATTTTTAGCTTGGTCATTGCAGCTGTGGTCTGGGCAATCCTGGAAAGTACCTCGGGCTTTGATCCTTCATCTGATACTATAGCTCCAAGATATTTAAATCTATGGACGGTCTCAAGTTTCTTGTTGTCTATGGTAATGTCAGTGCTGATGCCATTGGTATTATTTGTCATCAACTGGGTTTTCTCTGCACTGATCTGCATGCCATATGCTGTGGAGGCCTCATCAAGATGTTTTATCAAGCTGACTAGCTCTTGCTCTTGCCCAGCTAGTCCGTCAATGTCGGCAAAACGCAAGTTTGTGATTGTTCTACCTCCGATGCTGACTGTTCCCTCGTGGTCTTCAAGTGCGTCAGTCATTATTCTCTCTAAGAAGATGTTAAAGAGAGTGGGGGAGAGCAGGCATCCTTGGCGTACTCCAACTGTGGTTCGGAATCATTCGCCTATGTTATTGTCATGGTAGACTGCACTGGTCGCCTTTTCGTAGAGGCATTCTATGGTTCTGATCAGGTTGGCATTGATGTTGTACAGCCTCATGGTTGCCCACAAGGCTGCGTGCCAAACTCTGTCGAATGCCTTCTTGAAGTCCACGAAGACGTGGTAAAGGCCTTGCTGGTGTTGCAGGTATTTCTCACAGAGCAATCTGAGGTTGAAAATTTGCTCTGTGGTACTTCTTCCTGGTCTGAAACCTGCCTGCTCTTCTTTTATTATCTCCTCAGCTTGTGGCTTCAGTCTACTCAGAAGGATTTTTAGCATGACCTTACTTGGATGGCTGATCAGGCTGATGGTACGGTAGTTTTGGCATAGTTGTAGGTTGCCTTTCTTCGGGAGAGTGATGATCAGGGACTGGGTCCAAGGTGTTGGCCACTCACCTGTCCGCCAGATCTTATTGCAGATGATGAGTAACATATCTATCATGGCCTCTCCTCCTGCCTGGACCAATTCTGAGGGAATGTTGTCCATTCCTGCCGACTTGCCTTTCTTCAATGATTTTACTGCAGCTTCAACTTCTTCTCGCACGATGGGGTAGCTGTCGTTGTTGGTTGGTGGAGGAACGTCTAGCACCTTGGGATCTCCTGTTGTTGTGTGTGTGTATAATTCGGAGCAGTACTCTGTCCACCTCTGCAGAATCTCTTGATCTTCTGTGAGACATTTCCCTGCTTTGTTCTGTATGGTAGTGGTTCTGCCTTGTTTTGAGCTTGCTAGTCCTTTCACAAGCTGGTAGGCTTTTTTGCTGTTATTTTTCTGCAGGTTTGCTTCGATATCTTGGCATTGTTCTTCAATCCATGTTTCCTTTGCTTTCCTCATGCCTTCTTTAACTTGTTGGTTGGCTTTTCTGTATAGTTTAGCACCTTCATCCGTACTCTTCTTTTGCTTTAGTTCTCTGCGTTTGTCGCTCAGCTTTAGTACTTCTTCCGTGACCCAGGGCATCTTTGTTGGTCGGTGTTTTCCAAGGATGTCGTTGGCTGCTTCGGTCACGGCAGTGTTGAAGTTGTTGATCAGAGTGTCTACTTCGGTGTCCACATTGTCAAGGACGAGGAGAGGAG
>JAPXFY010000013.1:66044485-66048102 GCA_030674185.1 Monoplex corrugatus
CAGACAGACAGATGGACAGAGAAACAGACAGACAGAGAAAAGACAGACATTAGTCAGACAGGCAGTCAAAGACAGATGCAGACACAGACACAGGCACAGATATACAGACAAATAGTCAGACAGACAGACAGACAGACAGACGGAGGCAAAGAGCAGAAGGAAGAAAAGCAAGATTGAATTGCACGCTGGTTTTTTTTTTTTTCCAAGGGAACTTTCGAGGCAGACAAATGAGGGGCTTCTTTTAGATACGAGCATGGTAATGATGACAGCAATATCCACCACACACGCCAGACTTTGGAGAGGATCTGATGATGGCTATTGGTCCTCTTGTTCATTTCAGTTAATTCAGACTTGAGACATAATGGAGAAAGAACTAAAGAAAGTTTTAAAGTACACGTAATTCCTTACCAAAGCAAGTTGGTTCCTTTTAAAATCAGAGCAGATTCAGCTAAAGGAGATGTCAAATATTATGCTAACATAAATGGAAATCCGTCCGCGTATTTTTTCGGGCATTGAGTTTCAGTGTGTGTATGTGTGTGGTGGGGGTGTGGGGGGAGTGTGTTTGTTTGTTTGTGTGTGTGCGTGTGTGTGTGTATGTGTGTGTGTGTGTGTGTGTGTGTGTGTGTGTGTGTGTGTGTGTGTGTGTGTGTGTGTGTGTGTGTGGTGTGTGTGTGTGTGTGTGTGTGTGTGAATGAAGTGGATGAGGCTCAACTGTGTGGTCCCAGTCTTCCCAGTGAGCCCACAAAACGCCCAACTCTGGGTAGGACCCGGTAAGAGCCGAAAAATCCCACAATGATTTTTGGAGGTACTGATGGGGATTCGAACCCACAACCCTTTCCATTCGGTAGTCCGTTGCGTTTTAACCACTGGACCACGGCGACTGGTCGAAAAGATTATCTTTAATGCTATAACAGATAGAGAAAAATCCAAAGTGCCATTTCTATACACATGAAATGAGCACCAGGTAGACCCAGGGAGAAGATGCTAGATGGACTTGCAGTGTGGCTGAAGACAAAGAGGGTGGAGATGCATGAGGCAAAAAGAGATAGACAGATGGAAGTCCATGATCGCCAACGCCATGCGGCAAGTCACCTGATGATGATGATGATGATGATGATGATGATGATGATGATGAAATGAGATAGGACATTCAAAGAGGAGATGGAAGACACATATAACTTCGAAACACACACATGTATAAATTGTATGTATTTTCTCTGTCTATAGTTAATTCTGTATATAATTATATATATATATATATATATATATATATATATATATATTTATATCAATAACGCAGGCTGTCTGAAGCAATGAGGGATTAGACAGTAATTGAGAAAGTAGATGACTATCTGGCTGATTATCTAGACACCACTTTCAAAGGGAATTAGCACAGACAAAGAAGATGAAATTAATGACCTAATTCTCCAATGATATCATTGAAGACATCAGAGACAAGGACTTGAAACAGTGTCTGACAACCGAAACCTCCAATGATATTAGTGAAGACATCAGAGACAAGGACTTGAAACAGTGTCTGATGACCGAAACCTCCAATGATATCAGTGAAGACATCAGAGACAAGGACTTGAAACAGTGTCTAATGACCGAAACCTCCAATGATATCAGTGAGCACATCAGAGACAAGGACTTGAAACAGTGTCTATTGACCGAAACCTCCAATGATATCAGTGAAGACATCAGAGACAAGGACTTGAAACAGTGTCTAATGACCGAAACCTCCAATGATATCAGTGAGCACATCAGAGACAAGGACTTGAAACAGTGTCTAATGACCGAAACCTCCAATGATATCAGTGAAGACATCAGAGACAAGGACTTGAAACAGTGTCTAATGACCGAAACCTCCAAAGATATCAGTGAGCACATCAGAGACAAGGACTTGAAACAAAGTCTGCTGACCGAAACCACCAATGACATCAGTGAAGACATGACATCAGTGAAGACATGACATCAGTGAAGACGTGACATCAGTGAAGACATGACATCAGTGAATACGTCAGAGACAGGGATTTGAAATAGTGTCTGATGAACGAAACCTCCAATTACATCAGTAAATACATTAGAGACAATGTGTGTGTGTGTGTGTGTGTGTGTGTGTGTGTGTGTGTGTGTGTGTGTGTGTGTGTGTGTGTGTGTGTGTGTGTGTGTGTGTGTGTGTGTGTGTGTGTGTGTGTGTGTGGTGTGTGTATTTTCGTTCGTTCGTTCTTTGATTTAACGTCTTTTCACTGTAAGTGATATTAGACGGGGGAGGGGAGAGGGGAAGAAAAAAAAAAAGTATAAATACAATAAAATGGAGAACGGTAGTTGGACAGGTTGGATTGGGGCAGAGGGGAGACAGAGGAAAAAGTCATAAATAGGTGGTAGAATAGTAAAATGGAACGAAATCTTAACTCTAACATTAGTAACAATTAATTGCAACAATGTGAAGGGAAAATTTAACACTAAAACACAAACTGCATAAAGTTAAAGTAATGCATTAACAGGACTGTGAACTAATGATTCTGAAATTTTAACAAGGAAAGATTGATCTGATGTTACTTTTTTTAAATGAGTTTCAGAATAGTTTTCTTGTGTAAACATTTTCGATAGAAAAGAACATAGCATTTTGCAATAAAATAAACAGTGAAACAATGTGAACTGTTTGCCGCAAATACACTTGACATTTTTACAATATTTTGTTTCAATGCGTTTAGCTGAATACGAAAACGAACAGCAACAATCGATCGCAAATGATACATGGATGAATACTGCATTTTTTTATATAAATTTTGAACGGAAAGTTTTATCATTTGTTGTGACACAAACTGTTCATTGAAATGTTCATGAAATCGAATCCATGAGGCTGATTCGAGCATGTTGCAAGCTTCTTTTACGGAAGTATGAACATGGAATTCTATAGAATTAACAGAATTCTCTGCACCTTGCTTAGCTGCTCTGTCAAGTACTTCGTTGCCATGAAGACCAACGTGAGAAGGCACCCAGCATAAACTGATATCTGTACCTTTTATCCTTAAACAATGTACAAGATGATTTGCCTCAATAATTAAATCAGGTATTGTGTCGGCATCAAAAGACCGTAAGGCATATAGTACAGATTTTGAGTCAACAAAGAGAACTACTTTGAAAGACACGGGTTTAAGATTTACCAGATAATGCAATGCTTGTATAATAACGACTAATTCCGCTGTGAATATAGATATGTTTGCCCC
Source organism: Monoplex corrugatus (assembly GCA_030674185.1). Classification (NCBI taxonomy): domain Eukaryota; kingdom Metazoa; phylum Mollusca; class Gastropoda; order Littorinimorpha; family Ranellidae; genus Monoplex; species Monoplex corrugatus. Next base: position 66,047,719 of record JAPXFY010000013.1, read on the forward strand.
AATGAAAAATGACTTTTATTTTAAATTTTGGAACATAAAATGCTGCTCCAGCACATTTATTTTCTAAGACTGAACCATCGGTAAAAATATGAAGGTGGGTACGGTATTTTTCATCGACGTGTTGTCTTGCTGTGGATATCGAAATGTTGACGTTTTCATGATTCTTTGCGTCTGTATAATCAATATCAAAAGAGGCTTTTTGCATTTCCCATGTAGGGATAGGCGTTGTTGATGGTGTCTCAGCTATTTCATCCATATTTAGGTGAGACTGTTTGACCAAGTCAGATATGTAAGTTGCAACAGTAATTTGTGATGAAATGCTGTTTGCTCGCTTTGGAAAGTCAACATCAGACCTAATTTTAATTTCCTTACTCACAAAATTGT
>JAPXFY010000013.1:66048202-66050702 GCA_030674185.1 Monoplex corrugatus
TTGTCCAGACTTTATGGAAATCCCCGAAATTTGAAATTTCTTTTTTGCAGTAGGACGCCCAATAATTTTTCTTTGATTCAGCGATAATTCTATTACACTGGGTGTTAGCTTTTTTCATCTCCATATGATCTTCGGGTGTTCTAATAATTACAATATTTATTTAAGCGCAAAATCTTGATAAAATCAAATCTAAGCGCTGAAGCAGATACACACGCACGCACGCACGCACGCACGCACGCACGCACACCACACACACACACACACACACACACACACACACACACACACACACACGCATGGCTATAAATGGGGAGAAAGAATAAAAGCAATAAAAGCAAGAATAAAAGCAATGGAAAATTATAGAGAGCATAGCATATATAATTATATATTATAACCATGTGGTTCCCCTCCGAGCGGAGACAGGCTGCAGAGGGGGGGGGGGGGGGGTTGAGTGAGGTTAGGATTTTATGCGGAGGAGAAAAGGTGAGTTTTGAGAGCGGACTTGAAGGAGACAAAAGTAGGTTGCTGACGGACTGAGAGAGGAAGTTTGTTCCAGGAGAGTGGACCAGAAACAGAGAAGGTCGTGGACCATAGGTATTGAGCTTAGTGCGTGGAAAGCGAAAAGTCAGAGGATCGGAGGCAGAGCGGAGGGTACGTGAGGGAAGATAGATCTCAAGTAGGCTTGACAGGTAATCGGGGGCTGCGTTATTGAGGCTTTTGTAGACATGATGTCTAGTTGTACTGTATGCGCTTTGATACAGGGAGCCAGTGAAGTTGTGCCAGGAGAGGAGATATGTGGTCAGCTTTTTTCTTTTTGAGTACAAGGGTACAGCATTGTTTTGAATGCGCTGTAGGATGTGAATGGTGGAGGCAGGAAGACCAGACAGGAGTGAATTGCAATAGTCAATGCGAGACATTATGAAGGAGAGAACGAGTTTTGCAGTTGTTTCACAGAGAGATACTTCCTGATCAGCCTTATACGATGGAGATGATAGTAGCAAGATCTGGCAGTTTGAGAAACAAAGTTGTTCATGGAGAGGGTAGAGTCAATGCAGACATCAAGTTTTTAGCTGAATCAGAAATTGGGACTGATGTGTTGCATAATGGGAGAGAAAGAGGAGGCAGCTGAGAAAGTTTCTGACGGGTGCCAATGAGGATAGCTTCTGTCTTGTCGTCATTAAGCTGAAGTTTGTTGAACGTCATCCAGTTCTTAATGTCCGAGTAACACTCATTGGTGCGAGTCAACAGGCGCTGTATATTATCAGGTGAGTCACTGTCTTGAAGTTGGGTGTCATCAGCATAGAAGTGGTGTTTTATAGAGTGGGAGTTGATGATGGTGGACAGGGGGGAGGTGTAAAGAGTGAAAAGAACAGGGCCAAGGACAGATCCTTGTGGAACACCACAGGTCAGGTATGCAGGTTGAGAGTAAGTGCCATTGATGAGAACAGTTTGTTTTCTGTTTGATAAATATGAAGTGAAAAAGGAGAGAGCAATGTCAGAGATGCCAAAAGTATGATGAAGTCTAGAAAGGAGAATACCATGGTCAATGGTATCGAAGGCTGCAGACAGATCAAGGAGTGTGAGGAGAGAGACTTTGTCAGTATCAGTTGCAAGGAGGAGATTGTTGAGAATGTGTAGTAGGGCAGTTTCAGTGCTATGGCACTGGCGGTAGGCTGACTGGAAAGGATTGAGGAGATTGTTGGCAGACAGGTGAGAGTTCAGCTGGTTGAGGACGACTTTTTCAAGGAGTTTTGACAAGAAAGAGAGATTAGAGATAGGCCGGTAATTTTTCAGTTCATTTGGGTCTAAATTGTGTTTCTTGAGGAGAGGGTGAACAATAGCACTTGAAAGAATCTGGGACAGTTCCAGTTTGAAGAGAAGTGTTGATGATGTCAATAATGAATGGGAGGAGAGTAGGGAGACAGTTCTGCTTTTGATGTAGATTTTGTATTTCTCTTTTTTATACTGAACTGCTTTCTCACATGCCTCTGTCCACCAAACATTACCCAAACGGTTATTGGACTTAAAAGTTTTGAGTTTCGGGATTGAGAGGTCTGCAGCAGCCAGAACTGACTCCTGGAATTTAGTAAACATAACGTCTACATTGTCAGTTTCATAATGTTTGTATTCGTGTTTAGCAAGAGCAGTCTGAAACCAGGACCAATCAGCGCGGGTGTAATTATATTTTGGTATAATATCAGGAGTGATGTCTTTTGTCCTGATATTTTCATTAGTTATCGTTATGATGATAGGTAAGTGATCACTTCCCAAAGTATCTATATGAGTGTCCCAAGTACAGCATGGTACTAATTCTGGTGATATTAGTGACAGATCGATGGCTGTTGCCCGGTGTTTGGAAACATCAGGAATTCTAGTGACACTCCCATCATTCAAAAGGTAAAGCGCACTGTCTACTATATTTTCTACCAACCGATTGCTTGTAACAGTACAACAGTCTTTTTCCCAGAACGGGGAGTGGGAATTAAAGTATCCACCAATT
>JAPXFY010000013.1:66063202-66068202 GCA_030674185.1 Monoplex corrugatus
TGTGTGTGTGTGTGTGTGTGTGTGTGTGTGTGTGTGTGTGTGTTGTGTGTGTATGTGTGTTGATGTGTTTGTGTATGTGCTTGCGAGTGTGGTGCGTGTGTGTGCGTGTGTTCGCGTTCGTGTGCTTGCATGTGTGCTTGCGTGCAAGTGTGTGTGAAGATTAAAACAAAATCAGAATGGTCTGTGGTGCGTCAGTGGAGGTACATATATATTGCTGAATATATGTGTGCATATATATATATATATATATATATATATATATATATATATATATATATATTGTCTGTAACAAACAAACAAACTGGACATACTGGTTTAACATACAGACGTTAGATTATGAATATTCTCTCACTAATGTATGTCTTAAAAAAGGATCAACGAACAAAGGCATGTGAAAAAATAAATAAAACAAATGGTATTCCATGTGCCTGCATGCAATATGAGATCCGCACACACAAAACAAACAAACAAACAAACCAGTTGACACGACAACACCTTTCCTCACCAGTACACACGACAACACATTTCCCCACCAGTACACACGACAACACATTTCCTACCAGTTCACATGACAACACATTTCCCCACCAGTTCACACGACAACACATTTCCCCACCAGTTGACACGACAACACATTTCCCCACCAGTTCACATGACAACACATTTCCCCACCAGTTGACACGACAACACATTTCCCCACCAGTTCACATGACAAAACATTTCCCCACCAGTTGACACGACAACACATTTCCTCACCAGTTCACATGACAACACATTTCCCCACCAGTTCACATGACAACACATTTCCCCACCAGTTCACATGACAACACATTTCCCCACCAGTACACATAACAACACATTCCCCACCAGTTCACATGACAACACATTTCCCCACCAGTACACATGACAACACATTTCCCCACCAGTTCACATGACAACACATTTCCCCACCAGTACACATGACAACACATTTCCCCACCAGTTCACATGACAACACATTTCCCCACCAGTTCACATGACAACACATTTCCCCACCAGCATACATGACAACACATTTCCCATCAGTTCACATGACAACCCATTCCTCACCAGTACACACGACAACACATTCCCCACCAGTTCACATGACAACACATTTCCCCACCAGTTCACATGACAACACATTTCCCCACCAGCATATATACAACACATTTCCCCACCAGTACACATGACAACACATTCCCCACCAGTACACACGACAACACATCCCCACCAGTACACACGACAACACATTCCCCACCAGTACACATGACAACACATTTCACCACCAGTTCACATGACAACACATTTCCCACCAGTTCACATGACAACACATTTCCCAACAAGTTGCAAGACAACACATTTCCCACCAGTTCACATGACAACATATTTCCCCACCAGTTCACATGACACTTTTCCCAACCAGTTGACATGACAACACATTTCCCCACCAGTTCACATGACAACACATTTCCCACCAGTTCACATGACAACACATTTCCCCACCACTTCACATGACAACACATTTCCCCACCACTTCACATGACAACACATTTCCCCACCACTTCACACGACAACACATTCCCCACCAGTTCACATGACAACACATTTCCCACCAGTTCACATGACAACACATTTCCCCACCACTTCACATGACAACACATTTCCCCACCAGCATACATGACAACACATTTCCCCACCATTACACATGATAACACATTTCCCCACCAGTTCACATGACAACACATTTCCCCACCAGCATACATGAAAACACATTTCCCCACCAGTTCACATGACAACACATTTCCCAACCAGTACACACGACAACTCATTTCCTCACCAGTTCACATAACAACACATTTCCCACCAGTACACATGACAACACATTTCCCCACCAGTACACATGACAACACATTTCCCCACCAGTACACATGACAACACATTTCCCAACAAGTTGCAAGACAACACATTTCCCCAACAGTTCACATGACAACATATTTCCCCACCAGTTCACATGACACTTTTCCCAACCAGTTGACATGACAACACATTTCCTCACCAGTTCACATGACAACACATTTCCCACCAGTTCACATGACAACACATTTCCCCACCACTTCACATGACAACACATTTCCCCACCACTTCACATGACAGCACATTTCCCCACCACTTCACACGACAACACATTTCCCCACCACTTCACATGACAACACATTTCCCCACCAGCATACATGACAACACATTTCCCCACCATTACACATGATAACACATCCCCCACCAGTTCACATGACAACACATCCCCCACCAGTTCACACGACAACACATTTCTCCACCAGTTCACATGACAACACATTTCCCACCAGTACGCATGACAACACATTCCCCACCAGTACATACAACAACACCTTTCCTCACCAGTACACATGAAAACACATTTCCCCACCAGTTCACACGACAACATATTTCCCCACCAGTTCACATGACAACACATTTCCCCATCACTTCACATGACAACACATTTCCCCACCACTTCACATGACAACACATTTTCCCACCAGTTCACATGACAACACATTTCCGCACCAGCATACATGACAACACATTTCACCACCAGTACACATGACAACACATTCCCCACCAGTACACACAACAACACCTTTCCTCACCAGTACACATGAAAACACATTTCCCCACCAGTTCACACGACAACATATTTCCCCACCAGTTCACATTACAACACATTTCCCCACCAGTTCACATGACAACACATTTCCCCACCAGTACACATGACAACACATTTCCCCACCAGTACACATGACAACACATTTCCCCACCAGTACACACGACAACACATTTCCACACCAGTACACATGACAACACATTTCCCCACCAGTACACACGACAACACATTCCCCACCACTTCACAGGACAACACATTTCCCAACCAGTACACATGACAACACATTTCCCCACCAGTTCACATGACAACACATTTCCCCACCAGTTCACATGACAACACATTTCCCCACCAGTTCTCATGACAACACATTTCCCCACCAGTTCACATGACAACACATTTCCCCACCAGCATACATGACAACACATTTCCCCACCAGTACACACGACAACACATTTCCCACCAGTTCATATGACAACACATTTCCCCACCAGTTCACATGACAACAATTTCCCCACCAGCATTCATGACAACACATTTCCCCACCAGTACACACGACAACACATTCCCCACCAGTTCATATGACAACACATTTCCCCACCAGTGTACATGACAACACATTTCCCCACCAGTGTTCATGACAACACATTTCCCCATCAGTTCACATGACAACACATTTCCCCACCAGTACACATGACAAGACATTTCCCAACCAGTTGCAAGACAACATATTTCCCCATCAGTTCACATGACAACACAGTTCCCCACCAGTACACATGACAACACATTTCCCCACCAGTGTACATGACAACACATTTCCCTACCAGTACACATGGCAACACATTTTCCCACCACTTGATATGACAACACATTTCTCCACCCTTGATATGACAACTCATTTCCTCACCAGTTCACACGAAAAACACATTTCCCCACAGGTTCACATGACGACACATTTTCCCACCAGTTCAGACGACAACAGAATTCCACACCACTTCACATGACAACACATTTTCCCACCAGTACACACGACAACAGATTTCCTCTCCAGTACACATCAGAGAAAGATCAAGGCCAACAGATGAAGAGCTCATCACAGGGCTGCAGAAGAGCAGAGCACTGATGTCTGCCTTTGGTGGAATCACAGAATCTCCGTCACATACGACACGGCTGTGATTATATGGTTTGGATTGTGGTCTGTGATCTTGCTGTTTTGTTGTTGTTGTTGTTGTTGTTGTTGTTGTTGTTGTTGTTTTTTGTTGTTGTTTGTTTGTTTGCTTGCTTGTGTGTTTGTTTGTTTGCTTTGTTTTGTTTTTGTTTCGTTTTGTTTTTTGTTTTTGTTTTTTGTTTTTTGTTTTTTGTTTTTGTTTTTTGTTTTTTGTTTTTTTCTTTTTGCTTTTCTTCCTACTATTTGGATTTGATTATTCAGTAATATCAGAGGAAAAAGAAAACAATCAACAACAAACAAACAGTCAAGTGATCAAGCCATTCTAACAATCTCTCTTTTGTACAAAAATTGTCAGAGAAAAATTCTGATTCTGTATTTGTTAAGGCCACTATGATCTTGGCAGTAGATTTGTTTGATACATTACTTATTGTTATTGGTATCTTTGTTTAAAGCCCAGCCGACTGTGCAGAGCTATACCAGGGCTATGGCCATGTCAAAACATAAAACAATACTTCAACAGGTGTAAAAAGGAAAAGAAAATTAAGTACACATATCAATGCATTCTCACACATAGTCTAAGGAGATGTTCCTGGCCTTGACCACTCCGTCCAATTTAGGACACAGGGCATTTAAGAAGCATACCTGAATACAAATTTAAACATACCTAAGGACGCCAAAGCATATATAAAAACATGCCTAAATTACCTAAAATTGCTTTCCGCATATGTCATTTCTCTAGAACCAAAACATCTGCTCAATACATGCACTTAGTTATCAATTCTGAGAGAAAGTACATAAAACTTTATTGAACGCATACAGGTGAATGGACCAGCAAGGCAGAAAATGATAGGAAGAAATGAGAGAAAGCAAAACAGCAATGCAGAAAGACAGAGAGAGACAGAAAAGAGACACTTTCTAGCTCAGAATTTCCAGGAGGTAGGGATACTATTTATACTGAAAGAGCCCTAGGAATCCCCACGGTTGGGCGGGGAGAGGAGGGAGGGTACTACTTGAAGCACGTCGAGGATAATGGTAGACTATAGCAATAGTCCAAACAGGTTTTAAATATTGCCGGTAAGTTCCAAAGAAAGTGATGATGGACTCAAGGTCTGCTATCTCGAGTGCAATCCCAAC
>JAPXFY010000013.1:66073202-66075702 GCA_030674185.1 Monoplex corrugatus
ATATGTACGCAGATTTCTGTAAGTCACTCTTAAGGGCTGCAAAAATTTCAATTCCAGAACTTAAAGCATCAAAAACAGGAAAACATCATGGAAAAGTCTGGTGGAATAAAGATTGTGAAAAGGCAGTCAACGAAAAGAAAGAAAAATACAAACAATATATAGCTAATAGGTCACCTGAAAATCATACGGCAATGAAAAGTGCGAACATAAACTGTAACAGAGTCATAGAACAAGCTAAAGAACAATATTGGACATCTTTTTGTACATATGAAGTAAGTGACCATAAAGATATGCAAAAGATTTGGGAAAAACTGAAAACAATGAAAAAAGGGATCAAGTTGCCATCAATTCCAGTAAAGCTAGAAAACAATCCTTTACCTAGCTCACAGGAGAAAGCAGAAGCTTTTGCAGACATGTTTGCTGAGGTCTGTCGAGTAGAAGGACTTCCTGCCTCTAGTAGAAATTATAGGGTACAGGAAGAAAAGACCGACGCATACAAGGATCCTGTCCCAGATAATGCGCACTATGTAAATGCACCAATCACGCTCCAATAATTAAAAAATGCCATTAAATCAATTCCAAATAAAAAGACATCAGTAGGATTTGATGCAATTTCCAATGAGATGTTGAAAAATTTACCAGAAAATTTTCTAATCTTGCTACATAATATGTTTAAAAAATGCTGGAATAGCGGCAAACTGCCCGACTATTGGAAACAATCAATAGTGGTTCCTGTACTAAAAGCAGGTAAATGCAATATTGACTTGAAAAACTATAGGCCAATTGCATTAACATCGAACGTATGTAAACTTATGGAGAAAATAATTCTAAAGAGATTGATGTACTACTGTGAAAAGAACAACATATTACCAGTGAATCAGGCAGGGTTTAGAAAAGGCAGGTCACCAGTGGAACTCCTAACAAAGCTAACCACTAATATCAAACAACAATTTGCCAGACGCCAATGTGTTTTAGCTACATTTTTTGATATAACTAAAGCATATGACCAGGTATGGCACTCCCGATTATTACTCAAATTGAAAAGTATTGGGCTAACAGGTCACATTTTTGATTATGTCCAATGCTTCTTAGAAGACCGTGTAATTCAAACGAGGATCGAAAATGTGTATTCTTCAAAACGATTTCTTCAAATGGGTATCCCTCAGGGATCCGTTATTGCTCCCCTTCTCTTCATGATATTATTGCATGACTTACCCAGTAAAATTTCTAAACATGTAACTTTAGCTCAATATGCTGATGATTTATGCATGTGGATGCAGGTAAATATGAAAAGAAAATCTCCTTTGCGCTGTCTTAATTATACGCGTAAATGTTATCAATTAGAACTCGATAAAATAGCACGATATATGGTAGAAAATGGACTGCATCTATCCGTGGAAAAAACAAAGATAGTTTTGTTTAACAGTGGAGCTAACCCAGCAAATGTTCCCACGTTCAAACTGGGAGATACTCTTCTTCAGTATAATGAGTCAATTAAATTCTTAGGGGTTTCCCTTACAGCCAAATTATCTTGGAATCAGCATATTGAATACTTATTAACAAAAGCTCAAAAAAGTTTAAATTTCTTGAAAATAGTTCGCAAACAGATATGGGGACAAGATGCATCAACACTTGTTCATCTCAGTAAATCGCTTATTAGATCTAAATTAACCTATGCCCAAGAAATATTCTTCAGTGCACCAAAACACTTACTCACAAAACTGCAGAGCATAGATTGTAAAGGTTTCAAACTTGCGCTGGGTCTTCCATTGCATGCCTGTTGCCATCGCACATACAATGCAATCAAATTGTTGCCACTTGATGAACAAAGGAAAGTCGCTTCTACTAAATTTCTGTTAAGAAACACTACCATAGAAAATAGCATCAAAACAGAGACAAAAGTAAGATCAGATACCGACTTTCCAAAAAGAGCTAAATCAATATCCTCACAGGTCACCTTGCAACATTTACAGCTGAAGTTATGAAAGGCTCTGGAATTGATTTAGACACAGGTCCTGTAACTTTAAGACCTTCGTTTTCACCAGTACCCAGTTGGGAACTCCAAAGAGCACGATTTGACATACACCACACTGACTTAAAAAAAGAAGATAATATCAACTTACTGGCAAGTCACGTTAAATGTCATATAGAAGACTTTTATTCCGATCACTTGAAAGTTTACACTGATGGTTCAATAATTGAAAGACAAGCAGGCTCAGCGTTTTTAATACCTGCTCTCAAAATTGAGAAATCTTTCTATATAGGACTTAATAAATCTGTCTTTACTGCAGAACTCGTTGCAATCTTAATGGCTTTGAATTATATGATAAATCTTCCTAGGACAATTCCCCAGATACTTTTTTGCGTTGATTCAAAATCTGTACTTCAAGCTCTTGAATTATCAAAATTACAAACAAGATCTGAAATGATATTGGAAATTACTCACTTGATTAATAGTTTATCCTTAAGAGGCACTGATATTACTTTCTGCTGGATACCA
>JAPXFY010000013.1:66088202-66095702 GCA_030674185.1 Monoplex corrugatus
GAAGCAAGTGATTTGAGGGTATCAGTATTTTTTGGAAACAAGATTCGCAACACTGACAGTACAAGAGCGATCCAAAACTTGCTCTTGACACATGATGTGTCGTAACAGTATCAATTGTTGTTTCTGATGATGCTATGAACAACTTACTGAAAGAAGTCCCACCACCACCACCACCACCACCGCCCTTCCTCTTCCCCGTGGAAATGCCCGGGGCACTGTCAGTATAAATTGTATCCCCATCCTCTTTTCTGTTATCCTCTTTGTTTCTGCGTTGTATCTTTTCTTCCTGTCGTCTCTTCCTATCATTTTCTCCGTTGCTGGTGACTTCGCCTGTATGTGTTCTACAAAGTCTTGCATACTTTCCATTAGGATTGGTAACTGGGTATATGAAGCAACTGCATCTTTGGTACCAGGAAATGTGATGAGCAGAAGCAATTTTCATTTGCTCCAAAATGGCTGCCAGTTCCGCGCCTGTAAAATAAGTCCAAAATTTGAAGCATTTAGAGTCAGTAATTTTCAGCTAAAAATCATAGATAGAATGCAATATGATTTCTGGTCATCTGTGTGGATTCTGGCCATCCCAACCTATCAAAAATGCCCGTTGAAAGTCGTTATGAGGTCGCTAACTTTGGAAGGCTATTTTCTTGGGCGATTTTCATCCGAAACTAATTTCGATGGTAAATTTGGACTCGCTCGGCATGCACTAAATTTCAGGAAAAGTTATTGAATGTTATATAGAACCCATACTGTTGTACGTTGTGAGGCGTGAACAGCCAACTCGCAAAGTGAGAACAAAATTGAGGCAACTGAAAATGTTGAGATTTCCATGTACAGCAAAGAAAACAAACGAGACAGTCTTGAAGGAGGCAGACACAAGAAGATCATTAATACAGAAGATTAGGAAAAGACAAGCAACATTATGAGGTAAGGCGAATTATAGCGCCTGGTCACAACAGAAAAGCTGGAGGGAAAGAGAACACCAGGTAGACTCAGGGAGAAAACATGGGACGGACTTGCAGGGTGGCTGAAGACAGAGCGGGTGGGAGATGTACTTGCAGTGACAAGGGGTAGATTCGTGTGGAGGGCCATGGTCGCCAACACCATTTGGCAGGGCACATGATGATGATGATGATGATGCTGATGATATTCTAAATTACCTGATCAGATGTATCACACGAATAGGTTCGGGTGGACGGGTTTTTTTTATCCAAAATGGCCGACAGGTCCGCGGCTGTCAAATAGGTCCAAAATCTGAAACATTTAGAGTCAGCATTTTTTGCTCGAAAATCATCATAGAATAGAATGCATGTATATGACTTCTTGGCATCTGAGTGGTTTTTAACCATCCGAACCTACTAAAACCTGCCTGTTAATTACTGATTAATGAAATCGCTAACTTTGGAGGCCATTTTCTCGGCAAATGGTAACTTTGGACTCGGAATGTTCCAAATTACCTGATCAGATATGTCACACGGGTAGGTTCGGGTGGGTGCTTTTTGATCCCAGATGGCCGACATGTCAGCATCTGTCAAATAGATTCAAAATCTGAAAAGTTTAGAGTCTGCTTTCTTTTGTCGCTGGAAAATCATAGAAAAGAATGCAGTCATATGATTTCTGGACATCTAAGTAGTTTTTGACCATCCGAACGAACCAAAAGTGACTGTTAAAAGTCATTACTAATTAATGAGGTGGCTAACTCTGGAGGCCATTTTCGCGGGAAATGTTCATCGAAGACTATTTTGGGTGGAAAATTTGGACTTGGTATGCTCTAAATTACCTGATCAAATGTGTCACCGCATAACTTACTTCATTGCATGGACACATTCTTAGTAGAATCATTCAACAATTCTTCCCTTCAGTACCACGACAAACGCATAGCAGGACAGTTTTAAGTGCACACACCTTCAATAATTGGACGGACTTGCTGGGCGGCTGAGGACAGACAGGGTGGAAGATGTGCTTGCGGCGACAAGGGATAGAGTCATATGGAGGGCCGTGATCGCCAACACCATGCGGCAGGGCACATGATGATGATGACACCTTCAAATTTCGGACCCTTCTAGCAGTGCTGGACTGGAATGAAGACACCAGTCGAGTGGCAATGTCAGTGAGTGTAGTGCAGGACTCTGAAACCCACGGAGATAGACTGATAGCCGTGAGTTAGGTCGGAAAACGTTCAAGGTCTTGGGGCTGTGTGGATGGAATTTGATTCAGTTTCTCTTCAGTAACTAAGAAGTGTCTGTTTTGTTTATCAACCTTGGCGTGTTTGTTTACCATCGTCCGTCACGTGTTTTTCTTCATTTATTTACTGCACATGCGTCCCGATCCATTGGCTCGCATGTTGTCTTTAAAGCTATATATGTGTATTTCCATGTACGTGTATTTATGTATGTATGCATATACGGTATATAGAAATGTAGATATGCATGATGTCAGATTAAGCTGGTAGAACTATTTTAAGTATCAGAGGTAAGAATATACATATGGAAGTTTATAAATATATCTGATTCTCTGATGCATGTTTTATGTATTGTACAATTACCAATATCAAAAATAATATAAAAAAAAGTAACAAGAACGCTTCAGACGTTTTACTTTGTTAAAGAATGGAAATGTGACGAAACAACGCTGTATACGTGTACTTCTACATACAGTGTCTTAGTTCTGAAAAGGTGCATTGTGTTGAAAACATTCCTGTAAAAAATAAACAGAAGAAGAAGAAAGATAACGAGGAGCATGGGAGAAAACAACAGCATCAACTGGCAATAAGGAGACAAGAGAACCCGATGACATTTCTACCGGCAGTTTCCCAAGTAATAACTGTTATGGAACAGTCCTGAAATTACACCGTGAGATAAGTAAAAACACGAAAGGGAATAACTTAAAAAAGACGTAAGTTGTCTCGAAGCAAGAAGCAGAATCGGTTTTATTCGTCTCCACGTGTAGTTTATCCACCCTCCAAAGACACTCCTCGAATCGACAAAAGGCTTTCCACTGCAAGCAACTTTAGTGGTCTGGCCTCGATATTTAGATGTGAATGCAAGAAAAAGAAGTAAGACTAATCGCCGTGGTGTAGTGGTTAACACAAAACAGACTACCCACTGGAAGGTTGTGGGTTCGAATCCCTTTCAGTTCCTTTCAAAAATCATTGAAAGATTTTTTCGGCTTTAACCGGCTCCTATCCAGAGTTGGGTGTGCTATGGGCTCACTGGGAAGACTGGGACAACACAGTCGAGTCTCATCCACTTCACGGATGTGTCATTGAGGGTGTTGCTCAAATCTTCTGACCAGCACCGCAGGTGTCTGTATCTGTCAGGCTTGGTTGACACCAGGATACATTATGATAGTAAGCGTAGGGTACAGCCCCTGTCACGCAGTCTCAGTCCTAGATGGAATTCTATACCACCATGACAATCATCCTCACCGATATCATCATCATCTTCATCGCATTGTAAAAAAAAAAGCTGTCGTCTTCTATGGCCATTAAGATGGCGTAGAAAAATGGGACGAAGAAATAAAAAAGGTGAGCAAAGGTAATCTCCCAGAGCGCCATGGTCCCAAAAAGAAAAAAAAAAGAAAAAGAAAGAAAGAAAACCGTAAGTGGCACATACTAGCGCACCCAGCACCATCAATGATGGGAGGAATAAAACCTTTCTCAGTAATGGCGAAACGTATCTCTTTTGTACTTAACTTTCTTCCCCCACACAAGTCCGTGGTTTCTCGTCTCACAAAAGAGCAGCACAGAACATCTAGACATTCACCCAAGGTCTGAAGTAGCGAGAGAAAAATCGATGTCCTGCAAAGTCTCGAAACATGGAACTCTAGAATCTCATAAATCTCCAGGCGGGCGCTTTTCTCACTACTTAGCGAATCTATGTTGAATGTCAGGAACTAGATGGATAACATGCTCTGGGTAATGAAGAGGCCTGGAAAATATAGTAATAGGAGAGAAAAAGTGTCCGTGGCGAAGACCACACCTGATTAAATTCTGTTTAGGATGTCTGTAGATTTTGTTTCCAGCCCAGCTTTCCTTAAATCCAATGACTACCACACCCTATCCACCAGTATCCTGCATTTGTTGACCATGGTAGTAAAGCAGATATTCAACCCATCGACTCCCTCACCCTATTAAGGTGAGGGAATCAATGGGTTAAGCTTTTGCAGTTGGTGGATAGGGTGCAGGAGTTAAAGGGTTAAAATGTGTGTGCCTCCTGGGCAAGTACAGATAAACAATTTCGACCATAAACATACACACTCTCTCTGTCTGTCTCTCTCTCTGTCTCTCTCTTTCTCTCCCTCTCTCTCTCTCTCTCTCTTTCTTTCTCTCCCTCTTCCCCATCTCTCTCTCTCTCGCTCCCCCCCTCTCTCTCTTACTCCGTCCTTCATCTCTCTCTCTCTCTCTCTCTCTTTCTTTCGCTCTCTCTCTCTCTCCTCTCTCCCCCTTCTCTCTCTCTAGTCTTTCATTCCGGTCTCTCTCTCCCTCTCTCCTCTCTCTCTCTCCCCTCTCTCTCTCTCTTTCTCTCTCTTCTCTCTCGCTCTTCTTTTCTCCCTCTCTCTCTTCTCTCTCTTTTCTCTCTCTCTCTCTTTTGCCCTCTCTCTCCTCTCTCTCTCTCTTTCACTCTCTCTCTTTTCTCTCTCTCTCTCTCCCTTCTCTCTCTTCTCTCTGTCTTTCTCTCTCTTTCTCTCTCTCTCTCTGTCTTTATCTCTCTTACACACACACACACACACACACACACACACACACACCACACACACACACACACACACACTAACCACACTAACACACACACACACAAAACACCACAATATACACACAACATAATACACGCACAACTGAAAGAACGCACATCAGGCTGACTCGAAGATACCATTAATTGCTAGAGCTTTTGCTTGGAAATAGAATGAGGCTTTGTCATGTGATCCTTGGTCATTAAGTGTTTTGCCGTAAAAAGCAGCCCTCTCATGACACCTGGCAATTAAACGTGTAAAAGAATAGAACAGACAAAAAGGCACGAGTTAAGAAAAAATGAATGGGGTGAGAGAGAAAGAGAGAGAGAGAGAGGAAGGGAGAGAGAGAGGGGGGGAGGGATAGAGAGAGAGAAGGAGGGAGACAGACAGAGAAAGAGACAGAGAGTGACAGAGGGGGGGGGGAAGAGTGACAGAGAAAAGGGGAAAAACAGTAAGAGATAGGACAAAAACACACGAGTTAAGAAAGAAATGAAAGGAGAAAGAGAGACAGACAGACAGACAGACAGAGACAAAGAGGTAGATACAGAGACAGATCGACTGACAGACAGACAGACAGACAGACAGATAGACAAGACTGAGAGATAGAAGAAAAAGACACGAGTTAAGAAATAATGAAAGGAGGGAAAGAGAGAGAGGGAGACAGAGAGAGAGAGAGACAGAGAGAGACAGACAGACAGACAGAGACAGACAGACAGATAGACAAACAGAGAGACAGAACAAAAAGACACGAATTAAGAAAGAAAAAAAAGGAAAGGAGAGAGAGAGAGAGTGAGAAAGAGAGAGACAGAGATAGGACAAAGAGACACGAGTGAAAGAAAAAATGAAACGGGAGAGACAGAGAGAGAGAGAGAATGAAACGGGAGAGTGAGAGAGAGAGACACAGAGAGAGACAGAGAGAGAGACAGAGAAGAGAGAGAGAGAGAAACAGACAGAGAGACAGACAGAGACAAGGACAGTGAACTAAATATTTTCACACTTGGAAACACTTTTTGAAACGCTTACACTGGATCACTGACATGATATCATCTTTCTTTTAAACCAGGTGACTGACTAAATTAGTGGACTCACTATTTTTAGACTTAGAAAAATTTCTTTAAACCCTCACACTAGATCACTCTCTTGCTATAATCTTTCTTTTAAACCAGGTGGCTGGCTTAGCTCAGAGAACTTGGTATTTGTACACCCTAGAAAACTATTTTTAAAACCGTCACATTAGATCGTATAAGCCTGATCAGGAAGTATTTCTCTGTCGAAACAACTGCAAAACTCGTTCTCTCCTTCATAATGTCTCGCATTGACTGTTGCAATTCACTCCTGTCTGATCTTCCTGCCTCCACCATTCCACATCCTACAGCGCATTCAAAACAATGCTGCACGCCTTGTACTCAAAAAAAAAAAAAGCTGACCACATATCTCCTCTCCTGGCACAACTTCACTGGCTCCCTGTATCAAAGCGCATACAGTACAAACTAGACACTATGTGCTACAAAAGCCTCAATAACGCAGCCCCCGATTACCTGTCAAGCCTTCTTGAGATCTATGTTCCCTCAAGTACCCTCAGCTCTGCCTCCGATCCTCTGACTTTTCGCTTTCCACGCACTAAGCTACCTATGGTCCACGAGCCTTCTCTGTTTCTGGTCCACTCTCCTGGAACAAACTTCCTCTCTCAGTCCGTCAGTAACCTACTTTTGTCTCCTTCAAGTCCGCTCTCAAAACTCACCTTTTCTCCTCTGCATCAAATCCTGACCTCACTCAATCCCCTCTGCAGCCTGTCTCCACTCGGAGGGGAATCACATTGTAATATATAATTGTACATAATATGCTCTCTATAATTTTCCATTGCTTTTCTTCTTTTTCCCCATTTATAGCCGGCTATATGTGTGTGTGTGTGTGTGTGTGTGTGTGTGTGTGTGTGTGTGTGTGTGTGTGTGTGTGTGTGTGTGTGTGTGTGTGTGTGTGTGTGTGTGTGTGTGTGCGTGTGTGTGCGTGCGTGCGTGTGTGTCTGTTCAGCGCTTAGATTTGATTTTTATCAAGATGTTGCGCTATATAGATATTGTAATTATTATTATTATTATCATTTACATGCTATAATCTAGATCAGTGAAGTCAATATTTTTAGACCTAGACAACTTTTTAAACCAACACACTTGATCACTGGCATGCTATAATCTTTCTTTTAAGCCACGTGACTGACTAACTCAGTGACCTCAATGTTATTATACCTGGACAAACTTTTTTAGACCCTCACACGAGATCATGTACATGCTATGGTCTTTCTGTTAAACCACGTGACTGACTAACTTAGTGAACTCAATGTTATTATACCTGGACAAACGTTTTTGGACCCTCACACTAGATCACTTACTTGCTATGGTCTTTCTTTCAAACCAGGTGACTGACTAGCTCAATGAATTCAATATTTTTGTACCTGGAAAAACCTTTTTAAACACTCACACTAATACCTCTCATGCTATAATCTTTCTTTCAAACCAGGTGACTGACTAGCTCAATGAACTTAATATTTCTGTACCTGGACAAACTTTTTTAAACCCTCACACTAGTACCTCTCATGCAATAATCTTTCTTTCAAACCAGGTGACTGACTAGCCCAATGAACTCAATATTTTTGTACCTAGAAAAACTTTTTTAAACCCTCACTTTAGTACCTCTGGTGCTATAATCTTTCTTTCAAACCAGGTAACTGACTAGCTCAATGAACTCAATATTTTTGTACCTAGAAAAACTTTTTAA
>JAPXFY010000013.1:66111166-66113666 GCA_030674185.1 Monoplex corrugatus
TGTTTACACCCCGAATGGCAAGTTTGGGAGAGTACAAAACTCCTGGACTTAACCACACAACGCACACCAGCCAGGTCCAACAGCCACTGGACCAAAAGAAAAGAAAATGCCCGTTCTATGCCTTACTTCGAGCCTCCCCCCTCTCTACTGGGCAGCCAGCCCAGCTGCCAGGTCAAACAACCCACCCCCACCCCCCACCCACCTGCTTACCATAATCGCAACACAACGGAATCGGAAATCTTCCTAGAATGTTTTGCCAACATGTCAAGGGTTGTTTGTTTAATCACAAAAGCGGTCAGGGAGTATGCTCTGGATGCAGACTAATTCGCTTTCCACAGTAATGCCTCACATGCCCCCAATGGGATCCAAGTTTGAAGCCTTTCTGGGCTGTCGCCAGGATTTTACTTGCGGTCATCAGGTTTAACTATCTGAAGCCAAAGGTCAGCATCCTCAGCAAGAGAGTGCTCTCCACGTAAATTGCGAACGAAACGTGTGGTGTAAAGTCTGTAAACTTAAGCTCTCCACATATATTGTGAACGAAATGTAAGGCGTAAAGTCTATAGTCTGTAAACTTCAAAATTAATGTCGTAGTAACGTGGGTCACCTTTGTCATAGACATTTTCAGTTTCAAAATCCAAAACAAGTGTGACAGCCCGCGTTCAAGCAAACAGGAACCAGGAAGAAAAACACGAAAAAAGAATCAGAACGCGTATTAAATACAACCAGATAGGCAGGCGCAAATTTTCGGCCAACTGACCTTTGTCAAGCGTAAGATCACAAACAAATACCAAATACAAAAAAATAGGAGAAAAAAACTTAAACGTCCCTGCTGCTTCGTCCAGATAGACAGACAGATAGACAGTATGAGAGAGAGAGAGAGACAGAGACAGAGGACAGAGAGACAACGACAGAAACAGTGACAGTGACAGAGAGAGACAGAGACAGAGAGAAACAGACAGACAGACGAGTGACAAAGAGAGACAGAGACAGAAACAGTGACAGTAACAGAGAGAGAGAGAGGGAGAGACAGAGACAAGGAGAGACAGAGACAAAGAGTCACACACAGAGAGGGAGATTCTCCATAGTGAATGCGACAGGGAAGGTTTCAGTCTTTTTCTCCTAATTTTTTTTATTTGGTGTTTGTTTGTTTGTGATTTTACGCTTGACAAAGGCCAGTTGGCCGAAAATTTGCGCCTGTCTTGTCTGGTTGTATTAAATACGCGTTCTGATTCTTTTCTGTGTTTTTGTTTGTTTGTTTGTTTTTTGTTTTTTTGGTTTTTTGGTTTTAGTCTCAAGTCCATGTTTCGTATGTCCACGAGTCAATCATCACGTGCCCCTCCTCTTTCCCCTTGATAAATCCATTTTAACAAATGATGAATATAAAACATTGACAGCAATCCAGAAATATATTGTCTAAAATGAAGAAGATATTTGCGTGAAGTGAAAGAAAAGAATAAGATGAGAAAATCAAGACATTGGCAGATTTTGACAAATAATTCAAACCATGTTAAATTTCATGTCGCAATCACTATGGAGAATCTCTCTCCCTCTCTCTCTCTCTCTCTCTCTCTCTCTCTCTCTCTTCTCTCTCTCTCTCTCTCTCTCTGTCTGTTTCTCTCTTTCTCTCTCTCTCTTGCTTGCTCGCTCACTCTTTCTTTCTCGTCCTGCTCTGTCTCTCTCTCTCTCGCTCAAGCTCTCTCCCTCTCTCTCTTACTCTCTCTCTCCCTTCCCCCCTCCCTCTCTCTCTCTTGCTCTCGCTCTCTTTCTTTCTCTCTCTGTCACTCACTCGCTTTCTTTCTCTCTCTCGCTTTTACTCTCTCTCTCTCTCTTGTTCTAATCTCTCCTTCTTCTCTGTCTCTCTCTCTCTCTCTCTCACTCTCTCTCTACTCTCTCTCTCTCTCATTTCTCTCTCTCTCTCTCTCTCCATCTCTCTCTATCTTCATCTCTCCCCATCCCGTCCCTCTCTGTCTGTCTCTTTCTGTCTTTATAACCTCTTCCTACGGACCCTTCCCCCAACATTTCTCAGTGTGCATGTTCACGTCAGCGTGTCGGTGTCGGTGTCGGGGGGAAAGGCAGACAGGTGGGGTGTACGTCTGTTTCAGCACAATATCAGAGGTTGGAATTTCTACAATTTCCTCGTGAGTTAAAGACACGGGTACTGTTTTAATGAAAGAACTACACAAACTAGACAGGCATGCAGACAGGGAAGAAAATACTTACAGACAGTCACACACACACACACACACACGTACGCGCGCGCGCACACACAATCACACACACACACGCACGCACACTCATACACACACACATACACACACACACACACGCACGCAGACTCATGCACACAATCACACACACACACACACACATACACATACACATACACATACACACACGGGGAAGAAAATACTTACAGACAGTCTCTCACACACACACAGACACACGCACACACGCACACACTAACACACACACACATACACACACACACAGACACACGCAC
>JAPXFY010000013.1:66121166-66123666 GCA_030674185.1 Monoplex corrugatus
CAGAACAACAGAACAAGAAAAACAGAACAACGGAACAAGAAAAACAGAACAACGGAACAAGAAAAACAGAACAACGGAACAAGAAAAACAGAACAACGGAACAAGAAAAACAGAACAACGGAACAGGAAAGGAGAACAACGGAACAGGAAAGCAGATTAACGGAACAGGAAAACAGAACAACAGAACAGGAAAAACAGAACAACGGCACAGGAAAACATAACAATGGAACAGGAAAGCAGAATAACGGAACAGGAAAATAGAACAATGGAACAGGAAAGAATAACAACGTAACAGGAAAGAACAACGGTACAGGAAAAAAGCAGAACAACGGTACAGGAAAAAAGCAGAACAACGGAACAGGAAAAAAGCAGAACAACGGAACAGGAAAAAAGCAGAACAACGGAACAGGAAAAAAGCAGAACAACGGAACAGGAAAAAAGCAGAACAACGGTACAGGAAAAAAGCAGAACAACGGTACAGGAAAAAAGCAGAACAACGGAACAGGAAAAAAGCAGAACAACGGAACAAGGAAAGCAGAACAACGGAACAGATAAAAGCAGGACAACGGAACAGGAAAAGCAGAACAACGGAACAGGAAAGGAGAACAACGGAACAGGAAAACAGACAAAACAAAGGACAACATAGAAAACAGAGGGAGGGGCAGTCAAGTTCCCAGCAACTGCATTATTTATTTCTACATGTCGTTTATCATGCTAAAAAGATACTGTAAAAATACTGAATAAATGGGAGGAATGCCTTCAATAAATCAATGAAAATGGTTATGTGGAAACCACGTATTGCTGAGATAATGTGGATACTCAGCAAACTAAATGAAATGTAAAATGTATGAGATGCGTGTATGCGAGACTGCTACGTTTACCATGAGCGGCCTTCATGCAAATGAATATCATTTAGAGTCAAATATTCACCGAACATATCAATGAAAAGGCACTTTCAATAAAGACGATTATCAGGAAAATTGTTCGCAAAAAAAAAGAGACGAAGTTTCTGCAGGCCATACTTCAGTGAGATTTTCTTTTCATGTTACATTTCAAACCTAATACATTTGCCACATGTCACCATCAGACTACAGCCACACCTGAAAAGAAAATGAAGAAATGGATATAATTAGATAAATGAGTAATTAACAGATTAAAATAAGCAAATGATCCTCATTTCAAAGCCATTTTAGACAAGAATTTGACGAAGATGGTTTTTCAAATATAAAGCTATCATAATCAAAATTACTATAATGGTAACAATCATAGCTTAAAGAATGTTTAACTTAAAGTACCATGTGTGCTGCTAAACGAATTGGGAACAGCAAGAAAACTTTCATCATTTATAAATGAAAGAAAATTAAGATATGTAGGCCATGAACTACGAAAGCAAAAGACTGACTTTATGATAACTGTCTTTCAAGGCAAGACTGAGGCAAAAGAAAAGAAAAAAAAGAGGCAGACCACCAGCTTCTCTCAATGGCATTATCACCGAATCCAAGCGGCATGAGAATCCATGAAGTCAGCAGGGCCAACGAAGACCGGAACAAATGGAGGAGAATAACCCTGTCGGTGATGCCGACAGGTGAGACCATGTGTGCACGTGTGTATTTATCTGTGTGCATGTGTTTGCAGTGGGAGTATGGAAAAAAAGAAGACAAGATGAATACACCGAACACAAATTGGGTTGAGTCTTCTGCCTAACAGAAATTCTCAGCTATACACTCTTGACCAACACTGGCCAGTCAAAGTGACAATTACGCAAATAAATCTAAAGGTACATCAAGACAAAATTTCGTTATGGCGTTGCTTTGTGTTTCATTCAGAATTCATAGTTGTAATAATCCTGAGCATCTACAGGCATTACTTTTCGTACACAGACTTACATCTCCCAAGAGAATGTGTTCAGACCAGGGCGCTGCCGCCACAACAGACATTTAATAGCTGACTTGGGGAAACATAACTTAACGTCAAAGCAAGACAATACAATTTGGTGCTCTGCAGGAACAGATAAATGACAAAAGAAATGGGCGGGGAAGTGATGGAATTGGAGTTTTGTAGTTATGAGTGTTTCTCAGGAGAGATTAGAACAATTTAGTCTGTGTGTTAACGCAAGGAGTTTATTTCATGGGCGATTATAATGATTCGGTTTATGTGTTCAAATGTTTCACAAAAAACAACGTTTAGCAAATCCCGATTTATCAGTCAGGCAATTCCACAGATAGATAGATACATAGACAGATAGATAGATAGATAGATAGATAGACAGACAGACAGACAGATAGATAGATAGATAGATAGATAGATAGATAGATAGATAGACAGACAGAGAGACAGACAGATAGAAACACAATAAAATAAATAAATATTTTTATATATGCTTTAGTGCCTTTACTTATGTTCACATCTGTATTCAGTTTTTTTTTTCTTAATTCCCCTTGGTCCCTCCCTGTAGGGATGCCAGGGGCTATTTCAGTGTAAATGGTGTCCCCCCACCTTC
>JAPXFY010000013.1:66126166-66143666 GCA_030674185.1 Monoplex corrugatus
CTGTCTGTCTGTCTGTCTGTCTCTCTCTCTCTCTCTCTCTCTCTCTCTCTGTCTATCGCTGTCTCTGTCTGACTGTCTCTCTTTCTCTCTCTCTCTCTCTCTCTCTCTCTCTCTCTCTCTCTCCCTCCCTCCCTCTGTCTGTCTGTATCTCTCTCTTCCCTCCTCTTCTCGTCTCTTCTCTCTCTCTCTCTCTCTCTCTCTCTCTCTCTCTCTCTCTCTGTCTTTCTCTCTCTGTGTCTTTCTCTCTCATTTCTCTCTCTCTTCGCTCTCTTTCTCTTCTCTCTCTTTCTCTTCTCTCTCTCTTCTCTCTCTTTCTCTCTCTTCTCTCTCATCTCTCTCTCTCTTCTCTCTCATTTTCCCCTCTCTCGCGCACATACACACAGATATATGTAGATAGATAAATAGATAGATAGATAGATAGATAGATAGACATATAGATAGATAGATAGATAAATAGATAGATAAATAGATAGATAGATAGATAGATAGACAGATAGATAGATAGATAGATAGATAGATAGATAGATAGATAGATAGATATACACACACACATACTTATATATACAGAGAGAGAGAATGTAATCACACACAAAAAGTACAGGGATTATAACAACCAGCATATCTCTCTCCTTACGCCAAAGCACTAAAGTCAAAGACTCCCATCTCCAAAGGGTTATAGCCTGTAAGCTTATAGCTCTCATTCGTTCTTATTCTTCTTGTTTAAAGCCCAACCGACTGCACAGAGCCATATCAGGACTATAACCACTTGAAAACGTGCACAACTTCTGGTTGAAAAAAAAAAAAAGCTGGAACAGAAAATTAAGTACACATATCAATGCATACCTGTACATAATCTAAAGATATACCCTTTCGGTGACCATTCCTTCCAATGTAACACCAGAGGATTTCAAACTTGAATATAAATGTGATCATAATTAAAGACACTATAGCATTCATAAAAGTGGCCTACATTTCCTAACATAGCTCCTGCACAGCATATTTCCTTAGAGTCAAACATGCAGTCAATACATATACCGAACTATCAGTCCTAAGAGAAAGTATTACAGCTTTATAGAACACATACAGGTGAATGGACCAGCAAGGCAGAAAATAATACAATGAGGTACACGAAAGCAACGGAGGAAGGAAGAAAACAAAGAGAGTGACAGAAAAGAGGAAATTTCCAGCATAGAATTTTTAGAAGGTGGGGATATTATTTATATTGAAAGAGCCCCCGGCATCCCCACAGGGAAAGAACTATTACTCATTGATAACGCCACAGTCATCACAGAGCTAAAACGGTAACAGTATAATCAGCTGGTAAAAGGCAGAAGCTGATGCTGGGAGACGGAGTGAGGATAAGACCGTTTGGGTTGTTTTCTATGGCTGAGAGCGTAGATTCAGTTCTTCATGATAATAAAATGGTCTAAACTGAGATGAAATGGGTGAAGCTGAAAAGAGAACGCCTATGTAAACAACAGGCAACAGTGAAGAACTGTGTACAAAAGTAGAGAAGAAAAGAATTAAAAGAATAGTATCAAGCATCACTGATTTAATTTTTCACCCCCATGGTGATGCCGGGGCTCTTGAAATGGTATCGTCACTTTCTCGATATTCTGTGCTAGTAAATTCCTCTCTCTCTCTCAGTCTCTGTCTCTCTCTTTCTCTCTCTGTCTCTCTCTCTCTCTCAGTCTCTGTCTCTCTCTTTCTCTCTCTGTCTCTCTCTGTCTCTCTGTCTCTCTCTGTCTAGTCTATCTCTGTCTCTCTCTGTCTCATCTCTCTGTTTCTGTCTCTCTCTCTTTCTCTCTCTCTCTCTCTCTCTCTCTCTTTCTCTCTCTCCCTGTGTCTTTCTGTCTCCCTGTCTCTCTGTCCTCTCTCTCTCTCTCTCTCTCTCTCTGTCCCTGTGTGTTTCTGTCTCTCTGTCTCTCTGTCTCTCTCTGTCTCTCTCTCTCTCCCTGTCTCTCTCCGTCTCTCTCTGTCTCTCTCACAAGAGAGAGACAGAGAGAGACAGAGAGACAGACAGGGTCATGGGGTTACAAAATCAACTAAATGCTTTAAAACATTAATCTGATAGGTTGTTACTGTCTGTGAACCTAGAAAAGACGAATGTGATGATTTTCCGTAAGGGAGGACATCTTTCGGCTCGAGAAAAATGGTTTTATGGTGACTCTGAAGTTAAAGTAATAAACTCATATAAATATCTAGGTATTATTTTTGCAACAAAACTGAGTCTTCAAAGCGCATGGGTGGAAAGCAGCAAAATAGGGAAAAGAGGAACGATGGAAATTTTAAGATCTATAAGAAAATTGAACTGCACTGACTTCTCGATTTTTTGGAAACTTTTCGACTCAGATTGAACCAATCTTAACGTATGGCTCAGAAATACGGGTTTTTTTCGAGCGATAATAAAATGGAAAAGGTACATACATTTGCCATCAAACGCTTCCTTTCGGTACCATTGCATTCATCTAATAAAATGTTATATGGAGAAACTGGCCGTTATTCTTTGTTTTTGAAAACTCAAATGAAGTGTATTAAATACTGGTTGAAATTAACCCAGCTCCCAATGTCAAGATTGTGTAAGCAGGCATATGAGATGTTACTGAATCAATTAGATTCGGGTAAACAAAACTGGGCATATTTCGTTAAGAAAATGTTAATCACACATTGACTTGGTATTGTGTGGATGTGCCAGGGAGTTGGTTATGAACAAGGATTTATTTCAGAATTTAGGGATAGACTAGTTGATTCGTACAAACAAAACTGGCACGCTCAAATGGAAGAATCTGAGAAGCATGACTGGTTCCTTTCCTTTAAATGTATATTTCAAACCGAAAAATATATGTGATAGGTCGCGTGGTTAAGGGGGGTAAGGTGGGTGATGATGATATTGATGGATCGCAGCGCCAGGTGAGATGGATGAGTGGGTTAAGGGGTTTGGTGATGATTGCTGTGGTGGTCCTATAATCCAGAGCAGAAAGGGAAGTCTCTCAATCAAAACACAAGTCCTCGTTGTGTTACTTGACTCTTTATTATCTCTTGATGAGGATAGGTAGGGAAGGAAAACAGGGAAAATGGGAAAATGACAATAAGGGAAAAGGACCGTACTGGGATATGGAAGGAGACAAAAGAATACGAAGAAGAAGACAGGAAGGAAGACAGTGCCTGTAAGACACAAAATAGGTTTCATAAATACAATGACAAAGTACACATTTTGTGAAATAACAATGTCAATGTACAAGAGTGAACTATTACATTCTAACAGAAGATGTCTACATTTACAAACAAAAGCACTAGCATTTGTAAACATGCAACAAATAATTGATAACAAAATGTTGTGTAAAGAACTGCTACATTATACCAAAATATGTGATGTCGATATTTACACTCTAAAGCACTAGCACTTGTAAACATGGAACAAATAATTGGTGACAAAACATTGAGTAACCCTTTGATAAGCTGAGGGTAAACTACCATACTGCTTGTTCGATAGCCTTAGCATAGAGTAGACTTTCAATAATGTACTGGCAAAATAATGCACAGTCATATTAAGCTGTTCGGCTGCCATGGGCTGAGTAAGTTGTAACATAACATCTGAGTGGGCAGCTATTGGACAGTTAATATTCAGTGGTGACGACAAACATAGTATTTGACTATGGGAGCTGTCGTCACAAACAGTAGGTCTACCTTATTGGATAGCAATCAACACACTTGAGTCATCCATTAAATATTTGCTCCATGTAGTTATGTGTAATTCTATGTCTAGTGCTAGAGATATTGATGACAAAATAGCATAGCATATTACTAGTTAAGCTATGTCATCAAAGCAATATTCTATAATGATTAGTGGTGGTGCTGAGCAGACAAGGGATACAACAATTGGATCAGTTCGCTGAGCACATGTTTCATCAACTACCATTATGTACACACATACAACATTATCAAGTATAAAATAGTGTACAATAATGCATTGCATCCTGGTAGCTTTCAGACAGTTAATTTTCAGTGGTGATGACATAGTAGGCCTATTTGACAATGAGAACTATGTCATCACAAACAGCACCTAATCAAGTAGCAGTCAGCAGTGTTGAGAGAACACACTTGAGTAATCTATTACCCATTATCTCTGTGTGATTAAGTATAATTCTAGATCAAGTGCTAGGGACAATGATAACAAAATAGTATAGCATATTACTATCAAACCATATCATCAAAACAACACTCTATAGGCCTACATGATTATCAGTGGTGCTGATCAGATAAGGGATACACCAAACAGATCAATTAGCTGAGCACGTGTTTCATCAGTCATCATGTCAGTATGTGAATACAACCTTGTCAAGTATAAAATACTCTTCCTCTGCACAACAATGCCTTGTATCTTGGCTTTTGGCAGAATATGGTTGTCAATAGTCCTACAATAGCCACATGAAAATAGGGGCTAAATCTATAGTGGTTATTACATTTAAATCTCAGTTCCATCTTCACGATGGTGGCCGCCACGCTAAGTGCTACAGATCTTGTGAGATAGCACATCGTTTAGATCAAAACATACTTTCTCGCTGTGCGAATTCTGCAAATCTAGCGCGGTACTCAATAGACTCGAGCTAGAATCTAAAGAAATAAGAGACACTAAAGTCTAAGCTTACTGCAAATGACAAATTATAATAAAGTGATAAAAATCCAGAACTTACTACAGTAATGCCGTGAAGATGATCACCTGCTGTGAGATCAAGAGTGGTAGCAGGAAAGGGCACCTCTGGTAATACTGAGAGTGGCGGTGGAAAAGCACACGCTATGATGCGCCTTGTTAATTTGTACTCTGGGAACAGAGCATGATGGTCATATTTTCAAATCTCAAACCTTTCAGATGGCAAGGTCTGATTGGTTGTTCTCACCAAATTAATCAATCAACCAGATGCCAAGGTCTGATTGGTTGTTCTCACCTAATTAATAAGTCAACACTTAGTGTGTAGTTTTAACGCAGCGGAGTCAGTACACACAAGTGAAACGCTGGTCATTGTCCGGCAGTTTCGCGAGTGGGTATGTGCTCGCTATCGAGCCACAAATACCTAAGGCGGTTGAGACAGACGCGCCCTGCGGTCATTGTCTGAGTGTTCCCGCCGGCAATTACACGGCGATTGTTCTATAATGCTACAGTAAAGGCAGCATAAATTAGTGACGGCCCCCTCTACGTTCTGTAAAACTACAACATAATACTGACTGGAGATGACGACAAAATCTTGTCATAGGCCTGCTTTAGAGTACATGTACACATTGTAAATCTGCTAATTGTTTAGCAGTGTGTTATCTACAATGTATATGTGTCATGTACTGGTTAGATCTTTGGAATGATTAATGCATAGCTATGGATAGGCAGAGGCTGTGAAATACCAGTATAATTAGGCCAAGAGAATGCAAGGCGTTTTTTATCTAGGCAAGCACGCTACACGGCGTTGCCTTTGAGCATTGTAGGTAAATGGGGAAAGATCGTAACAGAGCAAGGCACTCTGTTACACCTCCCCCCACCAATTTGAAAACCATCGTCCGCGATGGTGCGCGAACATTGGGTAAATTCTTGAAGGCTGAAATTTGAGGGCCACCTCAAGAATTCATGAAATTGTAAAATGCTATGAATATGGTGGAGTATGGAATCCACTTGTATATTAACTAGGGTATTCATGGGCACACTGGAAGAGTTGCAATTTCAGTTCCGAAAGGACAGTTACACTGCTTGGTCAAGTTAGGACTCTGACTTGGTCAACATAACTGGCAGTACGAAAGTATGAAACACTGAAATGGCAAATGCCTTAACATAATAAGCTAGAGAAAGTAGCATTAAAGAAAGTAGCATTTAATAAATTCACTAAAGCCTCTTTGCCATACCTATGCATCAAAACATTCATTACGGGAAACAAAATGACAAATGTATAAAACTACATGTAATATGTAAAGAGCATCACATCAATGTCAATCAAAATTCCGAAGGTATGCTTCAGTGAAAATGAAGAAAAATTTGAAAAGAGAATGTGCAAATAATCATACATGGGCATATACACGGTACAATAGTACACCTAGGTCAGTCTCTCAAATGCAATTATGAAGCATACAATGTAAAATGTCTTACTAAAAATATTCATAATATCTGTAGGTAGGCAAGCTATGAAAAGTTCTCTTTCATGCGACCACGGAAAGGATCGCATAAGAGTCTACATCTTATTTTGAAGTTCTCACTGCGTCTTGTTCAGGAGACGTTGGGAGCGCCGTGGAGGGATGGGCGGAAGTGCAGGTATAGCTGGCTATGGTGCAGGATCAGTGGGTAAAGGGTGAGCCGGCACAGTGCACCTTGGTTTTGGCCGTGGACGGAAGACCCAGGTTTCCTCTTCCGAGTCCGACTCAGAAGAGTATTGTTGTCGTGGTACAGGTTGTGGAAGTGGTTGACCCACAGCTGCATTGAGGAGTCCAGTTGCTGGCTGTAGGTCCCGTCGGTTGATCACCCGCTCTGGTCCACCTGAGACAGGGACTACTGAATAAACATGCTGACCGCCATATGGCCTGGCTGTCACACGATAAAGCTGGGGCTGCCAGTAGTCCTGGATCTTGTTGCATCCTATGAGACGGTTACGGACATAGACATGATCACCAACCTGTAGCTCATGGTCTGCAGCTTGTTTGGGGTCATACCAGGCTTGGTCCGCTGCTGCTTTTCGGAGCTGGTCCAGGGCTTTCTGGTGTGCTGCCAGGAGTCGTACGCGGTGTTGCTTTACCCAGTCAACTGTCCCAGCTGCTGTGGTGGCTGGCCGTCCTAAAAGGTCATCTACTGGGAGTCTGGGTTCCTGGCCAAAGAGGAGGAAATATGGTGTAAAACCTGTGGAGGCATGGGGCGTTGTGTTGTACGCCTGTAGCAGCTCTGGCAGGTGAAGAGGCCACCGCCTCTTTTGTTCTGGGGGCAGTGTTCTCAGGAGGTCTTGCAAGGATCAGTTAAATCGCTCACATTGTGCGTTACCCTGGGGATGGTACGGAGTTGTTCTCGTCTTCCGGATCCCATAGAGATCACACAGTTCCTTCACCAGCTTCGATTCAAACTCTCGCCCCTGGTCGCTGTGGTTCCGTTCTGGTACCCCATAGCGTTGGAATCATTCTTGTACCAGGACCCGGGCAACTGTTGACGCTTCTTGGTTGCGGGTAGGAATGGCCTGTGCAAACTTGGTGAACACATCTGTGAGGACAAGAACGGTGTCGCGGCCATCAGTTGGAGGTTCAAGCTTGGTGAAATCTATTGCGAGGATCTCCAAGGGTCTACTTGCCAAAAGGGGGGTAGATGGGGTATGCAGTCTGGTGGGCAGGCGATTCATGACACAGCGTTGGCAGTTTGCCAGGTACTGCTTCACATCTGCATACATGCCAGGCCAGTAGACACGGGTCCGGAGTAGCTCCATGGTCCTGTCATAACCCTGGTGGCCCATGCAATCATGCAGGGATGCCAGGACATCAGGGCGTAGTGAGCTGGGGAGGACTAGTTGCTCACAGGCTCCATGCGATGGGTCCGTCACTCGCCGATACAGCAACCCCTCTTTGCAGATGAGACGAGGGTATTGCCGTACTAGCGTGCGCAGCTGGTGGTTGTGGCTACCTGGTGGCTTGGCTGGCCAGGACTTCAGTACAGGTCCCAAAGTGTTGTCTTGGGTCTGCAGTTGATGGAGCTCCTTTGTTGACAGGCGTGGCAAGATGGTGTCCGTTTGCAGGGACTCGTCAGGCGGTGCTGCATGGTCCTGTTGGTCAGCCTGTGGGGTAGTGGCGTTCTGGCTGTTGCAGCAGGTCTGCTGGACTATAGCAACTTCAGGTGGCATGGGTGTGGGAGGGGGTAGGGCACTGGGGCTGTGGGGTAATCGGGAAAGGGCATCAGCAGGGTTGGTCTTTCCTGGTCGGTATTTGATGTCGAAATTAAACTGGGCAAGTTGTGCTGCCCATCTTTGTTCCAAGGCACCAAGGGGAGCTGTTCTGAAGTGGACTAGGGGATTGTTGTCGGTGAAGACAACAAAATTCGCTCCCAGCAGGTAGTGGCGGAACTTTTCAGTGATGGCCCATTTGAGAGCCAGGAACTCCAACTTCATGCTGCTATAGGCGGCCTTGTTCTTCTCTGTAGACTGAAGACGGCGGCTGGCATAGGCAATGACACGCCGACCTCCCTCTTGATCTTGGGATAGGATGGCACTTAACCCATCATGGCTGGCGTCCGTTTCCAGGATGAAGGGTTTGGTGAAATCGGCGTAGCTCAATATTGGCGCAGAGATCAGTGCCGTCTTCAGAGCATCAAAGGCTGTCTGATGGATGGTGCCCCACAGGTTGGAAATGTCCACAGTTTTCTTCTTAGCATCTCTACTACCCTCTGTGACCAGGTAGTGGAGTGGTCCTGCTAATTTAGAGAAGCGGTGGATAAAACGCCGGTAGTAACTGGCAAAACCCAGAAAGCTTCGCAGGGCTGTTGTTGTGGTAGGTCTTGGCCAGTCTCTCACTGCCTCAATCTTGCAATCTTCACAGCTGACTCCCCCAGCTGAAATGGTGTGGCCCAGGTAATTAACTTCCCGACGAAGGAACTGGCACTTGTCCAGGCGCAGTTTCATGCCCACAGCTGCGATGCGTCCCAATAGTCGATCAAGGTGTTCCAGATGTTCCTCAAAGGTTTTCGAATATACCAGAAGGTCATCCAAGTATACAAGGAGAAACTGAAACATGAAGTCCGACACTGTTGACTGCATCAGGCGCTGGAATGTTGCTGGTGCCGAGACTAATCCCATAGGCATTCTTGTATATTCATAAAGACCCATGGGAGTGACAAATGCTGTCTTGTGTTGATCGTCTGGGTGCATCGCAATCTGGTGATAACCACTGGCCAGGTCAAGTGTTGAAAAGAACTGAGCACCCACAAGGGCATCAAAAGACTCTTGTATCCGTGGTAGTGGGTAGGCGTCACCAACAGTCTTCTTGTTGAGGCGTCGGTAGTCAACACAAAGTCGGAGGCTGCCATCTTTCTTTCTGACGATTACTATGGGGGCAGCATATGGGCTGTAGCTCTCAACGATGACCTTCTGCGCAAGAAGTCCCTTGATGTGTTCCTGTACCTCTTTCAGCTGGTGTGGGGGAATGCGTCGATATGGTACGGCCATAGGCGTAGGGTCTGTTGTTCGGATGCGGTGGTGAACTGCATCTGTGTAGCCTACGTCGTTGTTATCCTTGGTGAAACTTGCTGTGTGTTTGGAAAGCAGCTCTTGCAGTTGTTTTTGCTGTTCAGCAGTGCCATCAAACTTGACATAAGGATGCGCCTGACTAGGTGGAGAGGGAGGTGGAGTAGGGCTAGATGTTTGGGCTTCCATGGAGACTACCAGCTCATTCACTGTTGTTGAAAACTGGACATTACTTGGGCCCTCAACAGCTGTGATGGAACTTAGAACTGCCACGGGAGTTTTGGTAGGGAGAAAGACATCTTCCTGGGACAAGTTTGCAAGCCGTACATACCTGGAGTTGGGTCAGCATCCAGGAAAGTGGGAACCAGCATGAGACCCCCAGGCAGTGGTCGGGCCAATGGTGACGCGAGGAACTGACGGGCAACTTGATTTCCCGTCACCTGGATTGTAGCCATGGAGTTGGCAGGTATTCTGCAACGTCGCGTGGTTCGTGCCATCCCTCGGGTCAGGGCGTTTTCTCTGCGAATCTCTCTTGCTATGGCTTGGAGGGATGAAGGGAGGTTTGGGGCTTGGGAAAGGCAAGGGCCAAGGACATTCATGCCTAGCAGAACCGGCAGGCGCTTTTTGCGTTGCTGCATAGACGGCTCTGTGGGCTCTTTGACTACAAGGACTGGGATATTGGGGCAGCGGTGTCCAAAGAGTTCAATGTCGACGACGTAGATGCCGGAGTATGGAACTTCTGCGCCGTTGACTGCTCTTAGGGTAACATGGCAGTCCTGAAGTGAAAGGTCTTTCAGGTGCTGTGCAGCCCATGTTTCAGTCACTGTAGTTACTTCACTGCCAGTGTCGACAAGTGCAGAGACCCTCTTATGGTTAATGGTGATGTCTGCAGTGGGGCACTGGCCAGTGAGTCCTGATTGTACTGTGTTCCCCGTTGCCCGTTTGTTGCTGGCAACGGGGACTAGAAGTTTCCCTGCTGCCTCTGTTGGGTATGTTGGCGTTGCTGTTGTGGGCGGTCACGCTGTCGTTGCTGGCGTTGTGGGTATGTGTTTTGGTACTGCTGCTGTTGTTGCTGCCAGGTGTGTTGGCCCGTCTCTCTCAGGTATGCCTGTTTTGCCCGGCACTGGTCTTCAGTGTGACTAAAACGCTGGCACCAAATACAGTATTTGTGCCTCCTGCCCTGTTCCAACTGATTCCCATTGTAGCTGGGTATGGGTCTACTAGCAGTAGGAGGTGGTTTAGGTGTGGTCGTGTCCTGCCGTCTTTCTAATTTGGTGGTGAGGTCTGCTATCTGTGCTTCCAGCCGTGCCAGTGTGGCATTGTATTCCAATGTTACCGCTTGTTGGGCTGGGGACTCCTGGGTGCCATCTTCCCGTACCCAGTGCTGGGCTTCTCTCTGGGCTCCTTCGAAGGACACATCACAGCGGTCCCGAATATACCGCTTGATATCCCTCTTGAGGGCTGTTGGCTGTAGGCCATTGGCGAAGGTGTCCCTCAAGACATTCTCTGAGAGAGGGCTGTCAATCTGTACTTGGTTCACCTTGTTCCACTGAGTCCAAAGTCTAGTGGCATACTCTGTGACAGATTCACCAAGACCCTGTTGAGTCCTGTAGAATGCTGCGGCCAATGTTGAAGCATCCCTCTGTTCGCCCCAATTCTCATCGATGATTTTGAAGATTTTATCTGGCGTATTGATTTTCAGTGCTGGCATGCGAACAATTAGTTTTCTGGCCTGTCCATCTAGTGCAGATAGGATCCATCCTGCTCGCAGCGCCAAGTGTGATAGGTCCCGTGGTTAAGGGGGGTAAGGTGGGTGATGATGATATTGATGGATCGCAGCGCCAGGTGAGATGGATGAGTGGGTTAAGGGGTTTGGTGATGATTGCTGTGGTGGTCCTATAATCCAGAGCAGAAAGGGAAGTCTCTCAATCAAAACACAAGTCCTCGTTGTGTTACTTGACTCTTTATTATCTCTTGATGAGGATAGGTAGGGAAGGAAAACAGGGAAAATGGGAAAATGACAATAAGGGAAAAGGACCGTACTGGGATATGGAAGGAGACAAAAGAATATGAAGAAGAAGACAGGAAGGAAGACAGTGCCTGTAAGACACAAAATAGGTTTCATAAATACAATGACAAAGTACACATTTTGTGAAATAACAATGTCAATGTACAAGAGTGAACTACTACATTCTAACAGAAGATGTCTACATTTACAAACAAAAGCACTAGCATTTGTAAACATGCAACAAATAATTGATAACAAAATGTTGTGTAAAGAACTGCTACATTATACCAAAATATGTGGTGTCGATATTTACACTCTAAAGCACTAGCACTTGTAAACATGGAACAAATAATTGGTGACAAAACATTGAGTAACCCTTTGATAAGCTGAGGGTAAACTACCATACTGCTTGTTCGATAGCCTTAGCATAGAGTAGACTTTCAATAATGTACTGGCAAAATAATGCACAGTCATATTAAGCTGTTCGGCTGCCATGGGCTGAGTAAGTTGTAACATAACATCTGAGTGGGCAGCTATTGGACAGTTAATATTCAGTGGTGATGACAAACATAGTATTTGACTATGGGAGCTGTCATCACAAACAGTAGGTCTACCTTATTGGATAGCAGTCAACACACTTGAGTCATCCATTAAATATTTGCTCCATGTAGTTATCTGTAATTCTATGTCTAGTGCTAGAGATATTGATGACAAAATAGCATAGCATATTACTAGTTAAGCTATGTCATCAAAGCAATATTCTATAATGATTAGTGGTGGTGCTGAGCAGACAAGGGATACAACAATTGGATCAGTTCGCTGAGCACATGTTTCATCAACTACCATTATGTACACACATACAACATTATCAAGTATAAAATAGTGTACAATAATGCATTGCATCCTGGTAGCTTTCAGACAGTTAATTTTCAGTGGTGATGACATAGTAGGCCTATTTGACAATGAGAACTATGTCATCACAAACAGCACCTAATCAAGTAGCAGTCAGCAGTGTTGAGAGAACACACTTGAGTAATCTATTACCCATTATCTCTGTGTGATTAAGTATAATTCTAGATCAAGTGCTAGGGACAATGATAACAAAATAGTATAGCATATTACTATCAAACCATATCATCAAAACAACACTCTATAGGCCTACATGATTATCAGTGGTGCTGATCAGATAAGGGATACACCAAACAGATCAATTAGCTGAGCACGTGTTTCATCAGTCATCATGTCAGTATGTGAATACAACCTTGTCAAGTATAAAATACTCTTCCTCTGCACAACAATGCCTTGTATCTTGGCTTTTGGCAGAATATGGTTGTCAATAGTCCTACAATAGCCACATGAAAATAGGGGCTAAATCTATAGTGGTTATTACATTTAAATCTCAGTTCCATCTTCACGATGGTGGCCGCCACGCTAAGTGCTACAGATCTTGTGAGATAGCACATCGTTTAGATCAAAACATACTTTCTCGCTGTGCGAATTCTGCAAATCTAGCGCGGTACTCAATAGACTCGAGCTAGAATCTAAAGAAATAAGAGACACTAAAGTCTAAGCTTACTGCAAATGACAAATTATAATAAAGTGATAAAAATCCAGAACTTACTACAGTAATGCCGTGAAGATGATCACCTGCTGTGAGATCAAGAGTGGTAGCAGGAAAGGGCACCTCTGGTAATACTGAGAGTGGCGGTGGAAAAGCACACGCTATGATGCGCCTTGTTAATTTGTACTCTGGGAACAGAGCATGATGGTCATATTTTCAAATCTCAAACCTTTCAGATGGCAAGGTCTGATTGGTTGTTCTCACCAAATTAATCAATCAACCAGATGCCAAGGTCTGAT
Organism: Monoplex corrugatus; assembly: GCA_030674185.1. Classification (NCBI taxonomy): domain Eukaryota; kingdom Metazoa; phylum Mollusca; class Gastropoda; order Littorinimorpha; family Ranellidae; genus Monoplex; species Monoplex corrugatus. The sequence goes on from JAPXFY010000013.1 coordinate 66,139,220, forward strand.
TGGTTGTTCTCACCTAATTAATAAGTCAACACTTAGTGTGTAGTTTTAACGCAGCGCGTCAGTACACACAAGTGAAACGCTGGTCATTGTCCGGCAGTTTCGCGAGTGGGTATGTGCTCGCTATCGAGCCACAAATACCTAAGGCGGTTGAGACAGACGCGCCCTGCGGTCATTGTCTGAGTGTTCCCGCCGGCAATTACACGGCGATTGTTCTATAATGCTACAGTAAAGGCAGCATAAATTAGTGACGGCCCCCTCTAATGAGGGGCGTGTAACGTTTCCTACATAATGAGGGGCGTGTAACATTTCCTACATAATGTGGGGCGTGTAACGTTTCCTACATAATCAGGGGCGTGTGATGTTTTCTACATAATGAGGGGCTTGTAACGTTTCCTACATAATGAAGGGGCGTGTAACGTTTACTACATAATCAGGGGCGTGTAATTTTTCTTACATAATGAGGGGCGTGTTACGTTTCCTACATAATCAGGGGCGTGTAACACTTTCTACATAATGAGGGGCGTGTAACGTTTCCTACATAATGAGGGGCGTGTAACGTTTCCTACATAATCAGGGGCGTGTAACGTTTTCTACATAATGTGGGCGTGTAACAGTTCTACATAATGTGGGGCGTGTAAAGTTTCCTACATAATCAGGGGCGTGTAACGTTTTTACATAATGAGGGTGTGTAACGTTTCCTACATAATGAGGGCCGTGTACTGTTTTCTACAAAATGAGGGACGTTAACGTTTCCTACATAATGAAGGGGTGTTAACGTTTCCTACATAATGAGGAGCGTGTAACGTTTCCTACAAAATGTGGGGCGTGTAACGTTTCCTACATAATGAGGGGCGTGTAACGTTTCCTACATAATCAGGGGCGTGTAACGTTTTCTACATAATGTGGGGCGTGTAACAATTCTACATAATGTGGGGCGTGTAAAGTTTCCTACATAATCAGGGGCGTGTAACGTTTTCACATAATGAGGGTTGTGTAACGTTTCCTACATAATGTGGGCGTGTAACAGTTCTACATAATGTGGGGCGTGTAAAGTTTCCTACATAATCAGGGGCGTGTAACGTTTTTACATAATGAGGGGTGTGTAACGTTTCCTACATAATGAGGGCCGTGTACTGTTTTCTACAAAATGAGGGACGTTAACGTTTTCTACATAATGAAGGGGTGTTAACGTTTCCTACATAATGAGGAGCGTGTAACGTTTCCTACAAAATGAGGGGCGTGTAACGTTTCCCACATGATGAGGGGCGTGTAACGTTTCCTACATGATGAGGGGCGTGTAACGTTTCCCACATGATGAAGGGCGTGTAACGTTTCCCACATGATGAGGGGCGTGTAACGTTTCCTACATAATGAGGGGCGTGCAACGTTTCCCACATAATGAAGAGCGTGTAACGTTTCCTACATGATGAGGGGCGTTAAAGTGTCCTACATAATGAGGGGCGTGTAACGTTTCCCACATAATGAGGGGCGTGTAACGTTTCCTACATGATGAGGGGCGTTAAAGTGTCCTACATAATGAGGGGCGTGTAACGTTTACTACATAATGAGGGGCGTGTAACGTTTCCTATATAATGAGGGGCGTGTAACGTTTCCTACATCATGAGGGGCGTGTAACGTTTCCTACCTAATGAAGGGCGTGTAACGTTTCCTATATAATGATGGGCGTGTAACGTTTCCTACCTAATGAAGGGCGTGTAACGTTTCCTACATAATGAGGGGCGTTAAAGTGTCCTACATAATGAGGGGCGTGTATCGTTTCCTACATGATGAGGGGCGTGTAACGTTTCCCACATAATGAAGGGCGTGTAACGTTTCCTACATAATAAGGGGCGTTAAAGTGTCCTACATATTGAGGGGCGTATAACGTTTCCTACATGATGAGGGGCGTTAAAGTGTCCTACATAATGAGGGGCGTTAAAGTGTCCTACATAATGAGCGGCGTTGAAGTTTCTATTGTTTTCACGCCCCTAGTGTGCGAGTTTGAAATATAAAGAGGTTACGAAATTATAATGAGACAAAAATGGAATGAGCATAAAACAGTCATCCCTGGCTGCATCATCTTCTCCAGCTGAGTGAAATACATTCCTTGTGAATTACCAAAGAAATAAGAGGGAAGCAGGGAGAATTTTTATAATATTAATCAAAGGACATAACTCTTGAGAATTATCTCCCATGTTGTATAGAACTTCTCAAATCTAACACAGTTTGCGCTACCCATTCAGCTAGCATAGAAGCAGATCAACCTATCTCTGCAATGATTTATACCAAGGCAACCGGGCAATGCCCTGCTCTTCACTATTTTCAACTGCCATGGGATCTTTAGCGTGCGCAGCCAGAAGGCACACGGGTTCGACTCGTTTTTCGTACCTTTCCGAAGGACTAGACGTTCATTTCGATTTTCCGGTCAAACTCAGGAGAAAAAAACGAGGCCTCTACGTGGAGCGAACCGTGCAATCTCGAGTTTAGTTATTTTCAGGCGAACGTCTGAACCATTCTGCCACTGTTCTCCCTTAAAATTCAACAAAATGTGAATATTTATGGAACAAGGAAATGATGAAATAATGAATGAATGAATGAATGAATGAATGAACAGACGAACGAACGAACAAAGGAATGAATGAATGAATGGATGAATGAATGAATGAATGGATTAATTAACAAATTAATCAATTAATTGACCAACAAATGACGAACGAACAAATGAACGTAAATTTCAACCAAAAACAACAACAATGAACGAATTAAAGAATGAAAAGAAGAATATGTGGGCGAATGAATGAATGCATCAATAAATCAGTATAAAAAGCGACTGCAGAGATACAAGTATAATCAGAACAGATCTTGATATTAGAGGTAATGACAAAAAAAAAAAAAAAAACAGAGACGTAAATGTAAGTCAGGATCATGTGGTTAAATCCATACGTTCTTTAAAACATTTGTTTTAAAAACTGCATCCCTTTAGACTTTTTTCTTCTGCTTGTATCTCGAGGTGTCGTGGGGAGATAGCGCTGATGGATTAAGCAAAACAGGAAACTTGGCATATATCGTGTTACAGAGGTGGAGTGGATCTGTGATTCCATCTCTCCAGCGGTTATGGCCATACATGTTATAAATCTGGAAAATTAATTCAAGCTTGCTCTTTTTCTTCCAAGTCTTCATTTTTGTATTACCAGTTCAGTCAGAACAGGCATGTTTATGGTCAATATTGCAGTTCTGCGATTTCCCCCGTGTTTTTTAGATGTTGAATTGCGAATGCTTACATTATACCAAATCTAGGCTGGCCCATGACGAATAGTTCTTCCGATTGAGAAATCTGTAATGAATCTTTTCATCATAATCATTTCTAAATAAATAGATCAAAACAGTGTCAGTCGGTCATAATTATTTCATGATTAAGCAAAAGAGAATTGAATTTTAGTTTAATACGACGTCCATTAAAAGGTCTACCTTGTCTTAGCCTAACGCGTATGCAACATGTATGCTGCGGGCTCTTCTGGTCTGAATAGTATCACCATCTTCTGGAAAATGTGTGCTAGAAATGTCCTCTTTTCTGTCACTCTGTTTCTGCCTTGGTTGTTGTTGTTGTTGTTGTTTGTTTGTTTGTTTGTTTGTTTGTTTCTTTTCTTTTCTTTCTCTCATCTCTTTCTGTCAAATTTCTGTCTTATGGTCAATTTATCTGTATGTGTTCTTTAAAGCCTTACACACTTTCTCTCAGAACTGATACTTGAATATATGCATTAAGTGCATTTTTTGGCTCTAAGGAAAAGTGATGTGCAGAGGCAATTTAAGGTGATCTAGGTCAGTTTTATGTATACTTTAATGTACTTAGTTATGTTTGTATAGTCATGTTTATTCATGTATTCAAGTTTGTTTTTTAAACCCCCTGGTGATAAATTAGACGGAATGGTCAACGCCAGGGACAAACCTTTAGATAATGTGCGCGAATACATTTCATATGTGCATTCAATAATTTGTGTGTGTGTGTGTGTGTGTGTGTGTGTGTATGTGTGTGTGTGTGTGTGTGTGTGTGTGTGTGTGTGTGTATGTGTGTGTGTGAGTCTGTGTGTGTGTGAGTGTGTGTGAGTGTGTCTGTGCTTGTGTGTGTGTCTGTGTGTGTGTGTCTGTGTGTGTGTGTCTGTCTGTGTGAGTGTGTGTGTGTGTGAGTGTGTGTGTGTGTGTGAGTGTGTGTGCGTGAGTGTGTGCGTGTGTGTGTGTCTGTGTGTGTGTCTGTGTGTGTGTCTGTGTGTGTCTGTCTGTCTGTGTGTGTGTCTCTCTCTGTGTGAGTGTGTGTGTGTGTATGTGTGTGTGTGTGTGTGTGTCTGTCTCTGTGTGTGTGTCTCTCTCTATGTGAGTGTGTGAGTGTGAGTGTGTGTGTGTGTGTGTGTGAGTGTGTGCGTGTGTGTGAGTCTGTGTGTGTGTCTGTGTG
>JAPXFY010000013.1:66148666-66153666 GCA_030674185.1 Monoplex corrugatus
AGTCATTACTTTCAACGCGTGTGAGGGACTTAAAACGACGATGGTTTAGCTGTTGATAGCGTCTTCTCTTTTCTGGCTGTGAATTAGTGGGAGGGTCTGGTATCTGAGTTCCTGAAACATAACTGGAATTGGACGTGTTCTTCAAAAGGGCCTGTGTCTCAAGTCTGACACCTGACTAACCAACAGAACTTGCTGATTCGTGTTGCTCGTCCATGTGTCTGCTCTGGTACATACACACTCCAGCATGAATCAGTCTATTATTCTTACTTTCGATGAATAAGCAATGGTTTGATTATACAACTAATGAATTGATTATCTTACCTTTATGTCTTGGGTGAAATCATCGTGGTTTTTGGAACAATGAAAAATTAGCTGGTGTCTTTCTTTTCTTTTCTTTTCTTTTCTTTTCTTTTCTTTTCTTTTCTTTTCTCTTCATTTCTTTTCGTGCAAGAACATAGCAAAATATGTTCAGCCTGACTTCTGGCTTAGCATATACAATAAAAAATTTCACCTATAGTATGAAAATCCCCGAAAAATGCATAGATCAACAACAGCCTATTACTCAAACTTTTCAACAGTCTATATTGACATATGAAGTCTACAGCAAAATGAGAGCCTGTTTCATTGTTACTGTGACTTTGAACTGGTGCAAAGGGAACATTTCTTTTGGTGATGAACATAAATCTACTGTTAATGGTTTAGAATACTTTGGAAACTTATTCAAAATCATCAATAACAACAATTGAAAAACAGCAACAGCAACAACAAACAACAACAACAATGCATTTCAGCTCCATCTTCAAATGGAAGGAGAAGGATCTAGATATTTCATGCAAAACAATAAAATATATTCATAAAACGGGACACTTCTGCTTCCCAATATGTAAGAATAAACACGGATCAAATGTGGCTGCCAAACAAATGGATGTCCAATGTCGATCTTCAGCTTAAACCACAGATGTAAATAGGCGTCTGTGCCTCTTTGGGAATGTGGTAAGGTACGCAACGAGGAAGAGGAGAGAAGCATCACCCTGGCAGTAAAGATTTCTATAGGGCGCTAAATCTTAGAACAGAAATCAAATCAAAGCGTACACACGTCTTTTTCACACATCATCATCATCATCAGGTCCCTTGCCACATGGCGTTGGCGATCATGGACTTCCATCTGTCTCTATCTCTATCTCTTGTTGCCTCAAGCACCTCTTCCACCCTCTTTGTTTTCAGCCACTCTGCAAGCCCGTCTAGCATCTTCTCTCTGAGTCTACCTGGTGCTCTCTTTCCCTCCAGCTTTCCCGTTGTTACCAGGTGCTCCGATTCCCCTTTCCTCATAAAATGGCCTATAAATGTTGCTTGTCTTTTCCTAATCTTCCTTATGAATGATCTTCTCGTGTCTGCGCACACAAAAACAATCGTTTACAATGTCAAAAAGTTAAGATCACCAAACTCATCCGTAGTGGGACGGGGGAGGGAGCAGAAGGGGTGTGGGACGAAGGAGTGGGTGTGCAGATGGGGAAACCACTGCTGAACAAAAAGGTTTGTCTTCAAGACAGACATTAGGAAGACAGAGCACATCACTTTAGCAAAGACAAAGGAAAGTCCTTCAAGTTGTATGGACCAAACAAAGTAAAAGAGCGTTGACCGACTGTGGAACATCTGTATCGACTAATTTGTAAATGCATGGTATCAGAAGCAGAACGGAGTTATCAGGCAGGGATATGCATCCGGAGGTGGTTGTACAGATAAGTGGATACGATACCGGTAATACACTTGCAGCATAATGTAATGATTTTTATGTAAAATTATTTGAATAACAGGCAACCAGTAGAGAAAGTGAAACCAGGGAATAACATGATCACGCCTCTTTTTACGAAGGGGAAGAGGAACCGCTGAATTCCGAATATGTTAAAGGCATACTGTCCACAAGAGAAACTGTACTTTCTAACATTTTTACTCACATACGCTTCTCACTCAGATTATGGTGGAACCTTATCTTGTACCTTTACGCTGACCACACAAACCATGGCACTATGCCACATGTAAAGAGACTTTTTTTTTCTCTGAAGTCTTAATCTGTGGGACTGGACTCATGAACCAGGATGTAAAGAGTAAGGCTAAGTGAAGTAACAGCTCCCCAAACGTTTTCAATTATACTGGGAGGCTCCAATATCATAGACCATTACCTTGGCAACAGAGCCAAGGGATATAAAAGCACATTATCCGCTAGGCTTTATGTGACTAAGTCATGCAATGTAGAGGTGATGGCGTATGTATGCCACATGGCGTCTTCTGTTCAGATTTGAAGAGACAGACAGACAGACGGACAGAGACAGAGAGGCAGAGAGAGGTACAAAGAAACACAAAGAGAGAAAGAGAGAGAGAAGAGACGGAGAGAAAGAGAGACAGACAGAGAGAGCGACAGAGACAGCTATACATAAAGACAGAGAGACAGACAGAGAGACACAGAGAGAGACAGACATACACACATACACACAAACAGACAGAGACAAAATGACGCACGAAAAGACACAGAGAGACAGACAGAGACAAAAAAGACAGAGAGAAAGAGAGACAGAAAGACAGAGACAGAGAGAGACAGAGAGAAATACAAAGAGACAGAGAGACAGAGAGGAGGAGAGACAAACAGACAGACAGAGAGAAAGAGAGAGGGGGAAAGAGAAACAGACAGACAGAGAGAGAAAGAAAGAGACAAAGAGAGACACAAAGAGACAGAGAGACGGACAGACAGACAGACAGACAAACAGAGAGAGAGACAGAGAGAAAGACAGACAGACAGACAGAGACAGAGAGAAAGACAGACAGACAGACAGACAGACAGAGACAGAGAGAGAAGAAACTGACTGAAAAAAAAAAACGGAATGCTTGACAGAAAAATGAGACCGAACACAACAATCAATGGCGCCTCTCTCTGTGCCTGTCTCTACGGTTCTTTTTAAATATTCGTATTCTACAGTTGTATTCTTTACATTCTTCGGGGTTTTTGTTGTTGTTCTTGTTGTTGTTGTTGTGTTCTGTTACTTCTTCCTCTAACAAAATGCTAAGAGTTCATTTTCGCGCCGCAATTCGAAACGAGCTATAGATTAATTGTTAACTTTGAATAAAAAAAATATTCATTCTGCAAACCACAATGAAAATAGAAGATGGATTATGACAGAGTGATAACTCTGGGCTCTCTTTTGTGTTAAAAATGCTGCCATATGGAGCTGCTATCTCTTAAGGACTTCACACTGTGCTGTATGTGACTTGGTACTATCGCACACTTATTGTTGTTGTTATTTTCATTCAAAGCCCGGAAGACTGCGTAAAGCCATATCAGGGCTATAACCATTTCCAAAACATACATAATACTTTAATAGTGGGAAAAAAAACGGAAAAGAAAATTAAATAAACATACAAAGCATTCGCACACACAATCCAAGGAGATGCCCCTGGCATTATTGACCACTCTGTCCAATTTATCACATAGGGGATTTGAATAAACATACCTGAATACAAATGTAAACATAACTAAGGACACTAAAACACACATTAAAACGAGTCTAAATGGTCTAATATTGCTTCATCATATCACATTTCCCTGGAGCCAAAAATGCACTTAATACATGTACTCAGTTATCAATCCTAACAGAAAGTACGTAAGACTTCATCGAACACATACAGGTGAATGGACCAGCAGTGCAGAAAATGATAGGAAGAAATGACAACAACAACAAAAAAAGAACAAAAAAAGAACAAGGCAGATAGAAAGAGAGTGACAAAAAAGAGGAAATTTCTAGCACAGAATGTCCAGAAGATGGGGATACTATTTATACAGAAAGAGCCCCCGGCATCCTCACGGCGGGCCTCGATAGCTCAGTTGGTTTGAGCGTCGGATTCACATGCTAATGGTTGTGGGTTCGAATCCCGGGGTGCGCTATATTAAAACTGGCCATCTCACTGTTCCATCTTAACATCATTGTTGTTCTGGTGGTGTCAGTATAGGATTAGATAGGTTCCCCTTCCCCCACTCCCCTGGGATGGTTATCCCCGTCGGCCATATCACCTGAGGTGGGTGTCGACGTAAAAACTGAACCAATCAATCAATCAAAGGCATCCTCACGGAGGGTATGGCACGCTGATAGTGCCAAACTGACAAAGAGCTGAACTGGTTCTCTTTTAATCAGCAGGCCATTCCACAGTGTGGGCTATTTCTATGCTGGTGGGTGTAGCTTCAGTTCACAGTGACAAAGGGAACAGAAACAAATTGAGATAATTTGCTTCCATGTAAACATGATAGTCGGCGTAGAACCAGCAGGTGGCAGATTTAAATAAAACACACTGAGGGGTGCATTAAGTTAAAAAAGGAAAAAAAAAGGGGGGGGGGGCGATAAATTAAAAGATAGAAGAAAAGACAAGAGCAGAGGGAAAATCAAAGAAAAAGAACGAAAAAGAAAACAGGCGAGAGTTGAGGAAAGACATTTGTTGATATTGAAAACACTTTGAGACAGAAATAGTTAAATAACTATCTGCCCTAAAATAACGTTTCAACGCCCAAAGTATAATTTCATCTATCTATTCCTACGAAATTTCTTATTATAAGCACAAATAGAGATCACAAGTGATTTATTAATACGTGTACATTTGTTTTATCACATAATCATTTGACGTTCTTTTCTAATGAACAGAAAAAGAAAAACGCGATAGAGAGCGAGAGACACACATACACACACACAGAAGAGAGAGAGAGAGAGAGAGAGAGAGAGAGAGAGAGCAAAGTCATTTCATTTTTTTCTCTCTTTCTCTCTGTCTGTCTGTCTGTCTCTCTCTCTCTCTCTCTCTCTCTCTCCCTCTCTCTCTCTCTCTCTCTCTCTCTCTCCCTCTCTCTCTCTCTCTCTCGTTTTCCTTTTGTCATTCTCTCTCTTCCAAAGACATCTCACGCGCACACAGACACAAGAACGCACACACGGTCGCACGATGAAACAAGAAAGAGGGGCACTGACCGA
>JAPXFY010000013.1:66156166-66158666 GCA_030674185.1 Monoplex corrugatus
GAAACAAAGAGAATGACAGAAAAGAGGAAATTTCTAGCACAAAATTTCCAGAACGTGGGGATACTGTTTACACTGAAAGAGTCCTCGTCATCCCCATCGGGGGAAATGTGACATGAATTTGAAACTTATCACTAGCATTTCTGTACTGGCCCATGCATATTATCCAACTTCGATAAAGAACCGACAGAAGATACATCAAATTAGTCGTCTGATTCTTTGTCTACAACAGATATAAAATCAGTGGTCGAACTAAATCAGCCTTCTCTTTTATAAAAGAGAGCTTAAAAAAAAAAAGGGGGGGGGGGGGGGCGGGAACTATTTTGTATAAATGTCGTAAAAGGAAGCACTGACGCTTGTGAAAATGATAAGTTAGTATGTTTTCAGCATCTGGATATTTATTGCCTTGGTCGACGGAAGTCTGTGCTTCGCGTCAGGCAGTCAGCACAGGATCTTGTATCTGGATAAGATTAACATCGGAGGTCCCATGCCTACACATTAAATAACCAGTTACTTGGATGAGACGAACACGCGAGGTCGTGGTCCTTCACATAAACCTGTCCAAACCCTTGTGAGATCCTTGCTCCAATGGTGATAAAATTTACATGGTTGTAAAATATCACAATAGCAGGGTAATAATCTTAACTACTACTTTCATTAGGTGAATAAATACACATATAGATGAATTAATTAATTAATAACGGTAATAATCTTAACTACTACTTTCATTAGGTGAATAAATACACACATGAATGAATGAATTAATTAATGAACGAACCATTAACTTCATAACTCGTTAGAAATCATGCATATTTAATTTAGAATAATCAGATTTTCTTTATAGTTATTTCTGTAAAGAAGATCGTCTCTGTTTAAAAAACGAAATAATATCTCTGTTTACAAAAACACTAACTTCTTCTAGTTATTTCAAAGCCCCTTTAATGATGTGTCATTTTTGGGGTGATTTTCTCTATCAAAAACTCTTTGATTTCTGTAAAGGAATTTCTTTAAGTACCACTTCAACTATACTTGAAATTGGTGATAACTTTGAAATCTGGTAAATACAAGTGGATGTTCTCATATGTAATTTTGAATCATTTATTTGTATTTGTATAACACGATACTAAGAGTGCTCATTTGTTAAGAGCGTTGATTGGCTATCATGTATCACGTGCCCATCGTCTGTATCGTCGTCTGTGCCAAAAATAGCCCTGCTTCCAGCCCAGACTTACATCAGCAGCAAAGGCAAAATACGCGTCAAGTGGCGTTCCTGCCTGTAGGTTCATTCAGGAATTCTGTGGATTAGTTGTTTGCAAATATTTTAGAGCTGAAGGTACCACACGCGCGCACACACACACACACACGCACACACACACACACACACACACACACACACACACACACACACACATACACACGCACAGATACACACACACATACACACACACGCATACACACATACACACATACACACACATACACACACACATACACATGCACACACGCACGCACGCACATGCACGCGCAGCCAAACAAACAGAGAAAGAAATCAAGGGGGGGACAGGGAGGGAAAGAGAGAGGAGAGAGGAGCCTACACAGAAGTACCCCTTTCTCACGAGATGCCCTTGTCTTGTGTCTGTCTGATAATAATTCCGTAACAGGTATCCCCCAGTAGTACCAGTCTGAAACCCCTCTCAATTTGGCTTGCGTCGTCGGTGAGGCTCTGACATGGCGATAATAAGCATAATCAATGTAACAAGAACAAAAGTGTAGGTGACAGGGTTGTTAAGTTTAGAATATTTCAGTCCGGTTCGGTCTGTCCATTTTCTTTATCTTTTACAAATGTGTATTGTATTTTTTTTCCTTTTTCCTATTTTTGTTTATCTTTTCCATTTTTCCTTTCTTTCTTTCTTTCTTTCTTTCTTTCTTTCTTTCTTTCTTTCTTTCGTTCTTTCTTTCTGTCTGTCCGTCTGTCTGTCTTCTTTGTTTTTTTGCTCTCTCTGTATATCTATTTATCTACCTATCTATCTATCTATCTATCTATCTATCTATCTATCTATCTATCTATCTGTCTGTCTATCTATCTATCTATCTATCTACACACACACACACATATATATATATATATATATATATATATACACATATATACATATATGTACATATATGTATATGTACATATATATATACATACACACACACATATGTATATATATCTTTTCTTTCTATCTATGTCTCTCACTCTGTCTTTCTTCTTCTTCTTCTCCCTCTCTCTCTCTCTCTCTCTCTCTCTGTCTTTCTGTGTGTCTCTCTCTCACTGTTTCTCTCTCTCCATTTTCTCTATCTCTTTGTTTGGGGCAGAATATATATTGTTTTTTGTTTAATATTTTTTTAAAAAGTCACTCTCTCTGTTTTGGTTGATTTCTGTTTTACATTTAGGGTTCATCTCTGTCGAGTTTAGACAATTAAACAGAGATTTAGAGAAAGCAAATCATGGAATAGG
>JAPXFY010000013.1:66176166-66181166 GCA_030674185.1 Monoplex corrugatus
TGTGGGCTCTACGCAGTCGGCTGGGCTTTAAACAACGACAACGAGAAAAAAAATAGCAATAAAATCTTCTTCTTGCCTCTTTCTCCTTACTGTATCTATGTAAAATCTTCTTCTTGCCTCTTTCTCCTTACTGTATCTATGTAAAATCTTCTTCTTGCCTCTTTCTCCTTACTGTATCTATGTAAAATCTTCTTCTTGCCTCTTTCTCCTTACTGTACCTATGTAAAATCTTCTTCTTGCCTCTTTCTCCTTACTGTACCTATGTAAAATCTTCTTCTTGCCTCTTTCTCCTTACTGTACCTATGTAAAATCTTCTTCTTGCCTCTTTCTCCTTACTGTATCTATGTAAAATCTTCTTCTTGCCTCTTTCTCCTTACTGTACCTATGTAAAATCTTCTTCTTGCCTCTTTCTCCTTACTGTATCTATGTAAAATCTTCTTCTTGCCTCTTTCTCCTTACTGTATCTATGTAAAATCTTCTTCTTGCCTCTTTCTCCTTACTGTATCTATGTAAAATCTTCTTCTTGCCTCTTTCTCCTTACTGTATCTATGTAAAATCTTCTTCTTGCCTCTTTCTCCTTACTGTACCTATGTAAAATCTTCTTGCCTCTTTCTCCTTACTGTACCTATGTAAAATCTTCTTCTTGCCTCTTTCTCCTTACTGTACCTATGTAAAATCTTCTTCTTGCCTCTTTCTCCTTACTGTACCTATGTAAAATCTTCTTCTTGCCTCTTTCTCCTTACTGTACCTATGTAAAATCTTCTTCTTGCCTCTTTCTCCTTACTGTACCTATGTAAAATCTTCTTCTTGCCTCTTTCTCCTTACTGTACCTATGTAAAATCTTCTTCTTGCCTCTTTCTCCTTACTGTATCTATGTAAAATCTTCTTCTTGCCTCTTTCTCCTTACTGTATCTATGTAAAATCTTCTTCTTGCCTCTTTCTCCTTACTGTACCTATGTAAAATCTTCTTCTTGCCTCTTTCTCCTTACTGTATCTATGTAAAATCTTCTTCTTGTCTCTTTCTCCTTACTGTGATCATCATCATCATCATCATCAGGTGTCCTGCCGCATGGCGTTGGCGACCATGGACTTCCATCTGTCTCTATCTCTCGGGCCCCTAGCATCTCCCCACCCTCCCCGTCCCCAGCCACTCTGCAAGTCCGTCCAGCATTTTCTCCCTGGGTCTACCTGGTGCTCTCTTTCCCTCCAGCTTTCCCGTTGTGACCAGGTGCTCCAAATCCCCCTTCCTCATAAAATGGCCTATAAATGTTGCTTGTCTTTTCCTAATCTTCCTTATGAGTGATCTACTTGTGTCCTTACTGTATCTATGTAAAATCTTCTTTTTCCCTCTTTCTATTTACTGTATCTATGTAAAATCTTCTTGCCTCTTTCTATTTACTGTATCTATGTAAAATCTTCTTTTTGTCTCTTTCTCCTACTGTAACTATGTAAAATCTTCTTCTTGCCTCTTTCTCCTTATTGTATCTATGTAAAATTTTCTTGCTTCTTTCTCCTTATTGTATCTATGTAAAATCATCTTGCCTCTTTCTCCTTATTGTATCTATGTAAAATCTTCTTGTCTCTTTCTCCTTACTGTATCTATGTAAAATCTTCTTGTCTCTTTCTCCTTTCTGTATCTATGTAAAATCTTCTTGTCTCTTTCTCCTTTCTGTATCTATGTAAAATCTTCTTGTCTCTTTCTCCTTTCTGTATCTATGTAAAATCTTCTTGTCTCTTTCTCCTTACTGTATCTATGTAAAATCTTCTTGTCTCTTTCTCCTTACTGTATCTATGTAAAATCTTCTTCATGCCTCTTTCTCCTTACTGTATCTATGTAAAATCTTCTTCTTGCCTCTTTCCCCTTACTGTATCTATGTAAAATCTTCTTCTTGCCTCTTTCTCCTTACTGTCATCATCATCAGGTGCCCTGCCGCATGGCGATGGCGACCATGGACTTCCAACCATCTCTATCTCTCGTTGCTCCCAGCATCTCCCACACCCTCTTCATCCCCAGCCACTCTGCAAGTCCGTCCAGCATTCTCTCTCTGGGTCTACCTGGTGCTCTCTTTCCCTCCAGCTTTCCCGTTGTGACCAGGTGCTCCGAATCCCCCTTCCTCATAAAATGGCCTATAAATGTTGCTTGTCTTTTCCTAATTTCCTTATCAGTGATCGACTTGTGTCTGCCTCCATCAAGACTGTCTCGTTTGTTTTCTTTGCTGTCCATGGAACTCTCAACATTCTTCTGAGAAACCACATCTCGGCTGTCTCGATCCTGCTCTGGCTTTGCTTGCTGACTGTCCACGCCTCGCATCCGTACAACAGTATTGGTTCTATATAACATTCAAGGACTCTCTTTCTGATGTTAATTGATAGGCATTTGTTGGTAAGAATGCTTGTCATCTTCTTGAATGCTGTTTTGGTTTGGCCGATTCTGCCAGCTATTTCCGATGTGCATCTGCCGTCTGATGAAAGGACCGTTCCCAGGTATTTGAACTTATTAACCTGTGTCAAGGTTGTGCCATTTGCTGTTATTTTGCAGGAGGGGATTTCATGTTTTTACTGATCACCATGACTTCAGTCTTCCTGCTGTTTAGTTCCAACCCTTTACCTTTGCTTTCTCCTTACGGTATCTATGTAAAATCTTCTTCTTGCCTCTTTCTCCTTATTCTATCTATGTAAAATCTTCTTGCCTCTTTCTCCTTACTGTATCTATGTAAAATCTTCTTCTTGCCTCTTTCTCCTTACTGTATCTACGTAAAATCTTCTTGCCTCTTTCTCCTTACTGTATCTATGTAAAATCTTCTTGCCTCTTTCTCCTTACTGTATCTATGTAAAATCTTCTTCTTGCCTCTTTCTCCTTACTGTATCGATGTAAAATCTTCTTCTTGCCTTTTTCTCCTTACTGTATCTACATGTATGTAAAATCTTCTTCTTGCCTATTTCTCCTTAGTGTGTCTATGTAAAATCTTCTTGCCTCTTTCTCCTTACTGTATCTATGTAAAATCTTCTTGCCTCTTTCTCCTTACTGTATCTATGTAAAATCTTCTTCTTGCCTCTTTCTCCTGACTGTAAAATCTTCTTCTTGCCTCTTTCTCCTTACTGTATCTATGTAAAATCATCTTGCCTCTTTCTCCTTACTGTATCTATGTAAAATCTTCTTGCCTCTTTCTTCTTATTGTATCTATGTAAAATCTTCTTCTTGCCTCTTTCTCCTTACTGTATCTATGTAAAATCTTCTTGCCTCTTTCTCCTTACTGTATCTATGTAAAATCTTCTTGCCTCTTTCTCCTTACTGTATCTACGTAAAATCTTCTTGCCTCTTTCTCCTTATTGTATCTATGTAAAATCTTCTTCTTGCCTCTTTCTCCTTATTGTATCTACGTAAAATCTTCTTGCCTCTTTCTCCTTACTGTATCTATGTAAAATCTTCTTCTTGCCTCTTTCTCCTTACTGAATCGATGTAAAATCTTCTTCTTGCCTCTTTCTCCTTACTGTATCTATGCAAAATCTTCTTCATGCCTCTTTCTCCTTACTGTATCTGCATGTATGTAAAATCTTCTTCTTGCCTATTTCTCCTTAGTGTGTCTATGTAAAATCTTCTTGCCTCTTTCTCCTTACTGTATCTATGTAAAATCTTCTTCTTGCCTCTTTCTCCTTACTGTATCTATGTAAAATTTTCTTCTTGCCTCTTTCTCCTGACTGTAAAATCTTCTTCTTGCCTCTTTCTCCTTACTGTAAAATCCTCTTGCCTCTTTCTCCTTACTGTGTTTATGTAAAATATTTTCTTACCTCTTTCTCTTTATTGTATCTATGTAAAATCTTCTTCTTGCCTCTTTCTCCTTTCTGTATCTATGTAAAATCTTCTTGCCTCTTTCTCCTTTCTGTATCTATGTAAAATCTTCTTCATGCCTCTTTCTCCTTTCTGTATCTATGTAAAATCTTCTTCTTGCCTCTTTCTCCTTTCTGTATCTATGTAAAATCTTCTTCTTGCCTCTTTCTCCTTACTATATCGATGTAAAATCTTCTTCTTGCCTCTTTCTCCTTTCTGTATCTATGTAAAATCTTCTTCTTGCCTCTTTCTCCTTACTGTATCTATGTAAAATCTTCTTCTTGCCTCTTTCTCCTTACTGTATCTATGTAAAATTTTTCTTACCTCTTTCTCTTTATTGTATCTATGTAAAATCTTCATCTTGCCTCTTTCTCCTTTCTGTATCTATGTAAAATCTTCTTGCCTCTTTCTCCTTTCTGTATCTATGTAAAATCTTCTTTTTGTCTCTTTCTCCTATGTATCTATGTAAAATTTTCTTCTTGCCTCTTTCTCCTTTCTGTATCTATGTAAAATCTTCTTGCCTCTTTCTCCTTACTGTATCTATGTAAAATCTTCTTGCCTCTTTCTCCTTACTGTATCTATGTAAAATCTTCTTCTTGCCTCTTTCTCCTTACTGTATCTATGTAAAATCTTCTTCTTGCCTCTTTCTCCTTACTGTATCTATGTAAAATCTTCTTCTTGCCTCTTTCTCCTTACTGTATCTATGTAAAATCTTCTTCTTGCCTCTTTCTCCTTACTGTATCTATGTAAAATCTTCTTGCCTCTTTCTCCTTATTGTATCTATGTAAAATCTTCTTCTTGCCTCTTTCTCCTTACTGTATCTATGTAAAATCTTCTTCTTGCCTCTTTCTCCTTACTGTATCTATGTAAAATTTTCTTCTTGCCTCTTTCTCCTTACTGTATCTATGTAAAATCTTCTTCTTGCCTCTTTCTCCTTACTGTATCTATGTAAAATCTTCTTCTTGCCTCTTTCTCCTTACTGTATCAACATGTATGTAAAATCTTCTTCTTGCCTCTTTCTCCTTACTGTATCTATGTCTTGGCACCCGCAGTCTTTAGCATCTCATCAACATGACGACTGTGAATATAGTTAACGTTCAAGGCATCAAGGCATGGTTTGGCTGCCGGCGTGGAAGGGTGGAAATAATGAGGTATGAAAATGAATGAGGTA
>JAPXFY010000013.1:66186166-66188666 GCA_030674185.1 Monoplex corrugatus
AAGGCAAATTTCACAAAAGAATTTTGAGCACCCCCAGTCACGAAAGAACAGCTAGAGGGAAAATGTGTACCAGTAGACCCTGGGAGAAAATATCAGTTTTGCAAAGAGCGTGGGGCAAAAAGGGTGGAAGATGTACTTGCTGCGACAAAAGATATATTTGTATGGAGAACTATGATCCCCATGCGACAAGGCACATGACGATGGTGATGTCTCAGTTAGCTTTTGGTTTTCTAGTACATGACGTGTTTTTGAATCACACACACACACACACACACACACACACACACACACACACACACACACACACACACACACACACACACACACACATACACACTCACACACCACACGCACACACACACACACACAAACACACAAACACACACACACACATACACACACACACATACACTACACACACACACACACACACACACCACACACACACACCACACACACACACACTCACACCACACACACAACCACACCACACACACACACACACACACACACACACACACACACCACTGCACACGCACACGCCACACCACACACACACACACACACACACACACACACACACACCACTGCACACGCACACCACACGCACACACACACACACACACACACACACACAACACACACACACACACTGCACACGACACACCACACACACACACACACACACACACACACACACACACACACACACACACTGCACACCACACCACACACACACAACACACACACACACTACACACACACACACACACACACACACACAACACACCACACACACACACACACACACACACACACCACACACACACATACACACCACACACACACACTCACACACACACACCACACACACACACACACACACACACCACACACAAACAACACACCACCACACCACACACACACACACACACCACACACAGAACGACGCACTCAGCTGAGCATCAGGGTGCATGCGATCTGTTAATCATCTTGTTAACTTTGACTTGATTTAGAGTGTCATTCTCTCTGTCTGTCTGTCTGTCTGTCTCTGTCTCTGTCTCTCTCCTTCTTTCTCTCTCTCTCTCTCTCTCTCACACACACACACACATACAGAATGCTGAGCTAGGACACACACATCCTGTCAGACATGTGACCTTTGACCCAAATTGTCATTCTCACTGTCTCACACATGCCCACTCGTCTATCCGCCCACACACACTTTTCACCACATCATATTCACACACCAAAGACCTAAACAGTCGTAACGAAAGGCAACATGTCTCTGAACTGCAGCAAGGAGCTGGCACCTCCATAAAACTGCACTACGTGCGCCGCAGAACGTCAGTCTGGAATTATCACATGCTGATAGTGCCATCATTATCACAGAGCTAAAATGGTCTCAGTGTAATCCAGACAGGTTTGCGTATCAGTTATTTTGGAACCAGACTGTGTGAAGTCTAAAATGAAATAATCACAGTCCAGAAGTCTGAAATAAAATAATCACAGTCCGTAATGTGAAAATTGAAATTGAATGAGAGCAGGAGACTTACGATCTCTTTGCAGAAAATAGGATAATAGATTTATAGAGTATATCAAAGAAACAAACAGAAAAAATGGAAACATATGAAATTAAAGAATCAAATAAGAATGAAGTGAACAAGAAACACCTCGACGGTGCTGGATGGGACCCAGAAGACCAATACCTCGCCACTCTCCAGACAGTCACCTCCCAAATCTCGACACCACACGGACTGGTACCCATTTCACCAAGCAAAAGGGGCAGTTCATGCGCTGCATAACCCATTCAGACCCAGTCGTCAGTTACCTTGTTTATAAATTAAATGGCAAGGGTGGGGGAGATGACAAACCCCAGGATAAGGCCACACGACGTGCGCCAACCTGTCTAGCCTCGCTATCAGCCCAAGAAAGAATGGAAGAGCCCTCTCTGTCGCCACACTCTGGGCCTTCAATTCTCTATTGGGCAGATTACTCAGGCGTTAACTCGCGTAATTGCCAGGTCTTCTCCTTTTACTACTCCTAAGAATTCAAATTAGAGAATGAATAATAAATAGATAGATAAATAAATACATTGACAAATACATTAATAAATAAATGAATGAATGAATGGATCAATGAATGGATGAATATATGAATAAATGAATGAATGAATGAATGAATGAGTGAATGAATGAATGAATGAATGAATGAATGAATGAATGAATGAATGAATGAATGAATGAATGAATGAATGAATGAATGAATGAATGAATGAACGAACGAACGAATAAGTGATCCAAGAGTACAAAATAAAATTACATGCGTACATTCATTTTAACATCCTTATCTTTCACACTGTTTTCAAGGTAAACAAATCATGTGTAAGAATGTCAAGAACATTCTGTGTGTTCACCTGTCCTATTTTATACCTCTTGGAAATAAATTTTGAACTGGGTAAGAGGTAAGTAAACTCAAAATTCTTATATGACAATTACTGAGA
>JAPXFY010000013.1:66203666-66206166 GCA_030674185.1 Monoplex corrugatus
TACATACACTCTGCGCACAAAACAGTGCACAAACATCTAACCAGGCGTATAACAGCAACGCTCACCACGATAAGGAGCGTTTAGGTTTTAAGGACAGTCAGGACACCAAAATTTGTTTGGGGTATAGGAGTGCCTAGACCATTATTTCTCATCAGGTTATGATAGAAAACCATCAAAAAAAAATTCTGGAGCAGGAATTATCATGATAACTGTCCGGAATGGGTTAAAATAATGCCGAAAAAGCATAAAATAGCAATTCACACACAATTGTTTCAAACATTCTCACTAACAAATCAACTGACACACCACTTTGTTTTTGCTATTAATTTATTAGTTAGCTCCTGTTCTTTAACATTGGGCATTTATGTCATGTTCCTTGACTTCCTTCCCGGAATTTTGCCTTATGAACAGTAAATGTCAATAAAATCACTAATCGGATGGGGGGATACTTAGGTTTCTGTCATGAAATTACATTCATATACTTTGTAGACTCATATGTATGCTCAGAATTGATGAACACACACTGAAGAAGTGTTCTACCAGGTTTCAGGGCAATCTGTGCATTTGTTCAAAAGTTATATTTTTTATGTGCTATTGATACCGAAAATGCAAAATCGGAGAAATCGGGCCGTAAAGTTTTGAAAATGTTCATAAACAATATTCATAAGTTACAGAGATGTTTTGCTGTGAAATCTTGCTACCATGCCATGTGATATATCTGTCCAGTATGTTTTAACTGCATTAGCTTTAGTTTTTTTTTATCTAAAACTGCCCTGCACCATACTGCAACCCTCTTCCATTTCAAGCTGAGTAAGTGCCTGGCGGTTGGCTAGGTGGCGAGCATGCCTTGCTTCCTTCATCAGAGCTTCTGAAGCTTTCTCAGCTTTTCTTACCCTCCTTCTGTCCTGTTGCTGCAAATAGGAAGACTGCTTTTCAGAGATCTGAAGGCCAAGTTCTGTCAGTTTTGCAGTAAAAGACTCTGAGCCCGCATTGAACTGGCAAACGGCCGTTTGCACAGCGGTCAGCAGCCGTGGTCTCCCAACAAAAACATTCTTTGGGCAGTAAACCCATATCAAGTGGTTAAGACTCTCATTAGCATTCTGTGTGGCTCCTGTCATCATCCTTTCTAACAAACTCTCATCTGATATCCTGTGGTAGATGTGATTGATGTGCTGGGAAACATCTCTGGATAGCCAGGTAGATATTGTGTCAGGACCATGTTTCGGCATTTCTGCACCCAAAGATTCTGCCTTGTTGAAAATGCACCAGCTGTCAGCACCCCTTGGACAACTGTTATGGTGAGGATCATCATCAGTGGAGACGGAGTGGAAGAAGGTGGCCCAAATAGCTTCTTTCATAGTAATAGGGTTGCCAATGTTTTGGCGAATAGCTCGGCCATAGTACTTTTGAAGCTTGCTGGCTTTGGTATTGGTTAGACGACCCTGACCTTTTCCACCAAGCTTGTGATCCACAATGGCCTTTCTAAGTGCTGTGCCCATTCTCTTGTCAGCATGGTTCACACAGTCCAATTTCTCAATGGGGTGATCAGGTCCATAGGGCTGCAGTTGCTGAAGTGCGGCAAAAGTGCTAGAATCTCCATCACTGAGGATGCTTTTGTAGCGCAATTTGTGGAGTTCTACAGAGCGCTTCCAAATTCTTCTTGCTGCCTCAGCTTCCATGGCCTTTGATGATCCAGTGAAGTTGGCATCACAGTCTGTATGTTTATTCAGCCATTCTTCCATCTCTGGGGTATCACTGCCAAGTTTTGTTCTTGCCAGGCTGCAGGCATGACAGTAACTGGAGAGAACTTCGAAGTCTATCACAAGTCCTGTCTGCACTTCTATGGCAACACCGACACCATGGCGTGATGAAAATCCTCTCTTCTGCCATGTACCATCATAACTGACGGTAATGTCCAGCACACCGTCACTGTCTACATCAGGATAAGCAGAACGAATGACCTCTGCTACTGACTCTAACTGTTTAGTTCCTGCTGTTTGACATGCAGCTTGTATTTTTTTCTGGTGCCTACTAAACGTTTTCTGATCCATGTTCTCAGTTCCTAGTACTATTGTCATTTTTTCTAATGCTTCATAACCTTTAACAAGTTGTGTCGCATACAGAGTCATGGCCCTGTTGATCTCAAATGGCACATCAACTCTTTCAACGTCACCAACCCTGGGGGAAGAATACACATAATCAGTATCAAAACCACATCTGCACTGCAGATGCAAAGATTCAGAAAATCCCATGGATTGTGCACCACCCTTTACCATTGTCAGGCAGCCTGGTGTCATGCACTCAGGACACACCACAAAAGTCATCAGTTTATTCAGCTGCCCCATGTCAACAATACACCAATCCCGAGACATACCTTCTTTACTCTGATTGTTTTCACCTGAAGTGCTGGGACCTGGTTCAGCCCCACTGGATACTGCTGGAGGGAAGACTGAAGGAGGTATGGCAGACTTCATCAGGTCCAGTTTCCTTTTGGCTGCCA
>JAPXFY010000013.1:66221166-66236166 GCA_030674185.1 Monoplex corrugatus
TCAAAGACGTATTACTGCTGACGCTAAAACACAACAGGATGTTTTGACGATGCCAAAACATGTGAGGGAAACTTGACAAACACTTGGTGCGCCAACTCTTGGACGCTTGGAAAACGGAGCCACTTCCCATCGTCGATTTCGTTTTCGGAAAAAAAAGTCTTTAGTTTCTCTGGCTTCAAAGAGAGGATATATACAGTTTAAAAATGACGGTGTTAAGGCGACTAACAGCGTTCTTTCTTTTCTGGATGCGGAGAGCAGGAGTAAAAGGAGTAGAGGCTTGTATCTTGGCTACTGGAACTACTGGTAATTTCGTGTGTTTTCGAGAGAGCATGTGATTCTAGTCTGACAAAGAAATGAACTGAGAAAATTTGGTGCCACCTTTTCACCAGACGGCAGATGCACATAAGTAATAGCCAGCAGAATCGGCAAAGCCCAAAACAGCATTCAAGAAGACGAAAAGTGTTTTTTATCAACAAATGCTTATCAATTAATATAAGGAAGAGTGTTCAGGGGTGTTGTATAGAACCGATACTGTTTTACGTTTGCAAGGTGTGAACAGTCAACATGCAAAGTCAGAACGAAACTGAGGCAACTGAGATGTGCTTTCTACGAAGAATGCTGAGAGTTCCATGGAGGGGAATAAAGAAAACAAAACAAAACAAAACGAAATAAAACAAACAACCGAGGCAGTCTTCAAGGAGGTAGACACAAGATCATTACTAAAGAAGGTTAGGAAAAGACAAGCAACACTGATAGGTCATTTTATGAGGCAAGAGAAATTAGAGCACCTGGTCACAACAGGAAAGCTGGAGGGAAAGAGAGCACCAGGTAGACCCAGGTAGAAAATATTGGACGGACTTGCAGAGTGGCTGAGGACAGAGAGGGTGGGAGATTTACTTGCAGCGACAAGGGACAGATTCGTATGGAGGGCCATGATCGCCAACGCCATGCGGCAGGCCACATAATGATGATGATGGCTCTTTTATGGTCCAGCGTGAATGCACTTGTGCATACATACTCACCCAGCTGCGTATTATTCGAAATCAGTCTCTCTTTTCAAAACAAATAATGATTATCATGCTTTCATTTCATCGAAGAAATTATTATCATTCTTCTTAGGTTTTGAATGGTTAGGGAAATAAGCAGTTTACCTGAAGCTCATTCTTAATTTTTGTTCATCAACAATGGAATGTGTATGTTTTAACATGCTCACTTAACACTTACAGTTCAACATTCTTAGACACATAATATTTACACTGTCTTGGAATTGGCCGCAAACCGGAATTACGTCTCAAAACAGACTGTGTTGCCATATGCAATTTACAATGTTAGAAAGATCTGTTCCAAGTGTCGCTTGAATTTTTATGTTGTGCAAGAAAGAATATTTGTATTCAGGCATTTCCAAGTGTTCTACACAAATCTGCCTTCAGATGGTATGTGCGAGTTATGAAAACTCATCGGGTCTTTGACAAAATAACATGCAAGTAATATCTTATGATGGAATTATTGTCTAGAAGATTTCAGCGAACACTAACACCAGAGGATGGAACAAAATAATGATTGGAAGACACTCAGAAAAGCCGAGTCTGCTCCATACCTTCATGGCCGGGAGTAAGAGGATGAGGAAGTAAGAGTTTTGGTGCAGTATAGGCATTTTGGATGGGGCGTTTTTGTGGTGCCACACCGGAAGCGTCTTGACACCGAATTCTCGGAGATATTCGGAAGGTCTGGCCTAAAAACTGAGCAAACGCGAGCCGTACTGCACAATTTAGGTATGGTTAAGTTGTACTATCTAAACAGGAATATTTTCCTGGTCAAATCCCTCTTTTAATCCCAAATGAGGCCGGTTGCCAAACAGGTGGCTGACAAGATCTGTACCCTGACTTGTATACACCTGTGAGTAGGTACTTCTTTCTCTTTAGAGATGGGATACATTGAGTAGCGTTTCACAGTAAATAGGCTTCAACTGCCTAATCCTAAACCCAAGAGAAACTGACATCTAACACTCTCCTCTCTTCAGTAACCACTCCGGTTATTTATTGGGAAACCTTTACCTTCACCTTTAAACTTACTACACACATCATGGCATAATTTATACTAAGTGTACCATGTCTCATTATTCGAGTAATGCAACTGAGCTAATGGACTCAAATGTTGTTTCTAAGGCTGAAACATGCCCTACAATTTACAGCAAAGCCCCTTTGTCTCTAGGCGTTATCATCACACCAGCAACAGAGCCAAGGGATGTAAGTGTAGTTAATTCTAAAACTAACATGACTGAACCATAAACAGCAGGCTTAATGGTACATAATGATCTTCGGGAGGAGAGAGAGAGAGAGTGGGGGGGGGGAGGAGAGAGAGATACAGAAGGAGAGAGAGAGATAGGAAGGAATCTTTTATCTAATGTCTGTTCACAATAGTGATTTTAGACACACACACATACACACACACGCACAAATGAAAACGAAAAAGAAAAAAATGAAATAACGGGGGTGGGGTGGGTGGGGATGGTAGTTTGAATGTAAGAAGGGGAACAATTACAATCAATAACTTACATCAATGAATTAACAGTGTCAAATAATAACATACAATAATTAATTAATTTTTCATAACAATCTGCCAACAGGGGATCTGAGAATCAGCTGAACTACCGAAATAATACCATTATTTTTGTTGCAGCGTGAATGCAGCGTGAGATTGTTATGTTTATATGTCGTAAGGTTGGAGGGAAAATGATAAACAACATTCGATACGCAGATGACACCGTGCTAATTGCAGAAAATGAAAGGGACCTACAAAACCTTGTGAATATACTAGAAATAGAAAGCAAAGGTAAGGGGCTGGAACTAAACAGCAAGAAGACTGAAGTCATGGTGATCAGTAAAAAACATGAAATCCCCTCATGCAAAATAGCAAATGGCACAACCTTGACACAGGTTCATAAATTCAAATACCTGGGAACGATCATTTCATCAGACGGCAGATGCACATCAGAAATAGCCGACAGAATCGGCCAATCCAAAACAGCATTCAAGAAGATGACAAGCATTCTTACCAACAAATGCCTATCAGTTAACATCAGGAAGAGAGTTCTTGAATGTTATATAGAACCAGTACTGTTGTACGGATGTGAGGCGTGGACAGTCAACAAACAAAGCCAGAACAAGATTGAGACAGCCGAGATGTGATTTCTAAGAAGAATGTTGAGAGTTCCATGGACAGCAAAGAAAACAAACGAGACAGTCTTGATGGAGGCACACGCAAATATATCACTCATAAGGAAAATTAGGAAAAGACAGGCAACATTTATAGGCCATTTTATGAGGAAGGGGGATTTGGAGCACCTGGTCACAAGGGGAAAGCTGGAGGGAAAGAGAGCACCAGGTAGACCCAGGGAGAGAATGCTGGACGGACTTGCAGAGTGGCTGGGGACGAGGAGGGTGTGGGAGATGCTAGGGGCAACGAGAGATAGAGGCAGATGGAAGTCCATGATCGCCAACGCCATGCGGCAGGGCACCTGATGATGATCATGACATGTCGTAAGACAGAGGAGAAGACATTTCCTGCTTTTTCTGTTTTGTATGCGTGTGTGTTTCATCTTCTCTGTACATTGTAATTCTGTTTTTACAAGTATATTAGCAACGATCTTTGTGCTAATATTCTTATCATTGAAAATCAATTTAATTTCATTCTCTCTCTCTCTCTCTCTCTCTCTCTCTCTCTTTCTCTCTCTCTCTCCCTCTCTCTCTCGTTGCAATCTATTGGGTGAAGCTCTTATGTTAGCCGATATCGATACAGGACAGTGGCAGTTGGACCTGAGGTCTGTGATTATGTAAACAATGAATCAGGTAAAAGAATGACTGCTATTGCCACGGAAGAAGACAACGGAGGGGGAATTTTAAACGATACAGTTGATCATTCATAAGGAAGATTAGGAAAAGACAGGCAACATTTATAGGCCATTTTATGGATGATAGGTGAATTCGAGCACCTGGTCACAACGGGAAAGCTGGAGGGAAAGAGAGCACCAGAGAGACCCAGGGAGGAGATGTTGGACGGACTTGCAGAGTGGCTGAAGACAAAGAGGGTGGAAGAGGTGCTTGAGGCAGCAAGAGATAGAAACAGATGGAAGGCCATGATCGCCAACGCCATGTGGCAAGGCACCTGATGATGATGATGACAGTTGGTGGTAGGACAGAAACTAAGCCACGCATCGAAGCCTAAATTGTAAATGGTGCTCAAAATCAATTGTTAATGGGATTGATGAAGAATAGTAATGATAACACCTTTGACAGTATTGTTGGTCCTTGACAAAAACATTAAAACAGTCGGTTGATAACACAGATGTTAGTTGTGCGGTGTAGTCATCATCATCATCATATGCCCTGCCGCATGGCGTTGGCGATCATAGCCCTCCACACGAATCTATCCCCTGTCGCTACAAGCATGTCTCCCATCCTCTCTGTCTTCAGCCACCCTGCAAGTCCGTCCAGTATTTTCTCCCTGGGTTTACCTGGTGCGACGTAATAATTGCTTATATTCATCGGTTAACTTGAAAGATGAACTTCTAGTTTCACGAAAGTCGAGAAACACGAAGACAGTTCTAGTAGTTCTGATTCATTTTAGAAGTCATTTTGCTATGCGCACCATGAGTCTACTGGTTATATTCACAGTGGATCTGTTCCATTTGTATTAATATGTTTTAATGTTGTACTGGAACTCAGATCAGTTTGCAATTGTTATTTCCATGCTTTGGCTCCGATGACGCGAAGCCACCCAGTCCCCTGTGTACCCTGTCAATTGGCCTGAAGGGCTGCAACATTAAAACAAGACACTTCCAGAAAAGAAAAGACCAACAACGTAACATGAGAGCGAGATAGAGGATTTTAATGTTTCCTTGGAACATGAATAATATAAATTAAAACATACAGATACATATCAATGACAGAGAACAGAATCAGAAACAGACTGCACTAAACGTAAACAGTTTCCGTTGTTACGAGAATACACTTGTAAACAAACTCACCATTTTTATGTTTTAGAAACGTACCACACTGAACTGAAATACGTCACTAACATACTAACATGATGACAGTGTCAAGCCATTCCAATTTTCCCACCTTTTCTTATGATTTTAGCCCATTTTGAGGACGTTGGAATAACTCACTTTCAATCGAACTACGAACTCACGCGTCTCTGTTAAATGAAACAGAACAAAAGAATTGATACAGTTCCACAAAGATGACAAAGTGTCAATGATGAAACACATTTGATCGTTGTCAATAAAATTATTGAGCATTTCAGTCAAAAACTTGAACTATTTGTGACTTTTCGTTGGGAAGGACCCGGTACCCCTGCTGAAACTAGTGCATCTTCATTACAATGATTTCAGTTCAGTTCAGTTCAGTTCAGTTCATATTGCTTATAGCCCAGCCGACTACTAGAGCCGTGTCAGGGCTAACACCGCGTCAGAAAAAAAGACAACCCGTTAAGATAAAAAGACAACAATTAAAAATCATACTCACCGTCAACCTTGCAAATCTAAAATGCGATTTAAAGAAAAATAGACGTACAATCAGATCAGGTGAAATCTATTGATCTCTTGTAAAAACTGGAAAATTGCATCAGGAGGGACGTCTCGGAAGAGGTTCTTTAAGAAATCCGCCGTGTAGTGCTTTTATCTCACATCATACAAGTCCCAGCAATCGAGGAGGAGGTGTCTGATGCTCAAAGGCTCGTCACATGGTATACACCATGGTGCTTCTTCATTTTTCAAAAGAATACAATTATTCACGTCATCTCATGTACACAGCCTGACTGAATCGATCTGAATCTTTTTCCATATTAGAGGTACATATTACTGATCAGTATATTCCAGAGAGTCCTTAAGAAAATAAATGTACATGCGGGACATTTGGTACAATTTGAAATAAAAAGAATAATGCAATACGATTCGTGCATCAAACATTTGGCATGCTTTGCATTCTTGTTCTGATGAAACCTTGAACAAAACGTAACTGTCACTATTATGTGTTATGTGTTTGGGTGTTTGCTGAATTTGTTTGTGCTTGTGTGTGTTTGTGTGTGTGTGTGTGTTTGTATGTATGTGTGTGCGTGCGTGTGTGTGCGTGTGTATTTGTGTGTGTTTATAAGAGTGTGTGTGTGTGCGTACTTGTGCGCACGCGCGCGCGTGAGTATGCGTGTTGTGTGTGCGCGTGAACGTATGTGTGCGCACCCATATGCGTGTAAAAGACAAAAAAAAGAAATATTCTCTTAACTGTTTATGGTTTAATCTCTACAAATTTGAACCACCTGTTCTGCCATATGATAAGTTATAAAACATATGCAATGGATTTCAGTGGTCATGATTCTCTTGGGGCTAAGCTGACAACCAGTGTGTATTTATGATCAGACTAGGCAAATTTTGTACAGATATAATCGACAGAGAAGATGGTATTTGAAACCTGAGAATCATGGGGTATTAGAATTTCGAATAGAAAACAAAACAAAAAAGATATGGAGATGCTTCTCTTTCAAATGAGTACATACATAGACTATATGTGCCGTGGTTAGATGTGTGTGGTATATCATTGTGTGCGATTCATACTGTGTGTACAGTAAAAA
The DNA here is from genome assembly GCA_030674185.1 of Monoplex corrugatus. Lineage (NCBI taxonomy): Eukaryota > Metazoa > Mollusca > Gastropoda > Littorinimorpha > Ranellidae > Monoplex > Monoplex corrugatus. Next base: position 66,227,791 of record JAPXFY010000013.1, read on the forward strand.
GGAGATACCATATTTAAAAACCCGTAGCAAATGCATCACACACACACACACACACACACACACACACACACACCACACACACACACACACACACACACACACACACACACACACACAAACACACCATATACACGCACGCACATACACACACACACAAACACAAACACACCATACACACGCACGCACATACACGCATATATACACACACACTCACACACACACACACACACACACTCATCACTCTTTTACAGTTCGGAGTTTGTTCAAGAAAAATTCACCAAACTCAGATTATTCCATATGGGCTCTACCAGGAATTAGCTGATAGACCCCTTCAGTCTGCGCAAAATATATAAGCTGGCAAAGCCTTGAAGAAGGAAGAGAGAAAAAGAGGAACTATGAAAGGCTGATATCACCAAAGTGGTTGGAGCATCAACTTAAGACCCACCGAACCAGGTTTTTATCTTGTGGGTTCATACTGGTATCAATATACCAGATCTTGAGTGAGTTAGATGGACATCGAACCAGTTGTTTTTCTTGTGGGCTCATATTGGTATCAATATACCAGATCTTGAGTGAGTTAGATGGACATCGAACCAGTTGTTTTTCTTGTGGGCTCATATTGGTATCAATATACCAGATCTTGAGTGAGTTAGATGGACATCGAACCAGTTGTTTTTCTTGTGGGCTCATATTGGTATCAATATACCAGATCTTGAGTGAGTTAGATGGACATCGAACCAGTTTTTCTGTCTTGTGGTCTCGTATTGGTATCAAGGTACCAGATCTTGAATGAGTTAAATGACCATCGAACCAGCTTTTAAGTTGTGGGCTAATACTGGTATCAGAATACCAGATCTTGAATGAGTTAGGTGGACATCGAACCAGTTTTTTTTTTATCTTGTGGATTCATATTGGTATGATACCTGTTCTTCAGTGAGTTAGATGACCATCGAACCAGTTTTTATCTTGTGGGATCATGTTGGTATCAAGGTACCAGATCTTGAGTTAATGGAACCGTCAAATGCACTATCCAGCCTATTGTATACACACTACTATACATAGATAAGACTGCAACATTCTTACTCTTAAAAAATTGGCTATTGAACTTACATGAAAAATTTGCATGTTGATGAATTAAAGAACAAGAGCACCCATAAATGTATATGAATAAGTAGTGACAGATGTTTGTTTTTACTCAGAACCATACTGATAAAATTGTACATCTAGGTAGCATGGTTTCATGCATGTGTACATCTACAAACAACAGTCCAGTACATCCATGATATACAGTTATTATACATACAAGCATCATCACAGAACAGATGTGATGCGTGACAGATGTGAAACGTTACAGATGCAAACACGCCCGCAGATTACAAAAAAAAGTACATCTACACAGTCAAGTATTGTACTTGTTCTACAAGCACATTCAGAGGTTTTTGTCTACCTGAGGTATACAACGACCAAGTGTTTTTGTTTTCTTTTTCTTCTTCTCTTGCTTATCACAAGGTATGTTCGTTTGCGGTTTTGTCCATATATATCCTTAAGCAAGAACATTGCGAAACATTGTCAGCGGTTTATAGTTCCAGACTGCAGGGCGTACAAAAAAACAAAACCATAGCAATTTGTGTCCCACGTCACGATGTACTCTGTCCATATTGGAGAACAAGAATACACATACTGTTCATGTCACATGCCGTGATGGCACGAACTGATGCACCAGAAGTCCTCATTCAGAGTTCCAAGTTATGTTTGAAGGCATTTTCAGTGTTCACACACAGGTGGTGCTTATATACATCCACTCTTGTTAGTTAAAGTCCACAATCAAATTGAAATCGGCCAACAGTTCGTCAAAAATGACACTGCTGATTATTTTTGTGCCATAACGTATTGTATATTCTGTGTATGGCAAAGTTGCCACATACGTCCTACAAAGATGGACACCAGCTTGTGGAGATTTTACCATTAGAGTATACTGAACGTCCATAAAGCCCTTAGTCTGCTCACATTGTGAAATACTATGATGATTACATGGCGCACGGCATTGTCTTTCAACATACTGTCCCCATATTGAGTGGTATACTATTTACGGTTCACAACACATCCACTGTCACAACTGATGATTCTATGTATTTTTTGAGAAACATTTGCTAATTTCAGTGTCAAAAGCAACCAATAATTCAACTGCTAAGTCACAGCATTCATACACAAGTACAAGCAGAGTTAGAAATTGGTGTTCACTAAGGATTCTGAAAGGATGTTGATTCTCCCCAAAACAACAGAACAGAAAAAAATGCGTGCCCTAAGATTTTGTTTATAAATCCCTTGGATTTTGTTTATGTCTTTTATTCCCTCAGATTTTGTCTATATGTCTTTTGTTCCCTTATATTTTGTTTACAAGTCTTTTATTTCCTTAAATTTTGTTTACATATCTTTTATTTCCTTAACTTTTGTTTACATATCTTTTGTTTCCTTAAATTTTATTTAAATGTCTTATATTACCTTAAATTTTGTTTATATATCTTTTGTTTCCTTAGATTTTGTTTATGTCTTTTATTCCTCTAGATTTTGCCCATATGTCTTTTTTCCCTTAGATTTTGTTTATGTCTTTTATTCCCTTAGATAATTTTGTTCATATGTCTTTTATTCCTTTAGATTTTGTTTATATGTCTTTTACTATAATGTACTCAGGAGTACACTGGATGTTTTAGTCAGCTTCTAAAATACACGGACAGCATGATGTCTTAAATATCACCACAAAATAATTTCAGCAAGTTTGGGCTTCAGACGTATGGGGATTAATTCCCAATGATTATGCTCGAAATGTCTTGAAATAATCGCAGACACTTACAACAAGAACGGTGATCTATATCAAAGCGAATTGTAATCCAATAGACCATCATTTGACACCATTTTCTCATGGCAACCACTTCAGGAGAAACGCTGTCAATTGAAAACAGTGCACTGTGTGCCGTCTTAACAAACATTTTTCAAGGTATTCAGCAGATTGATACAAAGCAGCAACCAAATGAATATTTTAAAACAATATGTCATTTCGCACACTTTCTTGTAGCAGTTCAGTACTGGGGCCATTCACCACCTACAGCAAACACTTTTATATGTAGCGTAGATTTGATTTGCTTCGTGGCCCTGCTCAGAAACTCAATCGAATTCATTTTCGTTTCAAAACTACTGTTACGGATACTAATGACTTTGGTAACAGCAACTTACAAGGAATAATCACGTAGATAAAGAACTGTAGAATCAAACCATTTACTTAACAATTTTGCGGTAAATGTGACTGACGTAAAAAGCACATAACTACTAACAATCCCATTCACATTTTTATATGCTTTTGCACCCGTTTTTCGTAGTGTACATACTTCCAGACACGGAACACCTGTCCCCTGCACCGAAAATCTGAAGTTCATCAGTTTCGTGCTTGACACAGCTCCTGTGAGCCGAGATATTTAATCAACATACTGATACAGGACTACATGGTTTTCCTACATACAAACACAAAGCTGGAATTCGATCACTTGTTCACGATGGTCAAAAACACCGTGAGGATGTGATGATAAACTTTCGATCTTAACCAATTTTTCAATAAATTGCATTTGTTATGAAATGATAGTCGATGTTTATATTCATCAGTTATGTAATAAGTTTTTCCAAAATTTTACTCGTACAAAAAATTCGGGTTTCTAAACTTGTGGAAAAAGAAAATAACCATTTTCAAGTCTCAGAGAATTCATAATCTCTGCTGTCAATGTCTTTATCAAATACAGTATCGATGGACTTGGTTTAAAAATCAATCAAAGGCTGTTATGTAACAGAACTCTTTGCTTATCAGATTAAGATTACAACAGTTGCACATTTTTTGACATTTAGTTGCTGTACCGCCTGTATCTGATTTGTCAGAACATTTGATTTATACGCAGCAGCATCAAAACGTAGACACAATTTGCGGTACTTGTTCTTGATGTCAACCCGTTTTCATAGAAAACAAATAGCAAAGCAAATACGTTACGTCAACAGAGCGAGCATCTTTAGAATAGAACTCCCTGCTCTCTTATGCATATTTTCGAGACATATGAATAAAACATATTCACGTGTACACGAGTTTGGTTTAAAGTATTGTTCATCTCTCATATTGCGGCAGATATCAGCATATACGAAATCATGTTGAAAAAAAATGTTTCCGCCTTTTTATAATATCCTTTACTAGTAGCCTTGCTCAAGCAAACGTTCTCAATCATGTAAAGGTCAAGTTTCATCAGTTTTCAAAACTGGTGATCCAGCAGCTGATGTAACCCTTAAACTCCCCACTCCTATCCACACCAGCAAAAACTTAACTCTTTGATTCCCTCATCCTATCCACCAGCTTCCTGCAGGAAGCTGATGGATAAAGTAAGGGAATCCTCATCCTATTCACAAGCTTCCTGCAGGATGCTGGCGGATAGGGTGAGGGAATTAAAGGGTTACGTTTTTGCTTTGCCAGCATGGATGGCAATGCAGGACGCGAGTGGACAGGGTGCGGGAGTCGAAAAGGTTAAGAAAGAGACCCGTGATGATGAAAAAACTCACCCTCCATCTCTTTACCTTCTTTTGAGCTGGTTCATGATTTTATCATACACCTGACACACATGATCACTGACATTCATGTCTGTGAACTATGAATTCAGCAGGTGCGTTTACCGAGGCATCCTCTATGAAATGTCTGGCCAGCAGCCAACTAACAAGACAAGAGAGCTACCGGTGCACAAAAGTTGTATGTCACCAGCAATACTGTTGCATGGCTAAGTCTGGTTGTACCAGTGCTTAAAAGGATACAGCAGACATACACACTGCATGATGTGCACCATAAACGCCTCATAATCCTAAAAAAAAATATGCTAACAACAGAACAGAGATTCTTTTCTGTAAAGAGTCAAACTTCTATCCCAAGTCTCAGTAAATATGGTGATTTCATTGAAATACTCAAGATTCGCACAAACACAATGTGTAGCAAACATGACTCAAAAGGTTCTTCCAAGATCGATGCAGGTGTAATCTAAATAAACTTGTGGACGACGATACGTGAGAGAAGGAGGCACCTCCGTTTAAGATCTGACGAGGCCTTGTCTGAAAAAATATAAATGCATTCAAATGACAGGAAAATGATAATAAGGGATAAAAAAAAAAAGATTTAGGGGAGCAGATAACCTACACTCAGGCAAGACTCCATCTTTAGATGTCATTATGAATACAAACTAGAACCCACAGACTGCTCCTACAACCACATACAGATATATCACTGCACATGTATTAATTCTAGCAAATATATGATGCGCATGTATTAATTCTAGCAAATATATCATTGCGCATGTATTAATTCTAGCAAATATATCATTGCGCATGTATTAATTCTAGCAAATATATCATTGCGCATGTACTAATTCTAGCAAATGTATCATTGCGCATGTATAAATTCTAGTTCTCTTATTATTGTGATTGTTATATTTGTTTAAAGCCTGACGGCTCCGTAGAGTCATATCAGGGCTATAGCCGTTTCAAATCGTATAGAATATTTCAAAACGAAAAAAAAAAAAAGGGAAAAGAAATTATGTATACCTATCAATGCATTCGCGCACATAATCTAAGGAGATGCCCGTGGCGTTGATCACTCCGTCGAATTTATCACACAGGGGGTTTAAAAAACATACCTGAATACAAATTTGAAACATAAATAAGGACACCAGAATTATATATATATATATATATATATATATATATATATATATATATATATATATATATGTATATATATATATATATATGTATAACTACCTAAAATCGCTTGCGCATATCTCATTTCCCTAGAGCCAAAAATGCATTTAATACATGTACCTAATTATCAATCCTAAAAGAAAGTACGTGAGGCATAATCGAACATGTACAGGTGAATAGACCAGCAAGGCAGAAAAGGATAAGAAGAAATGACAAAAAGCAAAGGAACAAGGCAGAAACAAAGAGAGTGAGAGAAAAGAGGAAATGTCTAACACAGAGTTTCCAAAAGATGGGGATACTATCAATACTGAAAGAGCGCCCGGCATCCCCACGGAGGGTCTTAGTTCTCTGAACAGTCAGATTTGTGCAGCGTTTAGATACAACGACAAGAAGTTCTGAAGAAATCTGCCAAATACAGATCTCTGGAATCATTTCGCGGAAATGCACCTTAAGTTTCTGACACCAGGACAACTTTTTAATCAAATTCATTTGCAGTAATATGATGATGATCATTGATTCCAAGAGTAGAGGAGCCTGACATGATAAAGTGTGCAACAGAAAACAAAAGTTGGCGCTGAAAAAAAGCCTTACGTATCGAGTCAGCTCGTTGTTTGTCGGTATGAATAAAACAAAAATATGCAGATTCAACTCGTTTCACACTAACGACACACTGGTACCATCAGAAAGATACGAACGGCTTTCTTTTAGACAAAACCACAGGACGTGACATGGTATTAACCCTTTGACCCCTGCACCCTATCCACTAACTGCAAAAATATTTAACTCTTTGACTCCCTCACCCTTTCCGCCAATTTTCTTGACCTAACTCTTTGACTCCCTCACTCTTTCCACCAGCTTCCTGCAGAAAGGGTGTGGGAAGCAAAGGGTTAAACTGCTGGGAAAATTCAGTCTCATGTGTTATGAAAGCCATCTCATATGTCTTATGAAAGCCATCTCATATGTCTTATGAAAGCCATCTCATATGTCTTATGAAAGCCATCTCATGTCTTATGAAAGCCTTATGAAAGCCATCTCATGTCTTATGAAAGCCATCTCATATGTCTTATGAAAGCCTTATGAAAGCCATCTCATGTCTTATGAAAGCCATCTCATATGTCTTATGAAAGCCTTATGAAAGCCATCTCATGTCTTATGGAAAGCCTTATGAAAGCCATCTCATGTCTTATGAAAGCCATCTCATATGCCTTATGAAAGCCATCTCATATGTCTTATGAAAGCCATCTCATATACGTTATGAAAGCCATCTCATATGTCTTATGAAAGCCAGACAATACAGCCAGACATCCACAAAATCGTGGTCTTCCTTTCAGAGTGTGCGCACAAGGCACCAGTTTACCTTCGTTTTGTTTTTCTCGTATGATTGATGATTAAGAAACACTGTGCAACAAAAGCTTACAATTACTTCTTTTTTACCTGAGCGGCAGACTCTCAACAGTGCAATAAACGTAAGTTTGTGTATAATCATTACTGCTTGTTTGCAGTATCTGTATACTTTAGCAAAGGACATTCTTATACACGATTCTATAGCTAGGAATATTAAAAACAACGGTTTACTTAGTCATGTTTCTTTTCTTTTTCTTGATATGCTAAATATACACTTTCTAGGTAAAGGATTAAACTAAAAAAAAATATAACTTAACCTTTTCACTCCCGCAGCCTGTCCATAAGCTAAAAAAAATAACCCTATCACTCCCTCTCCCTATCCACTAACTTACTGCAGGAAGCTGGTGGATAGGGTGAGGGAATGAAAATTATTAAGTTTTTGCTTTGCCGTCACTGCCGATAATGCAGGTTGCTGGTAGACTGGGTGAGGGAGTCAAAGGGTTAATTAAGACGGAAGAATAAAACCAAAAAAACTTTTCCATCAAAACGTTCGTGTGTCTTGAAGGTAGTACTGGTTACATGGTGTACGCATTCATGTTACTGCTTTCCCCCTCTTTACCCATGCAGGGTAAGATTTGGTTCAGGAGCGCACATGTCAGAAGCCGGTCTCGCTGAAAATCTAGCACAAGTGTTCACATCGACAATTTATACTGGTGCTAGACATTATGTTCACACAGTACACAGCCCTTTCGTTGACTGTTTCTGTTGTTGAACAACGAGGATTAATTAAAAACACAACACTTGAACTCTTTGTTTGTTCCCATTTTGTGTCCGAAGTCGTTGCTCCACTGTGGGGTATAAATATATACACGTTAACACACACAAATTTATGTTCCGATTTGGGGTTTGACGCGCTCATCTTTTTATGAAGATGCTTACACTCCAACAAGGGCAGCGTTGTCTATTCCGTGTTGCCTGTTGCACTCACGAAACAAAGTGGGTTACATATTGTAACCACACTTTCACTTTGTGTGTTTCAAGTACACGTCACACACTATAAATTCAAAAGGCATGAGCAGACTGATTTCTCAAGCCCAATAATAGTAGTAACCGACGTTCGCACCTGAACTGAAAACACTTTCGCTGTGAAAAACTGCAGCTGCCTTTCTTTCACCTTGAAGGAAAACCATGAATGTCCGTCCTGCATCCCTCAGTGTTTTGGATGTGCATGTAAGACCTCGCTGCAGGTGTGATGGTTTTCCC
>JAPXFY010000013.1:66243666-66248666 GCA_030674185.1 Monoplex corrugatus
TAAGGAGATGTCCCTGGCATTGACCACTCCGTCCAATTTATCGCAAAAACAATTTAAAAAACATACATTTCTTTCTTTTATTGTTGTTTAAAGCCCAGCCGACTGCACAGAGCCATATCAGGGGTATAACCGCTTCAAAACACACAAAACCTCAACAGGGAAAAAAAAAGGAAAAAGAAAAGAAAATTAAGTACACATATCAACGCATTCGTGCACATAATCTAAGGACATGCCCCCAGCGTTGGACCATTCCGTACAAATTTCAACACAACTAACGGCACTAAAACAGACATAAAAACGGGCTAAAATTACCTAAAACTGCCTGCACATATCTCATTTCCCGCGATCCAAAAAATGCACTTAATACATGTACCAAACTATTAATCCTAAGAGAAAGTACGTAAGACTTTATCGAACACATACAGGTGAATGGACCAGAAAGGCAGAAAACGACAGGAAGAAATGCCAGAAAGCAAAGGAACAAGGCAGAAACAAAGAGAGTGGCAGAAAAGAGGGCATTTCTAGCACAGACATTCCAGAAGGTGGGGATACTATTTATACTGAAAGAGCCCCTGGCGTCCAAAGAGAAAATTTCTAGCACAGAATTTCCAGACGGTGAATATACTATTTATACTGAAAGAACTCCCGGCATCCCCCGGGGGTGGGGGTGGGGGAAGCGTACGCAAAATAGGACAAATGCACAACTCTTATCAGAAGAAAAACCCAGCAGAAAGCTTCCCTAACGTGGCGCTGAGAGGAATTCATCATAGAAAGACAAAACCATACGCGCTCCATCCAAATCTGCCAGCAATTATCAGGTAGACGTCCTGAGCTTGCACAAAGTCCCATGCGTTGGCAAGGTCTTCAAATGGGGAGGGGGAGAAGGGGAGAAGGAGTCTATAAAACTCTGAACTGCACCACCAGGATGACGGAAACATTAAGATGGGCGGTGAAATGTTCAGTTTGTAATTCTGAGGGTCGGGATTCAACTCGAGATATCGCAACTCGAATCCACGGACCTATGAAATAAACATACCAGTCAGCTCAGTATTATAATCAAACAAACAAGGAAATAGACATGAACCTTGCCTAAAGCATCATCATCATCAGGTGCCCTGCCGCATGGCGTTGGGGATCATGGACTTCCATCTGTCTCTATCTCTCGTTGTCCCTAGCATCTCCCCCACCCTCCTCGTCCCCAGCCACTCTGCAAGTCCGTCCAGCATTTTCTCCCTGGGTCTACCTGGTGCTCTCTTTCCCTCCAGCTTTCCCGTTGTGACCAGGTGCTCCAAATCCCCCTTCCTCATAAAATGGCCTATAAATGTTGCCTGTCTTTTCCTAATCTTCTTTATGAGTGATCTACTTGTGTCTGCCTCCATCAAGACTGTCTCGTTTGTTTTCTTTGCTGTACATGGAACTCTCAACATTCTTCTTAGAAAACACATCTCGGCTGCCTCAATCTTGTTTTGGCTTTGCTTGTTGACTGTCCACGCCTCACATCCGTACAAAAGTATTGGTTCTATATAACATTCAAGAACTCTCTTCCTGATGTTAATTGATAGGCGTTTGTTGATAAGAATGCTTGTCATCTTCTTGAATACTGTTTTGGCTTGGCCGATTCTGCCGGCTATTTCTGATGTGCATCTGCCGTCTGATGAAATGATCGTTCCCAGGTATTTGAATTTATCAACCTGATTATAATCAAACAAACAAGGAAATATACATGAACCTTGCCTAAAGCATCAATATAGACAAAAATGAACAAAAAACTTCACGTTATTGAATTAGACACATATATGGCATCAAGCGTATTGCAAGTCCATACGAACCACTGAAGATTAATAGTGCAATAACAAACCAACCATGCTCACTTCAAGACCTTGCCAGTGCACTGGGTTGTGCTCAGGCTCAAGGAGTCTGCGAGATGATTGCTAGACCTTACCAGCGCTTAGGGTTTTGCGCAGGCTCATGGAGTCTGTCATATAACAGCTGGCAGACTGGGGTGGAGCGCATATGGAATTGTCCGAGTGCGATGAAACCCTCCTGAACATACTCCAAACTCGTACATTGGGATGAAGCGCATAAGGAATTGTCCTAGCGCGATAATTCCCTTTTTTTTTTGAAAAACAACAACAACAACAACAAAACCCAAAATCGTATATTTGGGTGGGGCGCATATGGAATTCTTCGTGTGACGAATCCCTCTTGAAGAAACTGTAAACTCTAGAAGCAAAGCATTGAAATCATAAAATAAAGCAAACACATAGCGAAGGGAACAGACAGACAGACAGACAGATAGACAGACAGACAGACAGACAGAGACGGGGATGTGGTGTGGGTTGGGGATGGCAGAGGGACAGAAGAATGGCTAAGGGTTCTAATGGCTCTTATTGTGTCGGTAATGTCACCCAGAACTTGCAGTCCTCACTCTGATGATGAGGTCATTCGCCTCTGGACAGCTAACGGTATGGTTTCCCAAAGGACTCAAAAAATGGAAACAGGCTAATAATCCTACCCACCACCTCATTCCTCGACCGCCTCCCCCTCCCCCCCCCCCCCACACATCACTGTTACCACAACAACTATCACCAACCTCCTGAAAACTCCCCCGTGGGGGTGCCGGGGGCTCTTTCAGTATAAATAGTATACCCACCCTCTGTTTATTCTGTGCTAGAAATTTCCTCTTTTCTGTCACTCTCTTTGGTTTTGCCTTGTTCCTTTGCTTTCTGTCATTTCTTCCTATCATTGTCTGCCTTGCTGGTCCATTCACCTGTATGTGCTCCATAAAGTCTTAACGTGCTTTCTGTTAGGACTGATAACTGGGTACGTGAATTAAGTGCATGTTTGGCTCCAGGGAAATGTGATATGCAGAGAAGCAATTCAGGTAAGTTAGGCCCGTTTTTATATGATTATATGCTTTTGTGTCCTTAGCTATGTGTAAGTCTGTATTCAGGTGTGTTTTATAAACTCCCTGTGTGATAAATTGGACGGTGTGGTCAACGCCATGGGCATCTTCTTTATGATATGTGTACTAAATTCTCTTTTCCTTTTTTCCTATTGAAGTATTGCGAATGTTTTGAAACGGTTATAGCCCTGATGTGGCTGTACGCAGTCGGCTGAATTTCACCTACCTTCATTTTCATTCCACTTTTCTTTTTCGTTTTAGAAATAAAGAAAAAAATATTTAAACCACCTATCCCTGCAACCCAGTACGTCAATTTAGAGTTGGGTGTTATCACATATCTGGGTAATAAGCCTTCGTAATATTTTCCCTCGATCAGTATCTTACTCGTTTCTCTAAATGATATTTCATAAGTTCTGCATGCACGCTGAGAATTAAGTTGGCATCAGCCTAGAAATCATTTAAGATAAACATTTGTTTGTGGCTTACGAGTTTTCTCACCTGGTTTATGAGTAGGCACATGCTGCATTTCTGAAACAGAAAAAAAAGCACAAACCCTCACTGACACATATTCAGAAAACTCTTAACACAGAATAAAAGGATAGAATGGTTTAATTTATACCAGTCTAATGTTTGTGTGAATTCCTAAGGTGATTAGCTCATGAAGATGACTGCCATAATTATCATATAGTTGTATCAATCGCTTTTTCCTTGCCTGAGAAAGGAACTATTTTTATGTGCATCACACACACACACACACACACACACACACACACACACACACACACACACACGCAGCGAGAAAGAGAGAGAGAGAGAGGGGGGGGAGAGAGACAGACAGAGACAGAGAGAGAGAGGGGAGAGAGAGAGACAGAGTAACAGAGAGAGACAAAGAGAGAGAGACGGACAGACAGACAGACGGACGGACAGACAGACAGACAGACAGACAGAGAGAGGGAGGGGGAGAGAGAGAGAGAGACAAACAGACATACACACACACACACACACATACACATACACACACACACACACACACACACACACACACACACACACACACACACACACACACACACGTGCGCGCTCGCATTCCTTATAAAACATTAGGACATCATTTCTAAAATCAGCTGGTGGTATCATGATTTTGTATGTTTTGCGTGAAAGGAGCTCTTTTTATGCACACACACACACACACACACACACACACACACACACACACACACACACACACACACACACACGCACACGCACACACACACACAGCATGCATATTTACACGTTTCTCCATAAAGTATTATGATAACATCACTAAAATCAGAATAAGAAAGCATTTTCTTTTCAATATCAAATTTAGACCTGTTATGTGTTCTGGAGTGAGTTGCAAATGCATTCAGATTAAATAAATAGAAGCTATTATCAGCTTCGCTGTCTCCAGAAATGCCATGTCTGCGCAAGAATTGCCTTACATTTTAGAGAGAAGAGATACACTTAGCACGTCATGATGTTTTTTTCATGGGAAAATTATTATAACGGTTTAACCCTATAACTCACGCACCCTATCCTCCAACTGCAAAAAATTAACCCTTTGACTCCCTCATTCAATCCACCTGCTCTCTGCAATCCTTAGACTCCCTCACCCTATCCACCAGCTTCCTGCAACCTTTTGAACTCTCACCACCTTTCTGCAGAGAAGCTGGAGTATAGGGTGAGATATCAAAGGGTTAAGTTTTTGCTTCGCTAGCACGGTTGACAATGCAGGATGCCGGTGGACAGAGTGAGGGAGTCAAAGGGTTAGGATTTTGTTTTGCTGGAATGGTTGACAATTCAGGATGGTAGTGGACATAGTGCGAGAGTTACAGGGTTAGACCGCCCTTTTTGTTTCAGGAGGAATATGTATAATATGGAACGTCCGAATTGGCATTTGCTTATGATAAGAACACAGTGACTGAAAACAGGACTTCTTTCTTTCTTCTTTCTTTTCGTTTTGTTGTTGTTGTTGTTGTTGTTATTGGGTTTTTTTTTTATCGAGGTCGTTGTTACATCATAAACGTGTGTACAAGCAAATTTGTTTATACATATTTTTTTTATTTCAGTATTG
>JAPXFY010000013.1:66253666-66271166 GCA_030674185.1 Monoplex corrugatus
GTGTGTGTGTGTGTGTGTGTGTGTGTGTGCGTACGAGTGTGCGTACGAGCGTGCGTGTTTGTTTGTTTGTTTGTTTGTTTGTTTGTTTGTGTGTGTGTGTGTGTGTGTGTGTGTGTGTGTGGTGTGTGTGTGTGTGTGTGTGTGTGTGTGTTTATGTGACGAAAACGTAATACAAGATTGTCTCAGTTTGTTTATGGATGGATCTTTGGAAAACTTAGTTGAAATATATACATTTTTTTAAAGAAAAAGCCCGATTCAATTTTACACAAAAGTGGGAACAGCACTTCCTCAAACTTTTCTCATTACATCTACATTCTGCTTTTTATTTCTTTTTTACTGTTTGTTTGTTTGTTTGTTTGTTCAATCTAAAATCGACCTCACTTCTCTTTGTTTTTTTTCCCTAACTGAATCTTTTTCGAGCTAACAGTGACCTTTAAAAGTGCAAAATCAGGAGTTCATATACAAAGTATAAAATATTATAAAAAGGTGCTTTGTTAAAATGGCCATCTGGATTTTACATATACGAATGAAATATTACTAAAAGGTAGTTTGTTAGAATGGCCCTAGATTTTATATATTAAGCATTAAATAGTATAAAAAAAATAGTATGTTAGAATGGCCATCTGGAGTTTATAAACTACGTATGAAATGTCATAAAAAGGTAGTTTGTTAAAATGGCTTATCGTCTTTTTGTTGTTGTTGTTGTTTTCGGTAAAAGGGAGAATGTAAGAATGGCTTGACCATCTTGATTTTTTTTTTTTTTGTGTGTGTGTGTGTCTTATTTTAATAAAGCACTCACCATCCACATGCAGCAGAATAAACTGCCTGACGTTGCGGGACTTGGTGATGACGTGGCACTCGTACACGCCGCTGTCGTCCGGCGTGGCGTGCTGAATGTGCAGGTTCCACTCTAACGAGTGTGTGCGGTGACGCACCACGAACCGTTTGTCTCCCACGAACGTTCTGTCCCCGATCGTCAGGGGATTGGGGTCTGAGGCACGTCGCCACACCACCTGTGCACACATACACACACAGTGAGAAATACATAAACCCACACAACACCTATGCACACACACAGAGTGAGAAATATATAAACCCACACAACACCTGTGTACACACATAGTGAGAAATATATAAACCCACACACCAATCTGTGCACACACACAGAGAAATATATAAACCCACACACCAACCTGTGCACACACACAGTGAGAAATATATAAACCCACACACCACCAGTGCACACATACACACAGTGACAAATATATAAACCCACACACCACCTGTGCACACATACACACAGTGAGAAATATATAAACCCACACACCACCAGTGCACACATACAGTGAGAAATATATAAACCCACACACCACCTGTTCACACACAGTGAGAAATATGTAAACCCACACACCACCTGTGCACACACACAGTGAGAAAAATATAAACCCACACACCACCTGTGCACACATACACACAGTGAGAAATATATAAACCCACACACCACCTGTGCACACATACACACAGTGAGAAATATATAAACCCACACACCACCTGTGCACACATACATCAACACACAGTGAGAAATATATAAACCCACACACCACCTGTGCACACATACACACAGTCAGAAATATATAAACCCACACACCACCTGTTCACACACACAGTGAGAAATATATAAACCCACACACCACCTGTGCACACACACAGTGAGAAATATGTAAACCCACACACCACCTGTGCACACATACACACAGTCAGAAATATATAAACCCACACACCACCTGTGCGCACATACACACAGTGAGAAATATATAAACCCACACAATACCTGTGCACACACACAGTGAGAAATATATAAACCCACACACCACCTGTGCACACATATACACAGTGAGAAATATATAAACCCACACATCACCTGTGCACACATACACACAGTGAGAAATAAATAAACCCACACACCACCTGTGCACACACACAGTGAGAAATATATAAACCCACACACCACCTGTGCACACACACAGTGAGAAATATGTAAACCCACACACCACCTGTGCACACATACACACAGTGAGAAATATATAAACCCACACAACACCTGTGCACACATACACACAGTGAGAAATATGTAAACCCACACAACACCTGTGCACAAACAATGGAGAATATACAGACCCAGAAAATACATCCACATTATCCTTGTTGGACAATTTGAAAAGACTTTATACAAACCATAATCTCTTTTAACTCTTTGACTCCCGCACTCTATCCACCAACTGCAAAAACTTAACCCTTTGATTCCCTCACCCTATCCACCAACTTTCTGCAGGAGTCAAAAGGATTAAGTTTTTGCATTCCTGAAACTCTAACGGGGAACTCCTGAAACTCTAACGGGGAACTCTGAAGCTTTAACGGGGAACTCCTGAAACTCTAACGGGGAACTCCTAAAATTAACGGGGAACTCCTGAAACTCTAACGGGGAACTCCTGAAACTCTATCGGGAACTCCTGAAACTCTAACGGGGAACTCCTGAAACTAACGGGGAACTCCTGAAACTCTAACGGGGAACTCCTGAAACTCTAACGGGGAACTCCTGAAACTCTATCGGGAACTCCTGAAACTCTAACGGGGAACTCCTGATACTAACGGGGAACTCCTAAAACTCTAACGGGGAACTCCTGAAACTAACGGGGAACTCCTGAAACTCTAAAGGGACCGGGCCGCATCAAGGCCATGACCCTTGGATGCTCTTCTGCATCACCTGTGCACACACAGTGAGAAATATATAAATCCACACACCACCAGTGCACACATACACACAGTGAGAAATATATAAACCCACACACCACCAGTGCACACATACACACAGTGAGAAATATATAAACCCACACACCACCTGTGCACACATACACACAGTGAGAAATATATAAACCCACACACCACCTGTGCACACACACAGTGAGAAATATCGCATAGAAGAATACTATGCAAAAACTGACAGCGGAACTTGCACACATGTGAAACCAAGCGGTTGTCATATTTACAATTAACACGAACTGAACTTGATATTCTTTCACAAAAGTCATAATTCATAACACACACAATGTCAACGTACGTGAGTGACTAGCATGTAGGCGACTTGAGACAGAACCTTTTACTTCAGTCTGGTTGACAGAGTTCTCTGTTTCACGTACACAAACATACGGAGAGAGAGAGAGAGAGGGGGGGGGGAGACAGACAGACAGACGGACAGACAGAGACAGAGAGACAAAAAGACATACAACACACACACTCACACACACACAGACACACACACACACACACACACACATACACACACACACACACAGACACACACACACACACAGCACACACACAAACACACAGACACACACACACACACACACATAGACACACACACACACACACACACACACACACACACACATAGACACACACACACACACACACACACACACACACGCACGCACGCACACACACACACACACACACACACACACACACACACACAGGATGCCGAGTTTCACAAGTCATCTTATTTCGAGATGCCAGCATCTTTGATAAAAAAAACAAAACAAAACAAAAAACACTAAAAAAGCAGTTTATAATGGGTGAGTTTTCCGGTAATATTGGCGGGTATAAACGGTGCCACACCCACACAGTTCTCTGCAGAATGTCTCATATTCATATTCATTTCATTTTTTTGTCATTACGCCACACAGAAAGTGTCTACATGATAAAAGGAGATTATTCACATGGCTTGGCGATCTTAACTCTTTAACTCCAGCACCCTATCCACCAACTGTACAAAAAAAGAACCACTTAACTCTTTGACTCTCTCAGGAAGCTGGTGGATAGGGTGAAAGAGTCAAGGGGTTAAGTGTTTGCTTTGCTTGCATGTTTGAAAATGCAGGATGCTGGTAGACAGGGTGCGACAGTCAAAGGGTTAAAAAGTTCTGTGGTCACTAAGCTGTTCTGGATAAGCACGGCTTATTCATATTCATGTTTCATATTGCCATGATGACCCTGTGGTTTCTCAGAAGAATGTTGAGAGTTCCATGGACAGCAAAGAAAACAAACGAGACAGTCTTGATGGAGGCAGACACAAGTAGATCACTCACAAGGAAGATTAGGAAAAGACAGGCAACATTTATGGCCATTTTATGAGGAAGGGGGATTTGGAGCACCTGGTCACAACGGGAAAGCTGGAGGGAAAGACAGCACCGGGTAGACCCAGGGAGAAGATACTAGACGGACTTGCAGAGTGGCTGGGGACAAGGAGGGTGGAAGAGATGCTTGGGGCAACAAGAGATAGAGACAGATGGAAGTCCATGATCGACAACACCATGCGGCAAGGACCTGATGATGATGATGATGAATGATGACCCAGCGTTTTCTGTGGAAAATATAGAATAAGCTTTGATTTTCTGACAACTTAAAGGATCCCAAATCAGTGTCTTCGTTTTAGAATACTCTGGTTAGACGACAAATCGATGTGCTATTTCGGGATGGCATCAGCTTATTCTGTCCAAGTAGGAAAAAGAACAAAGAATACATAATCTGAAACAAAGCCTTTACTGACGTTGAAATGTAATGAACACACACACACACACACACACACACACACACACACACATCAAAGAACGAACGTAGGAACACACACACACACACACACACACACATTCTCCCTCTCTCTCTCTCTCCTACACAAGCAAACGCAATTGTACACGCGTGAACGCACACGTGGAAAAGCACACACACACACACACACACACACACACACACACACCACACACACACACACACATACACACACATACACTCTCTCTCTCTCATATTCAAGCAAACGCACTTGCACACACATACACACGCGAGCGCAGACGTGGATTTACACAGACTACACACAGAATATACAAACGCTTGCCTGGTGAGAAATACATGCCCCCCCCACCTCAAAAAAAAAAATAAATGGATGAATAAAGAAAGAAAGAAAGAAAGAAAGAAAAAAAAAGAAAGAAAGAAAGAAAGAAAGAAAGAGAGAAAGAAAAATATAAACCGAAAGAAAGTCTGTCCAGCGCTCACAAGTACAGTCAGAAACACCGATTTCAAAGCCTACATATTGAAGAAAAGTATGTATACACGCGAATATTGAGAGAAAGAGAGAGAGAGAGAGGGGGGGTGGAGGGGGGAGAGACAGACAGACAGACAGACGGAGGGAGAGAGAACAGGGTGGGGAGGTTGGGGGAAGATGATAAAGAGTGGATGAAGAACAAGAGGCAAAGACAAAGATAGAGAATGGGTTGTAGGAGTGAACACATGAGCGAACAAATAAACGAGTCAGAGAGGGAGAAAGCAAACTTCACTTTCCAATATGAGGACACTTGCTTCCTAAACGGGCACGCTGTCACGTAGGAATTAATATGACACCGTTGTAATCCAGAATATCTTTTTCACTGACAGCCTGCAATTTTTCTTTAAAACCCCACCCATACATTTTTTTTTTACTAGAAACTATGAAAGAACTTACTATAAATTCAGAGACTTTCACGTTATACCTGTCTACAATTCCCCTTGGAAACAGTAAGATACCAGACAGAAACTACAGAAGCATGCTGAGGACGTTATTTGTTTACAGAAGTGTTGTCACTGTGACGAGGATCGGAGTGGGAAAACATGCATAAAGACAAAACATAACAAAACAAAACAAAACAAAATACAACAAAACAAGACAAAGACAAACCACAAAAATCAACCAACCAAACAAACCAATGCTACAACTTGTGGATACAGTATTTGGATGATTGTACCGCAAATCTTGAAAGATTTCAAATTTGATACGTTTGAATTTCAGTCCAAGACATCGTGACAAAAGTCATAACAACACATTCGTATCCATCTATCAGTTCAAACTCCTGACCATGAATAAAGATTTCAAGTGTGAAAATCGTCTTTCTCCTGAAATTTATGGTACGTTCTTTTACCTTTCCTAACTATGAATACATATTTCAAGCGCGAAAACCTTTCTCCTAAAATTAACGATAAGTTCTTTCGTCAGCTTACAAAAAAATTAGGGCGTAACCATCCATGCCGCTCTCCCTCCCTCTTTCACTATTTTTGTGTGTGTGTGTATGTGTGTGTGTGTGTGTGTGTGTGTGTGTGTGTGTGTGTGTGTGTGTGTGTGTGTGTGTGTGTGTGTATGTGTGTGTGTGTGTGTGTGTGTGTGTTTGTTTTATTCAATTTTCTTTTTCTTTTCTCAGATAATAGATTTTGTACAAAAACCCAAGATTACAAACGGCAGGGAGAACCAACCACGCCATATCAGAGCCATGGGTGACGTATATTTTGTGATTCAACCAGAAATCAATGCTGGTATTTCTACTGCCCTGTGATAAACTCTTCCACTACTTAGCCTTGATCTCTGTTTGTGTGGATGTGAACTAAGGGAGAAAACCTGGAGTGTTGCCACATGTCTTTGATGGAGATTAGGCACCCCTCCCTCCAGCCACTCCTCCATTGGGGTGGGGTGGGGGGGGGAGGCTGGCAAATAACTATCCATTTTGACGTTGTTTCCCTTCCTCTCCCATCTCGATCCCCTCCAACTGACAGGCGCGGCAGTTAGGTAGGTAAGACATCAGATTTCCACCCGGAAGGCCTGGGGATCAATCCTACCTGTGTTACTGTTATTTTTCTGTAGAACCCAGCCTACTGCGTAGAGCCACATCAAGGCTTATAACTGTTTCAAAACATACGCAATAGATCAGCAGGAAAAAAAAAAGAAAAAAAAAAAAGTAAACATATCAATACATTCGCGCAAATAATCTAAGATGTCCCTGGCATTGAGCACTCCAATTCATCGCACAGGGGATTTAAAAACCATACTTTGTTATTGCTGTTGTTGTTTAAAGCCCAGCCGATTGCGTAGAGCCAGATCAGGGTTATAACCCCTTTCAAAAATAATACTTCAACAAGAAAAAAGAAGAGAAAATTTAGTACACACATCAATGCACTGGCGCACATAATCTAAAGAAATGCCCCTGGCGTTGACCAGTCCGTCCAATTTATCACACAGGGGATTTTAAAGAAAAAAAAACTACATGAATACAAGTTTAAACACAACCAAGAACACTAAAACATATATAAAAACGGGCCTAAATTACCTAAAATTACTTTAGCATATCTCATTTCCTTTACGCCAAAAATGCACTTAAACACATGTATCCAGTTATCAATCCTAAGAGAAAGTACATAAGACTTTATGGAACACATACGGGTGAATGGACCAGCAAGATAAAAAATGATAGGAAGAAATGACAGAAAGTAAAGGAACAAGGCAGAAAAAAAAAAAGATTGTGACAGAAAAGAAGAAATCTCTAGCACAGAACTTCCAGAAGGTGGGGATACTATTTATGCTGAAAGAGCCCCCGGCATCCCCACGGGGAGGATCCTACCTGGGTAACTCCTACGTTGTAGGTAAAGGGTACAGATTTCTTCGTCGACCTCCCTGTTCAAGATGTGTGCAAACCTACTAGTCCCTAATAAAACCTCTTCAGTGTGCAAATGCACGCAGAACATTACGTATGCACGTCAAGGATCAGCAATCATGTCTGTGCCGGGTGAATTATGGAAATATGGAAACACCTTGCATGCACGCCCACTGAACACGGAGAATGCGGACTGTGCAGCAAGTACCACCTGCACAGCGTGCAAAACAACGCGTATACATATGTTCGAGAAAAATCAGAAAGCTTTTAAGCGATGCTTCTCCAAAAAGAGTCAAAATCAGCAGTTTAGAAGAATCGATGTTTTGCCTGTCTTCGCCTCTCGTTTGCTTTTGCTCTCTCTCTCTCTCTCTCTCTCTCTCTCTCTCTCTCTCTCTCTCTCTCTCTCTCTCTCTCTCTCTCTCTCTCTCCTCTCTCACTTCTTTTTCTTTTTCACTTTCATTCTCAACATGCAACCACGCACAACGGTATGAAAATATGCATTTGCAAATGTATATACAATCCCCTGTGTTTCTATCTCTTTCTCTCTCTCTCTCTCTCTCTCTCTCTCTCTCTCTCTCTCTCCCTCCCTCCCTCTCTCCACGCACCTCTCTCTCTCTGTCTCTGTCTGTCTGTCTCTCTCTCTCACACACGCTCACTCTGTCTGCCTGCCTACCTGTCTGTCTGCCTGCATGCCTGCCTCTTTCTCTCTCTCTCATTCACACACACAAACACACACACACACACACACACACACACACACACACACACACACACACACACACACACACACACACACACACACACACACACACACACACACACACAATTTTCACCAACAAACGAAAAACAACAACAACAACAACAGTGTGAGTTGTTTTGACTTTATCACCTTGCCATCTGTGAACACAACAAAATAATAGGTCGGCATTGCTGGCATCGCTGTGACGTCTTACAACATGGCCTCACATCTGTGACCTTTAGCCGTACAAGATCAAAGGACCAGAGACCCTTCACTACACGGTGATGCCGAGAATGTCTGGAACTGTGTCAGAGGTCTGACGCACGTATGGGTGAGATCTGTCCATAAACTGATGAAGAGAGCTAGATGATTTTTAGCTTCTTTCTTTCGTTCGTATCTTCTTCCTTCCTTCCTTTCTTTCTTTCTGTTCTTTCTATTCTTTTATTTATTTATTTCTCTCTTTTTTCTTTCTCTTTCTTTCTTTTCTTTCTTTCTTTCTTCTTTTCTCGGTCTTTCTTTCTTTCTTCTTTTCTCTTTCTTTCTTTCTTCCTTTATTTCTTTCTTTCTTTCTTTCTGTCTTTCTGTCTTTTTATCTTTTTTTTCCACTGTCGCCCCTATTTCAATATACTGTCAAATCTCTTCCTTTCCTCACGGGATTTTTTTCCCCCTATAATTATTGTGTTTTGTCGTTGTGCGCAAATAGATATTTGTGGATTGGCAACGGCGAGTTTCATCAATGGATTTTTGTTGTTAACTTTTACTGTCCGAAAAGAAAAGCATCGTTATTATTATTTTCTCTGTCTCTCTGTCTCTCTCCGTCTCTCTCTGTCTCTCTCTGTCTCTCTCTCTCTGTCTGTCTGTGATGTTAAATTAGTTAGTTCATGTTACAATTATATGTTTCAGATTTTTTTTCAGTACACAATAACTCACATGTTATGTCTGTTTTGTTGTTGTTGTTGTTGTTGTTGTTAGCTTTTGTATTGGCTCAATTTCAATAGAGTTTCAGATCTCTCTCTTTACAAATGTATTTTTGTCTGATGCTTTAGCAGTTGTACGCAAATACATCATAGCATTAAGAGTAAGCCTTGGTATATGTATATATATATATATATATATGTGTGTGTGTATGTGTGTGTGTGTGTGTGTGTGTGTGTGTGTGTGTGTGTGTGTGTGTGTGTGTGTGTGTGTGTGTGTGTGTGTGTATCTTAATAATGGCCAGTTTCATACATGATTTTAGCTATTAATTTTCGCCGTTGGAAAATAAAAGCGCCATCATCATTGTCATTGTCATTCGCCCCCCCCCCTCTCTCTCTCTCTCTCTCTCTCCTCCCGCCCTCCTTCTCTCTCTCTCTCACCAAAAAAAAATTATCTGGAAAAATAAACCATTGCCAGAATGTAGAAATGGATCAAATCTCTCTCTCTCTTTCTCTCTGCCCTTCTTTCTCTCTCTCAGAAACACATACACACACACACTCACACACACACACACACACACACACACACACAAATGTGTGGTGTGTGTGTACATACATACATACATATATATATATATATAGAGAGAGAGAGAGAGAGAGAGAGAGAGAGACAGACAGACAGACAGAGGGAGAGAGAAAGAGAGAGGGACACACACGCACACACAGACATCGAGAAAGAGAGAGAGAGAGAGGCGAGGGAGGGGAGAGAGAGAGACAGAGAGACAGAGAGACAGACAGACACAGTCAGAGAATCACAATAACAATGATACTTTTTAATGACAGAATTCATTAACTAAAAAGCTTTCCTTTCAAAATTGCCCTTGTTAAACAGATTTCTTAAAACTTATTTCTTTTATCGAATTTTAAACAAAATTCAAACATTATCAGTAAAGCAAACTAAACTGCGTAAAAGACTATAAAAATTCAGCACATCTGAAGGAAACCCACTTATCTTCATCAAAGGATCTACGAGTCTAGCTAGACACAAAAATACTGAAAATACATCACTAAAATTATACAAGACGTAATACTAGTACACAAACAAATCTAAAGGCAGCAGCATTTGCTGCCGTTTGAGATAGATAAAAGGAGACATGTAAGTATACAGTAGTTAATGTGTGTGTGAGTGTGTGTGTGTGTGTGTGTGTGTTAGTGTGTGTGTATGTGTGTGTTAGTGTGTGTGTGTGTGTGTTAGTGTGTGTGTGTGTGTGTGTGTGTGTGTTAGTGTGTGTGTGTGTGTGTTTAGTGTGTGTGTGTGTGTGTGTTAGTGTGTGTGTGTGTGTGTGTGTGTGTGTGTATGTGTGTGTTAGTGTGTGTCTGTGTGTACGTGTGAGAGAGAAAGAGGGAAGAAAGAACGAGTATCTGTGCAGTGTATGTGGAGAGAGAGAGAGAGAGACACACAGAGAGAGACAGACAGACAGACAGAGACAGAAACAGAGAGAGAGAGAAACAAATTTAGAGGTAGG
This sequence comes from Monoplex corrugatus, assembly GCA_030674185.1. NCBI lineage: Eukaryota > Metazoa > Mollusca > Gastropoda > Littorinimorpha > Ranellidae > Monoplex > Monoplex corrugatus. Next base: position 66,264,351 of record JAPXFY010000013.1, read on the forward strand.
GACAGAGAGACAGAATTAGAGAGAGAGGAGAGAGAGAGAGAGGAGAGAGACAGAAGAGAGAGAGAGAGAGAGAGAGAGAGAGAGAGAGAGAGAGAGAGAGAACATAGTTTCTTTCCAACTACTACGAGAGAAAAGCTTTCTACGTACTATTAGACAGTCAAAATAGAGAGACACACACATACATACACAGAGATACAAAGAAAGACACAGAGAGAGAGACAGACAGACAGACAGAGAGAAAGAAAGAGACAGAGAGACAGACAAGAGAGAGACAGACAGACACACAAGAGAGAGAGAGACAGACAGACAGACAGAGAATGAGAGACAGACAGACAGAGAATGAGAGACAGACAGACAGACACAAAGACAGAGCGAGACGTGGAGACACAGAGACAGAGAGAAAGACAGAGAGAATGAGATAGAGAGAGAGAGAGAGAGAAAGAGAGAGAGAGAGACACACACACACACACACATACACACACACACACACACACACACACACACAGACTCACCGTACGTGTGCCCCGGTTCTGGATAGCACAGGGCAACACCGCTTCCTCCCCCGATAGAAAGGTGACATTGGCAGGGGTGGGTAAAAAGGAAGGCATGTAAGGATTATCTCCCTGCAAGTTCTCTCTCCTCTCCCCGCCATCTGTTTCCTCTTCAAGGGGAGCTTGCAACAAGAAGGCGAGAAAACACGTGAGATTATGTAAATTCTGTTTGGTTTGATTACATTCAAGGGAAAAAAAAGAGATAAAAAATAGATAAAAAACGAACAAAGTAACAGTAACAATACTAAAGCGATTACAGTCAACGAAGAAAGAGGGGGGGGGGGGAGGGGGACAAAGTTAACGGCAATAAAACTTGAGCTGCTACTACTACTACTACAAATGTTACTGTTACTACTACTGTTGCTGCTACTAAACCCGTGGAGATGCCGGTGGCTCTTTTTTAGTATGAATAGTATCCCCACTTTCTGGAAATTCTGTGCTAGAGGTTTCCGGAATTCCTCTTTTCTGTCACTCTCCTTGTTTCTTTCTTCCTCCGTTTCCTTTCTGTCATTTTTTCCTATCAATTTCTGCCTTGCTGGTGCATCCATCTGAATGTCTTCGATAAAGAGAGAGGAAGCTTTTCTCTAGTAGAAGTTGGAAAGAAATTAGGCTTTCTCTCCCTCTGTGTCTGTCTCTCTGTGTGTCTGTCTGTCTGTCTGTTTGTCTGTCTGTCTGTCTCTCTCTCGCTCTCTCTCAGGAGTGATATCTAGGTACATGTATTACGTGCATTTTTGATTCTATGGAAATGAGATATACGGAAGCAATTTTAAGTAATTTAGGCCCGTTTTTATGTATGTTTTAATGTCCTTACTTATGTTTTAAATCTGTATTCAGGTATGCTTTTTAATCACACCCCACCCCCACCACCCCTGTGCGATGAATTTGGACGCAGCGGTCAACGCCAGGGACATTTCCTTAGATTGCGCGCACGAATGCACTGATGTGTGTATTTAATTTTCTTTTCCTTCTATTTTTCCTGTTGAAGTATATAGTGTATGTTTTTGAAACGGTTATAGCCCTGATATGGCTCTACGCAGTCGGCTGGGCTTAAAAAAGCACAACAAAAAACAATAACAATAACTACTGCTATTATTATTACTGCTACAACTAGGGGATGAGCGCCGCCCTTGTGGTGCTGGTCCCGGGAAAAGTTGAAGTGTCTGCCACCTCACTCCCCTAAACCCCAGGGTTATGGAACTATCTAGGCAGGACCTCAGGATCTGGCCACTTCGTGGGTTAACGTGCAGGCTGAAGGCTTGTGCCGTGATCAATCTGGATCTTCTCCATCACATGGCACCTGTGTCGTTAATGCATATGGAATTCTTTCCGAGCGCGGAGACTTCATCCTGAGAAATTGAAACTGAAACTGCTACTACTAGTACTATTGCTTCAACTATTACTACTACTGCTGCTATTACTACTACTACTACTGATGTACTATAATTGACAGATACATATCTTATTCAAAAATGATAAAAAAAATAAAGATCACGAGAGCTATGACAGTGTTTTATGGCTTATGGAGGCATGAAAGCACCAAACATGAACATCCCCGAATACGTTGTATGAATCCGTATTGGTGGGACACACACACACACACACACACACACACTCACACACACACACACACACACACACACACACACACACACACACACACACACACACACACACACGCACATATACACACACAAGCACACACACACAAACACGCACATACACATACACACACTCACACACACACACACACTCACTCACACGCACGCGCACACACACGTATGCTCATGCACGCATGCATGCACACATGAAGACACATACATAAATATATACAAAACATGAATAAATATACAAAATATGAATGAATGAATGAATGAATGAATCAATCAATCAATGACTCAATCAATCAATACACACAGACACTCACACACACAGACACACACACAGACACACACACAGACACACACACACACACACACACACACACACACACACACACACACACACACACACACACACACACACACACACCCCACACACAGAGGCCGCACACGGAAGGGTCCGGGCGTCTATTGTTTGTTCGTTTGCTATATTTTTAATACGAAAATATACCATTGCGTCATTACAATTAAAAACAGAAATTAACTTATTTTTCAATTCGCTCATGTCCCTACTCATCCGCAGTCCTCATTTGTTTTACTCCTTTTTCTATTGTTGTTACATTTAAATCAATTCTAAAAAAAAAAGTAAATAAATAAAATAATAAATTCAGAGAAAAGGTACTGAACATAACAGAATTCAGAATTCAGTTTCTTTGGATTTTTTCCCAGCTTTTCTTTACCTGATAGAGGTAATTTGGAAATTAACTTCATTTTTAAGCTTTACTTTACCTGATAGTTATAATTTGGAAATTAACTGTATTGTTTTTTATCCCAGCCTTTCTTTACCCGAAAGACATTTGAGAAAACTAACTGCACGTATGTTTTTCAGCTTTTCTTTATCTGAGAGATATAATTTGGAAATTAAATGTAATACGTTTCGTCAGCTTATTTTTTACCTGAAAGATTTAATTTGGAAATTGACTGTATTATTTTTTTTTCAGCTTTTCTTCGCCTGATTGAGGTGATTTAGAAAAAAACTATTTTTTCAGCGTTTGTTTACCTGAAAGAGGTAATTTGCAAATTTGCTCTATCAGTTTTGCGTGTGCTTCATGAAAAAAAAATTCAATACGTGGTCCTCTTTGGGTTAGTGTGTAGTTTATTTGACCAGGGCTTAAAAACAAACATGCAGACCCATCCGTGTCTCTGATCTGATCTGTTTGCCTCCAAGTGTGTGTGAAAGACAAAATCGTGTGGTGTCAGCACAGGTATGTCAACACCGTTAGAGAAAGAACGAACAACTGTCATTACTGTTATTTTTGTCTAAACCCCAGCCTACTTGGTACAGCCATATCAGGGCTAAAACCGTCCCAAAACATACACAATACTTCAACAGGAAAAAAAAGGTAAAGAAAAATAAGTACACACATCAATGCTTTCGCGCGCATAATCTAAGGGGATGCCCCTGGCGTTGATCACTCCGTCCAAACCTACCGCACAGGGGATTTTTAAAAAAAACATAACTGAATACAAATTTAAACATAACTAAGGACACTAAGACATATATAAAAACGGGCCTAAACTGCCCACAATTTCTTTCGCATATCTCATTTCCCTAGAAGCAAACATACACTTAGTACATGTACATAATTATCAATCCGAAGACAAAGTACGTAAGACTTTCTCAAACACATATACGTGAATGGACCAGCAAAACAGAAAAAGATAGGAAGAAATGACAGAAAGCAAAGGAAGAAGAAGAAAGAAACAAAGAGGGTAACAGAAAAAGAGGAAATTTCTAGCACAGAATTTCCAGAAGGTGGGGGATACTATCTATAGTGAAAAGGCCCCCGGCATCCCCACGGGAGTAAACAATCAACTATCGTCTCCTAATGTAAACATTGCCAACACAACGAGAACCAATTTTCGCGCAGGAAATCCACATGAATCATAGCTGAAGATCAAATTTCATACCATGCATCTCTTTCTGTCTTCATTCATTTTGTCATTTCTTTGTCTGTTTGCCTTCTTTTTTTTAACTTTCCGACTACATTAACAACGTTGTCTTAAAATCTACTCATAAAGATAAGAGAGGGAGATCAATAGAAAGCGTGAGAGAGAGAGAGAGAGAGAGAGAGAGAGAAGAGAGAGAGCGAAAGACAGAGACACAGGCAGACAGAGCGAGACAGAGAAAGAGAGAGAGAGAGAGAGACAAAAGAGACAGACAGACAGAGCGAGAGCGAAAGAGAGAGAGGGAAGAGAGGGGACACAGAGTACAGAGAGAAAGAGAGATGGGTAAAGAGGGGAGAGAGAGTAGACAGAGAGAGAGACAGAGAGAGAAAGAAAGAGAGAAAGAAAGAGAGAAAGAGAGAGAGAGAGACAGAGTTTCAATAATGAAAGCCACTGACTATACAATTATCAGCACATGGATACACAGATCCACCCATCCATATATCCATGCACACTTACAGACACACACACACATACTACATACATATTCATTACTACATACAGCCATACATATCCATACATACGTACAGACACACACATACATACTACATACATATTCATAACTGCATACAGCCATACACATCCATACATACGTACAGACACACACAGACATACTACATAGATATTCATAACTACATACAGCCATACACATCCATACATACGTACAGACACACACATACATACTACACAGATATTCATAACTACATACAGCCATACACATCCATACATACGTACAGACACACACATACATACTACATACATATTCATTACTACATACAGCCATACACATCCATGCATACGTACAGACACACACATACATACTACACAGATATTCATAACTACATACAGCCATACACATCCATGCATACGTACAGACACACACATACATACTACATAGATATTCATAACTACATACAGCCATACACATCCATGCATACGTACAGACACACACATACATACTACATACATATTCATTACTACATACAGCCATACACATCCATGCATACGTACAGACACACACATACATACTACACAGATATTCATAACTACATACAGCCATACACACCCATACATATGCACAGACACACACATACATACTACACAGATATTCATAACTACACACAGCCATACACATCCATGCATACGTACAGACACACACACATACATACTACATAGATATTCATAACTACATACAGCCATACACATCCATACATACCTACAGACACAGACATACATACTACATAGATATTCATAACTACATACAGCCATACACACCCATGCATACGTACAGACACACAGACATACATACTACATAGATATTCATAACTACATACAGCCATACACTGTCTCAGATACATGCACACTCATGTACATACATTAATTCATACCTACACACTGTGTGTGTGTGTGTGTGTGTATGTGAGAGAGAGAGAGAGAGAGAGAGAGAGAGACGGGGAGAGAGAGAGACAAAGGGAGGGAGAGAGAGAGAGGGGAGGGAGGGAGGGACGGAAAGACCCACACGTACACACAAACAAAGACACCAAACCAGATACACATACCGACACATCGCTGTGTCATATTCACCGACAGAAAATCCACCAGTAAATCGATACACCGCCAAGGAACTCTACTACCGTGCTAATCTCTGGACAGTCCCCAGCCTGGTATTTCTATAGGTGTCACAACGGTCCATAAAAACCAGTTTTAATGGCGATGTTTTTTTTTGTTTTTTTTGTTTTTTGTTTTTTACATACAGAGAATTTTGAGAAGCAATCTGCCCACATACGCCTGATGCGAGAATTCAAAAGAGTTATCTGCCTACATAGGCCTGATGCCCTTTTCACACAAAGAGAATTTAGAGAAGCTATCTGCCTTTACAGACCTGATGCCATTTTTAAACAAAGAGAATTCAATGAAGTTATCTGCCTACAGAGGTTTGATGCCCTTTCTACACAAAGAGAATTTAAAGGAGTTATCTGCCTATATAGACCTGATGCCATTTTTAAACAAAAAGAATTTAAAGAAGTTATCTGCCTACATATGCCTGATGCCCTTTCTACACAAAGAGAACTTGGAGAAGTTATCTGCTTACATAGCCCTGATGACTTTTTCACACAAAGAGAATTTAAAGAAGTTATCTATCTATATACGTCTAAGGCCCTTTTCACACAAAGAGAATTTAAAGAAGTTGTCTGCCTGCATAGGACTGATGTCCTTTGTCACGCAAAGAAAGCTTTGAGAAGTTATCTACCTACGAAGGCCTGATGCCCAATTCACAGCCGACTGCGTAGAGCCATATCGGGGCAATAACCGTTTCAAAACATTAACAATACTTCAACAGGAAAAATAAAAGGAAAAGAAAATTAATAACACACATTAATGCATTCTCGCACACAGTCTAAGGAGATGCCCCTAACGTTGACCAATCCGTCCAATTTGTCACATAGGGGATTTTTTTTAAAATACCCGAATATAAATTTAAACATAACTAAGGACACTAAAACATACATGAAAACGTGCCTGAATTACCTAAAATTGCTTTCACATGTCACATTTCCCTATGGCCAAAAATACACTTAATACATGTACCCAATTAGCCATCCTAAGAAATAGTAGGTAAGACTTTAACAAACACATGCAGGCGAATGGACCAGCAAGGC
>JAPXFY010000013.1:66288666-66296166 GCA_030674185.1 Monoplex corrugatus
CTGATCACCTAAATTACACACAGCTTATCAAATTGTACATGTGACAGTGTCTGATCACCTAAATTACACACAGCTTATCAAATTGTACATGTGACAGTGTCTGATCACCTAAATTACACACAGCTTATCAAATTGTACATGTGACAGTGTCTGATCACCTAAATTACACACAGCTTATCAAATTGTACATGTGACAGTGTCTGATCACCTAAATTACACACAGCTTATCAAATTGTACATGTGACAGTGTCTGATCACCTAAATTACACACAGCTTATCAAATTGTACATGTGACAGTGTCTGATCACCTAAATTACACACAGCTTATCAAATTGTACATGTGACAGTGTCTGATCACCTAAATTACACACAGCTTATCAAATTGTACATGTGACAGTGTCTGATCACCTAAATTACACACAGCTTATCAAATTGTACATGTGACAGTGTCTGATCACCTAAATTACACACAGCTTATCAAATTGTACATGGGACAGTGTCTGATCACCCAAATTACACACAGCTTATCAAATTGTACATGTGACAGTGTCTGATCACCTAAATTACACACAGCTTATCAAATTGTACATGTGACAGTGTCTGATCACCTAAATTACACACAGCTTATCAAATTGTACATGTGACAGTGTCTGATCACCCAAATTACACACAGCTTATCAAATTGTACATGTGACAGTGTCTGATCACCCAAATTACACACAGCTTATCAAATTGTACATGTGACAGTGTCTGATCACCTAAATTACACACAGCTTATCAAATTGTACATGTGACAGTGTCTGATCACCTAAATTACACACAGCTTATCAAATTGTACATGTGACAGTGTCTGATCACCCAAATTACACACAGCTTATCAAATTGTACATGTGACAGTGTCTGATCACCTAAATTACACACAGCTTATCAAATTGTACATGTGACAGTGTCTGATCACCTAAATTACACACAGCTTATCAAATTGTACATGTGACAGTGTCTGATCACCCAAATTACACACAGCTTATCAAATTGTACATGTGACAGTGTCTGATCACCCAAATTACACACAGCTTATCAAATTGTACATGTGACAGTGTCTGATCACCTAAATTACACACAGCTTATCAAATTGTACATGTGACAGTGTCTGATCACCTAAATTACACACAGCTTATCAAATTGTACATGTGACAGTGTCTGATCACCTAAATTACACACAGCTTATCAAATTGTACATGTGACAGTGTCTGATCACCTAAATTACACACAGCTTATCAAATTGTACATGTGACAGTGTCTGATCACCTAAATTACACACAGCTTATCAAATTGTACATGGGACAGTGTCTGATCACCTAAATTACACACAGCTTATCAAATTGTACATGTGACAGTGTCTGATCACCTAAATTACACACAGCTTATCAAATTGTACATGGGACAGTGTCTGATCACCTAAATTACACACAGCTTATCAAATTGTACATGTGACAGTGTCTGATCACCTGAATTACACACAGCTTATCAAATTGTACATGTGACAGTGTCTGATCACCTAAATTACACACAGCTTATCAAATTGTACATGTGACAGTGTCTGATCACCTAAATTACACACAGCTTATCAAATTGTACATGTGACAGTGTCTGATCACCTAAATTACACACAGCTTATCAAATTGTACATGTGACAGTGTCTGATCACCTAAATTACACACAGCTTATCAAATTGTACATGTGACAGTGTCTGATCACCTAAATTACACACAGCTTATCAAATTGTACATGTGACAGTGTCTGATCACCTAAATTACACACAGCTTATCAAATTGTACATGTGACAGTGTCTGATCACCTAAATTACACACAGCTTATCAAATTGTACATGTGACAGTGTCTGATCACCTAAATTACACACAGCTTATCAAATTGTACATGTGACAGTGTCTGATCACCTAAATTACACACAGCTTATCAAATTGTACATGGGACAGTGTCTGATCACCTAAATTACACACAGCTTATCAAATTGTACATGTGACAGTGTCTGATCACCTAAATTACACACAGCTTATCAAATTGTACATGTGACAGTGTCTGATCACCCAAATTACACACAGCTTATCAAATTGTACATGTGACAGTGTCTGATCACCTAAATTACACACAGCTTATCAAATTGTACATGGGACAGTGTCTGATCACCTAAATTACACACAGCTTATCAAATTGTACATGGGACAGTGTCTGATCACCTAAATTACACACAGCTTATCAAATTGTACATGGGACAGTGTCTGATCACCTAAATTACACACAGCTTATCAAATTGTACATGTGACAGTGTCTGATCACCTAAATTACACACAGCTTATCAAATTGTACATGTGACAGTGTCTGATCACCTAAATTACACACAGCTTATCAAATTGTACATGGGACAGTGTCTGATCACCTAAATTACACACAGCTTATCAAATTGTACATGTGACAGTGTCTGATCACCTAAATTACACACAGCTTATCAAATTGTACATGTGACAGTGTCTGATCACCTAAATTACACACAGCTTATCAAATTGTACATGTGACAGTGTCTGATCACCTAAATTACACACAGCTTATCAAATTGTACATGGGACAGTGTCTGATCACCTAAATTACACACAGCTTATCAAATTGTACATGTGACAGTGTCTGATCACCTAAATTACACACAGCTTATCAAATTGTACATGGGACAGTGTCTGATCACCTAAATTACACACAGCTTATCAAATTGTACATGTGACAGTGTCTGATCACCTAAATTACACACAGCTTATCAAATTGTACATGTGACAGTGTCTGATCACCTAAATTACACACAGCTTATCAAATTGTACATGTGACAGTGTCTGATCACCTAAATTACACACAGCTTATCAAATTGTACATGTGACAGTGTCTGATCACCTAAATTACACACAGCTTATCAAATTGTACATGTGACAGTGTCTGATCACCTAAATTACACACAGCTTATCAAATTGTACATGGGACAGTGTCTGATCACCTAAATTACACACAGCTTATCAAATTGTACATGTGACAGTGTCTGATCACCTAAATTACACACAGCTTATCAAATTGTACATGTGACAGTGTCTGATCACCTAAATTACACACAGCTTATCAAATTGTACATGTGACAGTGTCTGATCACCTAAATTACACACAGCTTATCAAATTGTACATGTGACAGTGTCTGATCACCTAAATTACACACAGCTTATCAAATTGTACATGTGACAGTGTCTGATCACCTAAATTACACACAGCTTATCAAATTGTACATGTGACAGTGTCTGATCACCTAAATTACACACAGCTTATCAAATTGTACATGTGACAGTGTCTGATCACCTAAATTACACACAGCTTATCAAATTGTACATGGGACAGTGTCTGATCACCTAAATTACACACAGCTTATCAAATTGTACATGTGACAGTGTCTGATCACCTAAATTACACACAGCTTATCAAATTGTACATGTGACAGTGTCTGATCACCTAAATTACACACAGCTTATCAAATTGTACATGTGACAGTGTCTGATCACCTAAATTACACACAGCTTATCAAATTGTACATGGGACAGTGTCTGATCACCTAAATTACACACAGCTTATCAAATTGTACATGTGACAGTGTCTGATCACCTAAATTACACACAGCTTATCAAATTGTACATGGGACAGTGTCTGATCACCTAAATTACACACAGCTTATCAAATTGTACATGGGACAGTGTCTGATCACCTAAATTACACACAGCTTATCAAATTGTACATGGGACAGTGTCTGATCACCTAAATTACACACAGCTTATCAAATTGTACATGTGACAGTGTCTGATCACCTAAATTACACACAGCTTATCAAATTGTACATGGGACAGTGTCTGATCACCTAAATTACACACAGCTTATCAAATTGTACATGGGACAGTGTCTGATCACCTAAATTACACACAGCTTATCAAATTGTACATGGGACAGTGTCTGATCACCTAAATTACACACAGCTTATCAAATTGTACATTGGACAGTGTCTGATCACCTAAATTACACACAGCTTATCAAATTGTACATGTGACAGTGTCTGATCACCTAAATTACACACAGCTTATCAAATTGTACATGTGGACAGTGTCTGATCACCTAAATTACACACAGCTTATCAAATTGTACATGTGACAGTGTCTGATCACCTAAATTACACACAGCTTATCAAATTGTACATGTGACAGTGTCTGATCACCTAAATTACACACAGCTTATCAAATTGTACATGGGACAGTGTCTGATCACCTAAATTACACACAGCTTATCAAATTGTACATGTGACAGTGTCTGATCACCTAAATTACACACAGCTTATCAAATTGTACATGGGACAGTGTCTGATCACCTAAATTACACACAGCTTATCAAATTGTACATGGACAGTGTCTGATCACCTAAATTACACACAGCTTATCAAATTGTACATGTGACAGTGTCTGATCACCTAAATTACACACAGCTTATCAAATTGTACATGTGACAGTGTCTGATCACCTAAATTACACACAGCTTATCAAATTGTACATGTGACAGTGTCTGATCACCTAAATTACACACAGCTTATCAAATTGTACATGGGACAGTGTCTGATCACCTAAATTACACACAGCTTATCAAATTGTACATGTGACAGTGTCTGATCACCTAAATTACACACAGCTTATCAAATTGTACATGGGACAGTGTCTGATCACCTAAATTACACACAGCTTATCAAATTGTACATGGGACAGTGTCTGATCACCTAAATTACACACAGCTTATCAAATTGTACATGTGACAGTGTCTGATCACCTAAATTACACACAGCTTATCAAATTGTACATGTGACAGTGTCTGATCACCTAAATTACACACAGCTTATCAAATTGTACATGTGACAGTGTCTGATCACCTAAATTACACACAGCTTATCAAATTGTACATGGGACAGTGTCTGATCACCTAAATTACACACAGCTTATCAAATTGTACATGGGACAGTGTCTGATCACCTAAATTACACACAGCTTATCAAATTGTACATGGGACAGTGTCTGATCACCTAAATTACACACAGCTTATCAAATTGTACATGGGACAGTGTCTGATCACCTAAATTACACACAGCTTATCAAATTGTACATGTGACAGTGTCTGATCACCTAAATTACACACAGCTTATCAAATTGTACATGTGACAGTGTCTGATCACCTAAATTACACACAGCTTATCAAATTGTACATGTGACAGTGTCTGATCACCTAAATTACACACAGCTTATCAAATTGTACATGTGACAGTGTCTGATCACCTAAATTACACACAGCTTATCAAATTGTACATGTGACAGTGTCTGATCACCTAAATTACACACAGCTTATCAAATTGTACATGTGACAGTGTCTGATCACCTAAATTACACACAGCTTATCAAATTGTACATGTGACAGTGTCTGATCACCTAAATTACACACAGCTTATCAAATTGTACATGGGGACAGTGTCTGATCACCTAAATTACACACAGCTTATCAAATTGTACATGGACAGTGTCTGATCACCTAAATTACACACAGCTTATCAAATTGTACATGGGACAGTGTCTGATCACCTAAATTACACACAGCTTATCAAATTGTACATGGGACAGTGTCTGATCACCTAAATTACACACAGCTTATCAAATTGTACATGTGACAGTGTCTGATCACCTAAATTACACACAGCTTATCAAATTGTACATGTGACAGTGTCTGATCACCTAAATTACACACAGCTTATCAAATTGTACATGTGACAGTGTCTGATCACCTAAATTACACACAGCTTATCAAATTGTACATGTGACAGTGTCTGATCACCTAAATTACACACAGCTATATCAAATTGTACATGTGACAGTGTCTTGATCACCTAAATTACACCACAAGCATTATCAAATTGTACATGGAGGACAGTGTCTGATCACCTAAATTACACACAGCTTATCAAATTGTACATGTGACAGTGTCTGATCACCTAAATTACACAAAACTTAATTAACTGTACATGTAACAGTGTCTTTGTATCAAAAGAGTCGTATACAAAAAATAGGAAATGACAAAAAAGATTTATACGAAATTTTATGAGGGAAGATAGATTAGAACACCTGGTCGCAACAGGAAAGCTGGAGGGAAAAAGAGCATCAGGTAGACCCAGGGAGAAAATATTGGACGGACTTGCAGAATGGTTGAGGACAGGGTGGATGAGAGAAGTACGTGCAGCGACAAGGGATAGATTCATGAGGAGGGACATGATCGCCAACGCCATGCGGCAGGGCACATGATGATGATGATGATGATGATGATGATGATGATGATGATGATGATGATGATGATGATGGTGAATAGTTTGCGTTTGTTTATGTAGGATGGTGTTTTTTTCCCCACCAAAATCCGCTGACTGAATGATCAACTGCGAATCACTGTGAATTGTTCAAACGCTAAACCCCAAGTTCATCTGAATTTACTGCGCATTGCATATAATCAGACCTTTTAGCGGACTACTCCAGTTGACAACATTCCGCTACACTGTTGCACATTCTACCCAAATTGCTGAAACTTTACTTGTCTTTTTATCGGTTTAGTTGATGTTGACAAGAAACACAACGAGGGTGCTGGATGGAATGGGCCCGGGGCATCAATGCCTCGCCACTCTCCGGACGATCACCTCCCAAGCTCCCGACGCCGCTTGATAGTCATTTCATCAAGCAAAGGGGGGAGCTGTCCATGCGTTGCATGACCCATTCGGACCCAGTCTTCAGTTACCTTGTCTGCAAACCGAATTGCAAGGTAGGGAGATGACAAACCTCGGGACATAGCCACATAACGTGCAGCATCCAGGTCCAGCCACGCCACCGGACCAAGAGAGAATGGAAAATCCCTCTCTCACCCCACTCCGGTCTTCATCCCTCTTTCGGGGCAGTCCGCCCTACCACCGGCTCGCATAGCTGCCAGCTCCTTTCCTCTTACCAAGACACAGACAGACGACAGACAGACAGAGGAGTTATGAAAAACTGCTTACCGTAAAGTTCCGGCTTTTGGGCGCACCGGTATATAAGACGCACCCACTAAATTATACAAAAATCTTAACTATATTCACACATAAGCCGCACTGGTTTATAAGCCGCACTGGTTTATAAGCCGCACTGGTTTATAAGCCGCACTGGTTTATAAGCCGCACTGGTTTATAAGCCGCACTTTTGCAATGGCCAGGCCAGGTCGATCGCCTTCAACTTGAAGGCTGCTTCGTAGGCATTACGTCGCGTTTTCGGCGTGATGAGGGTGTACGCTTGAGCAGAGTAGATCTGAATACTGATCCGTATGCTTCAATGTGTGCGGATTTGATTTAAAAACCTAAACAGT
>JAPXFY010000013.1:66303666-66306166 GCA_030674185.1 Monoplex corrugatus
GCTCTCCACGCACACTTTGCTACCAAGGACAGGGGGAACAAGAAAGGTGTAAGTGGAAGAAGGGAATGTGCTGTTGGCAAACTGCTTCTGCATTGGGAAGTATGATGAGCCAACCGTTCTTGAAGTTCTCTGCTCATCTGTACGTCATGCCGAGCATTCACAAACTAGTCATAATGGAGATGCATAGACTGTCTGTTTGTACGTCTCTCTGTCTGTCTGTTTATCTAGCAATGCATGTATCTCTCTGTCTATGTATGTACCTCTCTATCTAAATAAATATATGAAATATCTGTACCTATATTCATATTTCATATGTATGTATATACATATGTACTCTGTGTGTGTGTGTGTGTGTGTGTGTGTGTGTGTGTGTGTGTGTGTGTGTGTGTGTGTGTGTGTGTGTGTGTGTGTGTGTGTGTGTGTGTGTGTGTGGATAGACAAATTAGATAGATAGGCTAGATAGAGAGATAGATAGACAGACAGACAGATGGATGGATAGACAGAAAGACAGGCAGTCAGACAGACAGGCGGAGAGACAGATATATATACATAAATAAATATATACATATACAGACAGACTGACAGACAGATAGATAAAGATAGATAGACACAGTTGGACAGATAGATAGATAGATAGATAGATAGATGGATAGATAGATAGATAGATAGGTAGATAGATAGATAGATAGACAGACAGACAGACAGGCAGTCAGACATATACACAGATAGATAGATAGACAGACAGACAGACAGACAGACAAAGGAACATGACCTCACGTAGGGCAGAAGAAATGCTAAGGGCATCACTGGTAACACAACACCACATAAGCAGCATCACAATGTTCCCCAGTAAAGCGAGGAATGCTCTCCACGCACACTTTACTACCAAGGACAGGGGGGAACAAGGAAGGTGTAAGTGGAAGAAGGGAATGTACTGATGGCAAATTGCTTCTGCATTAGGAAGTATGATGAGCCGACCGTTCTTGAAGTTCTCTGCTCATCTGTACGGCATGCCGTGCGTATACAAACTTGTCATAATGGAGATGCATAGACTGTCTGTCTATATGTCTCTCTGTCTATCTGTTTATCTAGCTGTGTATGTATCTCTCTATCTATGTATCTATCCATGTATCTCTATATCTATCCATGTATCTATGTATCTATCAATGTATCTATCTATCTATATATCTGTGTATCTCTATCTATCTCACTCTCTCTGTCTCTCTTTCTGTGTATCTATCGAAAATAAATGAAATATGTATCTATATTCACATATCATATGTATGTATATGCATATATGCATGTGTGCGCTCTGTAATATATACATATACATATATATCCGCGCACGCGTGTGTGTGTATAGGCAGATTAGATAGGCTATAGATAGATTAGACAGATAGCCTAGATAGATAGACAGATAGAGAGAGAGACAGGGACAGACAGACAGACAGACAGATAGAAAGATAGATAGATAGACAGATAGACAGACAGATATACAGATAGATCGATAGATAGATAGATAGACAGATAAATAGATAGATAGATAGATAGATAGATAGACAGATAAATAGAAGTCATGTATGCAGATATATATGCATATGTGTACAGACCGTGATAATACACAGATGGATGGACTAACAGATCTATAGACAAATAGATTGATACAATGTACATAAATGTGTATGTATGTACACTTCTACCCGCGCAAGCCTCGATAGATCATCTGGTTAAATGTGGGGTTCACATGCCAATGGGGGCGGGGTTGGGGGGGTTGGGTTTACACCAGGGGAGCAATTCATGGACAAAACAGGCCTTCTTACTGTCTACCTGGATATTAAGTATTGTCGTTGTGGTAGTGTCCCCTTTAAGATGTCTGTTCCCGTCAGCCATATTATTTAAGACATGTACTGACATAAAACTGAATGAAAGCAATCAGTATGAACTGTGCGCTCGCATTTTTGAAAAAAAAAAAATCTTGCCTGTCTAACACAAGACTGTCATGCAACTGTCTAAGAGGTTGGTATTAAAACATAAGGGCACAGGATTTATTTATTATCTCCCGTTCTGTCTAGTTCAGCTCGTCCTTCCGTCACTCAGTGAGAGAGAGAAAACGTGGTGTGTGTGTGTGTGTGTGTGTGTGTGTGTGTGTGTGTGTGTGTGTGTGTGTGTGTGTGTGTGTGTGTGTGTGTGTGTGTGTGTGTGTGTGTGTGTGTGTGGGTGTGTCTGTGTGTGTGTGTAAGTGAGAGAGACAGATAGATAGATAGATAGATAGATAGATAGATAGATAGATAGATAGATAGATAGATAGATAGATAGATAGATAGATAAATAAATAGATAGATAGATAGATAGATAGATAGAGAGATAGAGAGAAAGGGACAGAGACAAATTATATGAAATGAAGCTTTATTCCAATTTTATAGATATTGACACACAGATTAACTTACATATCCGGCCACTGCTAATCTACTCACATCATCAAAACGACAGGAGAGAGAGA
>JAPXFY010000013.1:66316166-66321166 GCA_030674185.1 Monoplex corrugatus
CCCTATCCACCAGCGTCCTGCAGAAAGCTGTTGATAGGGTAAGGGAGTATTAGGGTTAAGGTTTTGTTTTGCTAGCACGTTTGACAATGCAGGATGCTGGTGGACAGGGTCATCATCATCATCAGGTGCCCTGCCGCATGGCGTTGGTGATCATGGACTTCCATCTGTCTCTATCTCTCGTTGCCACCAGCATTTCTCCTACCCCTCTCGCCCCCAGCCACTCTGCAAGTCCGTCCAGCATTTTCTCCCTGGGTCTACCCTGTGCTCTCTTTCCATCCAGCTTTCCCATAGTGATCAAGTGCTCCAAATCCCACTTCCTCATAAAATGGTCTGTAAATGTTGCCTGTCTTTTCCTAATCTTCCTTATGAGTGATCGACTTGTGTCTGCCTCCATCAAGACTGTCTCATTTGTTTTCTTTGCTGTCCATGGAACTCTCAACATTCTTCTTAGAAACCACATCTCGGCTGCCTCAATCTTGTTCTGCCTTTGTTTGTTGACTGTCCACGCCTCACATCCGTACAACAGTATTGGTTCTATATAACATTCAAGAACTCTCTTCCTGATGTTAATTGATAGGCATTTGTTGGTAAGAATGCCTGTCATCTTCCCGAATGCTGTTTTGGCTTGGCCGATTCTGCCGGCTATTTCTGATGTGCATCTGCCGTCTGATGAAATGATCATTCCCAGGTATTTGAATTCATCAACCTGTGTCAAGGTTGTGCCATTTGCTGTTACTTTGCATGAGGGGATTTCATGTTTTTTACTGATCACCATGACTTCAGTCTTCCTGCTGTTTAGTTCCAGCCCCTTACCTTTGCTTTCTATTTCTAGTATATTCACAAGGTTTTGTAGGTCCCTTTCCCTTTCTGCAATTAGAACGGTGTCATCTGCGTATCGAATGTTGTTTATCATTTTCCCTCCAACCTTTAATCCAGGGTCTTCTTCGAGGTTTCTCATGATGTTTTCGCTGTAAAGTGAAAACAGATTTGGTGAAAAAAACACAACCCTGTCTGATTCCTCTTTTGATGTTTTGGAAAGAGCTTACATTGTTTTCTATTCTCATTGGAGCTGTT
Organism: Monoplex corrugatus; assembly: GCA_030674185.1. Classification (NCBI taxonomy): domain Eukaryota; kingdom Metazoa; phylum Mollusca; class Gastropoda; order Littorinimorpha; family Ranellidae; genus Monoplex; species Monoplex corrugatus. The sequence goes on from JAPXFY010000013.1 coordinate 66,317,241, forward strand.
TGTTCCCAGTACATATTTCTGATTATTGGTAGATCTTTTCCATCAACATAGAGCCTCTCCAGTTGGTTGATCAATTCATCATGTCTTACCCGATCAAAAGCCTTGGTGTAGTCAACAAAGCATAAATACAAATATTTATTCATCTCATTTGACCTCTCTATATAGTTCTTAGGATGTATATGGCATTAATAGTTCCTTTCCCCTCCACAAATCCACACTGTTCTTCTGCTATTTCTCTTTTGATTCTATTCCTTGTCCTCATGATGATTATTCTTAACAGGATTTTTGTTACATGACTCATCAAACTGATTGTGCGATGGAGTTCGTATTCTATAGCCCCTGTCTTCTTTGGAAGTGCAATGAAAATTGATTTTGACATATCTTTGTGGATTTTCCAGTGTCGTAAATTTCATTTAGGAGGACTTATTTTTTCTATGCCAAATTCCTCCAGGGCTTCAATCATCTCTGTAGTAATGTTGTCTGGTCCTGAGGCTTTTCCTGGTTTCATCTTTTTCAGTGCCGCTCTAACTTCATCTTTCATTATTGGTGGTCCTTCAAAGTTCTTTTTTATAATGTGTTCTTCGTTTCTGTCATCCTCAAAAAGGTCTTTAATTTAATGTACTCTCCCCATCTATCTAATATTTTGTCCTTTTCCATGATGAGCGTGCCATCTTTCGATTTCAAGCACCCAGTTGATGTGCATTTTTTTTTCTGTGGACAATTTCTTCCATTCGTCTGTACATATCCTGACGATCAGGGTACGGGGGTCAAAAGGTCATAGAAAATGCGACTTCATGCGTTTTCAATTATGGACAGCTACACAGAACGTGATGATTGAAAAAACAAAAATATCTGTACAGCTTTACAAATCGACCGTATTTTCTTTTACGTGCCAACTTTTGTGTGTGTGTCGTGCCTTGATATGGGTTTCTCGATTATCTCTTTGTCAGCGTGAACTTTTACTGTGTCGTCATTCTGTTTTCTGCTCCACCTTTGACTTCAATATAAAAATAAAATTTCTGTCGTTGTAACGATCTGCTTTGCTGTTTGAGTCACGAAGCTCTCTCTATCTCTCTCTCTCTCTCTCTCTCTCTTTTTTTTTTTCTTTTTTTTTTTTTTTTTTTTCTTTCTTTCTTTCTTTCTTTCTTTCTTTCTTCCTTCTTCTTCTTCTTCTTCTTCTCTCTGTGTCTCTCTCAGCCTGTCTTTTTCAACTCTCTCTCTCTCTCTCTCCCCGTCTCTTTCAACTCTCTCTCTCTCTCTCTCTGTCTCTCTATCTCTCCCCTCCCGCTCCCTCTCTCTACCTCTGTCTTTCCCAACTCTCTATCTCTCTCTCTCTCTCTCTCTGTTGTCTGCCTATCTGTATGTCTGTCTCTCTTCGTGTCTCTGTCTACCTCAATCTCTTTCTCTAAAAAATAATTCATTTGGACAATTATCTGAACAAATGAACATGGGTAAAAATAAGGTAATTGAAGTAGTGTGTGTGTGTTTGTGTGTGTGTGAGAGAGAGAGAGAGGGGGGGAGAGTGAGAGGGAGAGAGAGAGTGAGAAGGAGAGAGAGAGTGAGAAGGAGAGAGAGTGAGAAGGAGAGAGAGAGTAAGAAGGAGAGAGAGAGAGTAAGAAGGAGAGAGAGAGAGAGAGAGAGAGAGAGAGAGAGAGAGAGAGAGAGAGAGAGAGAGAGAGAGAGAGAGAGAGAGAGAGAGAGAGAGAGAGAAACCGAAGAAGAAGAAGAAATACGGGAAGCAACCATTTGGGGGTTCAATCAAGAAAATAAAAAAATAAAAATAAAGCAAAAAACGCAAACAAATATTTCAAAAAGCATATTTCATCGGATATTTTTGTGAGGCATGTCACATCCTTCCGAACATGAAAAAAAAAAGACAAATAAAAAAAAAGTGCATGCACACGAAGACAATTCACAAGAACTGATATCATAGAGTTAAATAAACTCAAACGAATTTATTCTTGTTCCTATCACATCCATTTCAGTTTGTAAATGTCAGTGGTCCTTCAAATAGATCAAGCCACATTTAAAAAGGGCGTAAAATGTTTGTCATTTAACTGACATGTAACAGATTTGGTCAATACATTCCTTTGCAAAACTTGTGATATATTTGATGCTGTGTCACGGTGTAGTAAAGTTACCCAATATAGCTCCAAACTATGATCATAGTTTACAAGTTTTATCAAGAAACATCACGAGGGCGCGGATGGGACCCAGAGCACCAATGCCTCGCCATTCTCCGGACAATTACCTCCCAAGCTCCCAACGCCATTCGATAGTTATTTCATCAAGCAAAGGGGGGCTGTCCATGCGTTGCGTGACCCATTCGGACCCAGTCATCAGTTATTGTCTACAAACCGAACGGCAAGGTAGGGAGAGAATAAACCCCGGGACATAGCCACACAACGCGCACCAACCAGGTCCAGCCCAGCCTCAGGACCAAGAGAGAATGGAAGACCCCTCTCTGTCGCCCCACTCTGGTCTTCGTTTCAATTTTGGGCAGCCCGCCCTGCCACCAGCTCGCATAGCTGCCAGCTCCTTTCCCCTCACTACAGTCTCGACAGTTAGCAGTCTGAAGCTCCCAACATCAACTTACTTCAACCACAGGGGTTGTTTGAACGGCCGCAAAAGTGGCCAGGCATGACGCTCCAGACACAATCCATGTTGCTGTTCAGTAAGATCTTGCATGCCCAGAAATGGATCCCAAGTTTGCCGTCTTTCCACTCAGCCAGCACGTCTTTCACTGCAATCATCAGGCTTGATTCCGTGAAGTCAGTCGCCAAGCCACACGCCGAAGTTAACAAGAAACATCACGCAGACGTGGATGGAACCCAAAGTAAATATTTGTTGTTTCACTGACACATAATAAGTGTGGTCAAATACAGTCCTTTGCAAAACCTGTGATGTAATCGGTGCTGCGTCATGGTGTAGTGAAGTTACCCCAGTAAAACTGCTGGCTAATGTTCAAATGTTTAAATGGTGCCTGGTAGGCATTATTTTTCTTCATAATGTCGATACACTTGTAAAAATCCTTTAGCATATTCATCGAATATTTCATTCACTTGATCCGCTTATGCAACATATAATTTGTTATTTTTTAATTGAATGGAATGAACTTTTAATTCAAAACGAACGAAACACCAGCCAATGATCAAAAGAAACACACAAATAGAATACTCAAGCAGAAGACATCAATCTCATCTGAATACAATTGTCTTTATATGCCTGTGCTTGTATCCTCAAACCCAATCTAAAGTCAGCAGTTTGTTCACTGCACTCATTACACTCCAAAAACCCCAAACATGTTCCATCCAAATAGGCCAGCAACTGAGCCTGCGCCTAACCCTATAAGCTGCCAAGTCTTGTTCAAAACCTTGAAATGGGGAGGCTTGTTCATTGCAATCGGACAATTCCATCTGCGCTCCACACAAATTTGACTGTGCTAGCAAGTTATTGTTATTGTTTTTTTTTCTTTTCTTTTCTTTTTTGTTTAAAGCCCAGCCGACTGCGTAGAGACATGTTAGGGCTAGAACTGTCTCAAATCAAACTATACCAACTGGGGAAAAAAGAAAAGTAAGTACACATATCAATGCATTCGCCCACATAATCTCAGGACATGCCCCTGGCGTTGACCACTCCGTCCAATTTATCACATGCGATTTTTAAAAAAAACACCATACCTGAATAGAAATGTAAACATAACGAAGGACACTAACATATACATAAAAACGGGCCTAAATTACCTAAAACTAGTTCTGCATATATCGTTTCCCTAGAGTCAAAAATATACCAGAAGAATCTCTTACCCACTGGACGAGGCGGCAGGGAAGTTTTTAGTCCCGTTTTTATTATCCATTGTTTGGTGTCTGTGGTTTGTCTGTGACCGTGCGTTCGCGCTTGACAAAGGCTAGTTGGCCGAAAATTTG
>JAPXFY010000013.1:66328666-66338666 GCA_030674185.1 Monoplex corrugatus
AAAGGAATGAGAGTTCAGACTTCAGGTGATTTATGCCAGTCTGACAAGCACAAACAAAATTCAACCCAAAGTTTGACATAAATCTAGGATTTCTCCTCGAGAATTTTCAGACATTCACACCAAAAGTGTCATGCAGACCAGGAGAGTCGGAGATTGAAGGAGAGATAGGGGGGAGAGAGTGAGAGAGGGGGAGAAAGAGAGAGAGGAGACATAGAGAGAGGGGGGAGAGAGAGGAGATAGAGAGAGGAGAGAGAGAGGGGGGAGGGGGAGAGAGAGAGACAGAGATAGAAGGAGAGAGAATGAGAAGGAGACAGTGAGAGAGAAAGAGAGAGTGAGAGAAAGAAAAAGAAATGTGGGGAAAAGAGAGAGAGACGAAGGGAGAGATAGACACAGAGAGAGACAGGGAGAGAAAGAGAGACTAAGAGAGAAAGAGAAATTGAGAAAGCGAGGGAGACAGCGAGACAGATAGCGAGAGAGAGAGAGACAGACAGACAGACAGACAGAGACAGACAGATAGAGAGAGTAGCAGACAGAAGTACAGCAACACTTACAGGAACAGAGACAGACTGGCAGAGAAACAGAAACAGAAAAACAGATGTGGAAGAGAGAGAGACAGAGACAAACAGACAGACAGACAGACAGAGAAAGAGAGAGACGAGAGATACAGACAGACAGACAGACAGAGACCGAGAAAGACAGACAGACAGAGACGTTGAGAGACAGAAACCGATAGACAAGAGACCGAGAGACAGAAACATACAGAACTAGAAAGAGGGAGAGAGAGAGAGAGAGAGAGAAGAAAAAAAAGAGAGAGAGAGAGAGAGAGAGAGAGAGATACGCAGACAGAAGTATACAGTACAGCAACGCTTAGCAGCCAGGGCAGACTGCCTCAGCTTTTCATAGCCCTCCATCTTCACTGGTCTTGTTTTCGTGGAGGGCCAGACGGTAAGCGAGGCGTTAGTATCACGAGTGCTGTTGCATAAACCTCCCATCTACAAAGTGGCCTCTCCTTGATCGATAAGCGAGGATAGCGAAGATTAATGACCAAGTTTACAGTTCGCTCCAGAGGGCGATTCATCCATCGCACTCGGACAATTCCATATGTGCTCACCCTCCCCCTCCCCCTCCCCCCAAATCTGTTAGTAAATTTATCTGGAAGGCTCTCGGAGCCTAGCCAGAAGAAACCTCCTATGGCTTGGAAAAAGTTATTGATATTGTTACTTTTTCTGTTTAATCGACTGCTGTAAAGCTATTTCGGGACTATATAACCATTTCGATACACGCACAATACTTCAACAGGAAAAAGAAAAATAGAAAAAGAAAATTAAGAACAAATTTCATTGCATTCGCGCACATAATCTAAGGATATACCCCTGGCGTTGACCGTTCCGTCCAATTTATCACACAAGGGATTTACAAACCATACCTGAATACAAATTTAAACACGACTAAAGACACTAAAACATATATAAAAAAAAAGGCGTAAATACATAAAATCGCTTCCGCATATCTCAATACCCCAAAACTAAAAATGCACTTAATACATGTACCCAATTATCAATCCTAAGAGAAGGTATGTAAGACTTTATTGAACACATACAGGCGAATGGACCAGCAAAGCAGAAAATGATACGAAGAAATGACAGAAGGCAAAAGAACAAGACAAAAACAAAGAGAGTGACAGAAAAGAGGAAATTTCTAGCACAGAATTTCCAGAAGGCGGAGATACTATTCATACTGAAAAAGCCTCCAGCATCCCCACAGCTGGAAGGCAGGGGAGTGGGGAAGAGACTAGAAGTGATCCATGAAACACCAAGCTGACATCACCAGTTTCAGTTTCTCATAATGACGTCTCCACACTCGGAATGAATTCCATATGCACTGATGTCACAGATGCCATGTGCATGGTGATCATGGCACAAGCCTTCAGAATGAAAAAAAGATTAAGATGGGAAGCCAACAGGCCAGTCCTTTAATGTTCCGGGCTGGGATTGAACTCGAGATATCAGATCTTTTGAGTCCAGGATTCTCTCTCAAAAGAACCATCCAACCAAAGCAAATAATGTGCATCGATCGGGACATGAGCTCAGGTCATCTGCGTGGTAGATGAATATTCTACCATTAGATCACCATGGGTGACTGAGAGAAGAGATAACAGAGCGCACACACACACACACACACACACACACACACACACACACACACACACACACACACACACACACACACACACACACACATACGCACACACCAATCTGTTAACCTATCAATCTATAAATTTAAAAAAGAAATTCCACAAGTGCATGTTGTTTTCCAACATTTCGGCCTCTGGCCTTCCTCAGGGTAAAATCGCCCTACCAAAGGAATAAATATTCATTCACTATAATGTGCTCTAATGACGACGATGTTGATGACAAGAACAAGCACACAACAACAACAACAACAACAACGACACCAATTCCATATATGTAGCGTACAGAGTCCATGGTTGTCAGTACATGTGATAGCCGTCTCAATAAACGTGGGCAATCAACAACCATTCAGACCTTTGTCCCCTTGGACAGAGAAAGAGAGAGACAGATGGAGAGGGAGAGAGAGAGAGAGAGAGAGAGAGAGAGAGAGAGAGAGAGAGAGAGAGAGAGAGAGAAGAGACACACAGAGAGAAAGAGAGAGATAAAGAAAAAGAGAGAGAAACAGACAGAGATAGATAGATAGAGGACAGAGAGAGAGAGAGAGAGAGAGAGAGAGAGAATACACAGAGATAGAGGACAGAGAGAGAGAATAGACAGAGAGATAGAGGACAGAGACAGAAAGATAGAGGACAGAGACAGAGAGAGAGAGGACACAGAGAGAGAGAGAGACGGAGAGAGAGAGAGACAGACAGACAGAGCGAGAGAGATAAGAAGAAGAAGAAAGAGAGAACAGAGGCACGGGAGAGACAGGACAGAGAGACAGAGAGAAAGACAGAGACAGAGAGAGAGACAGAGGCAGAGAGAGAGGGAGAAAAAGAGGAAGAAAGAGAGAACAGAGACACAAGAGAGAGAGAGAAAGAGACAGACAGAGAAAGAGGAGAGAGAGAGAGAGAGAAAGAGAGAGAGAAAGAGAAAAAGAATGGGAGTGTGTATGTGTGTGTGGAAGGGGGTATTATGCATGTCTGGTCAGTGTCGTTATGTATTCCCATGTGAGTCGCTAATCAACGCCCACTGGTGGGCTGCTGTCTTTCTACTACGCGCCCACACATACACATACAGACAAAGACCCACACGTAAACAAATACCACACACACACACTCATAACACGTAAACACGTAGAGAGAGAGAGAGAGAGAGAGAGAGAGAGAGAGAGAGAGATGTTGGAACACAGACTAGGACAGTATATATTTAAATAATAAAAGGGGAAACAAAGAAATAATAAGTCAACAATTTTTCTGTCAGTACTTACACACACACAACACAACACACACACAACACACACACACACACACACACACACACACACACACACACACACACTCTCTCTCTCTCTCTCTCTCTGTCACATACTGTTACACACACACACACACACACACACACACACACACACACACACACACACACACACACACACACACTCACACACACGTACTCTCTCTCTCTTTCTCTCTCTGTCACATACTCTTAAACACATACACACGCACACACACACACACGTTCTCTCTTTCTCTCTCTCCCACCTCCCCCCCCCCTCTCTCTCTCTCTTCCTCCCTCTCATATCATTTTTTTTCAAAAACACAACTGAGTACAAGAAGAAGAAGAAGAAGAAGAAAAAAAAGGAAGAAGACAAGAAGATATCGACCACTGTGGCATTTCATGTAAATATCACAGCGTTACTGACTCATCTATACAGACATCAATCACAACCCTCCTGATTTGCAGCTGACGGCGGCTTGTCCCGTAATTTTCCATCATATTATTTCTACACGATTTTTGTTACCGACGATCACGAAAGGTTAGATTATAAGCTGGCCTGAGCTTTCTAGATCTATGTTTTTTGTTTTCTATTTGTCCCTTCTGAAGCTTTACAACAAAAGTCTGTCATTTTGCGTGCCAACACACTGATTTTCCTTGAAAGGAAAGAGACTCCCTTGGTTTGTTTTTTTCTGTGTCTGTGCGTTTCTCTGTCCATTTCTTTTTGTTTGTTTGTTTGTTTCTCTCTCTCTCTCTCTCTCTCTCTCTCTCTCTCTCTCTCTCTCTCTGTCCCTCTCTCTCCACACTGATTTTGCTTGAAAGGAAAGAGACATGCATTTTTTTTTCCTCAGTCTGTGTGTTTGTGTGTGTTTCTCTGCCCATCCCTTTTTGTTTTGACTCTCTCTCTCTCTCTCTCTCTCTCTCTCTCTCTCTCTCTCTCTCTCTCTCTCTCTCTCTCTCTCTCTCTCCTCTCTCGTTGCAACAATGATAGCGTGGGTGGCTGTTATTTTCCTCGTTATGTGATGTTATTTCCTTTTCTTTATTGTTACCACCTTGAAAACACTCAACATGCAGGGAAAGGCAAATTTGGAAAGGGGGGTTATAGCTAAGAACCTGGCTATAGAAAAACGAAATATCATTCCCTCTCTGTCTGTCTGTCTGTCTGTCTATCTGTCTGTCTGTCTGTCTGTCTGTCTGTCTGTCTGTCCTCTCTCTCTCTCTCTCAGTGAACTTAAGCGATCGAAAAACGAAGTATCATTCCCACTCTGTCTGTCTGTCTGTCTGTCTGTCTGTCTGTCTCTCTCTCTCTCAGTGAACCTAAGCGATCGAAAAACGAAGTATCATTCCCACTCTGTCTGTCTGTCTCTCTCTCTCTCTCAGTGAACCTAAGCGATCGAAAAACGAAGTATCATTCCCACTCTGTCTGTCTGTCTGTCTGTCTGTCTCTCTCTCTCAGTGAACCTAAGCGATCGAAGAACGAAGTATCATTCCCACTCTGTCTGTCTGTCTGTCTGTCTCTCTCTCTCTCTCAGTGAACCTAAGCGATCGAAAAACGAAGTATCATTCCCACTCTGTCTGTCTGTCTGTCTGTCTGTCTGTCTGTCTCTCTCTCTCTCTCTCAGTGAACCTAAGCGATCGAAAAACGAAGTATCATTCCCACTCTGTCTGTCTGTCTGTCTGTCTGTCTCTCTCTCTCTCTCTCTCTCTCTCAGTGAACCTAAGCGATCGAAAAACGAAGTATCATTCCCACTCTGTCTGTCTGTCTGTCTGTCTGTCTGTCTGTCTCTCTCTCTCTCTCAGTGAACCTAAGCGATCGAAAAACGAAGTATCATTCCCACTCTGTCTGTCTGTCTGTCTGTCTGTCTGTCTGTCTGTCTGTCTGTCTCTCTCTCTCTCTCTCTCTCTCTCTCTCTCTCTCTCTCTCTCTCTCAGTGAACCTAAGCGATCGAAAAACGAAGTATCATTCCCACTCTGTCTGTCTGTCTGTCTGTCTGTCTCTCTCTCTCTCTCAGTGAACCTAAGCGATCGAAAAACGAAGTATCATTCCCACTCTGTCTGTCTGTCTGTCTGTCTGTCTGTCTCTCTCTCTCTCAGTGAACCTAAGCGATCGAAAAACGAAGTATCATTCCCACTCTGTCTGTCTGTCTGTCTGTCTGTCTGTCTCTCTCTCTCTCTCAGTGAACCTAAGCGATCGAAAAACGAAGTATCATTCCCACTCTGTCTGTCTGTCTGTCTGTCTGTCTGTCTGTCTGTCTGTCTGTCTCTCTCTCTCTCAGTGAACCTAAGCGATCGAAAAACGAAGTATCATTCCCACTCTGTCTGTCTGTCTGTCTGTCTGTCTCTCTCTTTCGCTCCCTCCCTTCCCTGTCTTACATGTGTTTCAAAGCAGTATGAATGCATTTGTTTGCTCTATAATTATATATTGGTTTAAAAATATCACTACCTCTGAAGATTACATATTCTCGGAAGAATGCTATCGTTTTATTTCATTTCTTCCACTGAACGAAGCAGGAAGAGAAGTTCTAGTCTTTTCCTCCTAATTTTTGTATTTGCTGTTCATTCGTTCGTGAGATTATGTTTACGCTAGACAAAGGCCAGCTGGCCGAAAACTTGCGCCTGTCTTGTCTGGTTGCATTACATACGCGTTCTGATTCTATTTTCGTGGGGGGGGGGGGGGGGTTTGCTTCTGTTTTATTTTCTGGTTCCTGTTTTCTTGAACGCAGGCGGTCGCATTTGTTTTTAGATTTCTGTCATCATCATCATCATCAGGTGCTTTGCCGCATGGCGTTGGCGATCATGGACTTCCATCTGTCTCTATCTCTCGTTGCCCCTAGCATCTCCCCCACCCTCCTCGTCCCCAGCCACTCTGCAAGTCCGTCCAGCATCTTCTCCCTGGGTCTACCTGGTGCTCTCTTTCCCTCCAGCTTTCCCGTTGTGACCAGGTGCTCCAAATCCCCCCTTCCTCATAAAATGGCCTATAATTGTTGCCTGTCTTTTCCTAATCTTCCTTATGAGTGATCTACTTGTGTCTGCCTCCATCAAGACTATCTCGTTTGTTTTCTTTGCTGTCCATGGAACTCTCAACATTCTTCTTAGAAACCACATATCTCGGCTGCCTCAATCTTGTTCTGGCTTTGCTTGTTGACTGTCCACGCCTCACATCCGTACAACAATAATGGTTCTATATTTAACATTCAAGAACTCTCTTCCTGATGTTAATTGATAGGCGTTTGTTGGTAATAATGTAGATTTCTGTGCTAGGGCGCAAATATTTTGGCATGAATATGTTGTTCATAAACAAAAGGTGATATTTCCAACAACACTCTTGGCCAAATCTGTCGGCTGGCGATAAAAGTTGACTCCGTATATTTTAATCAATTACAGCAGTGCAAAACCATATATGTCTGATGGATATAGAACGGTTTGTGGCACTACAAATGACCTTGTTTTCTTTACCGTTAGTCTTTTATGTCACTACTCTACTTGCTAACGCTTTTTGCCTGGGTATGGCCTTAGTGGTCACGTGGGCTATAAGCAATATGATTTGGTTTATTGAATGTCTCTGTCTTGCTCCCTCACGCACGCCCAGAGAGTGAAAGAGGGAGGGGGAGTGAGGGCGAGGAAGGGAGAGAGAGGAGAGAAGAGAAGGAAAGGGAAAGAGAGTGGGGGCAGAGAGAGAGAGAGACAGAGAGACAGAGAGACAGAACGAGACAGAGAAAGAGACAGAGACAGAGAGAGAAGGAAGAGACAGAGAGATAGAGAGTGAGACAGAGGAGGGAGAGACAGGGGGAGTGAGGGTGGAAAGAGATATATAGATAGATAGATAGATAGATAGAGACACAGAGAGAGAGAGAGAGATAGCGAGAGAGAGAGAGAGACAGCGAGAGAGAGAGACAGCAGAGAGAGGAGAGAGAGAGGAGAGAAAGAGAGAGAGAGAGAGAGAAAGAGAAAGAGAGAGAGAGAGAGACAGATGGAACAAAATGAGCTTAACTATATTTAACGCAATTCATCCTACCAGATAAAAATTGAACAGTTTGCAAAAAAGAAAAAGAAAAAAAAAAAAGAAAAAAAAAAAGTACAACACAAAACAGCCATGAAATATTGACAACCCCCTCCCCCCCCCCTCAGAACGCCTCTAAACTTTCACCACATATGCGATCAACAATTTGTTTGTCGTCGTTTCTTTCTTTCCTTTTTTTCTCTCTCTCTCTCTCTCTTTCTCGTCTTTCAAGTCAGTAAATATTTCTTTAAAATTCAAACAAGAGAAATTATTTCTCTTGTCTACACATGTATCTTTTGACTACAGGATCCCGACCGGACTTTTTTTTCTTTTTAACACAAATACAATAAAAATCTTATAGCTTATTTTTGAGAAAAACATACATGCAAAACATTGAAACAGGTCATTTATCCCTAAACCAAAACAATTCTTCACAACAGTCTATCAGTGACGGATAAATTTTCTTTTTCTTTTCAAATCAACTAGTTTTCTTATGGTACAAATATATATGTCTGTTCTTTACACCGGATACCTCCTATCAAAAAACTTCATAGATATTTCTCTGGAACCCAAATATTTCCTCAAAAGATCTTGCCACTTAGAAGCAAATGAAAAGACACTTCCTATCAGAACTTCAAAAACCATTTTGTTCAGAACCCAAATATTTCCTCAGAGAGGTTCGCAATTTGAAGCAAATGTATTCATGCACTTCCAAACAACAGCAATCAGATAAGCTAGAGAATGAGAGAGAGAGAGAGAGAGAGAGGAGGGGAGAAAGGGAGGGGAAGAGAGAAGGAGAGAGAAGAGAGTGTGCAGGTGAGACAGAGAGAGAGAGGAGAGAGCGAAAGAGAGAGAGAGACAGAGGGAGAGAGAGACAGAGGGAGAGAGAGAAAGAGAGAGACAGACAGAGCCAGAAACAGCCAGACAGAGACAGAGAGAGACAGAGAGAGAGAGACAGAGGGAGAGAGAGTAAAAAGAGAGAGAGAGACAGACAGAGAGACAGAAGCAGTCAGACAGAGACATAGAGAGACAGAGACAGAGAGACAGAGAGAAGAAAAAAAAAGAAGCAGAAACAGAGAATCACGAATTTTTATGAATCGAATCAGCAGAAACAGAGAGAGAGAGAGAGAGAGAGAGAGACAAACAGACAGACAGACAGACAGACAGAGACACAGACAGAGAGACACAGACAGATTGACAGACAGTCAGAGACACAGAGAGAGATTAGAGGAGATTAGAGACACTGAGAGAAACACAAAATCTTGCCTGTCTCCAGGCTCCCAGTATCTCCTCCACTCGTGCTGACGACATATTTCCACATGTACGCACAGCCCAAACTTCGCTCGCTGTCTTCACGTGGGAGCCCGGCATTGAACTAGGCGGAGGTAATTGAATGGATTAACTAACGAGGCCGAGGAGGAGGACAGACGTGTGTGTGTGTGTGCGTGCGTGCGTGCGTGCGTGCGTGCGTGCGTGTGTGTGTGTGTGTGTGTTTGTGTACGTGTGTGTGTGTGTGTGTGTGTTTTGTGTGTGTGTGTGTGTGTGTGTGTGTGTGTGTGTGTGTGTGTGTGTGTGTGTGTGTGTGTGTGTGTGTGTGTGTGTGTGTGTGTGTGTGTGTGTGTGTGTGTGTGACTGAGTCTGTGTGAAAATCCACCAGAAAGAATGGTTGTGATGAGCGGCCTGAGATGAAAAACACGAACGAACGAACGAACGAACGAACGAACACACACAAACACACACACACACACATACACACACACACACACACACACACACACACACACACTCACACACACACACACACACACACACACACACACACACACACACACATACAAAACCAGACGCTTCTAATGTCTCACAAGAGACGGTATAGAAACAGAAGGTGGGAAGAGAAATAAACACAAGAAAGTGCAGTTTGGAACGTGAAGTTTGGGGGCGAGCGAACGTTCGCCATTTGTACTTTAAGAAAGATAGATAGATAGAGACAGTGAGAGAGAGAGAGAGAGAGAGAGAGAGAGAGAGAGACAGAGAGAGACAGAGACAGAGAGAGACAGACAGACAGACAGACAGTGACGGAGACACAGAGAGAGATAGAGATAGACAGAAAGACAGACAAGGAAACAGAGACAGACAGAGCCAGAAAGAGAGCGAGACAGAGAGAGGGAGACAGACAGACAGAGATTGACACACAAAGAGAGAAATAGAGAGAGACGGGCAGAGTGAGAGAGAGAGAACGAGAAAGACAGAGAGAGAGAGAGAGAAAGAGACATAGAAAGCGAGAGAGAGAGAGACATAGAGAGAGAGAGTGGCAGATACAGAGATAGACAGAGAGAGAGAGAAAGATTGACATACACACACACACATAGCGAGAGAGAGAGAGAAATAGAGAGAGACGGACAAATAGAGACACAGACAGAGACAGAGAGAGGCAATGAGAGGGAAAGAGAGCGAGAGAGAGAGAGAGAGAGAGAGAGAGAGAGATGGATACAGAGACAGAGACAGAGACAGAGACAGAGAAAGCAAGAGATAAAGAGAGAGAGTTACAGAGACA
>JAPXFY010000013.1:66358666-66361166 GCA_030674185.1 Monoplex corrugatus
GCGAGAAGAGAAGAGAGAGAAGGAGCGAGAAAGAGAGAGAGAGAGAGAAAGGGAGCGAGAAAAGAGAGAGAGAAAGGGACGAAAGAGAGAGAAGAGAGAGAAAGGGAGAGAAAAGAGAGAGAGAGAAGGGAGCGAGAAAGAGAGAGAGAGAGAAAGGGAGAGAGACGAAGAGAAGAGGAAAAAGAAGAGAGAAGGGAGCGAGAAAGGAGAGAGAGAAGAGGAAAAGGGAGAAAGGGAGAGGAGGAGAGAAGGGACGAGAGAGAGAAAGGGAGGAAAGAGAGAGGAGAGAGAGGAGAGAGAAAGGGAGGAGAAGAGAGAGAGAAAGGGAGGAGAAAGGAGAGAGAGAAAGGGAGCGAAAAGGAGAAAGGAGAAAAGAGAAGAAGAGAAAAGGGAAGAGAGAAAAGAGGAGAGAGAAAGGGAGGAGAAGGAGAGAGAAAGAGAGAGAAGGAGGAGAAGAGAGAGAGAGAAGAGGAAAGGGAGGAGAAAGGAGAGAGAGAGAGGAGAGAAAGAAAGGGAGCGAGAAAGGGAAAGAGAGAAAGGGAGCGGAGCGAGAAAGAGAGAGACGAGAGAGAGAGAGAAGGGAAGAGAGAAAAGGGAGCGAGAAAGAGAGAGAGAGAGAGAGAAAGGGAGCGAGAAAGAGAGAGAAAGGGAGCGAGAAAGAGAGAGAGAGAGAGAGAAAGGGAGCGAGAAAGAGAGAGAGAGAGAGAGAGAAGGGAGCGAGAAAGGGAGAGAGAAAGGGAGCGAGAAAAGAGAGAGAGAGAGAGAAATGGAGCGAGAAAGAGAGAGAGAGAGAGAGAGAAATGGAGCGAGAAAGAGAGAAGAGAGAGAGAGAAAAGGCGCGAGAAAGGAGGAGAGAGAGAGAGAGAAATGGAGCGAGAAAGAGAGAGAAGGGGAAGAGAGAGAGAGAGAGAGAGAAAGGAGAGGAGAAAAAAAAGAGAGAAAGGGAGCGACAAAGAGAGAGAGAAAGGGAGCGAGCAAAGAGGAGAGAGAAGGGAGGCGAACAAAAGAGAGAGAAAGAGAGAGAAGGGAGCGACAAAGAGAGAGAGAAAGGGAGGCGACAAAGAGAGAGAGAAGAAAGGGAGCGACAAAGAGAGAGAGAAAGGGAGCGCAAGAGAGAGGCGACAAAGAGAGAGAGAAAGGGAGCGACAAAGAGAGAGAGAAAGGGAGCGACAAAGAGAGAGAGAAAGGGAGCGACAAAGGAGAGAGAGAGAGAGAAGGGAGCGAGAAAGAGAGAGAGAGAGAGAAATGGAGCGAGAAAGAGAGAGAGAGAGAGAAATGGAGCGAGAAAGAGAGAGAGAGAGAAATGGAGCGAGAAAGAGAGAGAGAAGAAGAAGAAGAAGTGGAAGAAGAAGAAGACGAAGAAGAAGAAGAAGAAGAAGAACAACAACAACAACAACTACCAGTAAAAGAAGAAGAAGAAGAAGAATTTTTGTTCACTGGGGTATGAAATAAGCAATGAACATCCTTTTCTACAACTACCTCTCGCAAAAAGAGCTACACCACGCATAATTCATACACGATTCAACATGAGGACTTCAACGATGCAAACAGTAACAATAGCAGATCAATAAAACAAATTTTAAAATTTCATGCTAAATATCTGAATCACTAAAACAGAAAAACAGCAACAACAACAACAACAACAACAACAAAAGCAAGTTAGCGATTCATCCGAATTAGGTAGTAGAGGAACTAATCTGACTATCTCATGAGCTGAATGGAGAGGGAGAGAGAGAAAGAGAGAGAGAGGGGGAGAGAGAGAGAGAGAGAAAAGAGGAGAGAGAGACAGACAGACAAACAGAAAGAGAGAGAGAGAGAGAAAAGAGAGAGAGAGAAAGAGGGAGAGAGAGACAGACAAACAGAAAGAGAGACAGACAGACAGACAGACAGAAGGACAGAAAAAGAGCACTTTTTCTGTGTCTCCTTTGATTATTATTGTTATTATTATTATATCATATTATTATTATTATTTGTATTATTATCATTATTATATGATTACTGTTATTATCATTATTATTATTATTATAATGCAATGAAATAACACTGTCTCGTTTTAACCCCCTTCAATAGGTGATGTCTACAGTCTACACGTGTTGATGGCTTACATTCCACATGAGAGAAGTGCAAAATGTATGACAGTGAAGAATTCATCAGGGAGAAAAAAAAAATGGAATGAGAGAGGAAAAAGAATAAGAACAAAAACATCTTTATGTTCAATGGTTGTGGCTTAGGCACACTAGTGGTATTTTACATCCAGTCCTCACCCATAAACAGAGAGAGAGACAGAGACAGACAGAGAGAGAGAGACAGAGGCAAAGAGAGACACAGAGAGAGGGACAGACAGACAGGCAGGCAGAGGAAGACAGAGAGAAACAGAGACAGACATATAAAGAGAGAGAGAGAGAGACAGAGACAGACAGCGAGTGAGACGGACAGAGACAGACAGAGAGAGAGACAGAGACACAGACAGAGTGAGACAGAGAAAGAGACAGACAGATAG
>JAPXFY010000013.1:66371166-66373666 GCA_030674185.1 Monoplex corrugatus
CACGTAGACCCAGGGAGAAGATTAATAACTAGACGGACTTGCAGAGTGGCTGAAGACAAAGAGGGTGGAAGAGGTGCTTGAGGCAACAAGAGATAGAAACAGATGGAAGTCCATGATCGCCAACGCCATGCGGCAAGGAATCTGATGACGATGATGATGATGATGATGATGATGATGATGATGATGATGATGATGATTTATCTACTTATCTATTTATTGGTTTATTTATCTATTGATTTATTTTTTCATTTATTTATTTATTTATTTATTTATTCATTATATATTTCTTTGTTTATTTATTTATTGTTTTTTCATTTATTAAATATCTACTTTATTTATTTATTTAATTATTTATTTGTTTATTCATTTATCTGTTTATTCATGTTGGTGCACTAAATAATCTATTCCTGCAGATGGCACTGTGGTCTTCCGCACTTTTACAGAGGAAAACTGTAGAGTCAAACGATATAATAAATTAATTTGATATGATAACAATGGTGAAACAATGGTGATAGAGTAACTTAATTCAATGTAATAATAAGGGTGAAACGTATACAATAAATTCATCTGATACAATAATAATGGTGAAACGGCTAAAGTAACTTAATTCACTATAACACTAATGGTGAAACGAATACAGTAAATTGACTCAATAATTATAATAACGGTAATGCTCAAACGGATACAGAAGGAACCAGAAGAACAAGTGAACCAAAGTGAACGCGTATTAATTAAACACAACAAGACAAGACAAGCGCAAATTTTCGACCAACCGGCCTTTGTCAAGCGCGAATGCACGGTCACAAACAGACCACAAACAACACCAAACAACGGATAATAAGAAGACTCCCTTATTTATCCACTGGACAAGGCTGCAGGAACGTTTTTAGTTATCTTCTCACTTTGGTTTACTTGTTCTTTCTGGTTCCTGTTTGCTTGGGCGCGGGCAGTCGAACTTGTTTTGGATCAAACGGATACAGTAAATTAATTCACTATCATAACAATAATGCTAAAACAGATTCAATATAATAATGATAATGCTCAAACAGATACAGTAATAATCTCAATAAAATGCTACTGCTTATATCAGTCTGCACCTGACAGTAATAATACTGCTTACATCAATCTGCACCTGTCAGTAATAATACTGCTTACATCAATCTGCACCTGACAGTAATAGTACTGCTTACATCAGTCTGCACCTGTCAGTAATAATACTGCTTACATCAATCTGCACCTGACAGTGATAATACTGCTTACATCAGTCTGCAACTGACAGTAATAATACTGCTTACATCAGTCTGCACCTGACAGTAATAATACTGCTTACATCAATCTACACCTGACAGTGATAATACTGCTTACATCAATCTGCACCTGACAGTAATAATACTGCTTACATCAATCTGCACCTGTCAGTAATAATACTGCTTACATCAGTCTGCACCTGACAGTGATAATACTGCTTACATCAGTCTGCACCTGACAGTAATAATACTGCTTACATCAATCTGCACCTGACAGTAATAATACTGCTTACATCAGTCTGCACCTGACAGTGATAATACTGCTTACATCAATCTGCACCTGTCAGTAATAGTACTGCTTACACCAATCTGCACTTGACAGTAATAATACTGCTTACATCAATCTGCACCTGTCAGTAATAGTACTGCTTACACCAATCTGCACCTGACAGTAATAATACTGTTTACATCAATCTGCACCTGACAGTGATAATACTGCTTGCACCAATCTGCACCTGACAGTAATAATACTGCTTACATCAATCTGCACCTTACAGTAATAATACTGCTTACATCAATCTGCACCTGGCAGTAATAATACTGCTTACATCAATCTGCACCTGACAGTAATAATACTGCTTACATCAATCTGCACCTAACAGTGATAATACTGCTTACACCAATCTGCACCTGACAGCAATAATACTGCTTACATCAATCTCCACCTGACAGTAATAATACTGCTTACATCAATATGCACCTGACAATAATAATACTGCTTACATCAATCTGCACCTGACAGTAATAATACTGCTTACATCAATCTGCACCTGACAGTAATAATACTGCTTACATCAGTCTGCACCTGACAGTAATAATACTGCTTACATCAATCTGCACCTGACAGTAATAATACTGCTTACATCAATCTGCACCTGACAGTAATAATACTGCTTACATCAATCTGCACCTGACAGTAACAATACTGCTTACATCAGTCTGCACCTGACAGTAATAATACTGCTTACATCAGTCTGCACCTGTCAGTAATAATACTGCTTACATCAGTCTGCACCTGACAGTGATAATACTGCTTACATCAATCTACACCTGACAGTAATAATACTGCTTACATCAGTCTGCACCTGTCAGTAATAATACTGCTTACATCAATCTGCACCTGACAGTGATAATACTGCTTACATCAATCAGCACCTGTCAGTAATAATACTGCTTACATCAATCTGCACCTG
>JAPXFY010000013.1:66381166-66386166 GCA_030674185.1 Monoplex corrugatus
CACGCACACACACACACACACACACACACACACACACACGAACACACACACACACACACACACACACACACACACACACACACACGAGCACACACACACCTCTCCTGGAAATGAAACAACCTTCTTTTAAAAAAATAGATGAGACCATACAAAGTGTGGAATGATTATCTCAAGACAGGATTAGGACAAATAGGAAGTAAAAAGAAAGACAAGACAAAAACCGTATTAGTAGTGCAGTATAGAGAGAGAGAAGGGCGGAGAGAGAGAGAGAGAGAGAGAGAGAGAGAGAGAGAGACAGACAGACAGACAGACAGAGACAGACAGACAGAGACAGAGAGACAGAGGGGGAAAGAGAAACAGAGACAGAGAGAGAGAGACAGAGAGAGAGAGAGGGAGAGAGACAGACAGACAGACAGAGACCGAGATAGAGACAGAGAGAGAGAGGCAAGGAGGAATTCTTGTCTGTATACTACTCCCTTCATCATATGACCAGATGAAGAAATGATTTTGTTCATGGATTCACTTAGGTATTTATTTCTTCAAAGGGAGGGAGGGAGGGAGACAGACAGACAGAGAGAGAGAGTGACAGAGAGAGAAACAGACAGAAAGAGAGAGAGAGAGAAAGAGAGAGAAACAGATGGAGAGAGGGAGACAGAGAGAGGGAGACAGAGGTAGATTTAGAGAGGGAGACAGAGAGAGACACAGAGAGAGTGTGTGTGTGTGTGAGCGAAACAGACAGAAAGAGAGAGAAACACAGAGAGAGAACGAGAGAGACAGAGAGACAAAGAAAGTGACAGAGAGACAGAGAGGCATACAGAGTGAGACAGAGAGACAGACAGAGAGAGAGAGAGAGAGAGGGAAACTGAAACTGAAACTGAAACTGTTTATTGTCATTACCCGAAAAGGTCTTTTGACAAGGGGGATAACAATTTTCCAGTAGTGCGACACATAATCCACTCTTTGTATGTGCGCAAATTCTTCACGCATAATAAAAAAATTTTAAAATATATATCGAACATCCATTCCTTGAACAGTCGAACATATTCAAATCATATATAATGAACAATCATCCAATTTATCAGTACTACATAATGCAAACAAAACAAAACAAATCAGAACAGTGTTCCTACATTCAGGCCAATAATTTGTCTAGGTTTAGGCAAACCAAAATCTTTTTCACACACCCACACCCACACACACACACACGCACCCATATACACTCACACGCGGGCGCGCGCTCGTGCGCACGCACACACACACACACACACATCAAAACTGTAATATGATGAAACATCTGGGCTAGACCACCCAAACCTTACATTTAGTGATAATAATGTAATCTTCACATAACTGCCCCATAATACTCTGTTAACAAGGGACATAACTATGCCTTTTATTTATTTGTTTTTGGTTTGTTTTTTTGTTTTTTGTTTTTTTGTTAACATGTATAGTAGACCCTTAAGTGTCTATATACCCTTTCAATATCCACTTCTAACATATTCAACAAATATACCATTATTTTCATATTATTAGCTACACTTAAATTACCGGCAAACAAAGCAAAATAAAGCAAATGAAAACAGCTCTTTACAAAACAGAGTCTATAATAAAGCGGCTTCTTTTGGAGTTAACGTGATATAGCCCACGTCAGTCAAAAGAGATTAAATTAATCCCAGTATGATATTGTCTAGCACTATTGTCGGGCTTGTAGGTGTTTATGTCTTATTTTTTGTGCTTCCGCAATGTATAGTGCCGCTGATTTGATTATGACTTCGTCATCAGACGACAACATAGATACAACATCTTGTCTTTTGGCCATGTCGGATTCAAAAACTTTGCATTTTCCACGTATTGTGTCAAACATTTGGCATTGGAATAAAAAGTGTTTTTTCATTATCGACATTGTTTCCACAGAGAGAGGGAGACAGAGAGAGAGAGTCACAGAGAGAGAGAGCGAGAGAGACAGACAGACAGACAGAGACAGACTGTGTGTGTGTGTGAGAGAGAGAGAGAGAGAGAGAGAGAGAGAGAGAGAGGCAGGGAGTAATTCACTGTTTTCTTGTCTTTCATCATATGATCAGATGAAGGAAAGATTTTATGTATGGATTCATTGAAGTATCTATTTATTCGAAGCTACACACACACACACACACACACACACACACACACCACACACACACACACACACACACACACACACACACACACACACACACACACACACACACACACAGAGCAGAGAATGTCATCAGCCAGGAAAATGAGTGTGGGGGTGAGTGGGATGGTGCTCTCTAAGATCACATGTGCGTCACATGTGGGTGATAGTGGGCGTACACACGGGTTCATGCCTGTGGGTGTGGTGCACTTCCGTCCGTTGTCTTCGCCAAAATCAGTTTTTGTTCTTTTTTTCAATAGATCTATGGTATTTCACTTTCATTGTTTTGTGTGTGTGTGTGTGTGTGTGTGTGTGTGTGTGTGTGTGTGTAAGTGTGTGTGTGTGTGTGTGTGTGTGTGTGTGTGTGTGTGTGTGTGTGTGTGTGAGTGTGTGTGTGTGTGTGGACATGTTTGTACGCTATGTCTGTTTCCTTTTCTCTCTAGAAAAGCATGTGCCTACAGGAGTAGCCTTGAGACCTTGACAGCCAGTATGGATATTGTTATTTTTGTTTAAAGCCCGCCCAGCCAGCTGCGTAGAGCCGTGTCAGGGCCATAACCGTTTGAAAAAAAATATACACAAAACTTCAGCAGGAAAAAAAAAAAGGAAAAGAAAATTAAGTTCACATATCAATGCATTCGCGCACATAATCTGAGGAGATGCCCCTGGCGTTGACCACCCCGTCCAATGTATCACACAAAATAGAAATTTAAACATAACTAAAGTCAATGAATCATAGAAAACGGGCCTAAATTACCTAAAACTGCTTCCACCTATCTCATTTCCCTAGAGCCAAAAATGCGCTTAATACATGTACCTAATTATTAATCCAAAGAAAAGATACATGAGATAGCATCGAACACAAGACAGGAGAATGGACCAGCAAAGCAGAAAATGATTGGACGAAATGACAGAAAGCAAAAAACAAACGAACAAACAAACAAAAAGCAGAAACAATGCGATCGAGTGACAGAAAAGAGGAAATTTCTAGAACAGAATTTCCAAAACGGTGGGGATACTATAAAACTGACAGAGTCCCCGAAAATCATCACAGGAGATTGGCAGCCAGTATGGCTTATGTGCAGATGTAAGGCTTATAACAAGTTCATTTGGATCTCATCCATCACATGGCATCTGTAACACCAGTGCATGTGGATTGTGTACCAGCCATGGAGGTGTTATCTTGAAAAACTGAAATTGAAACTGGTCATGCATCGGATATACCGACAAATGAAATTGAAACTTGGTCTTGTAAGGGATATAGTGACAACTGAAATTGAAACAAGTCTTGTATAACATATGGTAACAACTGAAATTGAAAATGGTCTTGAATGGCATATGGACCAATGAAATTTAAACTGGTCTTGTAACGGATATAGTGACAAGTGAAATTGAAACAAGTCTTGTACAACATATGGTAACAACTTAAATTGGAAATGGTCTTGTATGGCATATGGTGATCACTGAAATTTAAACTGGTCTTGTACTGCATATGGTGACAACTGCAACAGAAACTAGTCTTGTATAGCATTAAGTGACAACTGAAACAGAAACTAGTCTTGTATAGTGTAAAGTGACAACTGCAACAGAAACTAGTCTTGTATAGTGTAAAGTGACAACTGCAACAGAAACTAGTCTTGTATAGCGTTAAGTGACAACTGCAACAGAAACTCGTCTGTATAGCGTTAAGTGACAACTGCAACAGAAACTCGTCTTGTATAGCGTTAAGTGACAACTGCAACAGAAACTCGTCTTGTATAGCGTTAAGTGACAACTGCAACAGAAACTCGTCTTGTATAGCGTTAAGTGACAACTGCAACAGAAACTCGTCTTGTATAGCGTTAAGTGACAACTGCAACAGAAACTCGTCTTGTATAGCGTTAAGTGACAACTGCAACAGAAACTCGTCTGTATAGCGTTAAGTGACAACTAAAACAGAAACTCGTCTTGTATAGCGTTAAGTGACAACTGCAACAGAAACTAGTCTTGTATAGCGTTAAGTGACAACTGCAACAGAAACTAGTCTTGTATAGCGTTAAGTGACAACTGCAACAGAAACTAGTCTTGTATAGCGTTAAGTGACAACTGCAACAGAAACTAGTCTTGTATAGCGTTAAGTGACAACTGCAACAGAAACTAGTCTTGTATAGCGTTAAGTGACAACTGCAACAGAAACTAGTCTTGTATAGCGTAAAGTGACAACTACAACAGAAACTAGTCTTGTATAGCATTAAGTGACAACTGCAACAGAAACTAGTCTTGTATAGCGTAAAGTGACAACTGCAACAGAAACTAGTCTTGTATAGCATTAAGTGACAACTGCAACAGAAACTAGTCTTGTATAGCATTAAGTGACAAATGAAACAGAAACTAGTCTTGTATAGCGTAAAGTGACAACTACAACAGAAACTAGTCTTGTATAGCATTAAGTGACAACTACAACAGAAACTAGTCTTGTATAGCGTAAAGTGACAACTACAACAGAAACTAGTCTTGTATAGCATTAAGTGACAACTACAACAGAAACTAGTCTTGTATAGCGTAAAGTGACAACTACAACAGAAACTAGTCTTGTATAGCATTAAGTGACAACTACAACAGAAACTAGTCTTGTATAGCGTAAAGTGACAACTACAACAGAAACTAGTCTTGTATAGTGTAAAGTGACAACTACAACAGAAACTAGTCTTGTATAGTGTAAAGTGACAACTGCAACAGAAACTAGTCTTGTATAGCGTAAAGTGACAACTACAACAGAAACTAGTCTTGTATAGCGTAAAGTGACAAATGAAACAGAAACTAGTCTTGTATAGTGTAAAGTGACAACTACAACAGAAACTCGTCTTGT
>JAPXFY010000013.1:66391166-66403666 GCA_030674185.1 Monoplex corrugatus
AGGCACCTGATGATGATGACGATATATATATATATATATATATATATATATATATATATATATATATATATATATATATATATATATATATATATATATATATATATATAGAAAGAGAGCGCAGATAGACTGAGAGAAAGGGAGAAGAACCAGAACAATTCTGTATGCTCGAGGGTAGTGGCTTGAGCAAGATTGTTTTGTTTTACATTCAGTCCTCCCCATTGAGAAAGAAAATCAATAGGGGTGGGGGGAAGAGAGTGAGAGGGGGGTGAGAGAGAGAAAAAGAGAGACACAGAGGAAGGAACAGAGATAGAGAGAAAGAGAGAAAGAAAGAAAGAGAGAAAGAAAGAAAGAAAGAAAGAAAGAAAGAAGAACTAGAACATATGTGTAAGTTTGAAGGTAATGGCATGAAGAGAACATTTCGTTGTTGTTCTTGTTGTTTTTTAGTGTGCTTACTTTTAGCCCTCACCCATAAAGAGAGAAAGAAAGAAAGAAAGAAAGAAGAAAGAAAGAAAGAAAGAAGAGAAAGAAAGAAAGACAGAGATGGATGGGGGAGGAGAGAGAGGGAGAGAGAGAGAAAAAAGAGAGAGAGGAAGAGAGAAAGAGATAGACAGACAGACAAACAGACAGAGACACACACAGACACTTTGTTTTTCTATATTCAGCCATCGCCCATAATGAGAGAGAAAGGTGGGAAGGGGGGGGGTGAGGAAGATAGAAACATGTCTGCAGGGGGGGGGGGGCATACAAAACAGGAAGTTCTCAAGAAAGCATATGATGCAAACACAGTCATTAATTTTTCCACCCAGTTCTGTGACCCTTTGATATAGCAAAGCCGTCCATTTTCCAAGACCCATAACTCACGAATCTGGACAGCAGCTCAGACGGTCAAAGTACTTGTGAGATATCAGGTACGTAATTCCAGTACTGCTAAATCTCCTGAAAATGTCCTGTTTTTTTGAAAACTTCGTCTTACTTTACTGCTACACTCTACTTCTGCTGTGGATCAACTACCGAATAATTATCTTAAAGTGCGCTGCTTTGACCTCAAAATGAAGAAGTCGAACAGAATGTGTTGTTTTCTTGTCGTGGTAAGCAGTCGTAGCATTGGTAGTGGTTGTTGTGTAATAGTTGTTGAAGCAGCAGAAACAGCACAGCAGCATCAGCAAGAAGACAGAGACAGCAAAATCGTGTGGATTTAATAACGTATGGCATTCTCAAAGTCGACGTACGTGGTACAAATCTATGTTTTCATATCAAAATACTTGCAACTGAATAGCCGGAGCCCTCCCCTCCTCAACACCCGTGGGGATGTTGGGGGCTCTTTCAGTATGAATAGTATCCCCCACCTTCTGGAATTTATCTGCTGAACATTTTTCTCTTTTCTGTCTCTCTGCGCCTTTATTTCTGTCATCTCATAGTATCCCCACCCTCTGAAAATTATGTGGTAAACATTTTCCTTTTCTGTCACTTTGTTTCTCACTTCTTTGCTGTCATCTCATAAGTATCCCCACCTTCTGAAAATTCTGTGGTAAACATTTCCTCTTTTCTGTCACTGTTTCTCCCCTCTTTGCTGTCATCCCATATTATCCCCCACCTTCTGAAAATTCTGTGGTAAACATTTCCTCTTTTCTGTCATTCTGTTTCTCCTTGTTCCTTTACTTTTTTGTCATTTCATAATATCCCGACGGTCTGAAAATTCTATGCTAAACATTTCCACTTTCCTGTCACTCTGTTTCCTCCTCCCTTGTTCCCTTACTTTCTTTCATATCATAGTATCCCCATGTTCTGAAAATTCTATGCCAAACATTTCCCCTTTTCTGTCATTCTGTTTCTCCCTTGTTCCTTTACTTTTTTTCATCTCATAACATCACCACCTTCTGAAAATTCTGTGCCAAAACATTTCTTCTTTTCTGTCATTCTGTGTCTCATTTGTTCCTTTTTTCATCTCATAACATCCCCACCTTCTGAAAATTATGTGCCAAGCATGTCCTCTTTTCTGTCACTGTGTTTCTCCCTTGTTCCTTTACTTTCTGTCATCTCTTCCTTTCATTTCTGCCTTGCTGGTCCATTCACCTGTATGCGTTCTATAAAACGTTGCATGTTTTCTACTAGGATAGATAACTAGGTACGTGTATTGCCTGCACTTCTGGCTCTAAGAAAATTGGATGTGCAGAAACAATTTAGGTAATTTAGGCCAGGTGAATATGCTTTTAATACACTTACTTATGTCTATGTTTTGTTATTTTGTATCAGTTTTTTAAGAACCCCTAGTGAAAACTGGGCGGAAAGGTCAATGCTAGTCAAATCCATCCCCCACCCCCACCCCCACCTTTTCTTTTGTTTCCTTTTTTTTCTTTTTTTCCCCTTTGTGTGTGTGTGTGTGTGTGTGTGTGTGTGTGTGTGTGTGTGTGTGTGTGTGTGTGTGTGTGTGTGTGTGTGTGTGTGTGTGTGTGTGTGTGTGTGTCTAAAATCACTATTGTGAACGGACGTTAAATAAAAGATTCCTTCCTTTCCTTCCTTAGTTTATATACGCAAAAGCAAAGATAAGTGCATTTAGTTTTCTTTTCCAGATTTTTCCGCTCAAGGTCAACGGGGCGTTGTGTACGTTTTGAGATGAATATAGCCCTGATATGGGTCTGCGCAGTCGGCTGGGTTTTAAAAGATAATGGTGATAACTAGCTTGAGCGACGCCTGTTGATCTGTGAAACACGTATTACGAGACATTTCAAGATCCAGACTCAACGCCCAACTATATAGCATACTAAATACAAAATGCTGGTTGTCTTACATGAAAATATACTGGGGAAGAGAAACATATTTTTTAGCTGGTTTTAACGTCGTGTCACTGATTAGATTTAGTTGAAACACGCAACCTGTCAGCTGTGAGCTGGCAGACGTGAAAAATGTCTCGTGAAGTAAACTATCTCCAACTACTATGATAACATGCTGTGTCCTTGAAGAGTTTATTTTGAAATGGAAAGATTATGCAGTCTATGAACGTAAAACAATATAGTCACCACCCCCCCCCCCCCCCCCCACAACACACACACAAATGTATGAGCCTGAAATGTTTACGCGTTAGGTTGAAATAGGCGAAAGAGAGAAATCATCTCAAAAACAGAAAGCTTTTTGAAAAGTGAGAAAGCCTGAAAAGTGAGAAAGCCTGAAAAGTGAGAAAGCCTTAAAAGTGAGAAAGCCTGAAAAGTGAGAAAGCCTGAAAAGTGAGAAAGCTTTAAAAGTGAGAAAGCCTTAAAAGTGAGAAAGCCTTAAAAGTGAGAAAGCTTGAAAAGTGAGAAAGCCTGAAAAGTGAGAAAGCCTTAAAAGTGAGAAAGCCTTAAAAATGAGAAAGCCTGAAAAGTGAGAAAGCTTTAAAAGTGAGAAAGCTTTAAAAGTGAGAAAGCCTTAAAAGTGAGAAAGCCTGAAAAGTGAGAAAGCCTGAAAAGTGAGAAAGCTTTAAAAGTGAGAAAGCTTTAAAAGTGAGAAAGCTTTAAAAATGAGAAAGCTTTAAAAGTGAGAAAGCTTTAAAAGTGAGAAAGCTTTAAAAGTGAGAAAGCCTTAAAAGTGAGAAAGCCTGAAAAGTGAGAAAGCCTTAAAAGTGAGAAAGCCTGAAAAGTGAGAAAGCCTTAAAAGTGAGAAAGCCTGAAAAGTGAGAAAGCCTTAAAGGTGAGAAAGCCTGAAAAGTGAGAAAGCCTGAAAAGTGAGAAAGCCTTAAAAGTGAGAAAGCCTGAAAAGTGAGAAAGCCTAGTATATCTCCAGGAGTGTTTCAACAACAAAACAACAACAACAACAGCAACAACAAAAACATAGTGCTGTGAGGATGCTTATTCCATTTTCCAGCTCTATAAAGAGAACAGTTCAGAACGACATGTGGGCGTCCTTGCATTCAACTGTGGGCGTCCTTGCATTCAATTGTGGGCGTCCTTGCATTCAACTGTGGGCGTCCTTGCATTCAACTGTGGGCATCCTTGCATTCAACTGTGGGCGCATCCTTGTGCGTTAGTGTAAATAAAACAACATGGTCAAGCCATTGTATGATCTCCATTCTTATACAGAAATAATAAAAGCAAGAGATATATTCGTTTCCAACACACGAATTTCTCATTTAATTTCCATGCCGCTGAAAAACACGACCAGAAATTAATTAACTGTGTACATATACTCTCATCTCTGCCGACTTCTTCTCTTGGCCAAATTTCGATGGTTTGTGAAATAACACTTAGAGCTCAAAGCCTGTCTTTTCCAGTCAAGGTAACGCACACGCGCGCACACAAGAACAAAAAACAAACAAAAAACAAGACAGAAGGAACGAAAGAAAGAAAGAGAAAAAGAAAGATAATAATAATAATAATAAGAGACCATTTATAAGCGCACATCTCTGCCTACGGCGGAGCTTATGACGCTTTACAATCATTCACTCACAATATTTCAATCTCTCGGACCTCACGTACATACACTAAATACACAATACAAAGTAATAGAATAAATCCATAAAAATACTACATACGCTACAATCATACACGGATTCTCACGCAAGTCCAAATGCACCCCACAACCCCCACGGCTATACCCCAAAGTACTGTGAGGCACATTGGGCTCTATAATCACCCATCCCCACCCCCCACCTACCTACTATAACATACACACACACTAACACACCTTTTCTACTATTAGGCTGGGGGGAAATGAGGTTGAACTTACTGATAATATTTTTGAAAGAGGTGAGTTTTTAGAGCTGTTTTGAAAGAAGAAGTCGATTTTAGGTGTCGGATTTCAAAGGGAAGAGAGTTCCAGAAAGAATGGAAGCAAGAAAGAAAGTAAGAAAAAGAAGACCAGAAAGAAAAAGAGCAAACCCATCACATCACCATCACCACCACCACCAACAACAACAACTAAAACAAGGAACAAATAAAACAACATGTGCAAACACACGGAAACAAGCATCAACAAGCATCACTGATCTAAACAATTAAAAGAAGTGGGAGTGCCATCTGTTCAGCACTCATGATTGAATCAGAATGGTAATGACTGATTCCCCCACCCCACCACCATCCCCACACTCAAAGGGAAAAAAAGCAGGTGCTGTGTTAACAGCATGGATTTATTACTGTTGTTAAAAACCCAGCCGACCGCCTAGAGCCATATCAGGGCTATAACCGTTTCAAAACGTACAAAACTTCAACAGGAAAAAAAGAAAGGAAAAGAAAATCAAGTGAAAAGAAAATTAACTCACATATCAATGCATTTGCACACATAATCTATGGACATGCTCCTGGCGTTGACCACTCCGTCTAATTTATCGCACAGGAGATTTGAAAAACATACACGAATACAAATGTAATCATACCCAAAGACACAAAAACACATAGAACGGGCACAAAATACCAAAAAAATTGCTTCCGCATATCTCACCTTCCTAGAGCCAAAAATGCACTTAATACATGTACCCAATTATCAATTCTACGAGTAAGAAAACGTACGTACCCAATTATCAATTCTAAGAAAACGTACGTAAGACTTTATCGAACACGTACAGGTGAATGGACCAGCGAAGAAGAAAATGTTATGAAGAAATGACAGAAAGCAAAGGAACAAGGCAGAAACAAAGAGAGTGACAGAAAAGAGGATATTTCTAGCACAGAATTTCCAGAAGGTGTGGGATACTGTTTATACTGAAAGAGCCCTCGGCATCCCCACGGGGGAAACACACAACACGGATATTCAGATAAACCATCCAGTCTGGCATCAAAATCTGTGGTAATAACTGCCTCCCCCACTCCCACCCCACCCCACCCATATCCCTACACCCGAAGGGATTAATAAAACAAAACAAAAAAGCAGGTGCTGTGTTCACAGCATGATACATTCAAACAAACCACTCACTCTGGCACCAGCAATCTGTGGACACATTCACGCGACATGCAAGACTGACAGTTCCTGGCCACTCCATGAACCGAAACCGCTTGTAATAAAACAGAATGCAGAATGATAATTTTTATTACAGCTATCATATCCCAGAGCCATTTTCGATGCTATGAAACATTACGAAAACAAACAGGGAAACCCCAGTTTTCATCGAACACCGTTCTTTCGACACCCGTGCGTGAAGCGTGAACATGTGATATTGATATTTCAATCACCCAAGTACGCGATCATATCCATAGGAACAGCATGCGGATGTCCATAGGAACAGCATGCGGATGCTTTGTCATCCATTTTGTTACATTGATCACCTCCATGTTTAGAGAAAGACAAAGAGAATGGGGAAGAGAAAGGGGGAGGGAGGTAGGGAGGGAGGAGAGAGGGGGAGGGAAGTAGGGAGGGAGGAAGAGAAAGAGGGGGGAAAGAGGGGAGAGAGAGAAAGCCAGAGAGAGAGAGAGAGAGAGAGAGAGAGAAATTGAAACTGAAAATAGTTTATTGCCATTGACATTTTTGTCCTTGTGGCAAGGAGCATAAAACAGAAAGAGAGAGAGAGAGAGAGAGAGAGAGAGAGAGAGAGAGAGTTCAGATTTCAGATGGTTTATTCATATAGGCCACACCCCCCTTAGAAGGTGGGGGGGGGGGGGTGCACATAATTATGCATTCTCACAATCATACAAACATTAACTACGCAATAACTATATTTCTAATTTGAAATATTTTGTGCACGTGCATACCAAATAAGCAAAAAGAACATAAGATACAAACATTCTATTTATATTCGAGCCTTGCGTCCGTTGGGTAGAATTAATTCTAAAAAAGACTCAAGAAATTGCTGTCTCTCTAAATTGAAGTGCTTCGTATGCAAATAAATCTAAATTTCGAACAACTTTACATCAACTTCCACTAAAGTAAATTTAAATAAGGAAGGTTCTCTGTAATATTTTGAGTTTATGTATTTCTCACGAATAGAATGAAGTGCTGGACAACATAATACAACATGTACTTCATCCTCTTTTAATATTTTGCACAATGGACATAATAGATCACTATCACTTTGTGCTCTGTATCTGAAATAATAAACTGTGATTTCTGATATACCTAACCTAAATCGTGTCATTGTATATTTTAGATGTCTGTCCATATCTATCTCTAAATAGGGTTTCAAATCATGCATACCAGAAAAAGTACTGTATATGTTATACCTCTCACTATTTTGAGTATGTTCGTTCCATTCCTGCCACCTACAATCAGTTAAACGTTGATGAAAAACACGAATGAATTGATTCAGTCTGCCAACACCTTGTAAAATCCATACAACACCAAAACCATATTTAAACAAGCAAATACGTACATTTAATACCCAGTTTTGCTTACCTTTAGCATCTAAGTCATATTGTATGTTTTTCGTGGAATTCTATGGTATTTCATATGCAACAATTTAAACCAGTAACGAACACAATTAACTGCAGAGTTTACATACATGGGATGGCGATTTGTTTCACCATATACAAGACCTTTAGCTGTTCGCATACTAATTCCTAGAAATTTCTTCAAAGCAAAAGTATGAACTGCTTCACAATGAACTGCAGCTTTACTTAATCCCCATAGCTCAGACCCATAGTGTGCAACAGGTTGTACCTGAAAATCAAATAATTTAACAAACACATCGAAGGAATTAATATTAAAAAGGTACACTTTCTGCATAATGAAAAGCAAAACATTTTTAGCTCTGCTGGATAAATCTTTGCATGTTACAGCAAAACTCAAACGAGTAGAGAACAGTATTCCAAGACACTTGTGCACATTTACCACAGGCATTGCATTTCCACCATTCACCCATCGTTCCCTTGCACCCAAGTACCCACCATTTCTAAATACTATGATATTACTTTTTGACATATTGACCTTTAAATGAAGCGCAGCTGCTGCGCGTTGTAGACTGTTTAACTGTGTTTGGATTCCAGTGACTGTTTCTGTCATCCAAACAGCATCATCTGCTAGCAAAAGAATAAACAATTCAAAAGCATCAAGAGGCAGAACAGCACGGTGTCTTCCATTTTTAATCACCTCAATCGCCAGTTCGTTTATATATATATAAAAAGAAAATAACACTGCACTGCATGGATCACCTTGTTTTACTCCTGCAGTACAGTTAAAAATAATAGTCTGTAAGTTTGTCACCACATCAAAACCTGGACTTTACCTGATCATACGTGCTTCTGATACATCGATACAGTTTACCTTGTATATTTCTGTTGATCGAATCAAACGCTTTTTCAAAGTCAATAAATGCCACAAATAGTTTTCTATTATTGCAAATTGTTTCTGTGCAAGAGCTAACACAGTAAACATATGGTCAACAGTTGAGTATCCCTTTTTAAAACCAGCTTGATGGTCACCTGTGATATTATTTTCTTCTATCCATTCTCGTAATCTATTGTTGATTGTTATGCTAAATAGTTTACTACTATTGTCACTAATCGAAATTCCTGTATAATTATTGGGATTATTAATGTCTCCTTTTTTTTTAAAAAAGTGGTAAGATACTAATCCAAATTCCTGTATAATTATTGGGATTATTAATGTCTCCTTTTTAAAAAAAATAGTGGTAAGATACTAATCCAAATCCCTGTATAATTATTGGGATTATTAATGTCTCCTTTTCTAAAAAAAAAAAGTGGTAAGATACTAATCCAAATTCCTGTATAATTATTGGGATTATTAATGTCTCCTTTTTTAAAAAAAAAGTGGTAAGATACTAATCCAAATTCCTGTATAATTATAGTGATTATTAATGTCTCCTTTTCTAAAAAAGAAAAAGTGGTAAGATACTAATCCAAATTCCTGTATAATTATTGGGATTATTAATGTCTCCTTTTTTTTTTAAAAAGTGGTAAGATACTAATCCAAATTCCTGTATAATTATTGGGATTATTAATGTCTCCTTTTCTAAAAAAAAAAAAAGTGGCAAGATAATACATTCAGCCCAGTTTGGGGGAAATTCACCATTATCAAATAAAGTATTTAAGAAAAACTGCATTACTTTCTCACATGAATTCTTAAAAAGTTCACCTGTGATGCCGTCTGGACCAGCAGCTCTCCGGTTTTTCAATTTCCTAACTGCATATTCTACTTCCTCTTTTGATATTGGGCGGTTCATATAGCCATCACTCTCATCAACTAGTACGTCCTCATTCTGTGTGTTTTCAGAATTGATATCAGTTTCTAATAAAGCTTTTTATGTGATGGAACCACATATCCATCGTGATATTACTTATAGGTTGTTTTCTTCTTGAAGTCGATTTGTTAACTGTATTCCAGAATTCCTTTTGGCTTTTAACAGAGTGAACTAATTTGTCAACTATCGCCTTATCAAAATGCTCTTTCTTTCTTTATTGTAAATTTTTATATTCACGTCTAGCAATTACATATTTATTTTGATCTTCAAGTTTCTTTGAGCGGCGACTTGTTTTTAACAGTCTCCCTACATTTCTCCTTGCACACACACATTCCTGATCAAACCAATCTCCAGGTACACTCTCACTGTTTAAGACTGCACGTTTGTTCATATACTCAGCACTTTCTTTTATACAGTCATGAAACATATTCAGTGCCATATTCACGTTTGTATCTATCAAACTTATAGCATCATCAAATTGTCTACGGTTTTCATCTTGACTTAATGCATGGCAATACAGATGTAAAAATTCACCATTCCAAACGATTCTTTCGATGAGCCGTTCGCGTCTCTCATGACCTATGTTTGAAGTATTTTCATTTGAAAACAAATACGAGCTGTGACAGGCAAATGGTCCGATTCAACTCACACTGGTCATACACAAGCGCCAGAAGATCATTTGAGAATATAAAATAGTAACTTGGGGAGAGAGAGAGAGAAAGAGAGAGAGAAAGAGAGAGAGAGGCAGGCAGACAGACAGACAGACAGATGACAGAGGAGTAAAAAAAAAACCCAACAACTTCAAAACAGTTTGATTTTCAAGATTGTGGCATTAGGTCCCCCGAACCTGTGTTCCAGACGAGAGGGAGCGGATGGGGTAAGAGAGAGAGAGAGAGACAGACAGACAGAGACAGAGAGACAGACAGACAGAAAGAGAGGGAGCACAGAGAGAGAGAGAGAGGCAGAGACAGAGACGGACACACAGAGAGAGACAGAGAGAGAGAGAGAGATAAAGAGAGAGAGCGAGAGAATTAGGACACGCCCCTGGTATTGAGCATTCTGTCCAATTTATCACGCAAGGGATGTAAAAAAACATACCTGAATATAAACTGGAACATAACTAAGGACACCAAAACACATATAAAAAGGGCCTATATTAGCTAAAACTGCTTCCATATATCTCATTTTCTTAGATCCACAAAATGCACTTATGTACGCAATTATCAATCCTAAGAGAAAAGTACGTAAGACTTTATCGAACACATACAGGTGAATGGACCAGCAAGGTAGAAAATGATAGGAAGAAATGACAGAAAGCAAAAGAGGAAGACAGAAACAAAGAGAGTGACAGAAAAGAGGACATTTCTAGCACAGAATTTCCAGAAAGGTGGGGATACTATTTATACTGAAAGAGACATTGGCACCCCCCATGAGGGAAAAGGACTTTTGACGGGAAAGGCAGTGTCTTATCCATGTGGCTTATGCGTCTGTCTGTCATGCATAATGGCTTGAAGGACAGAGACCTGGTAGAACAGGAAACAACTTGAAGCGAAGCCTGGTGGAACAGGGAAGAAGCTGTAATCCAGCCAGGCAGAACAGAGAACAAGCTGAAATCCGGAATGGTATAACACTGAACAAGTGTAGTACAGCCTGGTATAACACTGAACAAGTGTAGTACAGCCTGGTATAACAGGGAACAAGTTGTAGTACAGCATGGTATAACACTGAACAAGTGTAGTACAGCATGGTATAACAGGGAACAAGTTGTAGTACAGCCTGGTATAACAGGGAACAAGTTGTAGTACAGCATGGTATAACACTGAACAAGTGTAGTACAGCCTGGTATAACAGGGAACAAGTTGTAGTGCAGCATGGTAGAACAAGGAACAAGTTGTAGTGCAGCATGGTATAACAGGGAACAAGTTGTAGTGCAGCATGGTATAACAGGGAACAAGTTGTAGTACAGCATGGTATAACAGGGAACAAGTTGTAGTACAGCATGGTATAACAGGGAACAAGTTGTAGTACAGCATGGTATAACAGGGAACAAGTTGTAGTACAGCATGGTATAACAGGGAACAAGTTGTAGTACAGCATGGTATAACAGGGAACAAGTTGTAGTACAGCATGGTATAACACTGAACAAGTGTAGTACAGCCTGGTATAACAGGGAACAAGTTGTAGTGCAGCATGGTATAACAGGGAACAAGTTGTAGTACAGCATGGTATAACAGGGAACAAGTTGTAGTACAGCATGGTATAACAGGGAACAAGTTGTAGTACAGCATGGTATAACAGGGAACAAGTTGTAGTACAGCATGGTATAACAGGGAACAAGTTGTAGTATAGCATGGTATAACAGGGAACAAGTTGTAGTACAGCATGGTAGAACAAGGAACAAGTTGTAGTGCAGCATGGTATAACAGGGAACAAGTTGTAGTACAGCATGGTATAACAGGGAACAAGTTGTAGTACAGCATGGTATAACAGGGAACAAGTTGTAGTACAGCATGGTATAACAGGGAACAAGTTGTAGTACAGCATGGTATAACAGGGAACAAGTTGTAGTACAGCATGGTATAACAGGGAACAAGTTGTAGTACAGCATGGTATAACAGGGAACAAGTTGTAGTACAGCATGGTATAACAGGGAACAAGTTGTAGTACAGCATGGTAGAACAAGGAACAAGTTTGTAGTACAGCCTGGTAGAACAGGGAACAAGTTGTAGTACAGCATGGTAGAACAGGGAACAAGTTGTAGTACAGCATGGTAGAACAGGGAACAAGTTGTAGTACAGCCTGGTAAAACAGGGAACAAGTTGTAGTACAGCCTGGTAAAACAGGGAACAAGTGTAGTACAGCATGGTAGAACAAGGAACAAGTTGTAGTACAGCATGGTAGAACAAGGAGCAAGTTGTAGTACAGCATGGTAGAACAAGGAACAAGTTGTAGTACAGCATGGTAGAACAAGGAACAAGTTGTAGTACAGCATGGTAGAACAGGGAACAAGTTGTAGTACAGCATGGTATAACAGGGAACAAGTTGTAGTACAGCATGGTAGAACAAGGAACAAGTTGCAGTACAGCCTGGTAGAACAGGGAACAAGTTGTAGTACAGCCTGGTAGAACAAGGAACAAGTTGTAGTACAGCATGGTAGAACAAGGAACAAGTTGTAGTACAGCATGGTAGAACAAGGAACAAGTTGTAGTACAGCATGGTAGAACAAGGAACAAGTTGTAGTACAGCCTGGTAGAACAAGGAACAAGTTGTAGTACAGCATGGTATAACAAGGAACATGTTGTAGTACAGCATGGTAGAACAAGGAGCAAGTTGTAGTACAGCATGGTAGAACAAGGAGCAAGTTGTAGTACAGCCTGGTAGAACAAGGAGCAAGTTGTAG
>JAPXFY010000013.1:66408666-66411166 GCA_030674185.1 Monoplex corrugatus
GTTTTCGCACACAACCGGCAGGGTCGGAGGAATATGGTGAACAATTGTTTAGTGTGGTGCCAAGTGACTGTTCATGGAGTTAAGGGAGAAGAATAAGGGAGAATAAGATGAAGAAGAACTAGTTGCTGTAATGGTCATGATGATGGTAATAGTAGCACCAGCAATATCAGAGGCATCGAAGTAGTAGCAGAGGAGGAGGAATTTTAAACAATTGTTAACTGTGTGCAATGTGATTTACAATACAACAATCAAACACATCTGAATCCAAGGGAAGAATCAAAATGTATAAAAGAAGAAATACAGAAACAAAAAGCCAGATACATGAAGGGGCATAATGCAGTGCAAATGGTAGTTTATGACAATGTTAACCCTTTGACTCCCGCACGCTTTGCACTAGCATCCTGCATTATTAACCGTACTAGCAAAGCAAAAACGTAACCCTTTGATTCCCTAACCCTATATACCAGCTTCATTCAGGAAGCTGATGGACTGGGTGTGGGAGTAAAAGGGTTAACCTTTTGCAGTTGATGGATAGGGTACGGGAGTCAAAGGGTTCAGGGAACAAAAGTGCATTTACATAGATTTTCAGTATGCAACAAACAAGAGCAATTCATCTTAATTTCTAATACGAAATAACATTAGATGTAATCATGTGTCGTGATTTTTTACTACAGCATAGTAATAGTAAACGTTTGTTGTGTCACGACAAAACTCGGGAAAGTGAAATATATTTGCGTGGTTTAAATACCCCGTCTGTGATAGGATTGATAACACTTGAGCCATGAACTTTCGGTTGAAATTGGAAAAGGTACGAGAGAAAGAGACTAATGTTAAAATTGTAAAGATTCTAATGTTAGAAAAAAAAGTGGCATGTCATCATGAGCGTTCTTAAGTATTCAGAATGTTGTGGATGATAGAGAGTTCTGCTGTTTGGCTTCCCGTACAGGAAAACAAAAAAGGGTTTTAGTAATTAACCCTTTGACTCTCGCATTCTGTCCACCAGCATCCTCCATTGCCAACCATGCAAGCTAAGCAAAAACTTAACTCTTTGATTCCCTGACCCTATCCATCAGCTTCATGCAAGAAGTTAGTGCATAGAGTGAGGGAGTCAAAGGGTTACGTTTTTGCAGTTGGTGGACAAGGTATGGGAGTCAAAAGGTTAAACTAACAAGACATTTACTACCTTGTGACTTTTGACTAAGAAAATGTCTGCAACAACAACAAAATCGTCAACTTAAATCCACAAAGATATTGAAAACACATTATATTCTTACTGTATATTTACAATAACAACAACAACAAAATCTTCAACTTAAATCCACAAAGACATTAAAAACACACTATATTCTTAGTGTATATTTACAACAACAACAACAACAACAACAACATCTTCACATTAGATCCACAAAGACATTTAAAAAAAACACCATATTCTTACTGTATATTTCCTGTTCTGGTAAGGCAATCTAGAAAATGACAAAATGGTGGATTCTAGGTCATTTTCGTTTTGATCATTTTTTTTTCTTTCTTTCTTTCTTTCTTTCTGTCTTTCTTTCTTAGGAGCATCCATGCACGTCGTTCGCTCCATACTGTGCAGGAGTTATGCTGCGCAGTCTCCATATTCCCTCTTTGCTTGGTGTGCATGCTAGATGTTTTCACACTTCCTTAATGCACCAAATACAGACATGGTTATCTGGACATTCAAAGTGTGTATTTGATGGTGTGCTTTTAAGTATACACACAAAGGGGATTCAGACACCTGCAGGTCTACACACATGTTGAACTGAGAGACTGGAACAACCTCCACACTTAACCCTTTGATTCCCACAACCTGTCCACAACTCCAAAAACTGAAACCTTTGACTCCCTCACCCTATCCACCAGCTACCTGCAGGAAACTTTCGGATAGGATGAAGGAGTCAAAGGGTCAAGTTTTTGCTTTTCTAGCATGGCTGACAATGCAGGATGCTGGTGGACAGGGTACGGGAGTCAAAGGGTTAAGCCATCAGTCGGCACCCAGTCAAGTTCGAACCCAGATCTTCCGGTTGGGAGTCCAATGATCTAGAACAACTTGGTTATTGGCGCCCATCGCATGGTAGATAGAACCCTCATTTTTGAAGTTCAGGCTCAGATTCATATTGCGTATAGCCCAGCCGACTGCTACAGCCATCTCAGGGCTAACACCACGTTAAAAAGACATCCAGGTCAAAATAAAAAGACAACGGATCAAAAAAAAAAAAAAAAAAAAACCATGCTCATCATTATCCTTGCAAATCTAAAATACGTTTAAAGAATAATACACTCATATGTAAAATCATATCAGGTGAAATTTATTGATCTCTTGTAAAAATTGGAAAAGTGCATCCAGAGGGACGTTTCTAAAGAGGATCTTTAAGGAGTCCGCCGTGTTGTGCTTATGTCTCACATTGTACAAGTCCCACCAATCAAGGAGGAGATGTCTGATGCTCAGCGACTCGTCACATGGTATACACCATGGTGC
>JAPXFY010000013.1:66413666-66421166 GCA_030674185.1 Monoplex corrugatus
ACATTTGACCTCCCTTCTGTTGACGATAACGCATTAATTTCAAATCACACACACACACACACACACACACACACACACACACACACACACACACACACACACACACACACACACACACACACACACCACAAACACAGACACACACACACACACCCCACAAACACACACACGCACGCACACACGCTTGAACGCACAGTCAACCTTCCTTCTGTTGACTATAAGGCATCATTTTCAAATCCTTATAGACAATCCTCAACAACAACAAAATATCAACCACCACAACAAAACCTATATCCTCTTAAATCAGCGTTTTGGGGAGATCAGCAGTACATCATCACATTCATTTCCCCTGACCATCACTCTTCTACATCTAAAAGAATATTCAACGTCGATTAATTCATTTCATCATCATCATTCGTTTTAGGACCTGACCAGTGACATCAGAAATGCCATGCATTTTTTTAGGCAAGCATCTGATGCAGTGACTGCCATGGATGCAAATTATATTCCTGAGAGCGCGGTATTAAAAAGAAAAGGAGGGTAGATGTTCTCGGTGTATGAATGGCAGTGTACTATGGTCATGGCTTCACGCTAAATATTATCTAACAAGTTCCTTCAAGATCGCACTAACCTCGAGAAGTGCAAAAAAATTCAATTCTATGTATTTTCGTATAAATGGAAGATTATAAGAATGGCTTGACCTTTGTTCTGTTATTTATCCATTTAAGTTTTATTTATTTATTTATTTATTTTCATTATTTACTTATTTACTGAAGACAGAAAATCATGTATAAAAATCCAATCACTGTTTTCGTCATATGCAATAATAGTACTGAACAGAAAACACACACGCGCGCACACATACACACACACACACACACACATACACAGACACGCACAAACACACACATACATGCACAGACATGCACACACACACACACACACACACACACACACATGACACACAAAAACCAACCAACCAACCAAGCAACCAACCAACAAAAACAAACAAACAACGTTAATTTCTATATTTTGCAGCCCAGAGCCATTACAGCACTGCACAAAGTGTTCCCCAAACAACAAACACGTTGTTCATCAAACTCGGCTCTTGATGACCGACATTACCATACAAATATAGCAATCAGCAACTTCAGACACGCTAACTTTAGAATCACTGCAGACAGACCTCGACTTTAATCCTCACATAAAGACAGACAGACAGATCAGACTACAGACAGATAGACAGTAATAAAGAGACGGATAACCAGACATGCGTTATATGTCAAAGTGGACAGTAATTGCTAAATTTTTATTTCAAATTAACAGTGAGAAGACAATGAAGAGGACAACAGACAGACAACGAGAGAGAAGAGAGAAAGAGAAGAGAGGAACACAGACAGATAGACAGACAGACGAGTCAACAGAAGGAAGTTGATTGGTAAAAAGTTGTTTGTTTCAAATAAGGAGGAGAATGAGAGAGAGACACAAACAAGTACAGACAAAGAGAGTGGGAGAGCGAGAGACAGACAGAAAGAAGAAGACAGACAGACGAAGAGACAAGAGAAGAGAGAGAAAGAGAGAGTGTGTGAGAAAGAGAGAGAATGTGTGTGTGAAGAATAGAGAGAGAATGTGTTGGGAGGAGTGTGTGTTTGTGTGTGAGGAGTGTGGGGTGAGAGAGAGAGGAGAGAGAGGGAGGGAGAGAGAGAGAGAGAGAGAGAAAGGAGAGAGAAATTTTAAGTACATCTACTACATAGTTTGTACACTCTGTCTTTGAGGGGCATGAATGCAGGATATTTTCCTGTTTCCATAGGGCACTAGACACTGACATGACTTGCAGAATCTTTATTATCCATATATGATACTCTGCGTACGTTACCTACAAAAATGATTTAGGTATCACGAGGTCTGCACACACACAGACCTGGAAAATCTGGAGAAAAAAAACTATTCACCCTTCACCTACCAGACAGGAGACACACAGGCAGGATTGACCCCAAACATGATTAGAAACGTCAGACCTTACCCGCTTCACCATGGCGTCCGTCATGCTAGTAATTAATACTACAGACTAGAGAGATAATGCTTGTTCACAGTTTTTATCTTATGAATATCTTACCGTCAGAATAATTCAGTCAGCGCTCAAAGGAGTATTGCTTAAAACGAGTTTTCAGGGGGGAAAAATGAACCAACCAAGTGAATTATCTGGAATGCAGTTCTGGTATGCAGTGAAACAATGGCAATAGAGTACAAAAAGAAAGTTGTGTGAGATCAAGAAAAAGGAAAAGAGAGTCAGAATGAGAATCTCCATTCGAAAAGGCCAACGGCCTGGCTGAGAGGATGTGAACGCATACTCATCACCATCATCATCATCAGGTGCCTTGCCGTATGGCGTTGGCGATCATGGACTTCCATCTGTCTCTATCTCTTGTTGCCTCAAGCATCTCTTCCACCCTCTTTGTCTTCAGCCACACTGCAAGTCCGTCTAGTATCTTCTCCCTGGGTCTACCTAGTGCTCTCTTTCCCACCATACTACGCCATGGAAATACAAAATACATTACACAGTCATTCTTCGATAGAACATATTTTAAACGAGATGGAAACGCAATATGGGTCACATAGCCACTGAAAGGAAAAGAGATAAAAAGAAGAACAAGAACAAGAAGAAAAAGAAAAAGAAGAAGAGGAGGAGGAGGAAGAAGAAGAAGAAGAAGAAGAAGAAGAAGAAGAAAAAGAAGAAGAAGAAGAAGACAGGGGAAGAGAGAAGATGGAAAGAAGTGATCAAGAGAAAAAAAACCCAGAGAAAAAAAAACCCAGAAAAGCAGGGAATAGAGAGGGATATCCATTACATGTTGAAAATCGACAGTTAAAACACAGGAACAATGACCAGTCGATCAGAGGTCACGGAGAACCGTCAAAGACTGCTGCATGGCTGATGGTCAGTCAAACCTTGTGTGATCCATAGTGATTGATCAGTTATTCAGGACCAAGCAGAACTCCCCTCCTTGGCACACCCAAGAGCCCTTTCATTCAATGGGCCTGCTGTTTGGGAACTCAGCGCTGGTGAACAGGGTTTTGCGTGAGAGTGGACAGAGAAAAAAGTCTTTATACTTACGATGACATAGCACAAACGCGCAGGCGCGCGTGCGCACACACACATACAGACACAGACACACACACCACAGCTATCTATCTCCACATACATACATCTATCTATCTCCACACACACGCACACACACACACACACACACACACACACACACACACACACACAACACACACACATACACATCTATCTACCTCCACATACACACATCTATCTA
The DNA here is from genome assembly GCA_030674185.1 of Monoplex corrugatus. Taxonomy (NCBI): domain Eukaryota; kingdom Metazoa; phylum Mollusca; class Gastropoda; order Littorinimorpha; family Ranellidae; genus Monoplex; species Monoplex corrugatus. The sequence goes on from JAPXFY010000013.1 coordinate 66,416,987, forward strand.
CCTCCACACACACACACAACGCACGCGCGCGCGCACACACACACACACACACGTACATATAAATCTACACACATACATCTATCTATGTATATCTATCTATTTATCTCCACGCACACACACCACACACACACACACACACACACACACACACACACACACACACCCCACACGCACATATCTATCTCCCCCCTCCCCCCCCAACACACACATGCATATATATAAGTGCGTGTGTGTGTATGTATGTATATATATATATATATGTGTGTGTGTATCCACACACACACACACACACACACACCTCCCTATCTATCTATACGCTGACAATAGCAGAAGGGGCATCCGGGGTTCACGGCGTGGATGCGGTTAGGCCTCTTAAAGTTCAAGAAGTTTAGGGCTGAAACATTTGCTTTAAGGAGTATCTCCTATGAGGACCTTCTGCTGTTCAGCTCTCCCTTGCACTAAGATGACCAGAAAGAGTTCATGTCTGTGTATCCTATTCAATCCTTTCCAAAAAAAAAAAAAAGAAAAAGAAAAGAAAAAGCTGACTTTAATTCTTGAGATGTGCGGTCTTCTCAAGAACCTCCTCAGACGTGGCAGTCATTTTGGATCGAAACACGACAATCCAAATCTACCTTTGTGACACATCTCATCAGGTACGTTAGAGCACGCCTGGTCAATATTTACCATCCAGGTTCAAGTTCATGTAGCTTACAGCCCAGCCGACCACCAGAGCCATATCAGGGCTAACACCACGTCAAAAACGACAACCCCGTATTTACCATCCAAAGTTGTCTCTGATGAAAATTGTCGTAGAAAATGGCCTTTGAAGTTAACAAACTCGTCAATGAGTTATCAAGTTTGTATCCTGTTCTATCATTTTCTAGCAAAGAAGGTTGATTTTTTTAGATTTTCTACGTATTCGACATACTATTTAGGTAGTTTAGGGCATGCGGAGTCAAACTTTACTGCTTAAATTCGTTACCAACAAAAACTATCTAAGAAAACAGCCTCCAAAGTTAGCAACCTCATTAATTAGTGATCACTTTTAATACGTATTCTGATAGGTTTTGGATGGTCGAAACCATTCAGATGACCAGAAACCGTATCCTTGCATACTGTTGTATCATTTTGTGGCAAAATAAATGAGTACATATATTTCGGATTTTTCAGCCTACTATTGTCGAGTATGCCTGTGGAACAAAGAAAGGGTGAGTTAGTTTTAACTTGGGTCTCAAAAGAGGAAAGGTTTAAATTAACAACAAAAAAACACCACGAGGGTATGGACGGGACCGGCAGCACCAATGCCTCGCCACTCTCGGGACACTCACCTCCCAATCTCCCAACGCCAATCGAAAGTCATTTATTCAAGCAAAAGGGGGGCTGCCCATGCGTTGTATGACCCATTCGGACCCAGTCATCACTTACCTTGTTTACAAACCGAATGGCACGGTTGAGAGATGTCAAACCCCGGGACATAGCCACACAACGCGCATCAACCAAGACCAGCCCAGCCTCAGGACCAGATCAAAAAAATGGAAGACCCCTCTCTCGCTCCACTCTGGTCTTCATCTCTCTTTCGGGCAGCCCGTCCTGCCACCAGTTCGCATAGCGGTCAGCACCTTTCCCCTTACTATAGTCTCGACACTTAGCAGTCGGAAGCTCCCAACGTTGTCTTACTTCAACCACAGAAAAGATGGGCTTCAACTTGGATCTCAAAAGAGGAAAGGCTTGGGAAATTTTTCCGTTCAAAGGGCAAATATTTCTTCAGAAAATGTCCCAAACAGGCAAAGGGTCGGAAAGCGTGAGTCTATTTTGAAAAGCTGAGAATCAGAAGAAGAGTGGGTCATGGAGAGAGTGGGAAGGAGAACAGGAATGGAGCAAATGAGAAATATAAGTAGCAGTACAGACACAACACTGTGACAGCTACAATTAGTTTCAACAATGCAAACAAACCATTACAGCTACAATTAGTTTCAAAAATGCAAACAAACCATAATGTGTTGTCAGTTCTGAACAAAACTACGCCTCCTCACAGCAAGCACGCTCTCCCTCAGCCATTAATCATACAATATTGACCACCTCGATCAATGAGGCGTGTCGGAGGCGTCAGCCAATTTCCTACATTGATCACTTCTACGTAAAGACAGAGAGAGAGCGTGCTTGAGCAAGAGAAAGAGAAAGAGAGAGAGAGAGAGAGAAAGAAAGAGAGAGAGAGAGAGAAAGAAAGAGAGAGACACAGACACAGAGACAGACAGAGATGGAGAGACAGACAGACAGACAGACAGGCAGGCAGAGAGACAGAGAGATAAAACAAGAACAAGAGTTTTTTTTCCTCTGAGGGTAGGGCCAGCACCAATATGTATATGTATGTATCTGAACGTGTGTACGAATAAACATATCTATATGGGAATAAAGGAGAGATGGGGAGACAGGGACAGTTAAAGAGAGGAAGAGAGGAAGACAGAGAGAGGAAGAGAAAGACAGACTGAAATGGACAGACAGACAGAGGCAGAGAAACAGAGACAAACAAGAACAAGAACATGTTTTTTTTCGACGTGTGAGAGAGAGAGAGAGAGAGAGACAGACAGACAGACAGATAGACAGACAGACAGAGACATGAGAAAGGGACAGAGACAGAATTAAAGAAACAGATAGACAATGACAGCAATACTTTATTTTTCAAAGCTACAATGTATTGACTAAAATCCGTAAGTCAAACATGCCATTGCAAAAGTCATGACAGAAAGAAAGGACAGGGACAATCAGCCAATAGAAACGACAGAAACAAGGAAAAGAGACACTCAAAAGAAAAACGAACATGAAACATTGTCCAGTGCAGTGACCCACAGAGCAAAGGCCTGGGCAGAACAGGGAATAATGAATAGTCCAGGGATTACAGGTTGTCTGATCCACGGTGTGTATGCCATTTGATGAATTATGCAAACGCTAAACATCACTGTGATGCTGGACACAACTGTACCACCCTGTCATCACACTTCCCTTCAGTCTGCGTGACTTCTGGTAGTTGAGCGTAGAGCGAGAGAGAGAGAGAGATAGAGAGAGAGAAAGAGAGAGAGAGACAGACAGACAGACAGAGAGGGAGACAGAGAGAGACAGAGAGAGAGACAGAGGAGAGAGGATCGGGGGTACAAAGGGAAAGAGACAGAGAGATAGAGAGAGGGAGAGAAAGAGACAGAGCAGAGAGGAGGGGGTAACAGAGGCAGAAAAGAAGAGACAGAGAGAGAAAGAAAGAGAGAGAGAGAGATAGAGACAGAGATGAAGAAGAGGGGGGCAGGGAGGAGTGGCTGAAAGAGAAACAAAGAGTGAGTGAGAGAGAGGAAGAGAGAGATTAATACACAGAGGGAGAGAGGTGGTCAGAAACAGACAGCAAGGACAGAAATCGAGCGATGGAGAGACAGACATAGAAACAGAGACAGAGAGAGAGAGAGGGAAGGAGGAAGAAGAGAGAGAAAGAAAGAAAGAAAGAGAGAGACAGAGAGAGAGAAAGAAAGAGAGAAAGAGAGGAGAGAAAGAGAGGGAAAGAGAGAAACAATGACAGCAACACTTTAGTTTTCAATGCTAAAATGTATCAACCAGAATCCATGTATGAATCATGACACAACGAAAAGACAGTCAAGCAACTGATAACATAGAAACAGGAATTCGAGACACTCACAAGACAACCCGAACACGAAACACTGGCCAGTGCAGTGACCCACCGAGCAAAGGCCTGGGCAGAACAAGGGAATAAAGAATAGTCCAGGGATTACAGGTTGTGTGATCCACACGGTGTGTATGCCATTTGATGAATAATGCAAACGCTAAGCATCACTGTGATGTTGGACACAACTGTACAACCCTGTCATCACACTTCCCTACAGTCTGCGTGACTTCTGGTAGTTGAGCATAGACAGAGCTAGGGAGAAAGAGAGAAAGAGAGAGAGAGGGAGAGAGAGACAGACAAGTGGAGGGAGCGGACACAGAGGCAGAACCAGACAGAGAGGAAGGGGGAGAGAGGGAGACAGAGAGGGAGGAGAGAAGAGGCGAAGATAGAATTAGAGAATGAGGGAGAGATACAAACAGAGAAGGACAGGCAGAGGAGTGGGTGGGGGGGGGGGGGTGGCAGAAACAGACAAGGACAGAAATCAAGAGAGGGAGAGACAGAGAGAAACAGAGTAGG
>JAPXFY010000013.1:66426670-66436670 GCA_030674185.1 Monoplex corrugatus
ATGTCACCAGAAATGGCGATATATACAATGGCATGATGTCACCAGAAATGGCGATATAGACAATGGCATGATGTCACCAGAAATGGCGATATAGACTGTAGCATGATGTCACCAGAAATGGCGATATAGACTGTGCATGATGTCACCAGAAATGGCGATATATACAATGGCATGATGTCACAAGAAATGGCGATATAGACAGTGGCATGATGTCACCAGAAATGGCGATAAGTACAATGGCATGATGTCACCAGAAATGGCGATATAGACATGGCATGATGTCACCAGAAATGGCCATATAGACAGTGGCATGATGTCACAGAAATGGCATATAGTCGTGGCATGATGTCACAAGAAAAGGCGATACAGCAGTGAATGATGTTACAAATGGCGATACAGGCAGTGGCATGATGTACAAGAAATGCATACAGGCAGCATGTGTACAGAATGGCATACAGCATGGCATGATGTTACAAGAAATGCAATACAGGCACTGGCATGATGTCACAAGAAATGGCAATACAGGCACTGTCATGATGTTACAAGAAATGGCAATACAGGCACTGGCATGATGTGACAAGAAATGGCAATACAGGCACTGGCATGATGTGACAAGAAATGGCAATACAGGCACTGACATGATGTTACAAGAAATGGCAATACAGGCACTGGCATGATGTGACAAGAAATGGCAATACAGGCACTGGCATGATGTTACAAGAAATGGCAATACAGGCACTGGCATGATGTGACAAGAAATGGCAATATAGGCACTGGCACTGATGTGACAAGAAATGGCAATACAGGCACTGGCATGATGTACAAGAAATGGCAATACAGGCACTGACATGATGTACAAGAAATGGCAATACAGGCACTGGCATGATGTGTCAAGAAATGGCAATACAGGCACTGGCATGATGTGTACAAGAAATGGCAATACAGGCACTGGCATGATGTCACAAGAAATGGCAATACAGGCACGGGTATGATGTTACAAGAAATGGCAATACAGGCATGGTATGATGTTACCAGAAATGGCGGTGGTATGATGTTATCAGAAATGGCGATATAGGGAGTGGTATGATGTTATACCAGAAATAGCGATACAGGAGTGGTATGACGTTACCAGAAATGGCGATACAGGCAGTGGTATGATGTTACCAGAAATGGCGATACAGGCAGTGGTATGATGTTACCAGAAATGGCGATACAGGCAGTGTATGATGTTACCAGAAATGGCTACGTACATAAGTAATAGGATATCATACCTAGAATATGAATAATTAGAATGGGGGGCGAGGGGGAGGCAGTGCGTTGGACAAAACCATTCACCCTCAACATCAACAACACCAAAGAAACAACAAATCCAATTCCTATGAAAATGCTGCCCAATTTGCTGATCGCGAAGATACGTATTTTAGTAGATGTCCCAACAAATCATTAGCATCAATCACAGAAATGCATTCATGTTTCAGGTAAATGTAGACAGTCAATGATCACCTCTAAAAATACACAAATATCTCTCAGTTTGTAGGCAAAAAGTTAAGTTTTACCATGAAATATGCGACGAGGAAGAGACATGTCTCACACAGAGAGAGAAAGAGAGAGAGAGAGAGGGGAGAGAGAGAAAAAAAAACAGAGAGAGAAGAGAGAAGTGAGAGAGAGAGAGAGACAGAGAGAGAGAGAGAAGAGACAGAGAGAGAGAGAGAGAAAGATGAGAGAAGAGAGAGAAGAGAGAGAGGAGAGAGAGACACACACAAGAGTGAGAGAGAGAGGGGGGGAGGAGAGAGAAAAAAAAACTGGAGAGAGAGAAAGAGAAAGTGAGAGAGAGAGAAGAGAAGAGAGAGAGAGAGAAGTGGAGAGAAGAGAGAGACAGAGACAGAGACAGAGGTGAGAGAGAGACACACACACACAGAGTGAGAGAGAGAAAAAACTGAGAGAGAGAGAGAGAAGAGAGAGAGAGAGAGAAAGAAAGAAAGAAAGAAAGAAAGAGCGAGAGTTTTTCCCTGAGTAGCTTTTTCAGCTATCTTCAGCAATCTATTTTCATATTCATACTTATTCTCATTTCTTTGTTCACAACAGATTTACCATGCGACACTTGGGTTACTCTCCCCGTTGAGAGACCGTCCCCCAGTATCAGTTATCTTCAGCGACCTATTTTCATATTCACACTCATTTCTTTTGTTCACAACGTATTTACCATGTGAAACTGGGGTTACTCTCCCCGTTGAGAAACCGTCCACGCAACACAGCATCCCCCCCCCCTTTTTTTTTTTATTTTGTTATTTTTACCAAGACTTGAGGAAGGCAAGAAGGCTAATTGGCCTTCAAGGGAGGGACCTGGAAAACCAACACATTTGTCCAATATTCTTATACAACATAGCCTGGTGAATACTATACTCTTCACAATTTTCAACTGCCGTGGGATCCTAAGCGTACGTAGGTCAGAAGGCAAACAGGTCCGACTCGTTTTTCGTCGCTTTTCGAAGGACTAGACGTTCAGTTCGATTTTCCGGTCAAACTGAGGAGAAAAGTCGAGGCCTCTACGGGAAACGAACCCCGGAACCTCGAGTTTAAGTTATTGGCAGCAAGCGTCTGAACCATTCTGCCACTTTTCTCCCTTTAAAGAGTAAAGCAGTAACAGTTGTCTACAAATTAGCAAACTTCATGTTTCCCCCACATATAAAAATGTGCAAATACCTTTTCCTTCTCATCTTTATACGACATGTAATCAGAAATATAAATGATGTTGAAGACACATAAAAAAAACCACCTGCAAACAAAGAGTGCAAATAAACAAGCTACGTAAGCATAACACAATACAAACTAGCTAAGACTCAAACAAGAATACAAACAAATAAATAAATAAAAAAACAAACAAGGAAACAAACAAAAATGATTCATAATTTTGTAAGTTTATATCGTAGCAATGAGTAAAATAAAGAGTGGACTCTCTTTAGAAGAATTACAAGAAGTAGCAGCAGCAACAGCAGCAGTAGCAAAGTAATAGTAGTAGTGTTAGCTGTAGCAGTAGTACTATCATTGTGTTTAACATCCACTCATTTGCAAAACATGAGGTCTACGTGTTTCGCCTCTTCGCAGAAACGAGGTCTACATGTTTGTATGTGCGACTGTGGATAACGCGATCAATGTTCCTTGATTGCCAGTCTCTGAGTGAGAAAGCAGACAGACGATGAACTGACCCAGACAGGGCGTGAAGTGACCCATTGACTGGGTGCTCCTTTAATCTCAGCACCAGAAGTGCACTGCTCAAGATGGACAAGTGTCAACACTGTGCTGAGACAGCTGCTTCCGTCCCATTCCTGGGAAAACACTCGTTTTCGTCTGTCTAGCATTTTGGTCTGCTGTGTACCCCAAACCTTTCTTGTGTTTTTGTACCCCACCTCCCCTTTCTTCCTCCGTGTCTGTTCACACTTTTACTGTTATTTGTGCATCCAGTGTTCTGGACGGTTGTGTGGACAAAACCGGGAGATCTTAGCCAGTCGGTTTCGTTTCACCCCAGTCACATGTAACAAAATCTAAAAATTGTGCATCGATGTCTATATCGATCTTTGTCTTATGACTTATGTCTACAACAACAACAAAAGCAGCAGCAGCAGCAGCAGCAACAACAACAACCAACCAACCAACCAAACCCAACCAATCAATCCACCACCTACCCACCCATCCACCGACCAACCAACCCATCACACCCACCAAACCAACACAACCAACCAACCAGGAGAAATGTAGAAAACCTGTATCAATTGAATCCAAGTGATTGCCAACATTCGCAGAAACAGGAAGCAAAAACACAAGAAAAGATAATAACGACGCGCATTTGATTGACAAAACAAGACAGACACACATTTCTGCCCAACTGATCTTTGCCAGCTGTATACAAAAGACAGCAAAATAGCACACCCACCAGAATCAGGGCAGAAAAGAACAATGAAAAATAAATAATTCCTCTGATAGGCGGATTTTGTTCGCTGAGCCGAAGTGGTTTTGTCATTTTTGTCCTAAACCCAGTAAATTGTTTCTTTGCAGCCAATGTAATGGAGACGAGTTTTGGCTATGTGACATTTTGCTGCCTTGACAAAAGCACACGTAAATTTTGTTGTTGTTGTTGTTGTTGCTGCTGCTGTTGTTGTTGTTGTTGTTGTTGTTGTTGTTTGTATCTGATATAACGGAAACGTGTTTTAGCTCTGTGACATTTTGCTGCCTTAATAAAAGCACATATTACAGTTTGTTTTGTTGTTGTTGTTTTTTGTTGTTGTTGTTTTTTTGTGCATCCAATATAACGGAAACGTGTTTTAGATCTGTGACATTTTTCTGCCTTAGTAAAAGCACGCATCAGTTTGTTTTCTTTTGCTTTTTTGTTTGTTTGTTTGTTCAATTTTGTTTTTTTCTGTTTTTTGGGTTTTGTTGTTGTTGTTGTTGTTTGTGCATCCAATATAATGGAAACATGTTTTGGCTCTGTGGCATTTTGCTGCCTTAGTAAAAGCACGTACATTTGTTTTTGCATCCGATATAATGGAGATGTGCTTTGGGTCTGTGACATTTTGCTGCCTTAGCAAATGCACACGTCACAGTTTGTTTTTTGTTTTTGTTTTATTTGTTTGTTTGTTTGTTTGTTTTCGCATCCAACATTATGGAAACGTGTTTTGGCTCTGTGATATGTTGCTGCCTTAGCAACAGCACACATGACAGTTTGTTGTTGTTGTTGTTGTTGTTTTTTCCATCCAATATAATAGAGACATATTTTGGGTCTGTGACATTTCGCTGCCTTAGCAAAAGCCCACATAAAGCTTTTTTTCCATCCAATATAATGCAGACGTATTTTGGGTCTGTGACATTTCGCTGTCTTAGCAAAAGCCCACATAAAGCTTTTTTTCATCCAATATAATGCAGACGTATTTTGGGTCTGTGACATTTCGCTGCCTTAGCAAAAGCCCACATAAAGCTTTTTTCCATCCAATATAATGCAGACGTATTTTGGGTCTGTGACATTTCGCTGCCTTAGCAAAAGCCCACATAAAGCTTTTTTCCATCCAATATAATGCAGACGTATTTGGGTCTGTGACATTTCGCTGCCTTAGCAAAAGCCCACATAAAGCTTTTCTTCCATCCAATATAATGCACAGTATTTTGGGTCTGTGACATTTCGCTGTCTTAGCAAAAGCCCACATAAAGCTTTTTTTCCATCCAATATAATGCAGACGTATTTTGGGTCTGTGACATTCGCTGCCTTAGCAAAAGCCCACATAAAGCTTTTTTTCCATCAATATAATGCAGACGTACGAGTATTTGGGTCTGTGACATTTCGCTGCCTTAGCAAAAGCCCACATCACAGGGTTTTTGTTTCTTTGCATTTGTTGTTGTTGTTGTTTTGGTTGTGTGTGTGTGTGTGTGTGTTGTTGTGTGTGTGTGTGTGTGTGTGTGTGTGTGTGTCTGTGTGTGCTGTGTGTGTGTGTGTGTGTGTGTGTGTGTGTGTGTGTGTGTGTGTGTGTGTGTGTGGTGTGTGTATCCAGTGCTATGTTGCTACTGTTACTTTGACTTTGTTACGTTGACATTATTGGTGCGGCTAGTGGTAGCAGTGATGGGGAGGTGGGTGGTGCTGCTGTTGACTTATTAGATGACTGAGTTGTTTGCTCTTTTCATTCAGTCATTTTATTTGTCCTCTGACTCATCCGTTTACTCATGCACAAACGAACGATCTTATAAGCAAATATGGCAAACACACATCAGCGATAACCCTTTGACTCCCCCCCCCTCACCCTATCTGTCACCATCCTGTACAGTCAGCTATGACAGCAAAGCAAAAACTTAACCCTTTCACTCCCTCACCCTATCCCCCCAGCTTCCTGCAAGAAGCTGGTGGACAGCGTATGGGAGTCAAAGGGTTAAGTTTTTGCAGCTGGCAAATAGAGTTTGGGAGTGAAAGAGGCAAGCAAGATACGAAAAAGGGGTAGATTCACAACGTCTGCGCGGCGAACTTGAATCGACAAAGCAAAGAATCAGAACTTTAGTGGGGGATCTCTGACACATTTTCTCCGAGATCTAGCCGTTGTCTTTGTAGAAAGCGGTCTGTTATTCGGATGCCACGGCAAAAACATGGCCAAGCATTGAGAACACGCAAGGTTTGCATGTCGCACGTGCAACACATATACTGCTGGGGAACAAGAGCAGGGGCGGTGGCGAGACCAGACCAGGCCAGGCCATGAGAAAAATGGTGAAACAAAATAGATACGTGTGGTGATAGAGTGCTTATTATACTATATACCCCATCCTCCCCATCTTCACGCAAACAACTAACACTTTGGGTAACAAGTACAGAAAACAAAACTACCGTGTGTCTCATAATAAATTTCAAACATGACAGTTTGGGTTGCAGTTCTTTAAGACAGCTTCTCCACGTTCAAAATGAATTCCAGATGTACAATCGCCACAGTGATGGCTGTTACAAAATAATCACGGTATAAACCCCTTTACCTGCAGCATAAGCCCTGCCCACCGGTAACAGCTTGGGAAAAAGGCATGACGAAAACCCAGAACACAACATTCATTGTTATTTCTGTTTTAAGCTGTGACAGCTGCGCAGAACCAGATCAGGGCTATGACCATCTCAAAACGTACACAGTATTTCACTGGGGGGGGGGGGGGGGGGGGGGAGGGATATAATTAAGTACACATACCAATGCATTCACACGCTTAATCTAGGGATATGCCCCTGGCGCTGACTACTCCACCCAACTATCACAATGTGTTTGAAAAAATAAACCCGAATACAAATGTATAATTTACATGTAAGTAAGGACATTAAAACGTAAAAAGTACCCAAAGTTACCCAGAACTGCTTCAGCACATTCCATTCCTTAGAGATTAAAATCCACTTAAGACATGTAGCTAGTTATCAATCTTAAGAAAAAGTATGAAAGACTTTGTAGAACACTACAGGAAAATGCCCCAGAAAAGCAGAAACTGATAGGGAGTGATGACAGAAAACGAAGGAGCAAGGCAGAAACAAAGACGTAAGAGAAAAGAGGAAATTATTATAGTACTTCAGCCACCCTGCAAGTCCGTCCAATATTTTCTCCCTGGGTCTACCTGGTGTTCTCTTTCCCTCCTAGCTTTCCTGTTGTGAACAAGTGCTCCAATTCCTCTTTCCTCATAAAATAGCCTATGAATGTTGCTTGTCTTTTCCTAATCTTCTTTATCAATGATCTTCTTGTGTCTGCCTCCATCAAGACTGTGTCTCGTTTGTTTTCTTTGCTGTCCATGGTACTCTCAACATTCTTCGTAGAAATCACATTTCGGCTGTCTCAATCTTGTTCTGGCTTTGCTTGTTGACTGTCCACGCCCCCCACAACTGTGTAACAGTATCGGTTCTACGTGATAAATAGGCAGTCAAAAGAATGAGAACATTCACGAGATACCTCTCCTAGGCCCCAGCACCCTCTCTGTTTAATGAAACGCTTTCAGGTGTCACAACAAATCGGGGCAAAATACGCAGAACAAACGGTGTTTGCATACCTCAGGTGCAACTCAAGCTGTGAGAGGAAAGGAGCAACATGGAGGGTTGAGGGAAGGCCAGGAGTAAGTGATAAGAAACGGCCAGGTTTGTGTGTGATAAGAGGCTGCTGCCAGATGGGTTTTGTTTGTTTGTTTTCCTAGGGCTTAAAAGAATAGTAAGCTCAACCTATCTTAAAACAAAAACAAAACAAAACAAAAAACTGGTATGGATTTCACACACTTTCTCTATGTGGATTTATTCAACTTGATGTAAAGACAGAGAGACAGAGAGAGCGAGAGAGAGAGACGAGAGAGAAGAAGACAGACAGACACAGACAGACAGAGACTGATAGAGACACAGAGAGAAACACACACAGAGACAGAGAGAGAGAGGGGGGGGGGAGGGAGTAGGGTTAAAAAGAAAAAAAAGTGGACACAATTGCTATCTTAAAAAATGACATGAAGAAAATATGTATCTCCAATATGATCTCAATTCTCATCAAATAAATAGAAGGAAAAAAACCGCCATGAAACCATGAAACATGTTATTAGGCTGGGCACGAAAGTGTAAAGATAGGAAAAAATAACATCAATGGACACAGAAGAAAACTCAAGTAGCAACTCAATTTCAGACACTCAAACGAAAAGTACAACCCCCCAAAAAGTGTTCAATTATGAACACGTCTGGACAGAGTCAGAAATATACCAAAAAAAATTCCTAGGACAAAATGCAAGTGACGCAGAAACGAGAAAGGAAGGTGACGAAAAGTGATTTAAAAAAGATAGAACCAAAGAAAATTCTAGAAAGATTGCCAAGTCGACCTGACGATTTCCATTCTATACAAAAATATTAAAGAAAAACAGATCACCATTGCTCACGCTTTTCTTTTTGCCAGACTCCAAACTGATCCGCTTCCCATAAGCAAATTCAGATTTTGCACACATTAACGCTGTTCTTTGTGCAAATTTTAAAACTGATAAGCTTGCCATTTATGTAAGGATATATTTGCTTATTGGAAGCTTTTATATATATATATATATATATATATATATATATATATATATATATATATATATATATATATATAAGCTATATATGTATAAAAGCTTCCAATAAGCAAATTCAGATTTTGCACACTGATAACGCTGTTCTCTTTGCAAAATTCAAATCTGATAAGCTTCCCATAAGCGAATTCAGATTTTGTTCTTTCTCAAAGGTCATTGAACCGTGGAGATGTTTTAAATGAAATAAATGACGTAATGAAACAACGATGGAGTCACGGCAGTGAAAAAGAATGTAGAATATCGTCAAGGTTATTTTGTTTGTTTGTTTTGTATTTTGTTTTTTGAGAATGCGTTTGTTCACCCCATTTCTGAAAAGTGCTGATTTGAGCCACTTAAAATGTATTGGACCTTGGAGCTGTACATGAAAACTAATGCATGTAAGACTCCTCAGCATTGACCATAACTTGATAAAAATTCACCCTTAAAAGCCCATGAAAATCTTATTCACACATGTCTATCACATCTGTCTCTGAAACAAACACACACACACACACACACACACACACACACACACACACACACACACACACCACGCACACACACAAAACGCACATGCACGCATACACACATACACACTCGCAAGCACACGCGCGCACACACACACACACACGCGAACCCGCGCGCGCACACGCGCATCACAGTCCACACGCACCTCCGGTTTGTATGGGATAGGAGCAAAAAAGCAGTAAGGAAATAAAAAAAAAAATTTTAAAAAGGAAACATTTCAACAAGAATTTTAGATTACACAAATATCATTCGTACCGAAATAGTCTCAGGCATTCCAATAGCCCAGCTGAATTTACTAACAGTGATTTGAAATTATATGAACTTTTAAGAATTAGCCGCCATTGTGCAACTAACTACATTACTTGACCATAAAACAAAGTACTGGTGAAACAACAGTACCTGACCACCAATGGACACTAACGAAAGAAGAATCACTCATTAAACGCCTCCCACACTTACAGTTTAACATATTTTCATAACACTAGATCTAGTCCATGGAGAATGCATGCCACGCCAATCCATGGAAAATGCATGCCACACCAGTCCATGGAAAATGCATGCCACACCAGTCCATGGAAAATGCATGCCACACCAGTCCATGGAAAATGCATGCCACACCAGTCCATGGAAAATGCATGCCACACCAGTCCATGGAAAATGCATGCCACACCAGTCCATGGAGAATGCATGCCACACCAGTCCATGGAAAATGCATGACACACCAGTCCATGGAAAATGCATGCCACACCAGTCCATGGAAAATGCATGCCACACCAGTCCATGGAAAATGCATGCCACACCAGTCCATGGAGAATGCATGCCACACCAGTCCATGGAAAATGCATGCCACACCAGTCCATGGAAAATGCATGCCACACCAGTCCATGGAGAATGCATGCCAGAAACAACC
>JAPXFY010000013.1:66439170-66449170 GCA_030674185.1 Monoplex corrugatus
TCGTAGACAAACAGGAGAGAGGAGAGAGAGGAGAGAGAGAGAGAGAAAAGAGAGAGAGAGAGAGAGAGAGAGAGAGGGAGAGATCTCAAAGGGAGTGAACACGTTATAGACATTTTGCAGTAGACGTAAACTATATCAACAGTCAATACAACTTGCATTGATGAAGAGAATACTTAACGGGAGACAGAAAGGGGGGGGGGGGGGGGAGACAGAGACAGAGACAGACAAACACATACACAGACAGACGGACAGACAGAGAAAGAACATGAAAGTTTTCCCATTTTCGCTATCATATATATTGTGACACGAACAACAAAGTAAACAAGCAAGTAAATCATAACTGAAGAACTACGGCTAATTTAGATCAGCAGAAAAAGACCTGAAGAACAAAGTTGCTCTACGGCTAACAAGACTCTATGTAATCTAGTTTAATAGAGTATGATGGTGTATCAAATTTTTTTGGTTTATCTGGAAATACTCTTCCTATAAGCTGACATTCATTCGTTGTTGATAGGCAGGTGTGCGAAGGCGTGTTGTGGTGAGAGTGTTTCTGACGAAAAACCGGCCAGGCTGAAGGAAATGAAGCTTTCATCTTTCTTAATACTTCATTTAATGTTTATGGATACGTATTTTTCTAAAGGCTTCGATGTCACAGACAGAAAGAGGTGTTGGTCTGAAATGGGTTATCTGTGCAAGGTTTTTTAGAATGGGGTTAGGAGGTAACTTTGTGTTTCTGTTGAAAAGGTAGGAAGGACGGTTTCTTCTAATCTGTATCTTATACGTTTAATGATTTTTGATAGAGGGCATGTAAGAGTTCCACAATTCTGGGATAAATCTCGTCTTTTCCAGATGTTTTTTTTTTTCAAAACTGGATCCATATGCATGCTAATTTTGTGAGCTATTGTACTAAGAATGTCAAACAGAGTCGTGATATTTGCACTTTTTTTTTGCAATATTTGAATAAATTTTCGGTAGAGACATACTGATTTCTGTTGGTGTAGGGATGGGACAGTACTTCTGACACCGACAGAAAAGAATAAGTAACTTTACTTTGTTGTACGTCGTGGACGGGATGGCGGAGGGGGGGGGGTGGAGGGTGGGGGCAGGGGTAGAGAAAAGAGGCAGACGTATTTGAAAACTTTCTTCCACTTCCTACATCAAGCAAATTTATAGGTTTTCCATAGTTAGGACACATTGTGTATTGCTTTTTTTCACAAGTTTAAAACCGAGACACTTTTTTGGCTTGACGAGCCAGTGGCTTTATTGAGCATGTTTTTCTATACTCTTAAAGCTGACTTTATTAAGTACTTTATTAGACTTCTTATATTCTTAAAGCTGACTTTATTAGCAGTTTTTTTTTTCTAGATTCTTAAATTAATGTAAGTTTGTCTCGTCCTGCCAATACGTTATAATTATCTGCGTAACTTGGGAAATATCATTCCATGTTTCACTCTTTTACGTCACAGTGGTTCATGTATATTTAACCCTTTAACTCCCACACCCTATCCACCAGCTGAAAAAAACTTTACCCTTGATCCCTCACCCTATCCGCCAGCTCCTATAAAAGCTATTGGATGGGGTAGGAGTCAAAGGGTTAAGTGTTTGCTTTGCTAGCGTGGTTGATAATGCTGGACGCTGATGGACAGGGTGCAGGAGTCAAAGGGTTAAAAACAGAAATAAGTCATAAAATATGTTAAGGGTTTTCAAAGGGTCACTGCACTTGCGCGCATTACCAAATGCTTCTTTACTCAGATCAACACGGAAATGTCTCTCATCGAGAGTTTAAATGACCTATACGCGATACACACACGGTTATATTTTTTATCCTAGGGAATTTGGTCAACCAGGAGCGGTTTACAGAATAGACCCGATAATCACTGTTGCACAGAGAGTCCACAACTGCTTTAGTGATAATTATTTCTGGTTTTGTTCGTATACTTATGATTGAGGAGTCCTTTTGATGTTGCCGTTATGTGGAAACATAGGATAGGGACTCGGTTCCTGCAGAGGTACAACTGATTTCATTCTTTCAGCATTGGTGGACACAATGGTGGTTTGGGGAAAAGATGCTTTTTTGTTTATGAAGGTGACTGCACAGTGTCTCAGCACGAAAATGATTCTGAAGTTGATTTTTGTTTCTGGAACAGATCTTTTACACAGATCGTCTCTATTAGCACCAAATACATTCAGTATTTAGAAGTTTCACTTCGCTTGGTGTACATAAAGTTGTGTACAGATCTGTTGTTCAGCCAGTTTTCATCGCGCAATTTCAGTGAAGTAACACCAGAGGAAGACAGAGAGAGAGACAAACTAGGAGACAGAGAGAGTGAGGTTGTGAGAGAGGGGGTAAGAGAGAAAGAGAGAGAGATAGAGAGGGAGGGAGAGAGAGGGGGAGAGAGAGGGGGGAGAGAGAATGAGAGAGAGAGATAGGGGGTGGGTGGGTGGAGATGTATCTGAAAGGCTACGGATAAGTTAAAAACTGTCCATTCTCGTATTAGACTATAAACGACGTCATCAGGCACTAAAACTATAATCCATGGAGAAAGTACATGTACTTTACAAGTGTCACAGACAGATTGATAGACAGACAGACAGACAAACACACACACACACACACACACACACACAAACACATACACACATACAAACACACACACACACACATACACACACACACACTCGTCTAAAAGCACATATGTGAATAGACGTTAAAAGAAGTAACGAACACACACACACACACACACACACACACACACACACACACACACACACACACACACACACACACACACGCACGCACGCACGCACACGCACACACACGCACACACACACACACACGCACACACACACACACACACATACAGATTCATGCAGCCACAGTCGCACAATAAAACAGAAACCAAGCCAGGTAAACGACGAACCATGCAAAGAACCAGACACCCAAGTCAAGCGGAAACGATGAAGTTAATACAGACAGCTTCCACGTTTTGTTTGATTTACAGGCATCACCACCACTACACGGAAGACACGGGTTCCCCCTCGCCCCTAACAGGATGCAGGGGGGTGGGTAGGGAGAGGAGTACTCACAGGAAGCAGTACCCAAAACGGTGTGCATGCTGATTAATTAACCGTGGTTGTCAAAGCATTTGTTGGATCCATTTACAAAGTTCACCTGCACGGTCACCTGATTTCTCAAGGTGCCAGTATGTCAGCATCCTCTCATTAATTAACACTGAACGTTTTATAATTACCATTCATGTGATCTGTGTTGCCGTAAGGTAAGATACACTGTTTATGCTGTGTTTATAAGTATTTTGCTATGAATTTATGCTGTGTTTTATGTGAAGTGTTTTGCTATGAATTTATGCTGTGTTTATGTGAAGTATTTTGCTATGAGGTGAGATGTATTTTCTATGATGTGTTCGGTTGGTTGGATAATTATTATTATTATTATTATTATGAACATTTAGTACGCCTAATCAAATTAATGCCCTAAGCGTTTACAATGGCAAAACATATAACCAGAATCACAAGCACACACACACACGCCCACAGAAGCACCCACACACACACAAACACACACACACACACACAGCATGACATGCAAATACAATGACACATTGACACTAAGACACTATAATGTCACCATTACATTACATGGGGGGAAGGGGGCAGAGATTACCAGTTTTGGGAAACAGGTGAGTTTTGAGGGAGCGTTTGAATGTGGACAGAGAGGGTGAGTATCTAAGAGAGCGAGGTAACTGATTCCAGATGGTTGGAGCTTGATAGGAAAAAGAACGCTGCCCAAACCTTTTAGTGCGGACTATGGGGATACTATAGAGACGGGTATCAGATGAGGACCGCAAAGCTCGAGATGGCGTGTAGAGATGTAACAGATGGGTGAGATACTCAGGGATAATTTGGCCGGTTAGTTAGCCTGGTTTTGCTTTTTGTTACGTTTCTGAACTTTTTGAATAGTTCGTTTGAGTATAAGAGAAGGGTTTCTTTTTCTACAAGAAAATGTTGGGGTTTTTTTTTTGTACAATTGAGTTTCTTTTTGTACAAGAAAAGGGTCTTTTTGGTACAAGAAAAGGGTTCTTTTTGTGCAAGAAAGGTTTTGTTTTGGTACAAGGGTTTCTTTTTGTACTAGAAAGGTTTTTTTTGGTACAAGAAAAGGGTTTCTTTTTGTACGAGCAATGGGTTTCTTTTGGTACAAGAAAAGGGTAGCTTTTTGTACAAGAAAAGGGTAGCTTTTTGTACAAGAAAAGTTTCTTTTTGTACAAGAAAGGGGTAGCTTTTTGTACAAGAAAGGTGTTTTTTTGGTACAAGAAAAGGGTTCTTTTTTGTACAAGAAAAGTATTTTTTTGGTACAAGAAAAGTTTTTTTTGTACAAGAAAAGGGTTTCTTTTTGTACAAGGAAAGGGTTTCTTTCCTTCCCATCCATTAAATACTAAACACTTAAATGATGTAGCATTTTAATCCAGACTACCCCACTCTCTAGCCCCAACTGATTTTTCAACAGATTATATCCATACATCTGCCACATCTTCTTGTAATGGACACAACTGCAAAGTTCGGTAACATTCATTGATAAACTGACTATAACCATACACCTATATTCTAAATATAATTTCAATATTTATATTCAGTTTATCAATGATTCATGGACAGCATTTCGGTAAATCTCATTATCAAAGGATATTTTCAGATATACAACAGACTGACTTCTGTGTAGCCTGGGCGGTTTTGAATAGATCAATTTATTATTGTTAATGTTATTCTTCCTTAAACCCCAGCCGACTGCTCAGTCATGTCAGCGTTATAACGATCTCAAAAAGTACACCTTACGTCACAGAAAAGTTTCTTTTTAAAAAGCTTGAAAAAGACAATTAACTACACATATCAATGCATTCGCATAAATAATTTAAAGATATGACCCTGGCACTGATCACTCCATCTAATTTGTCTTGATGAGAGTGTGTGCCTTGGTTCGAATCTTGAATCAAGATTTGGCGCCTATCATGGATTTGAAAGGCAGCACTTCACTGTAATGCCAGAAGGCTGTCGGCTAGGTTCGGACATCATAGATCGAAAGGTAAACATATTGTCATGGTAGTGGCATGGCTTCGAATCTTTGCACAATTTAGTGTCCCCATTTTCACTGCTAAGGTCACTTGGGGGATGGCAAAGTCTTCTGTGTCCAGCATTCCACATGGGAGAACATGAAAACAGACTTGCCAAGACAGTTATTATGAAAATGTCCCCTGACATTTCGACAATTTTCTCGCTGCTAGCCGTTATATGAGTATAATTGTGGTGGGGGAGCAGGTGCCCGCGCAAATATATTTGATGGCCTTAGTAACATTATTTCTTTCCTGAATAATCACACTAAAAAAGAAAGGTAAATAACGTAGCAATAAAACAAAAAGTAGCAGCTGAATTTACACTGATAGCGTGGGTAGTATTACCCCCACGAAAGAGAGAGAGAGATAGAGAAACACACACACAGACAGATACAGATATATATATATATATATATATATATACATATATATATACACACACATATTATATATATATATATATATATATACACCACATATATATAAATATACACATATATACATAATATATATACACACACAAATAAAATCATCGGGTGAAATCTGTTAATAAGACGTCTTATAAATGCTGGGAAAAAACTTGAAAATTAAATCAGGATGGTCGTCTCGGAAGAGGTTCTTTAAGAAGTCCGTCGTGTAGTCCTTTTGTCTCACATCGTATAAGTCCCAACAACCAAGGTGGAGGACGGCTGGGTGGGGACAGAAATGAATCTGACGAGCTTAGCTTTTTTGTTTCAGTCAGGATGTTGAGTATTTATAACTGTAATCACAGTAAATGTTAATGCCAAACACATTTCCTTTCCGTATGGGTCTCGTACCCAGTGTACTTTTTTCTATGGGCGATGTCCTCGCCAGTGATGTCTCATGAACTTCTTCAGCTTTGGGCCAAAAACAGCAACGGTAATAATGTATTAGGGTCTGACCCATAGCAGACAAAGATAATGAGGAGCAGAAGGACAGAGAAAACTGTCCCTACAGTGCTTAAAGGATGGGACAGAATGGCTTTTTCCTCACGTCTGCTAAAGGTCGACACACACAAGTCTCTCTCTCTCTCTCTTACTACACACACACACACACACACACACATATATATATATATATATATATATATATAAAATACATAAAGAGAGACAGACGGACAGACAGAGACAGACAGACAGATATATATATATATACATAGCAAGAAGAGAGAGAGAGAGCCAGAGATACAGGTAGACACAGACAGATAAACACAAAAACAGAAAAAAAAGAGAAAGAGAGAGAAACAGACAGACTGACAGACATACAGACAGAGGGAGACAAAGACAGACGGACAGACAGAGACGGTGACGGACAGACAGAGAAACAGACAAGTAGGCAGATAGTCACAGACCGATAGGCAAACACACACACACACATACACACACACACACACAAGCACGCACGCACACACACACACACACACACACACACACACACACACACACACACACACACACACACACACACAACCACACAAAACCACAAACACACACAAAGAAGGAAGGGATTTGAAAAAAAAAGAAAAAAACAAAAACAGAACTAACTGCCTTCTTACCGTTTCGCGTTGCGTTCCACGCAGTCAGTCGCTCACTCTTTGCTTTTTGAAAGTCTCTCTCTCCTCTCCACTACGTTCCTGCTGATTCCAGTCTGGCACCACACAGAGACACACACACAGATGTCTATACTCACAAACAAACACAGCACCTTGGAGATGTTCGTTTCGCTCTAACTCCCAAAAGGGAGTAGCGTCAGCGTCACTGTCTTGCGCGCACTTTGAACACTTATTTCTTGACGACACTGGCTTGTAGCAGGGACGACTGTACCGTCACAATCACCTGCAAAAGCCACAAACTGTCACTTTCTCAACAATATTGTTTTGTGTTTCCTTCTGAACGATACGAAAGCAACAGCTACATGCCGATAGAATAATAATAATAATAATAATAAATAAAAATAATAACAATAATAATTCATTTAGTAATAATTCATTGTTGTTGTTGTGCTACATGCCGACAGAATAATAATAATAACAATAATAATTCATTTAGTAGTAACACTAATTGTTGTTATTGTTGTTGGTGGTGTTATTATTATTATCATTATTATTATTATTATATTATCATTATTATCATCATTATTATCATTATCGTTATTATTATTATTACTACTATTGCTATTAATAGTGGTAGTAGTTGAAGAAGTAGTAGCAGAAGTAGAAACAGTAGTAGTAAAAATAGTAATAAGTAGTGGTAGTAACAATGCTGGTGATGCTGGTACTACTACTATCACTAACAGCACACAAGCAGTTTCCGCAATAGACGACACACCATGTTAAAATGTACAAGCTGTTCAATTAATCTACTTAAAAAAATGAAACTTTGTCGCAGAATACACGCATACACACTCACAAACACAAACATTCACACACAACAACAACAACAACCACCATCACCATCACCACCACCACTACGAACAACAAGCTCAACAACCACATCAACCACCACTTCCTCCACCAACACCACAAGCTCGATTCTGAACATCATGAACTTGAACCTTCAGCGACCCCTGGAGTAAGAACAGAAAACCGTCAACAAATAAAAACCAGCACCAAAGGATAACTCATATTATTATTAACGTTTCAACAGCACGCCTGCCACATATATTCTTCTGGGTCTGTTTGGCCCATTCAGGGACTAAAAAAAAAAAAAAAAAAAAAAAAAAATCAGTACAGACGTGCGTGCCTGTATCCTGGAAGCCGCCATTTACATACATTCCACTTCACCTTCCCGCCTAACCCCCCCCCCCCCCGAAAACAGCATACCAAATAAAGTTGTGGTAAACCAACCCTCAGCATACCGTTAGTCCTACATCTAGTATACTTTACATGCAGTACCTACATGCTTCAACACAATCCATCATCCGCAAAGTAGCTAGCCGCGTCCTGGCAAGCCCTTTATTTTTACGTTCTGTAGAGGACGGAGGAAGATTATCTCTTAAGATCATAATTGTCATGTAGCTGTGGTCGGACTAAGCTGGAATTCATCCCGCCGCAGACATCTGATCTGGACAGCGTGGCGTCAAAGACCATTTGTAAGGGGTATATACACTACAGAAAAGACAGACAGTCTGACACCGGCCAGACATTATATTCCTGTTCTGTTGAGTTTGGAATCTCGAAGTTTGTTACCATATTGTCTCTGGTATTACTCCTGCTTGTATATCTGATTTGCTCCATGCCTGTTCGTCTCCCCCTACTCTTCGCTCTTTTTCTGATACTCGGCTGTTCAAAAATCCCTTGATACAGATACAAAACTCATTCTTTCCGAAGTTTTGTCCATTTTTTGGTCCCTTTCTGTGTTAAATAAAAACACCACGAAGGTCCCATCCGCACCCTCGTGGTGTTTCTTGTTAACTGAGAAAGGGACCATTTTTTATCCCTTTCTTTGGAATAACCTGCTGCCCTTTCATCTGAGAAATGAGCCGAATATTTCTCTTTTAAGGCTCAATTTAAAGTACATTTTCCCCCATGAATCCTTCTGTTTAAATGGATTTTGTTATAATAAGGCTTATCCCATCCTGTTTTAGTGCGTTCTTGTGGTACATTGTTTATGGATGCGGTTGAAAATGTGCGCACCCCCCGTGAGGATGCCGGGGGCTCTTTCAGTACAAACAGTATCCCCCACCTTCTGGAAATTCTGTGCTAGAAATTTCCTCTTTTCTGTCACTCACTTTGTTTCTGCCTTGTTCCTTTGCTTTCTGTCATTTTTCCTGTCATTTTCTGCCTTTGGGTACATGTAGTAACTTGTGCATGTTGGCTCTAAGGATATGAGATATGCGGAAACAGTTCTAAGTATTCTACGTTTTATTATTATTATTATCACTCTTGTTGCTGTTGTTATTATTATCATTACTCGGACAATTATACGTGTGCTCCACTCCAAATCCGCCAGTACTTATATGTAGCAGAAGTTTTCAGCCTACGCAAAAGCCCATGCGCTGGCAAATGTCTTAACATGGAGAGAGAGAGAGACAGAGAGAGAGGGGGGAGGGAGAGAGAGGAACGGAAGTTAGGAAACTCTTGACATCACCAGAACGATTACAGCGTTAAGATGGGCAGCGAACAAGCCACTTTCAATGCGGTCAGTTAAGATTGAACCACGACATAAGATCAAGATCCTGAATCCACGGCTCTACCAAAACAGCCAGCCAGTCCGCAATAACCCTTTGACTCCCGCACCCTATCTACCAAATGCAAAAAGAATTAAAACCCTTTCACTCTCTCACCCTCACCAGTTTCCTGCAGGAAGCTGGTGGATACAGTGAGAGTCAAAGGGTTAAGGTTTTGCTTCGTGAACATGGTTGACAATGCAGGATGCTGGTGGATAGGGTGTGGGAGTCAAAGTCATAAAAAAATCGGCCCGCATGGGAAATGGGTACCCGCCATATAATTTTGGCCCCAAGGAATTAGAACAAAAGTTGCGGTATGTACCACTTCATCTTGCCTATGACCTCTGAGTTACGGGAGCAAACCTCTGTTATAGGTACAGAACACACTGTAACATACGCATCAAGTTTCAAAGCTGTTGGAAGACTTATAGACATTCACTCAGTTTGGGTTCCTTCAAGAGAGTGTTTACCGCATACGGACAATACTCTAGATGTGCTCCACCAAATCAGCCACAATTATCTGACAGACTCCTCGAGCCTGCGCAAAACGCTATACGCTGGCAAGGTCTTGAAACAGGGAGGGTGAAGAAGAGACCTACGAAACAGCACGCTTACATCACCAAAATCATGGAAAGATTAAGATAGGCAGCAAAGAGGTCAATTTTTACTGTTGCAGGTTGGTATTAATT
>JAPXFY010000013.1:66454170-66489170 GCA_030674185.1 Monoplex corrugatus
TGAATGTTATATAGAACCAATACTGTTGTACAGATGCGAGGCGTGGACAGTCAACAAACAAAGCCAGAACAAGACTGAGGCAGCCGAGATGTGGTTTCTAAGAGGAATGTTGAGAGTTCCATGGACAGCAGCAAAGAAACAAACGAGACAGTCTTGATGGAGGCAGACACAAGTAGATCACTCATAAGGAAGATTAGGAAAAGACAAGCAACATTTGTAGGCCATTTTATGAAGAAGGGGGATTTGGAGCACCTAGTCACAACGGAAAAGCTGGAGGGAAAGAGAGCACCGGGTAGACCCAGGGAGAAAATGCTGGACGGACTTGCAGAGTGGCTGGGGACGAGGAGGGTGGGGGAGATGCTAGGGGCAACGAGAGATAGAGGCAGATGGAAGTCCATGATCGCCAACGCCATGCGGCAGGGCACCTGATGATAATGAAGTAAACTGATACATACTTATATAAACGGGCCTAAACTACGTAAAATAGCTTCTGCACATCACATCTCCTTAGAGCCAAAAATACATAACGCAAAATACATATATCAAATTATCAATCCCTAGAGAAAGTATGTAAGGTTTTATCGAACACATACAGATGAATCGACCAGCAAGGCAGAACATAATAGGAAGAAATGACAGAAAGCAAAGCAGCAAGGAAAAAACACAGAGTGACAGAAAAGAGGACATTTCTAGCACAGACTTTCCAAAAAGTGGGGATAATGTTTATACTGAAAGAGCCCCCCCGGCATCTCAACTGGGGGTAGTAAGTCTACTTTTCTTTAATGGACCTTAATTGCATGCCTATAGAACCCTTCCTTAAATATTTAAAGTCAATGTTTAAAGCAGATATCAACAGACAAGGTAAACGATTTTTGCCTCATAGCAGAAACTTTCTAATGCATTTGCCGCAGGGGACAGTGTTACTGTACACCTTATTCCAGCACTTAAATGTCTTGAAGCAAAACAGAAAGCAAAACCATCTGTCTCCCGATCTATCTATCTATCTATCTATCTGTCTGTGTCTATCTATCTATCTATCTATCTACCTACCTACCTATCTATCTATCTATCTGCCTGTCTGTCTAACTACCTATCTACCTATCTGTCTGTCTATTTGTACATCTGTCTATACATCTGTCAATCTGTCTTTGCATATTTCTCTATGTATCTGTCTATCTACTTGTCTGTATGTCTCTGTCTGTCTGTCTGTCTGTCTGTCTGTCTGTCTCTCTCTCTCTCTCTCTCTCTCTCTCTCTCTCTCTCTCTCTCTCTCTCTCTCTCTCTCTCTCCTTTCTTCTTTCTCTACGCCACAATCCTCGAAAACAGAATTATGTTCTTATAGTCTCGAACATCCTGACACTCACAAACACATACATTTGAGAGAAAAGTGAGAAAAATAGGGGAGGGGGGAGGGGACAAAGACAGACACAGAAACTGAAGCAAGCCATCACTGAAAACAGGCAACAACAACAACAACAGCAACAAACGAGAGAAAGTTTTACGTGTCATGCTCACAGCACATAAGCTAAAGGTTTTCAAACATGCTGTAGACCTCATCCAAAGTTTCTGATTAATGCCATCACGGAACATGCGATTTGGAGGCAAGGCGCTACGGACGTAAACAGTGATCAAACTGTACTTTGACGTAATGGTGGTGAATCCCCCCCCTCTGAGGATGTGCATTTTTGATGACTAAGCCTGCTATGAATAACGCATGTCGTTGGAATACTTTAATGACTAGAGCCTGTGGTGAACGCAGAATGCAAACGACACAGTCTTGGGAATGCTTTGATGTGTAAGCTTTCTATGAATATTATAGCCTGTGAAAATGTACCGCGGGAATAATTTTAATGACTAGCCTTGCTATGGCTATAAAAGTGCTTGAAAACTTAAAATGACACTAGTTTGATGACAAAACTGCTGTGATTATTCTGATTCGGATACATTGTTCACACAGAGAGAGACAGACAGACAGACAGACAGAGGGAGAGGGAGAGAGAGAGGGAGGGAGAGAGAGACAGACAGAGGGAGAGGTGCCATATCAGTGCTATAATCATTTCAAAACGTACACAACATCTGGTTTAAAGAAAAGGAAAAGAACACAAAGTATACATACCAATGCATGCGCGCACATAATCTAACTCTAAGGATATATACCCCTGGTATTGAGCATATCGTCAAATGTATCACCAGAGAATTTCAACAAAAACCTGAATACGAATGCAGACATAACTAAGGACACTAAAACACACATAAACTGGCTTAATTAAATAACAGAAAATTGCTCCTGCACAGCACATTTCCTTAGAGCCAAACACCCAGTCAATACATGTACCAACTGTCAACCCAAAGAGAAGGTATCAAAGGCTTTCATCATCATCTTCAGGTGCCCTGCCGCATGGCGTTGGCGATCATGGACTTCCATCTGTCTCTATCTCTTGTTGCCCCTAGCATCTCCCCCACCCTCCTCGTCCCCAGCCAATCTGCAAGTCCGTCCAGCATTTTCTCCCTGAGTCTACCCGGTGCTCTCTTTCCCTCCAGCTTTCCCGTTGTGACCAGGTGCTCCAAAACCCCCTTCCTCATGAAATGGCATATACATGTTGCCTGTCTTTTCCTAATCTTCCTTATGAGTGATCTACTTGTGTCTGCCTCCATCAAGACTGTCTCGTTTGTTTTCTTTGCTGCTGTCCATGGAACTCTCAACATTCTTCTTAGAAACCACATCTCGGCTGCCTCAATTCTGTTCTGGCTTTGTTTGTTGACTGTCCACGCCTCGCATCCGTACAACACTATTGGTTGTATATAACATTCAAGAACTCTCTTCCTGATGTTAATTAACAGGCATTTGATGAAAGGCTTTACATAACATATATAGGTGAATGGACAAGCAAAGCAGAAAAATGATAGGAACAGACGTCAGAAAGCAAAGAAGGAAGGAAGAAACAAAGAGAGTGATAAAAATATGGAATGCCTAATACAGAATTTCCAGAAGGTGGGGATACTATATACTGAAAGAGCCCCCGGCATACCCACTGTGGTGGGGGTGGGAGGGGGGAGGCTGCTTTGATGACTGAACTACTATAATGACAAAAAGAGAGAAGTGGCAGAAAGGTTTAGATGTTAGCCAATAATTCAACTCGAGGTTCCAGGATTCGTTTCCCGTAGACGCCTCAACTTTTCTCCTCAGATCGAACTGGCAGTCTACTCCTTCGGAAGTGGACGAAAAACGTGTCGGACCCGTTTGCTTTCTGGCCTGCTCAAAATCCCACGGCAGTTGAAAATCTTGAATAACAGGGTTTTTACCTGGCTGCCCTGGTATAAAACATTGGAGAGAGATGTTGATTTCCCAGGTCCCTCCATTTGAAGGCCTTCTTTCCTTTCTAAAGTCTTGGTTTAGAAATGAGTGGCAATGCACTACGGCGACGCGCTGTCAAAGGGGAGAGCAGCCCGAGTTTCACATGGCTATATATCTATCAATCTGTCTTTCTGTATTTCTCTATGTATCTATCTACTCTCTCTCTCTCTCTCTCTCTCTCTCTCTCTCTCTCTCTCTCTCTTTCTCTCTCTCTCTCTCTCTCCCTTCCTCTTTCTCTATGCCACAACCCTCGAAAACAGAATTATGTTCTTATAGTCTCGAACATCCTGACACTCACAAACACATACATTTGAGAGAAAAGTGAGAAAAATGGGGGAAAAGGGGACAAAGACACAGACACAGAAACTGAAGCAAGCCATCACTTGGCAAATCCACTGTCAAAAAACAAATAAATGTGTATATGAATGTGAATATGAAGCGTGCCATCAATACAGTGAGTGAAGACATACTGAAGGAAGAGGGGTTACGAGTACCCAAACCCCCTGCGGGGACGTAGGGGGCTCTTTCAGTATAAACAGTATCCCCACCTTCTGGAAATTCAGTAATAGAAATTTCCTCTTTTCTTGTCACTCGCTTTGTCTCTTTCTTCCACCTCCTTTGCTTTCTGTCATTTCTTCCTATCATTTTCTGCCTTGCTGGCCCATTCACCTGCATGTGCTCGATAAAGTCTTGAGTACTTTCTCTTAGGATTAATAATTGGGTGCATGTTCGGCTCTAGGGAGGTGAGATATGCGAAAGCAATTTTAGGTAATTTAGGCCCGTTTTTATGTATATTTTAGTGTCCTTATTTATGTTTAAATGTGTATTCAGGTTTGTTTTTTAAATCCCCATGTGCGATAAATTGGACGGTGTGGTCAACGCTAGGAGCATGTCCTTAGATATGTGCGTGAATGCATTGGTGTGTGTACTTAATTTTCTTTTCTTTTTTCCTGTTGAAGTATTGGATATGTTTTGAAACGGCTACAGCTCTGATATGGCTCTATGCAGTCGGTTGGGCTTTAAACAACAATAACAACAACAACAACGAGTACCCAAAAAAACCGCAGAGGCCTCGGTAAAGTACTCTACAGGACTGATACTGGCAGATCAGTTGTATGACAACCTTGATAACGCTCGTCCGAGTATCACTAATTTCAATGGAATGGCCAGCGTCTGCGCTAGTTGGGAGTTATTGCTTATAAATGTTGATAAACATGCAGAGCGTATAAGGCTTAGAGGTTAAAGCACCTAAGATGCCAGAAACCAGGGCTGGAATCATGAACTGGACAGATTATCTTCTTCCACCCCCTCACCCCCCCCCCCTCCCTTCCACCAAATCTTCAGTGGTGGTTTAGGTGTTAGTCTTTCGTATGGGATGGGTAAACAGAGAGGTTTACTAATGAGAAGCACGCACTCTTTGAGCGTCAAAGATCTAACAGCAACGAATGGGTTGTCCCTGGCAACACTGTGTAGAGAAATCAACTTTGATGGGAAAATAGAAATACGTGCGAACAGGAAAGAGTGAGGGGGCGCAGTACTGTGGCAACATCTCCTCCCGGTCACAGCAGCCTGAATTTAAATGGTGAATACTCTGTACAAAACAGAAAGAGAAGGAGAGAGAACGTGAGAGAGAGAGAGAGAGAGAGAGAGAGAGAGAGAGAGAGAGAAATATTACAGAGAGAACGAGACACAGAGAGAGAGCGATAAGAGAGAGGTACAGAAAGAGAGAGACAGAGAGAGAGAGATAAGAGAGAGAGAAAGAGAGAGAGAGACAGAAAGAGAGAGAGAACGACAGAGAGAATGACAGAGAGAGACAGAGAGAGAGAGACAGAGAGGGAGACTGAAAGAGAGAACTTCCCACCCAGGTGATAACATTACCTTGCTGTTGTTGCTGCTGTTGCAATTGTTGTTGTTGATGATGTTGCTGCCGTCACTGCTGTTGTGTCTGTTTCGAACGGGAGGTTAAAACATGCATCACGAACACAGCAGGTGTCAATATCCCCCAAACATACAATCCACTCTCAGACAGTCTGCCAACTTGGAAATTCCAGGAAGCTTGCAAATATACACACAAGAGCTTCCTCTGCGTAGAATATGTGACCCACTCACGGAAAGGGGGGCATAAATCGATTCACTGAGATATCAAGTTATTGGTATCCTTTCAAAGGGGATACAGTTTCATCTCTAACGAGACATATACACGACGTCTCTTAGACGAAAAACGTAGGAGTTATGGCTGATTGAAAACATCACACATAACAATTATTAATTTGAGAAAACTGGAACAGAAAGTTTTGTGTATATTCACTATGAGGTTTTTTGTAACAAGCACTTGGGCTGAGAAAACGGGAGGAGAAAGGTAGAGCACAGTTACTATTGAGGTTTTCTGTAGCGATTGCTGTGAATACTCTCGTTAATTCTGACTTGGCTATTTTGAGTTACAGTGAGCATAGATCGGACGTTCACGTCATAAGCTTTAAATAGATGAAAGGTTAGGGTTAATGTGTGGTGCTCGCGTGAAGAACTGCCATTTTGGGTATTTTCAACAAAGTTTGCTAAGTGGTATCAAAATAGTTATTTAATCCTAATGCTTTTTCGTAACTCTCTGACTCCTGCACCCTATCCACCAACTGCAAAACAATTAACCTTTTGACAGAGAGAGAAGGGGGGACAGGGAGAGAGAGAGAGGAGAGAGGGGAGAGAGAGAGAGAGAGAGATGGATGAATGAGGGAGAGAGAAATAATGATTAATAAAAAAAAACCTTCATTACAAGAGGGACAAATAATCACAGATAATGCTTTCTTTGGCAGTAGAGTAGTAGATTTAGTAGTTGAAAGCCAGCGAGAGAGAGACAGAGACAGAGAGAGGAGGAGGCGGAGGAGAGAGAGACAGAGCAAGAGAGAGAGAGACGCACACATAAACGTACACACACATACACATACACACACACACACATACAAACACACACGTACACACCCATACACACACACATACAAACACACACACACACACATGAACAAGAGATCACATCTCATCACGTCGTCATCCATAATCAAACATAATTAGCCCCATCCCCTTCTTTCCTGGGATGGTCGTCTCTGTCGGACATATCACCTGAGGTAATAAGAACTGACGTAACACCCCAACCGCAACCCCCGTGGGCACGAGGGGGTTCTGTCAGTATAAATAGTATCCCCCACCTTCTGGAAAGTCTGTGCTAGAAATTTCCTCTTTTCTGTCATTTATTTTTCTTCTTCCTTTGCTTTCTGTCATTTCTTCCCATCCGTTTCTGCCTTGCTGGTCCATTCACCAGTATGTATTCAATCAAGTCTTATGTACTTTCTCTTAGGACTGATGATTGGGTACATTCTTAAGTGCATTTTTGGCTCTAGGGAAATGACATATACGCGGAAGCAATTTTAGGTAGTTTAGGCCCATTGTCATGTACGTTTTAGTGTCCTTAGTTATGTTTTAATTTATAGTCAAGTATGTTTTTTTTAATCCCTTGTGTGCTAAATTGGACGGAGTTGCCAAGACCAGGGCATCTTCGTAGATTATGTGCGCGAATGCATTGGTATATGTACTTCGTTTCTTTTCCTTTTTTCCCTCTTTAAAAGTATTGTGTCTGTTTTGAAACGGTTATAGCCCTGATATGGCTCTACGCAGTCGGTTGGACTTTAAACAAAAATAATAATACTGCTACACAGAGGGGATATATTTACGAAAGTTTTCGTCAAAGAATTCGTCAACATGAGTGTCAAACAGCACTGCAAATACTAAAAGAGACGTTATGATTGTACGTACGTACATACATGCAAACGTACTTGGAAATATACGTGCATACATACATACATACATACATACATACATACACACACATACATACATACATACATACATATATGCATGCATACATTACATACATACATACATGTATACATGCATACATGTATGCTCTGTCAGTATAAATAGTATCCCCACCTTCTGGAAAGTCTGTGCTAGAAATTTCCTCTTTTCTGTCATTCTTTTTGTTTCATTCTTACTCCTTTGGTTTCTGTCATTTCTTCCTATCAGTTTCTGCCTTCCTGGTCCACTCACCTGTACGTACACACTTACATTCATAAAGAAATACATAATTGCATAATAGAATTCCCATTTCAAATAACCTATCAATTTACTGACAGAAAATCTCTCTCTATTGCAGACACTAAAGTTTTTTTTAGCTGACACATCAATTTGAAAATGTAATTTAACAAAAACGAAAGAAGTACAAAGAAACTAAAAAACAAAAATAAAAAAAATAAAAAAGCAAACCAAAAACAACAACAACAACACAACACAAAAACAATAACAACAACAACAACACACACACACACCCGCGCGCGTGCACGAACGCACGCATGCACGCGCACACACACACACACACTTAATTTACAAGTCATAAATATTCTACAGCACTATTCTCCAGACTTTTTGTTGACTCACTGAGCATCGCACTTTATCAGACTTTTCAATGGAACACACACAAAAAACTCACGCTGTTGACCGAGCTGATGACATTCCATTATATTTTCGCAGTCTGCATTTGAAGTAGGCGTGCATGCTGGGTATTTTCATGAGTCACTGAGCCGACTGTTAGTGTTATTTTTGTTTAAAGCCCAGCCGACTGCGTAGAGCCATATCAGAGCTATATCTATCTGAACACCCACACAATACTTCGATAGAAAAAGGCAAAGAAAATCAAGTACACATATCAATGCATTCAAGCACATAATCTAAGGAGAAGCCTCCGGAGTTGACCACTCCGTCCAATTTATCACACTGGGGATTTAAAACAAAAACATATCTGAATACAATTTTAAACATCTCTAAAGACTCTAAAACATATACAAAAACTGGCCTATATTGCCTGAACTTGCTTCCGCATATTGCACTTCCCTAGAGCCAAAAATGCACTTAATATATTTACGCAAATAACTGTCCTAAGGAAAAGTACGTAAGACTACGAGTATCGAACACATACGGGTAAAATGGACCAGCAAGACAGAAAATGATATATGGAAATGACAGGAAGCAAAAGAGGAAGAAAGAAATAAAAAGAGTGACAGAAAAGAGGAAATTTCTAGCACATAATTTCCGGAAGGTGGGGATACTATTTATACTGAAAGAACCCCCAGCATCCCCACGGGGGAACTGACACGACTTGCACGATGTTCAACGTGAATATTTGATACCCTGCATGCGTTTTAGACACGAAGTGGTTCATGCACAAGCGGGTCTCCACGCATGCTGACCACGGATACCCCACAGTGGGTTCCCCGGGGCTCTTTCAGTATAAATAGTATATCCTCACCGTCTAGAAATTCTATGCAAGAAATTTCCTCTTTTCTGTCACTCTCTTTGTTTCTGCCTTGCTCCTTTTGCATCCTATCGTTTCTTCCTATCATTGTCTACTTCCATGGCCCTTTCCCCTGTACGTGTTCAATAAAGTCTTACATACTTTTTCTTACGAATGTTCTTTTGTTTTCTGTCATCTTTGTTTCTTCCTTATTCCTTTGATTTCTATCATTTTCTGTCTTGCTGGACCATTCACCTGCATTAATTGCTTCCCATCGAATTGATAATTAGGTACATGTATTAAGTGTATTTTTGGCTCTAAAGAAATGAGATCTGCGGAGGCAATTTTAGGTAATCAAGGTCCGTTTTTATATATGTTTTAATGTCCTTAGTTATGTTCAAATTTGTATTCATGTTGTTGTTTTTTAAATCCCCTGTGTGATAAACTTTATGGAGTGGTCAACGCCGGGGGCATCTCCTTAGATTATGTGCACGATGCATTGGTATACGTAATTAATTTTCTATTCCCTTTATTTTTCCTCTTGAAGTATTGTGCGTGTATTGAAACGGTTATAGCCCCGATATAGCTCTGTGCAGTCGACTGGGCTTTAAGCAACAACAAGAATAAAAATACACCAGGGATCGGGACGAATCGAACCCAGGACATACCGACTGGAAGTCAAACGTTTAACCACTTGACCACCGCGCGCGTGAACGCTAAAACGTGACAAAAAGACTAGGAACTTTTTTTTTTAATCTTCGCAATCCAACCAACGCGCGCAATTTCAAGCAAGGGTGCTAAATCACTACCACTTAAGCGACACAAGCCTTCCATGATTTATGTATAGAATGACGCACAGCGCCGGATGTTTTCATTACGTAGAAATCTTAGCTGTCAATTCCACGGATAACTCGTTAAAAGCAGAGATCACGACTGCTTTCAACGGCACGAGCAACAAGTCATAAATTTATCAGCAGCAGCTGGAAGTCGAACAATACTGTACTCTCCAGTTGCTTTTAGAACGGTTTCAAAATCTGAAACGATCTCCCGTCGGTGGCTACGGTGGTAACAAAAGGGTAAACAGGTCTAAAAACCTAGACAGACCACGCATGCAACAATGGTCAAATCACTGTTGGTACTTTTGATGAAATACGTTTATGTTGCATTTATATTACGTTAATGTATTGCTGACATGGCAATCCATCACACCTCCCTGCCCCCTCCCACTTCCCTCTTTTTTTTTTCGCCATGTAAAACGCGACAAGCATAAAATATAATTATCATGAAATTGCTATCACCATTATTATTATCATCATTATCATTATTATTATTATCATCATATGAAAAATAGACCGTTTTTCTGGCACCATTGAAAAACATTGTTTTTGTACCTCGTTTTGTATAGATTTTCTTTTTTGTCAGAATGGATGAACTATGTGAGATTTGGACTGTTCTCCATGGAAAGGGTATGTCACCTCAATACATCACCCCATCCAGCCCCCCCCCCCCCTTTTTTTTTTTTTTCCCTATATGCCTGTTTCAATGTGGATATTTTTTTTCTAAATGACTTTGCCAAAGAAACTTCTTTGTTGCCGTGGGATATTAAACGTCTGCTGATTACGTGCTGCGCACGGGTTTTTCGGTAATATAATGTTAATGAAATGAAACTTGCTTTAGAATTGTGTGTGTGTGTGTGTGTGTGTGTGTGTGTGTGCACATAATAGTATTATGTACACACACACACACACACGCACACACACACACACACACATAATTCTAAATCATTCTGGCACAGCACTATATTCTCCGAACTCATCTGGACCAGCTGCGCGTTACACAAAATCAAATTTCCAGTAAAGCACGGAGAACTGGAACTGTTAGGCGTGCTGACCACACTCAACTATTATGTTGCACAGTGTTGCATCCTCAATGGGTGAGAGGCGTTTCCACAGTTCACAGGACACTGACACAACTTAAATAACCCGTAACATGTTGTATGTTTGATGTTCTGCATGTCTACGCACAACAAACGGGTTATGCTGATTTCGGAGATCTTGATCACCACCATGTGCCCCGTCGCACTGCGTTGACGATCATGGCCCTCCATACGATGCTACCTTGTCGCTGCAAGTCCATCATCTCCAACCCTTTCTGTCTTCATCCAATGTGCAAGTCCGTCCAATGTCTTCTCCCTGGGTCCACCTGGTGCTTTTTTCCTCCAGCTTTCCTGTTGTGACTGGGTGCTCTTATGTGTCTTGTCTCATAAAATGTCCGATAAATGTTGCTGGTATTTTCCTCATCTTCTTCGTTAATGTTCTTTCTGTGTTTGCCTCTTTCAAGACTGTCTTGTTTCTTTTCTCTGCTGACCCTGGAACTCTTCTTGGGGATGAGGAGGGTGAGGGAGATGCTGGGGGCAACGAGAGATAGAGATGGTTGGAAGTCCATGGTCGCCATGTGTGTGTCTGTGTGTGTCTGTGTGCGCGCGTGCGCGTGTGTATGCATGTGTGTATGTACGTTTGTATACGCGTGTGTCAATCTTTACGTGTATGACACAGAAAAATACACAAACAGACGGAAAGAAATTCTTCTTGGAAACTACAGTTCGGCAGCCTCAATCAACTAGGAGATCATCGGGAAAATATCTGTATGTTACTTACGGAGATATACAGAGAGGATTGAACCCAGGACTTTCCGTTTGGAAGCCCGGCGTTTTACCCACTTGACTGACTGTCAGAATGTGTCAGCTCTTTTAGTCTGTAGACAGTAAAAGACTGTCGTGCGAATTGGTAAGGACATGTGATATATAGCATTTACGTTCAGGTGATGAACAGCATTCATGTGTCTTAATTTATCAAAGAGGCTTTTGCTTTTTAGTGCTCCTGGAACGGTAGTTCTCGTTGTTATAGTTACTGTTGCTTTTGGTGTTATGTTGTTAATAATGTTTTTGTTGTTGTTGTTATTGTTTGCTGTTGTAGCTCTTTCCATTTATTCGTTGTCCTGGCGGACACATCTGCTGCATACTAATGTGCGCCTTTCCTTCCCCACTTCAAAATAAACATGTCACCATATTGATATTAAACTGTGTAAACACGTGTCTGGGTGTGTTTGTATGATATATGTGTGTGTGTGTGTGTGTGTGTGTGTGTGTGTGTGTTTTGGCGACCATGGACTTCCAACCATCTCTATCTCTCGTTGCCCCCAGCATCTCCCCCACCCTCCTCATCCCCAGCCACTCAGCAAGTCCGTCCAGCATTCTCTCCCTGGGTCTACCTGGTGCTCTCTTTCCCTCCAGCTTTCCCGTTGTGACCAGGGCGTGCGCATGAAGAAGAAACTCAAAATAACAGAATTCAGCACAAACGCAGTAAATGAGTGTGGGTGTTCGTTCGTTCTTTAATTTAACGTCTTTTCACTATAAGTGATATTAGACGGGAGTGTGTGTGTGTGTGTGTTGGGTGTGTGTGTGTGTGTGTGTGTGTGTGTGTCTTTGCGTGTGTCTGTGTGCGGGCGTGTGTGTGTTTGTCTTGCGGGGTGTGTGCGTGTGTGTTTCTGTGTGTGTGTGTGCGCGCGCGCACGCGTGCGTGTGTGCATGCATGTATGTATGTACGTTTGTATACGCTTGTGTCAATCTTTACGTGTAGGACACAGAAAAACACACAAATAGACGGACAGAGAGACAAACAGAAACAGACACAGACGGTGAGGTTTTCCTTTCTGTCTGTCGCTCTCTTCTCGTATTCTTTCGCTTTCCGTCATTTTCTTTCTCCTGATTCCTGCCACTACGTTCAACAGCAGTTATCTCCAAAACTGAACCAGTTGTCTGGCCGCTCCATTATCACAGCCAAGTAAAAACATGAAAAAACCAGAAATCCCTTAAGGGAGAGATGTTCATGACGAGTTCTTCAATAAATTAAACACGACGGAAACTAGACACGGAAAGAATACTACTAGACCAGTCACATTTTCGTTATGTTGTTTTGTTTGTTCTTGCATTCACATTCAAGGATTGCACCTAAGTGCGCGCGCACTCACAGACAGACACACACACACAAACACACACACACATACACACAACACCACAATAATAATATAGATAGATAGATAGATAGATAAAGAAACAATAACCATGAAAATATCACAAAAACTAAGCAAAACTGTGTGTGTGTGTGCGCGCGCGTGTGTGTGTCTGCCTGTCCGTCCGTCCGTGTGTGTGTATAAATGAGAAATAAATTCGGAACACAATTCAGAACACATTCATAATCCATAAGAACGCTCTGTGTGTGTGTGTGTGTGTGTGTGTGTGTGTGTGTGTGTGTGTGTGTGTGTGTGTGTGTGTGTGTGTAAGTGTGTGTGTGTCCGTGTGTGTGTATGTGTGCATGTGTGTATGTGTGTGTACCTCTATGTGTGTGTGTATGTTTGTGTGTACCTGTGTATGTATGTGTGTACCTGTGTGTGTTTGTGTGTGTGTATCTGTGTATGTGCGTGCGTGTGTGTGTGTGTGCGCGCGCGCGCGTGAGTGAGTGTGCATATGTGTGTGAATGTGCGTATGCATATGTGAGTTTACGTGTGTGACACCACATTCAACATCAGGTATCTCTTGCCGCTCCATTATCACAGCCAAGTAAAAAACATGTAAAAACCAGAAATCCCTTACGTGAGAGACGTTCATGACAAGTTCTTCAATTTTTTCAAACACGACGGAAGCTAGACACGGAGAGAACACTACACCAGTCACATTTTCGTTATGTCGTTTTGTTTGTTCTTGCATTTACATTCCATGCTAGCACACTGACACACAGGCACATAGACAGATACACACACACACACACACACACACACACACACACACACACACACACACACACACACACACACACACACACACACACACACACACACAACACACACACAACATTCTATTTGTCTAAATACGTGAAATCTAAGTTTGCAGGATGGAAAATGTGGCGCTCAAAAACCGAATGTGACCCAACATTTGCACGCAGACAGACAGAAGCAAGCACACACATACACACACACACACACACACACACACACACACACACACACACACACACATACACACACACACACTCTCTCTCTCTCTCTCTCTTTGTCTCTCTCTGCAATGCCCAAAATAGTTTACGCCAGCCGTAGGCTAAACATTTTCTCACCAGAATATATGCTTATGAAATGAGTGTAAGTCAGATTCTGGAAACTGTTTTGTGTACTCTGCGAGCATCATAATAATACAGCATCAGAAAAAAAAAGAAACACGCCCTCAAAGGGGAGTATCAGAAGCTGAGAAATGCTTAATTGGATGATTTAAATGTCAGAAAAATGATGAATGATAATGTTCCCACAGCTCATCAGTTTTATTATCATCATCACCTTAATACATCAGAGCCAAAGCTGGACACAGCTGAAGCCCTTACAGCACAATACTACCACCTGGCTGCAAGACAAATTGCCTGACAAAAACTGTGAACAAGAACAAGACCAGCAGACACGATTTAATCAGAAACACCAAGATCAGAGAAACTGAGTAGTAACAAGACTAGTCCCCCATCATATGCGCTTTGATTGGACATGTATGTCAAGATTTGGGACCATATGAATATTATCATCACCATCACCGTCATCATCATCATCATGTGCCCTGCCGTTGGTGATCATGGCCCTCCATATGCATCTATCCTTTATCGTTGCAAGTACTTCTTCCACCCTCTCCTCTTGACTTTTTTTTAAAAAGATTTTTTTTATTCAAGGAAAAACATTGCAGCATACAACAGGACATTGAATACAACAAGCAGAAGCTTATGAACCGTATTCATAGCGTAAAGAACTTACAAATGAATTGCTGCAGTAATAGAAAGTTCAGCAAATCCTCTTGATTCACCGAGCAAGTCCTTCCAATATTGTCTCCCTGGGTCTACCTGGTATCTCCAACATTAAACTGGTTGTTGATCTGGTCCATTATCACAGCCAAGTAAAAACATTTGCAAATCTGTAGTCTAATGTTAATACAGGAGAAATGATCATTAGGAGTTCTTGAATAAAGCAAACACCACGAAATATCATTATTGTTGTCATGTCCTTCAACAGAGTTACAGGCCGAGACGTCTGACCAAAAATGCAACCGCACCAACTGCCCCAACAAGCCTATGACAAGCAGCCAGGTGGATTTAATGCGAGAGGCAGATAGGCATCGGTCGATGGCGTGAAAGAAACCTTGATGTCGCATAGCATTTCTCTGCCAGAGGCCCTCCATCAAGCTACTGTCAGCTCTTTCTTCCCAGAACTCCCATGATGGTGTACATGGACAGACAAACAGGAAGAAATAGCTAATGCTTTCACTGAAAAGTTTGTTCATGAACACGAAAATGTTCTTTATTTATTATGATTATTATCATTTAGAGATATTGTACATAATTACCGTGTAAAATGTACATGAGAACATTTAGACATTACTACTAATACTTAAGAATTATTATGGTTATTGTCTGTTGTCCGTACGATTGTCGTTATTGTAGCTATTAATTTACACCTGAGTATGTGGCTATGATGCAATGAGTGAAAACTAAGAGAACGGAACCTTCTTTGCAAAGGACACAAAAATACTGCTCTGCACAAACTGAGTGTGTCCCCAACAAACACCATTTTCATACACACACACACACACACACACACACTCTCTCTCTCTCCCTCTCTCACGTACACACACACATGCTCTCGCTCTCTCTCTCTTGCTCTCTCTCTCTGTCTCTCTCTCGGCTTGTCTGTCTGTTTCTCGCGCGCACACACAGACACAAACACACAAAGGGAGAGATTATCATTACTGATGAAATAGTCTGATTGTGTCTGCTCTCAGTAACAGTGACTGCACATCATTGTTTCTCTGGCAATGAGATTGTCACATCGTGATTTGTTTCTGATCTCACGCAGACATCAGACATCACAGTGGAGTGCAGTTTGGTTTGGTCAGTGCTGGTAATGAAAATGAGAGTCTGACTGTCCAGCCTACTCTCTCTCTCTCTCTCTCTCTCTCTCTCACACACACACACACACACACATACACACACACACACACATCTCTATATCTGTGTAGCATCTATGGGTCTACTTATCTATCTATAATAAGTATGTGTGTGTATATATATATATATATATATATGTGTGTGTGTGTGTGTGTGTGTGTGTGTGTGTGTGTGTGTGTGTGTGTGTATGTGTGTGTGTAGTCCTTCCTAAGGAGCTATGATCTATCTGAAAGAAATCATCCAACCCCCCTCTCTCTCTCTGTCTCTCTCACTCTCTCGCTCTCTCCATTAGTGGCAGATGTTGTTGTGACTTCAGTAGACAATTATTTGCCTAAAACATAACATTTAAGAGAATAGACCCAAAGCTTCCGCTAAAAACTGTGTGACCGATTCAACACCCACAGAGAAAAAGGTTTTACAAGACATTTGGAAATCGTAAAACTTGTTATGTTAGGTCAGTTACTAACTTGAGTCATTTGACAAAACAGAGCTTGAGCCAGTGGTTATCTGCGTGCAGCGTCATGGTACAACAAGCACATCAACTGAAATCAAGTGTTTGTGACGAAAATTTGGTCAACTTTGTTTTTTGTTATTTTTGTTTAATGCCTAGCCGATTGCATAAAGCCATCCATATCAGGGCTATAAGTGTTTCAAAACGTACACAATACTTCAACAGAAAGAAAAGGGAAAAGAAAAAATGAACTACACATATCAATGCCTTCGCACACATAATCTAAGGAGATGCCCCTGGCGTTGACCATTCCATCCAATTTATCACACAGGGGATTTTCAAAAAATACCTCAGTACTAATTTAAACATAACTACAGACACTAAAACCTATATACAATCAGGCCTAAATTACCTAACATTTTTTCTGCAAATCTCATTTCCCTTAACACATGTACCCAAATATCAGTCCTAAGAGAAAAGTAAGACTTTATTGAACACGTACATGTGAACGCACCAGCAAGGCATAAAATGACAGGACTAAATGACAGCAAAAGAATAAGGCAGAAACAAAGAGAGTGGCAGAAAAGAGGACATTTCTAGCACATAATTTCCAGAAGGTGGGGCATATTATTTATACTTAAAAAGCCGACCGCATACCCCTGGGGGGCGATCTGGTTAACTGCACTACTGATTAATCTATAGGTATCTAAATATTGAATCTATATTTTCTGACTTCAGCTGATATGTTGCAACATTTTTTTCACAGTAATCATTGTTCAGGTTCATATCGCTGATAGCCCAGCCAAATACTTTTCATAATAATACCATATCAGAAGAACAATATTTGTATTCAGCCAAACATACAAACGAATACTTTCTTTTTCAAAACGTTGCGGCCTTGGAAAACATCGCACAGTGTCCAAGTCACACGCACTGCCTCCAGGATAAGGCTATAGATGTACTGACTAAGCCATCTGTTCATGATGATAGAGATGGTAGATATTAATAACGTGTATGATCCTCAGACCATAAGCCAAGAACTTCATACCCACTGATTAGTACTGCAGGTTGCCAAACTATCCATAACCAGCACAGGAAACTCAATGCAATGGGCGGGTAATCAGTCACAGAGACCATAGCCAAGAACATCAGCTACCACCAAAGGCGTCTGTGATTAAAGATACGGATGATTTCCTTACCAGCCGAGACCCGTCTAAGAAGAAT
Source organism: Monoplex corrugatus (assembly GCA_030674185.1). Taxonomy (NCBI): domain Eukaryota; kingdom Metazoa; phylum Mollusca; class Gastropoda; order Littorinimorpha; family Ranellidae; genus Monoplex; species Monoplex corrugatus. The sequence goes on from JAPXFY010000013.1 coordinate 66,471,570, forward strand.
CCAGTGGGTATCTTATGTGGCCGTACGGCCGTGTAATACGTTTCCACTTTTACCCGCATCTCATCATGGTGATGGGGAAGGCGCTGACTGATCATGTCTTTGATGTTGACGAAGTGAGGTAGCGGTGATAGTACGTTGATGACGACTTGTCAGTATCACTGGCGTGTTAGAGATATGAACCCATGATGGAGGATAGGGGAAAGCTTGTCATTGCACTAAGTGACTGGAATCGCTCCCTTCCTCCATCTCCATCCATCCATCCCCCTCTCTCTCCCATTCTATCTCCATCCATGCCTGCCTCTCTCTCTCTCTCTCTCTCCCCTTCTCTCTCCATCCCTCAACCCATTTTACTCTCTCTCTCTCACCATACATCCATCAATCTCTCTCTTTCTCTCTCTCTCTCTTACCACCTCTCTCTCTTTCTCATTCTCTCACGTGTGCATCATCCATCTCTCTCTCTCTCTCTCTCTCTCTCCATTAGAGGCACATGTTGTTGTCACTTTTGTAGACAATTATTTACCCTAGAAAGTAAAACTTAAGAGAGTAAACGCAAAGCTTCCGCCAAAATCTGTGTGACTGATTCAACGCCCACAGACCAAAAGTAAAACTTTGGAAGTCATATAAAACTCGGTATGTTAGGTCAGTAATTAACTTGAGTCGTTTGACAAAACAGAAATTGACTCAATGCTTATCTGTGTGCAGCGTCATGGTACCACATGCACATCAACTAAAATCAAGGGTCTGCGAAGAGAAAAAGAATTGGTTAATCGCAATTCTAATTAATGTGTAGGTATATAAATATTACCAGTCTACTTTCTGACTTCGGCTGACAAGCAAAACGGTTTTTTTTCCGCAACACAGGTTCATATTGCTTATAGCCCAGACGAATACTTTCCATTACAAGATTAAAAAAAAACCCAACAACCATGCAAACAAACAAAAACACCAATATTTCTATTCAGCCGGTCATACAAATGAATACTTTTTTTTCAAAATGTTGTGGCCTGGGAAAACATTGCACAACTTCTATGTCCAGGATAGGGCTGTAGATTTACTGACTCATCCACTGATGAGGACAGAGACGGTAGACATATTAACGTGTACGATCCTCAGACCTGAAGCAAGAACTTCAAACCCACTGATGATTAGTATGCAGGTTGTCAAACCATCAATAACCAGCACAGGAAACGCAATGCAACAACAGCGGTAATCAGTCACAGAGACCATAGCCAAGAACATCGGCTACCACCAAAGGCGTCTGTGATTAAAGATACGGATGATTTCCTTACCAGCCGAGACCGTCTAAGAAGAAGCCAGTGGGTATCTTATGTGGCCGTACAGCCGGGTAATACGTTTCCACTTTTACCGCATCTCATCATGGTGATGGGGATGGCGCTGATTGATCATGTCTTTGATAGTTGACGAAGTGAGATAGTGGTGATAGTACGTTGATGACGACTTGTCAGTATTCACTGGGCGTGTTAGAGATATGAACCCATGATGGGAGTATTGGAAAGCTTGTCTACTGCACTAAGTGATTGGATACTTCCCTCTCTCTCTCTCTCTCTCTCTCTCTCTCTCTCTCTCTCTCTCTCTCTCTCTCCATTCATCTGCCTCTCTCTCCCACACTCTGTCTCCATCCATCCATCTCTCATTCTCCGTCCATGCATCCATCAACCCATTTTCTCCACTCTCTCTCACCAACTACCCATCAATCTCTCACCTCCCCCCATCCCACCCCCACCATTAGAGGCAGACGTTGGGACTTCAGTAGACGATTATTTGCCCCGAAACAAAACATTTAAGAGAATACCTGCAAAGCTTCCACTAAAAAATAAAGCTGGCCAGGTCCTGAGATCCTACTTAGATAGTTCTGTAACCCTAGGGTTGTAGGGGAGTGAATGGCAAAGACGTCAACTTTTACCGGGGCCAACACCAGGACGGCGGCGCCCATCCCCTCTCCCTTGCTTCAAATTCATATTCACATTTTTTAACCAAGACTTCTTCAGAAAGGCAAGGAGGCTAACTGGGTCTTCAAGGGGTGGGACCTGGGATATCAACCTACTCTCCAATGTTTTATACCAAGGCAGCTGGGCAAAGCCCTGCTCTTCACAATGTTCGATTGCTGTGGGATCTTTAGCGTGCACAGCAAGAAGGCTCACGGCTCCGATTCGTTTTTCGTCTCCTTCCGAAGGACTAGACATTCAGTTCGATTTTCCAATCAAACTGAGGAGAAAAGCGAGGCCTCCATGGGGAGCGAATCCCAGAACCTTGAGTTCAGTCATTGGCAGGCGAACGTCTGAACCATTCTGCCACTCTTCTCCCTGCCAGTTTGTATGGATTTGGAACAATCAGTCCATCAATAAGCAATTTAACTGTCTCAGTTTGAAAAATGAACTGTCAGCTTGAATATTTCGAATTACGCAAACTGACTTTTTTGGAAATACAGAATACCCAAATGTCAACGTTCCCCTGGTGTCAGCGATTAAAATCGTGTGTGTGTGTGTGTGTGTGTGTGTGTGTGTGTGTGTGTGTGTGTGTGTGTGTGTGTGTGTGTGTGTGTGTGTGTGTGTGTGTGTGTGTATGTGTGCGTGCGTGCGTGCGAGCGCGCGCGCGTCTCTCTCTTCACACACAGACACACACACAAATACATACACACACGCGCACACACACACACACACACACTCACACACGCACGCACGCACACACACTCACACACACACACATATATATATATATATATATATATACACACACATACATATCTCTCTCTCTCTCTCTCTCTATATATATATATATATATATATTATATATATATATATATACAGAGAGAGAGAGAGTAAGAGAGAGAGAGAGGGGGGGGGAACAATTCAGCTACTGGGAACAATTCCACATTGCTTTAAAGTGCATCAGCACTGTGTAACTCTGCTGGAAAAATCCCACCTGACACACTCTTAAGAAATAAGACGAAAGGTCAACAACGTATGATGAGATGACATTATCCCAAAGGGGGATGGCATCGTAAAAAGGCTGTAATTGCTGGCTCCAAGACATGCCGCTAAAAGACAGGAGACACAGCCTCTGGCCTCTGTAACCCTGCACCATCTTGTGGCATGATTGACTTTCTTTCTGCCTGCAGACGTCCACTTTAAAAGACGTCTGGAAATGGGATTTGAAAATAGAAACTTTACAGCCTTTTCCTCGTTTTCCTTCTCCTTCTTTCTCTATCTTTCTTTTTGTTCTTCTTTTATATCTCTATTTTTTTGGCATTCTTCTTCACTGTCATGTTATTTCTGCCGCATTTATGTCTATCTATCTATCTATCTATCTATCTATCTATCTATCTATCTGTCTGTCTGTCTATCTGCCTATCTATCTATCTATCTATCTATCTATCTTTCTATCTAGTTCTTATTACTTCTTTTACTTCTGCATTCTCATTCATGCTAATGAACCTAGGGACCATCTTCCATGAAAGTCTCGTGGCATGAATGTCATAACAAATTGAAGTACATGACATGGTGAACATGTATGGTATTGTTATTTTTATTGTTGTTTAAAGCCTAGCCGACTGCGCAGAGCAATATAACCGCTTCAAAACATACAAAAGTTCAACATGAAAAAAAAAAAAGAACAGAAAATTAAGCACACATATCACAATGCATTCGCACACATAATCTCAGGACATGCCCCTGGCGTTGACCACTCCGTCCAATTTATCGCACATGGGGATTTTAAAAACATACCTGAATACAAATTTAAACATAGCCAAGTAAACTAAAATATATATAATACGGGCATATAGTACCTAAAATTGCTTCCGCATATCTCACCTCCCTACCACCCAAAATGCATTCACTGCATGTACCCAATTATCAATCCAAAGAAAAAGTATGTAAGACTTTATCGAACACATATAGGTGAATGGCAGAAAATGATAGGAAGAAATGACAGAAAGCAAAGGAGGAATAAAGAAACAAAGAGAGTGACGGAAAAGAGGAAATTTGTAGCACAGAATTTCAGAATTTTTCAGAAGGTGGGGGGATACCATCTTGAAAGAGCCCGTGGCATCCCCACGGGGGAGAACGTGTTAAGGGACGATTCTTTCCATAAAGAGGTTTGAAGGCTTCAACACCTATTACAGTGGCCACCCAATACTGACCGCAAGATATAATGAAGATCTCAAGTGAAGTCTCTGACGACTGCAAAAGGAAACATTCTTTCTGGTTAGATTTAAAGCATCAGTTAAGTCTTGGAAGAGTGCAAACGGAAAAAAACATCATTCATGTTTAGATATACATATGAAACACTGTCTTGATTATTCTGCATGACTGTCACAGTGCATTCACGGAAAGCAGCACAGCCTGCTAGGGAAAAATAGGATGAGAATGTGTGTGTGTGTGTGTGTGTGTGTGTGTGTGTGTGTGTGTGTGTGTGTGTGTGTGTGTGAGAGAGAGAGAGAGAGAGAGAGAGGAGATAGAAGAGAGAGAGAGCGACAGACATAGAGACAGACAGACAGTCAGACAGACAGCGTGAAAGGAAGATAGAGAGGGGGAGAGCGTGAGAGGGAGAGAGAGACAGAGAGAGAGCGACAGACAGACAGACAGACAGACAGAGTGAACAAGAAGAAGAGGAAGAAGAAGAGGAAGAAGAAGAAAAAACAAAAAGAAGAAGAAAAAGAAGAAGAGATAATCATTGCCGGATATGACCTGACCATGTAAACAGTAAACGAAAGAAAAAGAAGGCCTCAGTGTCTTTTTCATGTTCTGTGCCATTTGCCAGTACACCAACAGTGACGGACAAAGAATAGGATATCTCGCTGGCTGACAGAAAAATAGAGATCATCTTCACCAACCCGAGCAGACTAATACTTCATCACAACCACTGGTGCCAGACATAGCCAGCACACCGATCTTGGCACTCTGAGAAAGAGACAGCGGGGGACAATTCCACGGAGAGATTAACACAACAAGCTCCACAGTAATCCCTCTAAACCCGCTGCCACTCTGAAGTGCTTAAAAACTTCTGCCAAGATCAACAGCCATACAATTTGGCCACAAGTTAGCCACAGGAAGGCACAGCACACTGACAGATGAATGCAAAGCTTGTTTTAAGGCATAACTTGTTTCCACATTCCGACAGGATAGCTTTCAATGGCTTTTAGCAACGCTGGCCAATGGCTGGTTTAACCTCTCCACTCCTGCAGCAGACTGTCGATAAGCTGCATAAATTTAACCCTTTCACTTTCTCACCCTATCCATCAGCTTCCTGCAGGAAACTGGTGGATAGGGTGAGAAAATGAAAATGTTGAGTTTTTGCTTTGCTGTCATGGCTGATAATGCAGGATGCTGGCAGACAATGTGAGGGAGTCAAAGGTTTAATATTTTACTGCCTTAACTCCCTTACTATTTGGCCCCGTTATTTTGGTTGGTTAGAGCGCCATGTCCACAACGCTGAGATCATGAGTTCAATCCTCATCTGAGCTGCAGCTTTTTGTTTAATTACTATTATCATTATTATTATTATTATTATCATTATTATTATTATTATTATCATCATCATTATTGTTATGCAACTGGTTTGCTCTCTCTCTCTCTCTCTCTCTGTATATCCGTCTCTGTTTCTCTCTCTCTTTCTGTGTATCTCTGTCTCTCTGTATGTCTCTCTCTCTATGTCTGCATCTCAGTCTCTGTCTGTCTGTCTCTCTCTATGTCTGTATCTCTCTGTCTCTGTCTCTACGTCTGTACCTCCGTCTCTCTGCCTGTCTCTCTATGTCTGCATCTCCGTCTCTGTCTGTCTGTCTCTCTCTATGTCTGTATCTCTCTGTCTCTGTCTCTACGTCTGTACCTCCGTCTCTCTGCCTGTCTCTCTATGTCTGCATCTCCGTCTCTGTCTGTCTGTCTCTCTCTATGTCTGTATCTCTATCTCTCTCTCTATGTCTGCATCTCCGTCTCTGTCTGTCTGTCTGTCTGTCTCTCTCTCTCTTTCTGTGTATCTCTGTCTCTCTGTATGTCTCTCTCTCTATGTCTGCATCTCCGTATCTGTCTGTCTGTCTGTCTCTCTATGTCTGTATCTCTATCTCTCTCTCTATGTCTGCATCTCCGTCTCTGTCTGTCTGTCTGTCTGTCTCTCTTTCTCTTTCTGTGTATCTCTGTCTCTCTGTATGTCTCTCTCTCTATGTCTGCATCTCCGTATCTGTCTGTCTCTCTATGTCTGTATCTCTGTGTCTCTGTCTCTACGTCTGTACCTCCGTCTCTCTGCCTGTCTCTCTATGTCTGCATCTCCGTCTCTGTCTGTCTGTCTGTCTCTCTATGTCTGTATCTCTCTCTCTCTCTATGTCTGCATCTCCGTCTCTGTCTGTCTGTCTGTCTGTCTTTCTCTTTCTGTGTATCTCTGTCTCTCTGTATGTCTCTCTCTCTATGTCTGCATCTCCGTATCTGTCTGTCTGTCTCTCTCTCTTTGTCTGTATCTCTCTGTCTCTGTCTCTACGTCTGTACCTCCGTCTCTCTGCCTGTCTCTCTATGTCTGCATCTCCGTCTCTGTCTGTCTGTCTCTCTCTCTATGTCTGTATCTCTCTCTCTCTCTCTCTCTATGTCTGCATCTCCGTCTCCGTCTCTGTCTGTCTCTCTCTCTATGTCTGTATCTCTCTCTCTCTCTATGTCTGCATCTCCGTCTCTGTCTGTTTATCTGTCTGTCTCTCTCTCTTTCTGTGTATCTCTGTCTCTCTGTATGTCTCTCTCTCTATGTCTGTATCTCTCTCTCTCTCTATGTCTGCATCTCCGTCTCTGTCTGTCTCTCTCTCTCTCTCTCTTTCTGTGTATCTCTGTCTCTCTGTATGTCTCTCTCTCTATGTCTGCATCTCCGTCTCTGTCTGTCTCTCTATGTCTGTATCTCTCTGTCTTTGTCTCTACGTCTGTACCTCCGTCTCTCTGCCTGTCTCTCTATGTCTGCATCTCCGTCTCTGTCTATCTCTCTCTCTCTCTCTCTCTCTATGTCTGTATATATATATATATATATATATATATATATATATATATATATATATATATATATATATATGTCTGCATCTCCGTCTCTGTCTGTCTGTCTCTCTCTCTCTCTCTCTATGTCTGCATCTCCGTCTCTGTCTGTCTGTCTCTCTATGTCTGTATATCTTTCTCTCTCTATGTCTGTACCTCCGTCTCTCTGCCTGTCCCCTCCTCTCTCTCTCTCTCTTTCTCTCTGTTTTTGTTTGTTTGTTGTTGTTGCTGTTGTTTTTTCCCACGGAGACGTAGATTCAAATCTGACGTCTCGAACTCAACCCCAGCCCACAACATAAAACCTGGTCTGTTTGCTGTCAATCTTTATGCTTTGGTCATCTTTTCAAGACCTTCAAACGTGTAGGAGTTTTACACAGGTTTAGGGGTCTGCCAGATAGTTCCTAGCAGATTTGGATGGAGCGCGTGTACGTGTGATGAATCTCGTTTGAACAGACTTCAAACTCAAACTCTTTGCGTAGGGGAAAGACCGGATCAAGCCAATCTGACAACCTTACGTTTTATACACAAAGAATGACAGAAAATCAACAGTTTGTACTTTCCAAGAATCACTGTGACCTTGAAAAAGCATCAGATGAAATAAAACTAGACGAGAAGTGAGAACAGTTTGCAGAATGTCACACAACAGCAACAGCACGATGCAAACATTGTCATCAGTCAACCATTAATGATGATGATGATGACGATGATGATGACGATGCAAAATATAATTACTACCATTATCATTATTATATTATAATAATAATAATAACTAGAAGAAGAAGAAAAAGACGACGACGACGACGAAGAAGAAGAAGAAGAAGAAAAAGAAGAAGAAGAAGAAGAATTGCAGTATTTATACGTCGCCAAATCTTGACAATTCCAATCAAAGCGCACGCACGCACCAGGCACGCGCATTCAGTCGACAAAATCGACAAAGCCTACCTTAAAATATTTAATATTTAAAACAGACCTATACAAATTGAGACAAAGAAGCAGTTGTAGAATTCACTGTTAGGAAAATAGATGGGTTTTTAAACTCGATTTAAAAGCAGAAAGAGTAGTAGGTGTTAGTCGAAAGGAGAGCGAAAGACTTCCAAGCTGACAGTCCTGAGACAGCAAAAGAACGCTCGTCGACAGTTGATAATTTGAACCTAAGGACCTGAACGGAAAGAGTATCTGAAGCTGAGCGAAAGATGCGAGTTGGTGCATAAATATTGATATACTGACGCTGTCGCAAAAATATGAAGGAATAGACCGGTGAATAGATTTAGGATTTCCTGAGACACTGCTGTTCCGTGAGACCTGACCTTGGCACTCTCATTTCAAAACTGTGCATCTGTGACTCTTCACTGTCTACAACTTCGACCAAACTGTGCCAGAGATCCATCCAAAAATAGCAGAGAATATCATGCTGATGCACGTTCGATCGAGATGCACAAAATAAAAACACAGGCAAGACAGATACATAAACACACACCCAACACTGGCTGATATGAAAAATTGAGATGTAAAGTACAGAACGTTTGTCTTTCAAATGTTTTCTCTGAACATAACATTTTTTTTTTAAATTTATAAATCGAAACGATTTGTCAACAACAAAACGTGAACATTAAAAAAAGCGAATTAGCCCTTTGACTCCAGCACCCTGTGCACCAGCATCCTGCACTGTCAACCATGCTAGCAAAGCAAAAACTTACACCCTTTGATTCCACCACCCTATCCACCAGCCTCATTATCATCATCATCACGATTATCATTATTATTTTATCATTATTATTATTATTATCATCATCATAATCATTATTATTATTATTATTGTCATTATTGTTTAAAACCTAGCCAACTTCAGGAGTGATATCAGGGCTATAACCATTACAAATTGCACACAACACCTCTAGGACATTGAAAATAAAAAATAAACGAAAACTGGAAAAGAAAACCAAGTACACATAGCAATGCATTCGCACACAAAACCTAACGATATGCCCCTGGTGTTGACCGTTCCGTCCAGTTTACTACCAGGGAGTTTAAATACACAAACCTGAATGTAAACACAGCGACAGACATACACACATGAAAAACTTCAATTACCTAAAACTGATTCTGCATATTATATTTCCTTAGACCCCAAAATTCAGTTAATACACGGACCCAATTACCAATCATAACAGAACATACATTAATGTTGTACAACACAAACAGGCGAGTGGACCAGCATATCATATTTGCTTAGACCCAGACATTCAGTTAATACACGCACCCAATTATCAATCCTGACAGAAGATATATAAAACGGCATAGAACACATACAGGCGAGTGGACCAGCAAAGCAGAAAACGATAGAAAGAGATGACAGAGAGCAAAGGAGCAAGGCCGAAACAAAGATTGTGACAGAAAAGATAAAATTTCCAGCACCGAAGTTCCAGAAGGTGGAGGGGGGGGGGGGGGATATTGTTTATGTTGAAACAGCCCCTGGGCGCATCCTTACAGAGGAAACACTGAGTAAACAAGCAGCAGCGAACAGACACACAGAAGAACCAGTCATTTCACCAAAAGACGAGACGTTAGCAAACACCAGCGACACACGAAGCAAACATAAACCCGTCGCCCATTCCTTCGGTCAAACAGACCGAGATGTCCCTGTAAAAGTTTCAAGGTTGCACGAAGCTTGGCCACATTAATCTGTACTCTGTGCCCAGTGTCTTAAGACCCCCCAATCAAAGTCTCACTCGTGGGCGATTTGCAGCCATTAAGGGCACGCCATTCTCTGTGAGGCGGAGGGGAGTGTTAAGTTTCCGGTCGCACTTATTTGAGTGTAAAACACATCTGAAGGAATCTAAGACCCTTTTTATTTTGTATTTAAAAAGCAGTCGAGAGAGAGAGAGAGGGGGGGGGACACACAGAGAGAGACAGAAGGTGAGTGAAAGGGGGTGGAGCAGAGAGAGAGACACAGAGAGAGAGACAGAGAGATTGAGTGAGGGACAGAGAGGGGGGGAAGGGGAGAGAGAGATGGACGGGAAGAAGGAGAGGGAAGGAAAGAGAGAGAGGGGGAGGGAGGGAGAGAGAGAAAGAGAGAGACAGAGTGTGCGTGTATGTGTGCGTTTCACTTTTTCTTCCTACAGAGGAGATTCACATATGCATGTACACAAAAATACTAAACAACACACACACAACACACACACACACACACACACACACACACAACACGGCACACACTCACACAACACAACCATACGCTGCGCACACTCACAAACAAACCTTGCATGCACTCACACACACACACACACTACACACACATCTCACACACACACACACACACACACACACACACACACACACACACGACATCACCATCACCACCAGGGCAACCCCATGAACCAGAAGACAAGTCTGATAACCTACATAGCAAGTTTCTTGGACAACTCATCAGGACCTTCTAGCAATGTACAGACCACCAGTGACACCCCCAGTTCACAGCATATGTTTTGGGCCACCAGGCAGCTTCCGTAGCACCAACACTGCTGGTCTCTAATTACCGGTCATTCGCAGCTGTCTCAAAGGTTACAGTCACAGTAGGAAAAGGAAATAAAATGGGGGGCTGCTTGGAAATCTGGCTTTCTGCTACAGTCTTCACGGTTTGCAATCCCCCATGGGGATGCCAGGGGAATCTTTCGGATACTATTTGTACTAAAAGAGCCACACGCCCCTTCCCTCGGCATCACACTGGGGGTCTGGTGTATATAGCTAACAAAAATATCAAAATTTTATGGCTCTGTAACAGAACACTGTACTGAAAGAGCCCCCCGGTATCCCTATGGGGGTCTTGTGTAGCTTATAACAATAACAAAAGCTTATGGCTCTGAAACAGAACATTCTTAAAGTACATTTTTGTGTTTCAAAGGTCACTCAGCTTTTAGATCGGTTGCGTACAGCCTTTTCATGTGGGTTTGGCATTTGTTATAATCAGACACATTTTAAGTCTCACCTGTTTCACCTGTCGGCGTCACCGGGTTCCGTGTTGGCCGCTGTACATCTCGATGCCACCATCTCCCTCCAGGCCGCTCTCTCTTGACTTACTTTTGTGGACAATTTCTTGAATATTTATGCCACTGATGTTGGTAAAGTTCTCGCTGTATGAGGTTGGAGGTCCGCCTTTCTTCCGTTTTTGCCACTGTTTTTCCTTAAAAGATGGTTGCCATACGGTCCGTGTTCTTGTCGCGTGACGCACGGCCAATGTACTTTAGTGTTCTCTTGTTGATGTCTGCTAGTATTTTTCTGGTGGTAACAAGTTCTCCTAGGACGCTTTCATTAGTTCTTCTGTTTGTCCATTTGACACGTAGTAGTCTCCTGCAAAAACACATCTCTGCTGCCTGGATTCTTCTGCAATCAGTTTCAAGTGTTGAACAGAAATCAAAATATGAGAAGAAGAGTGTACTGTGAAGGGACCAGCGTAGAGAGCCGACACATTACGTGATAAAGATGATCTGAAAGTTTGTGTCATCAGTTAGGAAACACTTGGCTAACCATTTTTCCTTCGATTGTGAGCATTCAATATACAGGCATACATACCTAAAAATTACGTTTAATTATCTATGAATTTTAACCCTTTGACTCCTGCAGCCTGTCCAACAGCATCCTGCATTGTTAACCATGCTAGCAAGCAAAAACTTAACCCTTTGATTCCGTCATCCTATGCACCAGCTTTCTGCGGGAAGCTGGTGGATAGGGTGACGGAGTCAAAAGTTAAGGTTCTGCAGTTGGTGGATAGGGTGCGGGAGTCAAAAGGTAAAAAAAATGCTGATACTTTTTATTTCCCGTTCTCTGATACCAAACTCATTAAGACTACTGCAGACTTCACAAGCCCGTGTGTTGTATTTCTGATTCTGTAAGCCTAATAACATATGTATGCATTTTGGGGAAGTCTGTCACCTTTAATATATATATTTTAACGTTCAGCAAATTAAAACGAAACAATGAACTGTGAAAATTGTATGCTATTCATGTTCATGACAATTGCTGGGGAAACGCCGAGGTGGTCAAGATCATTCGTAACATCAGCCCTCAGAGTCAGGGTTCTGCCTTGTCCACGTCGAAGGTTGACACGGTCACTGAGGTTGGCAGACAATATGTCACCCAGACGTGCGTTGAACGATCCAACTTTCACATTAGATTGTTGAGCGCGGGGGTTAGACAAACTTTGGTTGGCAGCCGACAGTTCAAGTCACCTTTAGGATAAAGTAAGCCTGAGCCAGAACAGAACTTTAACATGACAAAATCGTGAAGAGCAGGCCTTTCGCCAGGCTGGCCTGGTATAAAACATTGCAGAAAGAGGTCTGACACCAAGAATACTCGGGCTGCTCTCTCCTTTCAGAGCGCGCCGCTGCAGTGCAGACCCATCATTTTTTTTGGACCAAGACTAATCTTTAGAAAGGCAAGAAGGCTAATTCGCCTTCCATGGCGAGGGACCTGGGAAATCGTGCCAATTAGCCCCCAAAATAAACGTTTCGGGGCTTTTCGTCTTACACAAAAAAATGTTCTTAATACTAAAGAAATGTACCTTTTACGATATATTCTGGCTTAGCTGATATTCCCTCAAATTCAGAGACTAATAATACTGGTGATAGTACTGTCTGAAGAAATAAAGTTTTAGAGCTCTCTAAAAAGAGCACAAAGACTGCAGATGAAAAATATCTGGGGGAAGCAAGCTTTATTGTTGCGGTGCACTGAAAAGAAGAGAGAGGGAGGAAGAGAGAGTGAGAGAGAGAGAGAGAGAGAGAGAGGGAGGGAGGGAGACAGAGAGAGAGAGAGTGACTCAATTTAATGTACACCGGCTTTGGGCCACAATACAACAGTGGGATGGGTGGGGATGGGACTGGCATTTTGTTAGTTTCCAGCGTATTTTACAATTCGATGTAATCCACAATCTGGAGTAATCCCAAACGCAAATCATCCGTGATACATGAGAGAGACAGACAGACAGACAGACAGACAGAGACAGAGACAGAGACAGAGAGACAGAGACAGAGGAAGACTCCGAAAACAAGCAAATTCGACTAATTAATCCTTCTGTCAGAGTTGATCACATACACAAATTTCTGTTGTGTCTGGTACTGTAATATCAACCAAGGTAAAAAGACTGGCCTGTTTGCAAGTTAACATCCTCTGTCTGACAACCCGCTTCCACTTCCTCTTCATGTCAATGCCAAAGCTCACCCCTAAATAAACAGGAAGTAAAATCTGCTATATTTGAGACCGTCAGTTGTTTGTACACTCTCTAATCCAATTCTATTCCCGATGCCATCTGTCAAGAGACAGGTGGCAGCGGCATGAAATATTAGGGTTTTTTTTTTAAATATCCCCCCCCCCCCCAGTTTACTGTTCGACAGTCTCATTCAACCCAAACATTTCCGGTGTGAGCGACAGCTGACGCGGTCAGGAAGTTGGGCTGTCTTCGCGTTCCGCCATTTCTTTGACCCGTCTCGTTCTGTAGGAACAGAAGTAGTAGTAGACACGTGTGTGTGAGAGAGCAGTTTACCCTTTTAACAGTTCTGCTGTTTCGTTTTTGTGTTAGTCCAGAAACCTTTGTTTGTTTGTTTGGAAACCTCATATATATATACCGAGAACACATAGCATACCATGGCCATATGTTAACTGTTCTTGCTAGCTAAAGTAAGCACTTATTTTTGAGTCAGTCAGAATAAGCGGTGACAATGAAGTTAATGTTTTGTTATTATATGAAGCCATCAGCTTGACAGTATACACAGACTTGTTTTATTTACATCAGTCTCCTAAAGAGACTATAACAATAGAGAAGATATGGAGACGAAAAATGAAAAAATATATATATATATATATTGGACACGATTCGTGGCCACTGAGGATAACTAGAACGTTAAAAGATTTTGGAATCTTAGCATGTTCGTATGTGGGTAATAAATTATAAATAGACCGACAATGAGGAAGTTTGCAAGAAAGGATGCTGCTGAGAAAAAGAACAGTTACAGGCAGATGGGCGGAGGCAAGGACAGAAAGAAATAAATATAGACAGACAGATACAGAGATGATTGTGGTAGAGGGAATACATGTCTAGACATACACTGACGAATACTTATTTTTATTCTTATTGTTGTTTAAAGTCCAACCGAAAGCGTAGAGTCATATCAGGGCTTTACCCGTTTCAACACACACAGAGTACTGCAACAGTAAAAAAGAAAGGAACAGAAAATTAAGTACACATATCAAAGCAATCGCGCACATGATCTAAAGAGATGCCCCTGGCCTTGACCACTCTGTTCAATTAACCACACAGGGATTTAAAAAAAACATACCTGAATACAAATTTAGGCATAATTAAAGACACTAAAACATACAAAAACGGGCATAAATTACCTAAAATTGCTTCCGCATATCTCATTTCCCCAGGGACCAAAATGCACTTAAGACATGTACCCAATTATCTATCCTCTAAGACTTAACTGAACACCTACAGGTGAATGAACCAGCAAAGCAGAAAATGAAAGGATGAAGTGACAGAAAACGAAGGAGCAAGGCAGAAACAAAGAGAGTGACAGAAAAGAGGACATTTCCAGCACAGAATTCCCAGAAGATGGGGATACTGTTTAGACTGAAAGAGCCCCCGGCATCCTCACGAGGGAAAGTTTGACACAAAAAAATGCTGCTGAGAATACGAAAACTTATAGGCAGACGGGCAGAGACAAAAACAGAAAGAGAAAAAAATACATATATATATATAGACAGACAGATACAAATATGATAGTGGTGGTGTGAATAGGAAAACATACACACATATGCGGACGAATACTGAACACAAAAGTACATTAATCTTTTATAGAATCGTACAGTGTTTGTCTCTTGTGACGATGTTAATTCCACGGCCGTCGTTTACAAGTGTACTTGAGTTTTTACATCCCACAAATACTGGTAGAACAAATCTGACAAACAGTCAGCCTACAAATAACACATCTGTCAGTGTCAGGCTTCTGTCAAGTCTCTCTGTAGCTTGTGACTGAATCGTCTGCCACAACGTCTGTCTTCCTTCAATGTTCAAATGTCAGTAGATATATAACTCTGACAGACTGGAGTTACTCTTCCTTCGTACAAGAAAGAGCAGGGTCAATAGATAAAACTATATGTCAGTCATGTCGTGTGTGTGTGGTGTGTGTGTGTGTGTGTGTGTGTGTGTGTGTGTGTGTGTGTGTGTGTGTGTGTGTTGTGTGTGTGTGTGTGTGTGTGTGTGTGTGTATGTGTTTTATTATTATTTGTGCAACCTTTGTGGGGTGCACTTGTGTAGTTCAACTTTCAAAAAACTTAATCCGCTAAAGTATAACCAAAAAAACAAACAAATATATAAATAAAATAAAATTAATTAAAATAAAATCAAATAAAAAAAAATGATTTACAATGCACAGAAATACACGTACACCCACACCCACCCACACAACATATCACAACATATTCTCTGTCTGTCTGCCTCTCTCTCTCTCTCTCTCTCTGTTTCAGAGCTGAAACAAAGGGAGAGAAAAAAAGAACACATAAAAATCTAAACAAACAAACAAAGCAAAGCAAACAAAAAAACGTATTGCGACTATCTTCACACAGAAAAATGCAAATTATACACACACTTCTTAATAATAATATATTTTATTTATATAGCGCAAAATCTTGATAAAATCAAATCTAAGCGCTGAGCGTATAC
Source organism: Monoplex corrugatus (assembly GCA_030674185.1). NCBI lineage: Eukaryota > Metazoa > Mollusca > Gastropoda > Littorinimorpha > Ranellidae > Monoplex > Monoplex corrugatus. The sequence goes on from JAPXFY010000013.1 coordinate 66,487,305, forward strand.
ATGCATACATACCTACATACATATGAGCGTATACATGCATACATACATGCTTACATACTTACATACATAAATCTAAGCTGAGCGTATACATGCATACATACATACATACATAAATCTAAGCGTATACATACATACATACATACATACATACATACATACATACATACATACATACATACATACGTACGCACATGCATACATAATAATTACAATATTTATATAGCGCAAATCTCGACAAAATCAAATTCTCTTCTAACCGCTCATGTGATACCTTGAAAATACAACTAACGGAAAGTTAAGGTGGGCATAGTAATGGATGGATTGTCCTTTCGATCTGACGGGGTGAGTAGGCCTATCGGTCTCTCATCTCCTGGTATGGACCTTCACTGGAATACAGGACTGATCCTAGAGACATTAGTTCTTTCAAAGCTACCGCATGGAAAGGAGCCCGTGGCCTTGAAGTCTGCTTCCGTCAGTCCCTCTCCTGTTGAACTGCAGTCCCTCTCAGCTGTTTAACCCTTATATTCCTGCAGCCTGTCCACCAACTGCAAAAACATGAACCCTTTGATTTCCTCACCCTATCCACCAGCTTCCTGTGCAAGGAGCTGGCGGATGGGGTGAGGAAATCAAAAGGTTAAGTTTCTGATTTGCTAGCATGGTTGACAATGCAAGATGCTGGTGGACAGGGAGCGAGAATCAAAGGGTTAAATGCGAATGCACTTTGTGTGCACTGCTGCGTTAGGTTATTCTGTTGCTGGCAATGTCTTTTCTAGTTGTTTATGTCGATACCACAGCTCGTGAGACTGGCTTTCAGAGCATCCAAGAATCGCTTTAGCGGTCTTCACTTGTTTTTGGTAACCCTTGTTTTAGCTCTTGATACAGAGGCATCTTTGCAATGTGGTTGTCTTCCAAACGGACAAAGTGTCTGCTGGTATCTCGTGAGTAGAAACTCTTGACTTGGCAAGCAACATTCTTTCAGAACTTGAGATTTAAATACTTGCTCTTTCCGTCTGAGATTTGCCAAGAGATCTTTAGTAGATTCTGATCTTCTCACGTCATGTTTTCGAAGACATCTTTGGTGGAATCTATTCAGCTGTAGAATGTGCCGTCGGGTGGTAGAGTAGAGTGCTTAAGATTACTGTTCTGTACACAGAATATTTTTTGTGGTGAGCATGATTCCATCGTCCTATGGTGGTTTCTTGGTCGATCTTCCGAAGGCAGAGGTAACACTAGAGATGCACACAGCCACTTCAGCATCGAAAGATCCATCACTGCCTACTGTACCGCCCAAGCGGCAGAGATGATACGGTTAACAACAATAAAACGAATGATTAATGAAACAAGAGTATGAAGTTTGTTTGTTCTTTCTAAAAGCAACTAAACAAATACAAAACGCCAGGGTTAAGAAACACCCCGCCCCCTGCTCTCTTTTTTTCTCTATTTGTCTGTGTATTTCTCTATGTATCTATATGTCTATCCATTATGTATCTATCCATCCATCCATCTATCTACCTATCTGTCTATCTATCTACCAGCCTGTATCTATTCTTATTATCGTCATCATCAATTATAATTACTATCATTATTATAATCATCAATACTATCAAACTCATTGTATCCATCACCACCATCATCATCATCATCATCATCACCATCACTATCATCATCATCAACGTTTTAATTACAGTCATTATTGTCATTATTATTCTCATCATCATCATCACCATCACTATTAGTATTAACGCTATTAGTAGTGATACTATTATTGCAATTGTCACCATCAATTATCATGATCATTAGTAGTAGTAGTATGTGACTGTCATCATCATCATCATCGTCATCATCATCATCAATAGTAGTAGTAGT
>JAPXFY010000013.1:66494170-66496670 GCA_030674185.1 Monoplex corrugatus
AGTAGAGAACTGGTCAGACACAAAGCAGAAAAGAAGGCGCAAGAAAAAGAAAATGAAACGCACAAAGCAACAGTTAAGAAGCCCAAATTTTAGCACGTTAATTTCCAGAACACGGGATACTACTACTACTAATTCTACTACTATTACTGCTACTACTACTGACGTTTATACGGCGCCAAATCTTGATACATAAATCAAATCAATGCGTGCAATGACAAAAAGTCGAAGGTATAAAACACACACAGACACGGAGGGGGAGGACAGGAGGGGAGAAGGACAAAAAGGCTGGCACAAAAAGAGGAGAAAATCACTGCTGGACAAAAAACAAAAAGTACCTCTTGAAGTTAGACTTCAAAGAAGACAGAGTGTGTGCCTTGTCGAATACACAGGGAAAGCTCCTTCTAGTTTTATGAACAAGACACAGAAGAAGAAAAAGAGCGGCGACTGACTGTGGAACACCTGTATCGAGGAATTTGAAAAACAATATCAGAAGCAGAACGATAAGGTCAGGCAGCAGAAGAGGGAGAGGGGGTTGTACTTTCAGAGAGGTCACAGAGATAAACTGGAACAGTACCACTGATACGCGCAACATACGATTTTGTATGATTTTTTTTTAAACAAAAAAGGGCAACCAGCGTAGAAAGTGAAACACGGGGTGATGTGATCATGTTTCGTTATAGTACGAAGCAAACCCTCATATCCCCATGGGGTGAGTAGTCTTACATGCAGCGTCTGTTATTTACTGTTATTTTCGTTTAAAGCCCATATCAGGGCTATAACCGTTTCAAAACATACACAATACTTCAACAGGAAAAAAAAAAACGAAAAGAAAATTAACTACACATATCAATGCATTCGCGCACGGAATCTAAGGAGATGCCCCTAGCGTTGACGAATCCGTCCAATTTATCACACAGGGAATTAATGGAAACATACCTGAATACAAATTTAAACATAACAAAGGACACTAAAACATGAAACAGTCCTAAATTACCTAAAACTGCTTTCGTATATCTCATTTCCCTAAAGCCAAAACTGCACATAGGACATGTACCCAATTATCAATTATCAGAGAAATTACGCAAGATATGTGAATGGACCAACAAGGCAGAAAATGATAGGAAGAAATGACAGAAAGCAAGGGAACAAGACAGAAACACAGAGAGTGACAGTAAACAGCAAATTCTTAACACAGAACTTCCAGAAGGTGGGGGATACTAATCGTACTGAAAGAGCCCCCGGCATCCCCACGGGGGGGAAGCATTGTCTTTATTTTTACTCATCTACTTATCTTTAAATGCAACCACATCTTTACTTAACTGGTTTAATGGGAAAATGAACTATACAATTAGTTATAACCGTACTTCATTTGCAAACTGTCTTCTTTTCAATGGATATAGTCATGGAACTGATTAAACTAAAAAAGCGGACTTATCATCATCATGTGCCCTGCCGCATGGCGTTGGGAATCATGGCTCTCCATACGAATCTACCCCTTATCGCTGCAAGTACATGACCACTGTATATATATATATATATATATATATATATATATATATATATATATATATATATTCCCAAGTTAACCATGGCCAGCCAATTGAGAACGGAGGTAAACGATGTAAATCGGGGTTCCAGTGGAGCGCCTTCGTCCGGTAGGCTGACTTATGTCAGACAGAAAGTGGAAAGGGCTCTCTTATAACACACCAACAAGACTGTAGTAGATCTCCTTGTTTAATACTTAAGACATTTGCTCCACAAGATAACTTTCCGTCAAAGCGTCAGTTTATGGAGAATGCATGCAGGAAACGTAATGTTTTGCGATAGTCGTGATGTTTTCTTGAAGGAGGAGAAAAGCTTGTGGCATTTGCACTGCAAGATAACTTTCCGTCACAGCGTCAGAGTTTACAGAGAATGCATACAGGAAACGTAACGTTTGGTGGTAGTCGTGATGTTTTGTTGAAGGGTGAGAAAACCAACACGATTCACAACAGTCGTACTGTTTACAACCAAGCTGTATAAACTTCAATCATCCGGATGGGATTGATCTGACACTGTTGGATATGCTGGAATCAGGCAGAGGCTATATAAATATTACCCAGACTTGTGTTTATCCAGCACCACGCCGATCTCTGGAACCACTAGAGGCCTACTGGCAACCAGCCCGTTCTTTTGGCAAATCACTAAACACATAACTGCACACCGCATATTCTACCATCTCACACTTAAAAACTCGTTCACATCGACGTAAAGGTGTCTGACTTTCTTCTTCACTGTCTACGTATTGGGGGAAAATGTAAGATAGATTCCTCATTCGTTTGTCAATGGACTTTGCCGTTTCTGGGAAATGGATCTTTCAAATGTCATCTAGGTCACAAACGCATTACTTAAATATGTCTGATCCTTTTCGCTTTGCATGTACACATTCTTAAAATATAATTCCTGATAGTACCTCTCTCTCTCTCTCTCTCTCCATAAACACACACACACACACACACAC
>JAPXFY010000013.1:66501670-66516670 GCA_030674185.1 Monoplex corrugatus
AGAATGCCACATTCATATAAACAGTCCGTGATAACGTCGGAGAAACAAAACAGGTTGTTCCGGAATTGCCTGCCAAAATTATCACCTGTCAAATATTTGCAGCAGTCCTTCTTGGCAAATTCTGGGTCACTTTTTTTTCTTTTTTTCTTTCTTTGCTTTTTCACGCGCCGACGCTGCTTCAAACTCTTGCTGTCAAACGCTGATGGAACACGTGCGGTGTGAAAGACTGTGTCATGCCTTTGTCAGCTCTGATTTTGTTCCAGACTACCTTTTTTTTTCTATTCTTTGTCTTTTGGTGTTAAAGTAAATGATTCAGAACGAACAAAGGTTAGTGCGTGTGTGTGTGTGTGTGTGTGTGTGTAGGGGGGGGTGCGTCTGTTTGTTTGTTTGTGTGTAGGGGGTGGGTGGTGTGTGTGTGTGTGTGTGTGTGTGTGTGTGTGTGTGTGTAGGTTTGGGATGTGTGTTTCTCTCTGTCTGTCTGTCTCTTTCTCTTTCTCTCTGTGTGTGTGTGTGTGTGTGTGTGTGTGTGGTGTGTGTGTGTGTGTGTGTGTGTGTGTGTGTGTGTGTGTGTGTGTGTGTGTGTGTGTGTGTGTGTGTGTGTGTGTGTGTGTGTGTGTGTGTGTGTGTTTTTCCGTGTGTTTGTGAGGGTTGTATGAGTGTTCTTGTGTGTGTGTGTGTGTATGTGTGTGTGCGTGCGCGTGTGTGTGTGTGTGCGTGTGTGTGTGTGTCAAGCAGAAGAAAATTACAGGACGTTAAAACGGCTTGACCACAAAGATTCCCCAGCCCCTCCCCCCTCCCCCACCATCAAGCTTGCTACACTTAAAAGATTTCTGTGCATGCATTGTTGGCTTGAAAGGGTGGATCAGAAAGCCTTAAAACGTCACAGGAGGCCCAGAAAAATCCATCATACAGGTCTTCTCTCTCCTGGACCGGGGGTGTCTGATTTTATCAGCAGGAAAACCGTAACACGATCTTCACTAAGCGAGTATGTTCCTGTACAGTGGAGCATATCCAAAAGAGATATGATGGCTAGTGTTTTTTTGTTTTGTTTTGTTTTTTGGTTTCTTTTTTTAAATTTTTTTTTATTTCCCGCAACCCTCCGTTTTATGTTTGTCTGCCTCTCTCGCTGTCTGTCCGTCTCCAAAGAGATATGATGGCTAGTGCTTCGTTACGTTCTCTGTCTATGTCTGTCTGCTTCTCTTGTTGTCTGTCTCCAAAGAGATATTATGGCCAGTGCTTCGTTACGTCCTCTTGTCTACGTCTGTCTGCTATTCTTGCTGTCTGTCTCTCTGTGTCCAAAGACATAATTTTTATGATGGCCAGTGCTTCGTTATGTCCTATATGTCTTTCTGCTTCTTTTGCTGTCTGTCTCTCTGCGTCCAATAAGATATGATGGCTAGTGCTTTTTTATGCCCTCTGTTTTGTCTGTCTGCTTTTCTCACTGTCTGTCTCTCTGTGTCCAAAGACATATGATGGCTAGTACTTTTTTATGCCCTCTGTTGTCTGTCTGCTCTTCTCACTGTCTGTCTCACTGTGTCCAAAGACATATGATGGCTTGTGCTTCGTTATACACTCTGTTTATATCTGTCTGCTTCTCTTGCTGTCTGTCTCTCCGTGTTCAAAGACAAATGATGGCCAGTGCTTCGTTACGTCCTCTGTCTACGTCTGTCTGCCTTTCTTGCTGTCTGTCTTTCTGTGTCCAGAGACATATGATGGCTAGTGCTTTTTTATGCCCTCTGTTTTGTCTGTCAGCTTCTCTTGCTGTCTGTCTGTCTCCAAAGAGATATGATGGCTAGTGATTTTTTATGCCCTCTGTTTTGTCTGTCTGCTTTTCTCACTGTCTGTCTCTCTGTGTCCAAAGAGATAACATGGCTAGTGCTTTTTTATGCCCTCTGGTTTGTCTGTCTGCTTTTCTCACTGTCTGTCTCTCTGTGTCCAGAGACATATGATGGCTAGTGCTTTTTTATGCCCTCTGTTCTGTCTGTCTGCTTGTCTGTCTGTCCCTCTGTGTCCAAAGAGATATGATAGCTAGTGCTTTTTTATGCCCTCTGTTTTGTGTCTGTCTGCTTCTCTTGCTGTCTGTCTCTCTGTGTCCAAAGAGATATGATGGCTAGTGCTATTTTATGCCCTCTGTTTTATGTCTGTCTGCTTCTCTTGCTGTCTGTCTCTCTGTATTCAAAGAGATATGATGGCTAGTGCTATTTATGCCCTCTGTTTTGTCTGCTTCTCGCATTGTCTATCTCTCTGTGTCCAGAGACATATGATGGCCAGTGCTTCGTTACGTTCTCTGTCTATGTCTGTCTGCTTCTCTTGCTGTCTGTCTCTCTGTGTCCAAAGAGATATGATGGCTAGTACTTTTTTATGCCCTCTGTTTTGTCTGTCAGCTCTTTCTGTCTGTCTCTCTGTGTCCAAAGAGATATGATGACTAGTGCTTTTTTATGCCCTCTGTTTTGTCTGTCTGCTCTTCTCACTGTCTGTCTCACTGTGTCCAAAGACATATGATGGCTTGTGCTTCGTTATACACTCTGTTTATATCTGTCTGCTTCTCTTGCTGTCTGTCTCTCCGTGTCCAAAGACAAATGATGGCCAGTGCTTCGTTACGTCCTCTGTCTACGTCTGTCTGCCTTTCTTGCTGTCTGTCTTTCTGTATCCAGAGACATATGATGGCTAGTGCTTTTTTATGCCCTCTGTTTTGTCTGTCAGCTCTTTCTGTCTGTCTGTCTCTCTGTGTCCAAAGAGATATGATGGCTATGCTTTTTTATGCCCTCTGTTTTGTCTGTCTGTTTTTCTCACTGTCTGTCTCTCTGTGTCCAAAGACATATGACGGCTAGTGCTTCGTTATACACTCAGTTTATGTCTGTCTCAAGTTGAAGTTCATACTGCTTACAGCCCAGCCGACTACTAGAGCCATATCAGGGCTAACACCACGTCAAAACCGACAACTCGGTTAAGATAAAAGACAACGGTTAAAAATCATGCTCACCGTTAGCCTTGCAGGTCTAAAATGCAATAAAAAAAAAAAAAAAAAATTTTTTTTTTTAAAATCTAAACAGACGCAAAATCATATCACGTGCAATCTATTGATATCTTGTAAACAGTGGAGAGACGTCTCTCAAGAGGTTCTTTAAGGAGTCCGCCGTTTATGTCTGTCTGCCTTTCTTGCTGTCTGTCTTTCTATGTCCAAAAACATATGATTGGCTAGTGCTTCTTTACGCCCTCTGTCTATGTCTGTCTGCCTCCCTTGCTGTCTGTCTCTCTGTGTCTCTGCCTCGTTCTCTGTGTCTCTGTCACTGATTTGTGTGTATACTCCGTTACGAATTTAAGGTGAAATGTCTAATTCTTTTTTTTTCATACAGGCGCGCGCGCGCGCGCGCGCGTGTGTGTGTGTGTGCGTGTGTGTGTGTGTGTGTGTGTGTATGTGTGTCTGAGTGTGTGTGTGTGTGTGTGTGTGTGTTGTGTGTGTGTGTGTGTGTGTGTGTGTGTGTGTGTGTGTGTGTGTGTGTGTGGGGTGTGTTTTGTTTCTCTGTTTTCAATTTTCAATCTTTTGTAGTATCCTTCTTTGTTTGGTTTTAATGTAAGTACATTAGCAGCGGCAGGTATGTAAGTTGGCAAGCCTGTGTACTCATATCTGTACTGATGGAAAATCAAGGCTTATTTGGTTTGATTTTATTTGATTTCATGTCATTGACTCTGTGTGTATGTGCGTGTACCTACGTGCATGTGTGTGTGTGTGTGAGTGGGGGTGTGTGCATGTGTATGTGTATGAGATCGGGCGAGCGAGAGGCAGAGGGAGAGAGAGAGGGGGGAGATACAGACAGACAGACAGCGAGACAGACAGAACACACAGCATATGTTTTGTCTATGTTAATGCCACAATCAGGCAATCTGGTGCGGTGCTGTTTACAGCCTGCGTGGTCTTGTTCAAATTTGCAAAGCCTCCTTGGATCTTCTCCATCACACGGCACCCGTGACGTTCGTGCATGTGGAATTCATTCCGAGCGCGGAGACATTATCATCCTGAGAGACTGGAACTGAAACTGAAACTGAAACTGAAAGCCTTCTCAGGGCTGATGTTCCACACATTCCAATGATCTCTTGCGTCTTCACTACCGAAGAATGAGGGTCACAGACAGGTGTCACTGTACTCATGGATTCATCAGCCATTTGTCTAATGTGAGAGGTCCATTTTGGGGCCTCCAAATGTTTGAATGCTTTCAACACAATCCATCATCCACCGCTGAACCGGAGCCCGCATAATCTCCACTCGACATTCTCTACAGAACTCAAGATTATCACTAGCATCATAATTGCAATGCATCTGAATTTGACCCGAGGTGGAGTTGTATCCTGTTGCAAACATGGCATGTCGACAAAACGATTCAAAAACACCATTAATGTGTGGAACACCGAATACCAGCCGGTGTGACACCTGATATATTTCGACGTTTTGTTCAAAGGTATGATACATAAGTATAGGTGCAAACTGTGTCCATTACATACTCTCATAATGTATCAAAGTATTGTGCATTTCTTTGTTTTCGACAAGGATAGTGACTACAGAGTAGTAAACATAAAGAGAGAGAGAGAGAGAGAGAGAGAGAAGAGAGAGAGAGAGAGAGAGAGAGAGAGAGAGAGAAAACAACAACAACAATAACAATAACGACAACAACAACAAAACTATTGTTTACTTCTATCAGATGACAATATCTTGCTGCTGCTGCTGCTGCTGCTGCTGCTGCTGCTGCTGCTGCATCCATTTTTATGATCATTCATATCCAGGAAATAAACAGAAAGTGAATTAGATCGACTGGGTGTTACGTTTTTGTTTTCGTTTTGTTTTTTTTGTTTTGTTTTGTTTTTTGATACCTAGCTGTCTTCTGCTAGTTATCAAGATTTTTATCATCCTTTCAGCTACGATGCCTCAAAAATGACCACGTCATTGCCAGAGATAAAGTGTAATCATGAAGATCTAGACTATCAGATTGTTTGACCTTGAAGAAGCCTCATACGGAATCTCGGTGCCGCAGACTGTTAAGACAGGGAACAGATGTCTCAATAATATTTTAACACTGGTGGTTTTTGTTTTGTTTGTTTGTTGTTTGTTTGTTACTGTTCTGTCTTAGTTTCTCTGATGCAAGGAGATTTAATTTGCAATGAGAAATGCTTTTGTTAGAAACGAATATTTGTTTTTATTTTATTCACTTCGGTATGTAAGAAGAGATAACATAACATCTTGACTCTTTTTTTTAAAATTTTCCTCTAATAATTCTATGACCTGTTTTGTCGTGTGATCGTTTTGCGCTTCACGTGGGGTTCGTTGACACAGGCCGTGAGAACACAATTCACTGAACAAAACGACCCCGATGCTGAAAGAAAAACCGATTTTCTAAATCTTGACAAGCGAGAAGGAACAGTGTGGGCGAGTCCCTTGCATTTTGTCTCCGTTATAATTGGTACACGGAGCGTGGTGTGATACCAGGAAGTTATCGCTGACAAAAAGTCAAGGTATTGTGAACAGTTGCACGAACAAGAACAATAATATACTGTAGAACAATACAGACAATGGATGGCTATCTGTCTAAAACCACATTGTATTGTGGCAGCTGTAATACGCTGTACCTAGCCGCCAATTACCCGCAGCATATCGACACCCCCAAACACAAAATGGCAGAGACGTTGAATAGACTGGAACGCACGTTCGACCTCGGATTAACGAAAGGAAAAGAACCAAAGATGATACGTCTGTTATGTGCTCTGGTAAAGACCTGAGAATCGCGTCCTTGATTTTTCTGCGAATGCGCCGCAGTCAGCTGCAACTTCACGCGAAATGTATCCCTTTTGGCTTTTTTCCGTCAGGAATTGCTGCTGCTTCGTGTGAAGACGTTCTGAACATAGCCAATAACAAGAGAGTGCACAACGTGCAGGCTTTTCACCAACTGTGGGAATTATTGGCAACCGTGGTCAAGGTCGAGAGTAAGTCCTTTTCTCAATGTATTGCTGACATCATGCAGGCACAGAGCTTGGACGTGGTCAAACAGCAAATGTGTGACGATACAGACACACGCATTCAGGCTTCTCTGCTACAGATGGACAGGCACAGGAAGCTTATATCGCAGACTGTAGATGACGAAAATTTCCGCACCGTCAGTCAGTATGACGGCTTGCGGCTTGAAGTACACAGTGACAGCAAGAGGTACTACAAGATCATCACTCATGCTCACGAGTCCGGTCACTCCGACTACACTTTTGAAGACCAAGAAGGACAAACATACAAAACGCTGATTTTCCCTTGGTTGCAACACGAAAGCGATAATAACTACAAAGTGAATTTTGATGACATTGATTCGCTGGTTCAGGAACAAGTCGACGTGGTTTATGCCGAAGCTCCAACGGAACCAAAACGTGAAAGCACACAAGAGACAGTGCACACTCGTGGGGGTGAAGACACAAACACTGACAGAAGTACTGATAAGCCCAGCGCTGAGATGAAAGTTGAAGAAGCTAACACAGAAGAAAACGGTACAGAAACTGTTTCTGTTCAACCTGACCCAAAAATAAGCAGGAAAGGAAATGACACAGTACAATGTGAACTGAATACAAACAAGACAGCAGCCTGTAACACTGAGGAACCTAACACCAACGAACAGAGTGAACCTGTGATGAATACTGCACCAACGACAGCAGAGACAGAAGTAAATGCTCCTGACACGCAAAACCAGGAACCCTGCGAACCACCTACCCAGACGAAAGAAGACCAAGAAAACTTAAATGTGACGTCCACGAAGGAAAAGCCAAACGGCTCAAAGATAATGAGCAAGAAGGAAAGGAAACAAAGGTCAAAGAAGAGACAAAGAGGAAAAAGAAATGGAACTCAAAGACTGCGACCGAAAGGAAAGATGAAGACCAAGAGGAAAATGAAACAGAACATAACGACCAGGAAGGAAAGGCAACAGATCTGAAAGATGACGACGAAGAGGAAAAAGAAACAAAACTCATAGATGACAACCAAGAAGAAATGGCCACAAAACTCAAAGATGACAACAAAGAAAGAAATGACCACAAAAACTCAAAGATGACAACGAAGTGGAAAAAGCAAGAAAACCCAATGATGACGACCAAAAAGGAAAGCCAACAAACGTCAATACTGACCACCAGGATGAAAAGGCAAAAAGAAAACTCGACAATGACCAGCAGAAAACGTAACCGAATCCCAGCGCCTAGTCCTCAAAGGCATTGAACAGTTTGGCGAGTGCATGTCAGCTTTAAGCATCGTGATAACAGGAGGATTAGTACTTTATCAGACAGGTGAAATCCGAGTTTGAACTTTTGCCGTGTGACATTGACACAGACTTTGATTCATTGTATAAAACATTGCCCTGGTAGATTTACATTGCCTCTCCCGTTTATAAACACAATGTACTGTCTGACATATGATGGTGTTTTGAAAAGGTGTGTCACGATTTGCAATGCGATTCTACATCAAAGATGATGGAAAGGACGGAAAACAAACGCCAAGAAAGGGAGATTAAACATGTCCTATATATCGTGAAAGTAACATTTATTGCAGCGAGTTTTAACATACAGTTCATAATGGTCAGCCCTTTCCGTGCTATAGAATACAATTAAAACGCATTCCGAGTGACAGGAATTTCGAGAATTTAGGGTAATAACTATCAAATTATTTCATTTCAAAATCTACAACAGACAGAACATTTTAAAAGGTGTGTATTTTATTACAATTATATTTCAAAATTTGCAACAGATAGAAAATTCCAAGTATTATATATTTTATATTAACAGCATGTTAAAAGAACACATCCTAATGACAGAGGACGAAGCGCGATGAGATAAGACTTCGGCTAATGTCATGTAGGCGCTGAATAAGTGTGTTTTACAGAATGTATTTTTAAGTTTTCATATACTTTTTAAAACAAGAGAATGCTGTTTATACTGTAATGGAATGACTATGATGAATATACACACAGGTATATACACAGATTTTTTGTGTCTGTCTGTCTGTCTGTATCCGTCTGTCTGTCTGTCTGTCTCTCCTCCTGTATCTGTCTGCCTCTCTCTCTCTCTCTCTCTCTCTGTATGTGTGTGTGTGTGTCTCTCTCTCTCTGTGTCTCTTTCTCTCTTGCTCTCTCTCTGCCTGTCTCTGTTTCTGTCTGCCTCTCGTCTGTCTGCCTCTCTTCTTTCCGTCTCTGTATGTCTGTCTCTCTCGGTCTCTGTCTTTCTGTCTCCCTATCTGTGTGTGTGTGTGTGTGTGTGTGTGTGTGTGTGTGTGTGTGTGTGTGTGTTCCTTCCCTGTGTACCATATGTTTGGTTGACAAACAATTAAGTACACGATTATTGGATTATCGGCCACATGAAATAAAGAACGTTTCAGTTTCACCTTGATAAACATTACTCCAAATGTAGACAGTCACTTGCCGTAGCAAGACGCAAAACGTGTAAAAGACTCGGTATGCCCCCCCCCCCCCCTTCCCCCCGCAAATGTCAATTTTCCACAAACGTGTAAATTCAAGGTAAACAACAATTAAAAAACAAAATATTACAGAAGATCAATTGTCAGTAACAGCAATATATTCAACTTTCTGTGATTATTTGATGGACAACTGGCTTCAATTTGAATACTGGAAAAAGTACATATTTTTGAGAAAAATGTCATTGTAGTAGTTTTTACTTATTTGTATTTCTAGTTGAATCACCAGAGATAATCTTTTTTTCTAATGCTTAGTTATTTTTTTTGAGTACGTGACATATTACAAGCTCTTCCTTTTCTCTTTTATAAGGAAAGACCAGGGAGGGGGGGGGGGGGGGTTGCAGAGAGCTTCGTGGACAGCAAAGAAAACGCGACAGTCTTGAACGAGGCATACACAAAAAGAACATTAATGAGGAATATTAGTTAAAGACAAGCAACATTTATACAACATTTTATGAGGCAAGAGAAATTAGAGCACCTAGTTACAACAGGAAAGCTGGAGGGAAAGAGAGAACCAGGGAGAAATCATGGACAGATTTGCAGAGTGGCTGAAGCAGAGAGATGGTGGCGATGACGATCATGGCCCTCCATACGAATCTATCCTTTGTCGTTGCAAGTACTTCTCCCATCCTCTCTGTCTTCATCCACTGCGCATATCCGCCTATTTTTTTTTCTCTCCCTGGGTCTACCTGGTCCTCTTTTCCCCCCAGCATTCCTGTTTGACTAGGTACTTTAATTTCTCTTGCTTCATAAAATGTCCTATAAATGTTGCTTGTCTTTTCCTAATCTTCTTCACTAATGTTCTGTTTGGTGTCTGCCTCCTTGAAAATTGTCTCGTTCGTTTTCTTTGATGCCCACGGAACTCTTTACATTCTGTTTTCCGTATAATTAAAAATAAGTGGCACTGCACTGCGGCGACGCGCTCTCAAAAGGAATAGCAGCCAAGTTTCATGTGGTAAATCAACCATGACGAAGAAAATGAATATGAATATAAATATAAATATGAGTATGAATATAAATACGAATATAATTCTGAATATGAATTCTGCCTGGGTACCTCCAGCGTGGTAGGAAAAGGGTGGAGAATTCTTTCCAGTCTCACAAGTCAACATGTTTACAGACTTGTTAGCGCTTAAAGCCCCTTTGTGTGTATCATCATCATCATCATCATCATCATCATCATCATCAGGTGCCTTGCCGCATGGCGTTGGCGATTATGGACTTCCATCTGTCTCTATCTCTTGTTGCCTCAAGCATCTCTTCCACACTCCTTGTCTTCAGCCACTCTGCAAGTCCGTCTAGTATCTTCTCCCTGGGTCTACCCGGTGTTCTCCTTCCCTCCAGCTTTCCCGTTGTGACCAGGTGCTCCAATTCCCCTTTCCTCATAAAATGGCCTATGAATGTTGCCTACCTTTTCCTAATCTTCCTTATAAATGATCTACTTGTGTCTGCCTTCATCAAGACTGTCTCGTTTGTTTTCTTTACTGTCCATGGAACTCTCAACATCCTTCTTAGAAACCACATCTCGGCAGCCTCAATCTTGTTCTGGCTTTGCTTGTTGACTGTCCACGTCTCACAACCATACAACAGTATTGGTTCTATATAACATTCAAGAACTCGCTTCCTGATGTTAATTGATAGGCATTTGTTGGTAAGAATGCTTTTCATATTCTTGAATGTTGTTTTGGCTTGGCCGATTCTGCTGGCTATTTCTGATGTGCATCTGCCGTCTGGTAAAATGATCGTTCCCAGGTATTTGTGTGTATACGCGTGAAAAATATCAAGCATACACGCAGATGCACATCAGACATAGCCAGCAGAATCGGTCAAGCCAAAACAGCATTCAAGAAGATGACAAGCATTCTTACCAACAAATGCCTATCAATTAATTAACATCAGGAAGAGAGTTCTTGAATGTTATATAGAACCAGATGTGAGGCGTGGACAGTCAACAAACAAAGCCAACAAGACTGAGGCAGCCGAGATGTGGTTTCTAAGAAGAATGTTGAGAATTCCATGGACAGCAAAGAAAACAAACGAGACAGTCTTGATGGAGGCAGACACAAGTAGATCACTCATAAGGAAGATAAGGAAAAGACAGGCAACATTTATATGCCATTTTATGAGGAAAGGGGATTTGGAGCACCTGGTCACAACGGGAAAGTTAGAGGGAAAGAGAGCACCAGGTAGACGCAGGAGAAAATGCTGGACGGACTTGCAGAGTGGCTGGGGACGAGGAGGGTGGGGGAGATGCTAGGGGCAACGAGAGATAGAGACAGATGGAAGTCCATGATCGCCAACGCCATGCGGCAGGGCACCTGATGATGATGATGACACGCTAAAGATTCAATTCGGCATGTCGGTGTCTGAAGGCTTACGACAACTGGAAAACGCTCAGGATGCAGGCCTACCGAAGACGGAGTTTGCAGACTATGCAGCAACACACAGCCTGTGCAGTGTGGGCAATACGACGTGCATCACACATTCAATCAGGCGGACACGGAGCGCGAAAGCATGCTCTTCAAAGACCCCTTCAAAGCCCCTGGGAGTTGTCAAAGTCACTTCAGGGCATCGTTTATCTCTACAGGCACTTTGTCACACACGTCATACAGGCTATTTTCCAACTTGAGATTCTTTTCTAACTCCACGCAAATATCAGATTCATATGGTATGTAAGCAATAAAACTACTAATGCATACATGTCACCTCGTGGGCATTTGCATGCACGCACATACATCGACGCCACACACACACACACACACACACACACACACACACACACACACACATATAGCATGCATGTACACGCACGGGCGCGCGCACACATACACATATTCTTCCTCTGTCTCTGGCTCTCTTTGTCTTTTTTTCTCTGTCTGTCTGTCTGTCTGTCTCTATCTATCTCTCTCTCTCTCTCTCTCTCTCTCTCTCTCTGTATATATATATATAATGACTAACTAGCAGGCTCTTACGCTTCTCTCTCTCTCACTCTCCCCTCTCTCTCTTTCTGTCTCATTTCTTCATGGACCCAACCACACAACTACACGCACTGTGCAGATATTATTTCCTCTGATTATAAACGAGAACAATTATTGTACAAAAATTCCAATTAAA
Source organism: Monoplex corrugatus (assembly GCA_030674185.1). Classification (NCBI taxonomy): domain Eukaryota; kingdom Metazoa; phylum Mollusca; class Gastropoda; order Littorinimorpha; family Ranellidae; genus Monoplex; species Monoplex corrugatus. Next base: position 66,513,270 of record JAPXFY010000013.1, read on the forward strand.
TCAGCCATGCGGAAGTATATATTGCAACACATATTATAACGAAAGCAACACTTGTAATGATTAGACATTCCGCAACAGATGAAAAGAAAGCCAGCCAGCCTTCCAACACCTTGAACATATCCATAAACGGAATGACTGAACATTGATGTGTTATAATGATATGGTACGCATGGGCAGAGAGAGGTTATTGTAACTTATTTTTCTTTAAAGTCCAGCAGACTGCATAGAGCCATATCAGCGCTATAACCGTTTCAGAATATATAGAATACTTCAACAAGGAAAATAAAAAATGGAAAAGAAAACGAAGAACACAAATCAATGCATTCGCGCACACAATCTAAGGAAATGCCCGTGGCATTGACCACTCCATCCAATTTATCACACAGGGGATTTAAGAAACATGAAACCTACCTACATACAAACTGAAACATAACTAAGAACATTAAAACATACGTAAAAACGGGCCTAAATAACCTAAAATTACTTCTGCATATATTTCCCCGGAGCCAAAAATGCACTTAATACATGTATCCAATTATCATTCCTTAAAAAAAGGCAGAAATTGATAGGAGGAAATGACAGAAAGCAAAGGAACAAGGCAGAAGCAAAGAGAGTGACAGAAAAGTGGAAATTTCTAGCACAGAATTTCCGGAAGGTGTGAATATCATTTATACTATAAAAAAAAAAAGACATGCACATCAACTGGTTCCTTAATTTAACACTGAAAGAACCTCCGGCATTCCCACAGGGAAAAGGTGGATGGTGATAGAATAAATGAACACTCAGAAGAGCACAAGCACACACACGTTTACATATACAAGCCTGCGCATCTGCACTTCCTCATGCATTCTTGGAACAGGATATTTGCAGACATCTTTTGTGTTGAAATTTGTGATCTATAAACAGTAATGATGAATGTTTGTCTTTAGAGTAGTGTTGGCATGTCAATGTTATCACAGAACATGCCAAGACACACACCTATACATACATACATCAGGTCACAGAAATAAAATCTCATGCAGGGTGCCATATAGTAAAAGACTAACCAAAAAGGCAAGCCATCCATTTATAGGAAAAAAAACATACAGGCACTAAGTATGAATGTTGTAACAGTTCAATGAAAATAACTGCCAAGCTGTCCATAAGATAAAACTTACAGACTGCAAATTATGAATAACACATCAGAATTTACGTCTAAACAAAAAAATTCCAAATGGCTAAAGAAAAATTACCAATCCAGTAGGGCATGTGTGATCTACCAACAAACCAACCAACCAACTAATCAACTAACCACCCAAACAATCAACTAAATACGTAAACAAACAAGACATGAATTATGTGATACTGGTTCAAAATGCGAATACACCCCCTCCCCCCCCCCCCCTACGAAATATATGTAACTAACTCATTATCTATGTAACTAACTAACCAACAAATGAATCATCTAACTACCCAACCAATCAACTAAATAAATACATAAACAAACAAAGAATCTTACCCTTCAATCAACCTCAGCAGAACAGACAACCATAAACAAAACAACAACAAGCAGATCAACCAACAGACCAAGAAGCGGCACCTTCCCTTTCCTCAACTAAGCCAGAGAACAGACCTCAGGGGAAACAGAAAAAGGTACAAGGTGGCACCCGGCCTGGCCCCCATTAATCAGCACTCCCTGCCCAGCGTCCTGAGACTCCCCAATCAAAGTTTCACCTGGGGGTGATTTGCAGCTAGTCGCGGAAGCGCCATTTCTCTGTGGAGAATACGGGTGTAAAGTTGTTTTTTTCCAGTCGTGCTTAGTTGTGCGTAAAACGCCTCTGAAGATAAATTATCCCCCCCCCCCCCCTCCATTCTCCACTTTTTATTTAAAGCCCAGCCAGCTGCGTGGAGCCATATCAGGGCTATATAACCGTTTCAAAACATACACAACACTACAACAGGAAAAAAAAAAGGAAAAGAAAATTTAAGTATGCTTATCAATGCATTCGCGCATATAATCTAAGGAGACGTCCCTGGTGTTGACCAGTATGTACAATTTATTACACAGAGGATTTTTAAAAAAACATGCCTGAATACACAAATTTAAACATAACTTAAGATACTAAAACATACATAAGAATGGCCCCAAATTAAGAAAAAAATGCTTATGCATATCACATTCTCTAAGGCAAAAATGCGATTAATGCATGTACCTAGCTTTCAATCCAAAGAAAAAAGTACAATGTACTTAAGACTTTATCGAACGCATACAGGCGAATGGACCAGTAAGGCAGAATACGACAGGAAGAAGTGACAGACAGCAAAGAAACAAAGTAGAAGCAAAGACACTGACAGAAAACAAGAAATTTCTGGCATCAAATTTCCAGAAGATGGGAATACAATTTATACTGAAAGAACCCCTGGAATCCCCACAGGGGAGGCCAAGACCTGAATTATGTGTCACTGGCTCAAAATGTGAATAAAACACCCCCCACCCCACCCCCCAACGAATAAAAATACAGATATAGCTGATTTGCAAACTAACTAACCAACCACCCAACTAAATAAATACATGAACAACAAACAAACAGCCTTCAATCAACCTCAGCAGAAGAGGCAACCATAAACAAAACAAAAACAACAAGCAGACCAACCAACAGACTAAGAAGCCACCTTCCCTTTCCTCAACTAAGCAAGATAACAGACCTCAGGGAAACAGAAAAAGGTACAAGGTGGCACCCGGCCTGGCCCCCATTAATCACCACTCTCTGCCCAGCGTCCTCATACTCCCCAATCAAAGTCTCACCTGGGGTGATTTGCAGCTAGTCACGGAAGCGCCATTTCTCTGTGAAGAAGACGGGGTGTAAAATTTTTCCAGTCGTGCTTAGTTGAGTGTAAAACGCCTCTGAAGATAACCCTCCCCTCCTTCATTCTGAACTTAGTACGTGGGTACGGATAGTGGAGAGAATGATGCTTTGTTTTCCAACAGTAACCGTTTTTACTAATAGCCATTTTCTAAACAGACCGTGGCTGTTCTAGAAACATGCATGCGCCAACAAGTATGAATACAATGAAAAGAATGCATCAGTATATCAATAACATAACCGAATGAAGCCACCGAGAGAGAGAGAGAGAGAGAGAGAGAGAGAGAGAGAGAGAGAGAGAGAGAGAGAGAGAGAGAGTCAGAGAGGGAAGGTAGACAGAGCACTGCACACATACAAAAAAGGCAAAAAGCTGAACTATTATGTGTGTGCATGTGTTTATATTTGTGTGTGTGTGTGTGTATGTGTGTGTGTGTGGGGTTGTGTGTGTGTGTGGTGGGGGTAGGGGTGGGGGTGGGCCGAAAGCGCCTGCAGGTGACGCAGGAAGATACAGGGACCGAACTATTTGCCCCTAATGTCATCTGTTACAAAGAAACTGTA
>JAPXFY010000013.1:66521670-66559170 GCA_030674185.1 Monoplex corrugatus
TACGATGGAGATGATAGTAGCAAGATCTGGCAGTTTGAGAAACAAAGTTGTTCATGGACAGGGTAGAGTCAATGCAGACACCAAGGTTTTTTAGCTGAATCAGAAATTGGGACTGATGTGTTACATAATGGGAGAGAAAGAGGAGGCAGCTGGGAAAGTTTCTGACGGGTGCCAATGAGGATAGCTTCTGTCTTGTCGTCATTAAGCTGAAGTCTATTGTGTGTCATCCAGTTCTTAATGTCCGAGTAACACTCAGTGGTGCGAGTCAACAGGCGCTGTATATTATCAGGTGAGTCACTATCTTGAAGTTGGGTGTCATCAGCATAGAAGTGGTGTTTTATAGAGTGGGAGTTGATGATGGTGGACAGGGGGGAGGTATAAAGAGTGAAAAGAACAGGGCCAAGGACAGATCCTTGTGGAACACCACAGGTCAGGTATGCAGGTTGAGAGTAAGTGCCATTGATGAGAACAGTTTGTTTTCTGTTTGATAAATACGAAGTGAAAAAGGAGAGAGCAATGTCAGAGATGCCAAAAGTATGATGAAGTCTAGAAAGGAGAATACCATGGTCAATGGTATCGAAGGCTGCAGACAGATCAAGGAGTGTGAGGAGAGAGACTTTGCCAGTATCAGTTGCAAGGAGGAGATTGTTGAGAATGTGTAGTAGGGCAGTTTCAGTGCTATGGCACTGGCGGTAGGCTGACTGGAAAGGATTGAGGAGATTGTTGGCAGACAGGTGAGAGTTCAGCTGGTTGAGGACGACCTTTTCAAGGAGTTTTGACAAGAAAGAGAGATTAGAGATAGGCCTGTAATTTTTCAGTTCATTTGGGTCTAAATTGTGTTTCTTGAGGAGAGGGTGAACAATAGCAGACTTGAAAGAATCTGGGACAGTTCCAGTTTGAAAAGAAGTGTTGATGATGTCAGTGATGAATGGGAGGAGAGTAGGGAGACAATCGGAGTAGAGAGAACCTGGAAGAGGATCCAGTTCGCAGGTTTTGAACGACATGGATCTGATTGTGTTGAAAATTTCTTCTTGTGAGACTGGGGAAAAAGTAGTAAGAGGTGTGCCAGAGAAGGAAGGGTCAGGTGGGCATGGTTGACAGGGTGTCCTGTCAAGCCTGTCACGAAGAGTTTGTATTTTGGTGGTGAAATACTTAGAGAATACAGATGGGAGTTCTTCATTTGTATGTTTTGTTGGGAGAGGTAAGTCTTTTCGTGTGCCAAGGAGATGATTCATGGTTGTAAAGAGTTCTTTTGAAGAAGAGGCATTCAGGATTTTGGTTTGGACTTTTGTAGTTCCGTTGATTTAATGTCAAGAATAGTTTGACATATATACATATATATATATAAATATATATCCAAGGATATGCCCGTGACGTTTACCAATCCATCCAATTTATCGTACAGTGGATTTATAAAATATAGATTTAACCATAAATGAGGACATCAAAGCATATATAAAAATGGGCCTAAAGTACCCAAAATTGTTTTTTTGCATATCTCATTTCCCTAGATCCCAAAATGCACTTAATGCATGTGCCTAATTATCAATTCTAAGAGAAAGTACGTAAGACTTTATCAAACACATACAGGTGAATGGACCAGCAAGGCAGAAAACGATAGGAAGAAATGACAGAAAGGAAAGGAATAAGGCAAAAGAAACAAAGAGAGTGACAGCAAAAAAGAAATTTCTAGCACAGAATTTACAGAAGGTGGGTACACTATTTATACTGAAAGAGCCCCTTGCATCCCCACTGGGAGGAAAATAAACGTAGAGAGTAGCTTACTGAAAAAAAAAAGTCTGCATTATAATGTAAATCAATCGTGGGATGGTCGCGACATTGGGCTAACTGTTTTTAGCTTGAACACTTACCGTCAAACTATTCTTGACATTAAATGAACGGAACTACAAAAGTTTAATGGATTGGGTATCCACGATGGACCACAAGTTCAGCTGAATTGTACATGTTGTCTTGAGTTGATTTTTCCCTCACTAACAGGTTATTGTTAGAAAATGGGTCATGCCCCTCGACATAAGAGCCATGACATGCTATTCTGTCTGTCTATATATATATATATATATATATATATATATATATATATATATATATGTGTGTGTGTGTGTGTGTGCGTGTGTGTATACATATATATGTATGTGTATATACATATATGTATATATGTATATATATATATACATATATATATACATATATATGTATATATATATATATATATATAGAGAGAGAGAGAGAGAGAGAGAGAATGAGAGAGAGAGAGAGAGAGAGAGAGAGAGAGAGAGAGAGAGAGAGAGAGAGAGAGAGAGAGAGAGAGAGAGAGAGAGAGAAAGCCACAGATAGGCTCGGCTGATTAATCAAACGATTTAAACTCACCATGAATTATACAAGTTGTAATGGGTTGGATGTCTGAATTTTTTATGCTGCCGAATCTGATTGTTTATTGGGCTGGTGCAGCCTTTTTAATCAAACTGTGCCCACTGTTCACGTGGAGTTCTATCATTTTTGGGGGTCATTTTTGAGCCTTTATGGGGATATATTCTGATACATTATATGGTTATTAATTTTATCAATTTTTCTGCTTTGTGCCTTAATGTAGGATATTTTTTTCATACAGATTTCATTGTTTTATTTCAGTGAACATAGTAACATGGTACGTTCATAAAAAGTGGTGGTCAATTTTCCTCATCGTTGTCCTCTTAGCACTGTACCCTGTTTGCGACAGTACGATGTTGTGAGGCGTTATGTACTGTGGTGTCTGATTTCTTCCTTATCTATTGCGTATATGAAGCAATGCCTTTTTTGTTTGCTTGTTTGCTTTTTAACGTTTTCATATGATTGTGCAACATTTTCTCTTTTTTTTTTCGGTTTTGCTTGTGAATTGATGCTGTGGAAATGTCTATATGTCTATAATTATGTCTACATTTTCTTATTTTCTACAGATCTGTTAATATTCTGTACATTCACCGACATTTAAATGTTTTGTGTGTTTGCCACGCTTCAGTTTATTTTCTTTGGACATGCATGCTTACATATTAGCAAAAAAAAAAAAAAAAACCTATTTGTTATCAGGGTAACATAGAAAAAATACTGACATTTGAAAAATAATACTCATAACTCCACGTTGAAATGATTTTAAAAAAACACACACACAGATACATACATCATGAATGAAACTCAAGAAACATGTATGTCCGTGCACAATTTCTTTCTTAAAGATAGTGTATGATGCCAATGTTTGCTTGTGTTCCTGTAAATGTTCTGCTGTAGTTTACTTTTTGTTTTTGGCATTAAGGCTGTCTTTAAGAGTCAGCAGGTTTCCCAGCATTATCTCAGCTAGTTCTGACTGTTCTTAAACCATAGCAATATTTTTGGCTGTACTGGTTTTTTCTTTCTTTTTTTCTGTCCTTGTCTTTCTCTCTTTCTTTCTTTCTTTCTTTCTCATTTTTTTGTTTTTTTCTGTTTTGTTCTGTTTTTTGTTTGTTTTTCACGCTATCCACCTGTTTCATCACATTTCATAGGTAGTCACTTTCCCCAGTTCACTTTCGTTACCTTCCACTGCTCAGACTTATAGCATGTCGACCTTGATGGCAATAAACACAAATCCTCTTCGTTATACTGATGAATGCCACCAGCTGTGAGTGAACCAGCAGTCTCTAAGAAACATCTCTCTTTGACGTGTGATTATTTTGATTTTCTCTCCGACTGCCGAGTCCCAGCAAACACTGCGGCCACTGTCTTCCGGTTCCGGCACTCTTATAGTTTGCAGACTGTGTATTTTGGAAAGCTGGTACTCATTCCTGTAAAATAGCAAACGGGGTGGCGCATGACCTGCATGTTTGTGATAGGTATCTTTTTCCAAATGTGTTGTACTTAAGACTCTCTCTCTCTCTCTCTCTCTCTCTCTCTCTCTCGCTCTCTCTCTCTCTTTCTCTCTCTCTCTTTTCTCTCTCTCTCTCTTTCTCTTTCTCTCTCTCTCTCTCTCCCCCCCCCCACCTTTCTCTACGACTCGTGCATACACAAGCACAGAGAGAAAGTATGCTGCTTGAAAGTATTTCCGAACACCAAGCGCATTCTCCTTTGATTACTGATGTCTTCAAAATGTTACAACTGTATATACATTCTATCTTTTTTTTTTAATAATAATATATAAAACACGTAAGATTAAGTTAACTGCATCATCATAGCTATCGCATATCCCAAAGCTGTTCTGTGATTACTAATGTATTGATTGTTTATGTTCTTTGATTTGTAATGTCAATAATGGTACTGAATATGTTAAAACACACACCCTTTGACAATGGACATGGGTCTTTGGACAAAATAAGCCATTAGTGTTTGTACTCATATCCTCTCTCTCTATCTATCTATCTATCTGTGTAAGTGTGTGTGTGTGTGTGTGTGTTTGTGTGTGTGTGTGTGTGTGTGTGTGTGTGTGTGTGTGTGTGGTTTGTGTTTGTGTGTGTGTGCGTGTGTTTGTGTGTGTGTGTGTGTGCGTGTGTGTGCGTGCGTGTGTGTATGTGTGTGTGTGTCCCTCTCTCTCTCTCTCTTCTCTATCTCTCTCTCTCACACACACACACACACACACTCTCTCTCTCTCTTTCTAGCAGAGGCATATTATATATTCACCAGAGCCAGAGACAAAAGAGAAGATAAGAACAAAATGAACTGCATCCACAAGGTTTGCATAACGTTGTAGCTTGCGATCAACAAGGAGCAGAACATAAAGCACAAATTTGCAGGCATTCATGTTTTTCACCGGGATCTAACGGCAGCAGATCTGCAGATGTTCACATGTTTTTCACCGGATCTAACGGCAGCAGATCTGCAGGCATTCACACGTTTTTCACCGGGATCTAACGGCAGCAGATCTGCAGGCATTCACACGTTTTTCACCGGGATCTAACGGCAGCAGATCTGCAGGCATTCACACGTTTTTCACCGGGATCTAACGGCAGCAAGTCTGGAGGCATCCGCATGTTATTCACCGGGATCTAACGGAAGGAAATCGGGAAGCATTCGTCTGTCTTTTTGCCGGGATCTAACGAGCAATCTGGAGGCATTCGTTTGTTTTTCACCGGGATTTAACAAGCAATCTGGAGGCATATGTATGTTTTCCACCGGAATCTAACGGTCTTCTGTATGGAGAGCAGCATGTTATTCAGGTGTCACAGCAAATCGTGGCCAAACACGCTATGTCTGCACACTGCACGTACAACAGATACAAGGATTGGGGAAGAGACACGGACGATGGTGAGGTGAGGCCATGATGAAACACAGTGATGAAGAAACGGCCAGATAGGCATGGTGACAGTCATGCTAGTTTTTGTTTCGCTTGGCTTTCGTTTCTTTTCTTTACCATACAATTTTGTGACCTCCCAGCAGGAAATCAGTCTTAACTAGCATTTTGGGTATTTTCAGATACAGTGAAACTCTGTTATAGCGAGAGCGGACGGCCCAGGCACATTTTCTCACTATTGCCGAGTTCTCGTTATTCCCAAATGACGAATTTACCAAGGGAAAACAAAGGGAAATAATCTTGGCACCGGCGCCGTCGATGTGTTCATAATTAATCGATAGTGTCCCTTGATTACACACCGCACAAGGACGCGCCTTTCGTTGTTTTTCTTTGTTACCGGCCACCACGAGATGTGCCCTACCGGGAACTTGACGACGAGGTGGGGGTGGGGCGAGTGGCGAGAACTTTTGTGACCAGGAAGGATAGAAAATCTCTCGTTATTACCGAGATGATTATCCACTAACTCTCGTTAAACCCAATGGTTTATTCTTAAAGATTAAGAAGGATAAAAAACGGGGATTGAAAAATGTCTCGTTACTACAGTGTTCTCGTTATTACAGTTGTCGTTATTAATGGACTCCACTGTATACATATCACTGGAAAGTGTACATTCTGCTGATTATTTTGGTACTTGAACAAAGCTTGGACTCAAAAAAAAATTTTGCCGTCTCTTATGTATGTTTAAAGTCATTAAGTTGTATGACGGCCATTTTGAGAAAACGGCCTCTAAAGTTTTTACGTACTCTCCTACACATTTTAAAAAAATTTCTTTATTTGGTGGCTTTGACCCGGTTTGTTTCTAATTTTAGCTGTCATTATCCGAAAGGTATACCAAAGAGTTTTCTGTCAGTATATTACATGTGGGGGTCTGTACAGGTTACAGTTCGCAATAAGAGACAAAAAGAAGAACTAACTTCTGGTAAGAAATTGCGTTCTTTCTGCTACGATCAGTGCATTAGAATACCATTTTAAATTGATTAATGAATATTTTTTCAAGAAAAAAATTCTGAGGGGGATAGATTATTGTCCATAGAAATCAATTTTGAGAAAAGGTAAAAACACCCCAGATAGACCCTTAGTCACCTTTTCAGCTCCTAGTGCTGTTCGACTGACTGCGAGTTAAGACTGAATTGGTGGCGGGAGGTCACATTTTTCTCACATTCTTTTTTCATTTATTTACAAAAGCACAATGTCATTTACAGTATGGTAGTGCACGCATCTGAATCCAAGGGAAGAATCAAGCTCATTAAAAGAAGGAATACAATCATAGAAACACAAACAAATCAACAATCATGTTGTTTTCTCGATTGTTTGTTTTTTTATTTTTTGGTTTTAGTTTTGTGTGTTCCTTGTTTTTGTTTTTGATTTTTGTTTAACTGTTTTATCTTTTAAATTTATTCATTTGTTCATTTCTTTATATGTTTATTTCATTTCATTTCTTTTTTTTTTTTTCACTTCATTTGTCACATAACCAGCCACCACCATTTTCTCGCTCAATGTCTAGGGCTTTTTAAATACAGGAGGTTCGAAGAGTGTGTCACAGTCTATCCCACACCCTTTCAAACACAGAAACTGACTCAAGACGTAACTTCTAATGTTTATCACCTTCTCAACATCAATATTACCAAACACTAATCTAACTTAATATACTAAATCTATAATCAAACATGTACTGAAAAAGAAAGCTCCTAGATCGGTCCTCCAACAAGGGACCTGGATGGTCCAGGAACAGCATATCATGACAAAGTGCGCGGATCACACTGCTACATATGCAGTGCACACGGTAAGCGGACGGAAGGGGGGGGGAGGGGGGAGCAACAGGGAGGGTAAAGCAGGAAGGTGAGAGCAGTGATGAAAAACAGGCAGGTGCGTGCGACGACACACTGTGGCTTGTTTTTAACCTTCCCCCAAAAGAGCTGGAAAGGCAACGCAGTTGATACACGAAACAATGTGGGGTTCCCCCCCCCCCCCCTCTCTCTCTCTCTCTCCCAAGTTATCTAACTCCATGCACAGAGAGAGAGAGAGAGTGAGAGATGAAAATAACAATTACAATTACAATGGTATTTATTTTCCAATGACAGCAGTTATTAGCTAAAACCCTTTCCTTTTTAACTTGCTGAGAGATAGGTAGATAGATAGATAGATAGACAGACAGATAGATAGATAGATAGAGAGAGAGAAAGAGAGGGGAGGAGGGGGACTAGAGAATTAGGTGCAATTACAGTATCTCTCTCCTCTCTCTCTCTCTCCACACACACACACACACACACACACACACACACACACACACACACACACACACACACACACACACACACACACACACACAAACCAAAAACACTCAATGAAAAAAAAAAAGACGTGTGTCTAGTGTCGGCCCATTATGATCTCATTTCTCACCAACAGGATATTTCTTTTAAATCACAATACAATTGATTTAAAGCGAAACGGTTTGCCCTAAAGTGTGTAAAAATAATCTATGAATAAACAGATAAATACACTGACTCTATTGCAACTGTAAATTCATATTTCAAAGACACACACACACACACAAATACAACCAAATAATAAACGACCAGTTATAAAATCACCACAATTTCCAGAAAGAAAAGGAGAAGACTGGCGGTAATGTGGAATAGAGAAAATGAAAGAAGAGGTAGCAGAAACGACAGAACAATACAGAAACAAAACAAAACAGCGAAAAAAAATACGTTTTTCGGGTAAATTTCAGAAAATGAGTAAATACTTTTTAATCCTGAAAGAGCCCTTACATCAAAATGGATAAGCTTCTTTATCTTACATTGTTTTGAAACGAAAATGAAATGTACCGTTAGATTTACCATTGTTCTGATGTCACTGACTATGTCAATTTCGATATAAATTGTCATGTCAATAAATTGAAGATGGGCACGCAAGTCAAATAGGTAAACGGTCGGCGGAATTCCAGTCGGATGTCATGGGTTCAATTATTTGCCTGCTGGGTAAAAGGGTGGAAATTGTTCCGATCTCTCAGACTAACTATTGTGCAGACCCACTAGTGTCTGAACTCCTTCTATGTGTACAGGTGTATAAAATATCAAATATGCACGTTAAATATCCTCCTGTAAGCCACGTTAGCGTCCGGTAGATTGTGGAAAGCAAAGAAAACAAACGAAGCAGTCGTCAGAAAGGCAGACACAAAAAGAACATGAATGAAGAAGATTAGGAAAAGACAAGTAACATTCACAGGACATTTTAGCACATTTATAGGACATTTTGTATGGCAAGAGAAACTGGAACATCTAGCCACAGCAGGAAAGGTGGAAGGAAAAAGAGCACCAGGCAGACTCAGGAAGAAATTACCGGACGGATTTCCAGATTGCATGAAGACAGAGAGGGTGGGAGATGTACTTGCAGCGACAAAAGATAGATTCGCATGGAGGGCCATGATCGCCACTGCCAGGCGGCAGTGCACATAATGATGATGAGTTTATGGAAATATAGAAACACCCAGTGTGAACACCCACCGAAGATACAGATTCGGCAACAACACAGTGGATTGTGGTCAGCTTGCCTAACAGTAAAGTTCTCCGTGCTCCACTATAAAAGTCTGATTAATAGGTGCAATGAGCAGCGAGTTACCGTTATTGTTATTTTCGTTTAAAACCCAGCCGACTGCTTTAACCATTTCAAAACATACACCATACTTCAACAGAGGGAAATGAAAGGAAAAATAAGTACGTGTACACACATCAATGCATTCGCGTATGTAATCTCAGATGTCCCTGGCGTTGACCACTCTGTCCAATTTATTACACAGGGGATTTAAAAAAACATAACTGAATACAAATTTAACCTTAACAAAGAACACTAAAACATGTATAAAAATGGTCCAAAATTACCTAAAATTGCTTCTGCATATAACATTTCCCTAGAGCCAAAAATGCACTTAATACATGAACCCAATTATCAATCGTAAAAGAAAATATGCAAGGCTTTATCGAACCCATACAGGTGAATGGACCAGCAAAGCAAAACAAAATTATGGAAGAAATGACAGAAAGCAAAGGAACAAGGCAGAAACAAAGAGTGACGAAAAGAGGAAATTCTAGCACAGAATTTCCAGAAGGTGGGGATACTATTTATGATGAAAGAGCCCCGGCATCCCCACAGAGAGGGGGGGGGGGGGAGTACAGCGAGTCGAAATGGTTTAGATAATAGCACTATACAGAACTGAGTTACAATAACAACAATATCACTGAACAACGCGCCTGAATACTGCATTCTCAATGCATCTGGTGTTTGTTTGTTTGTTATCATCGTTTGACAAAGGCCAGTTGGCCGAAAATTTGCGCCTGTCTTGTCTTGCTGTGTTAAATACGCGTTCTTATTCTTTTTTCTTTTTTTTTGTTTTGTTTTTCTTTTTCTTTTCTTTTCTGGTGACTGCTTTCTCATGACTACAGTAGCTCGTTCAACACTCTATGAGTTTTGCAATATTACAACAACAACACAACAACAACAACAACAACACGTCTAAAAAGGTCTCTTGTACCAAAGCTACATGAGGAACGCAAGTAAGAAACCCCATATACATAACTAAACTGGTTATATTTTTGTGTGTGTGTGTGGGGGGGGGGGGGAAGGGAGGGGAACCAACAAAAATTGCAACATCTGTACTATTTACAGCCATGCTGTGTAAACATCTATCATCGAGACGAAATCGACTTGGCACTGTTGCGCAGGGTGGTATCACGTCTGTCTCGGAAGAATCGTCAAAAGCATTGTGTTCACTAAGGATCACGCTGATTTCTGGAAATGCTACAGGTCTGTTGACCCTTTTGACTCCAGCATCCTGCCCACCAGCATCCTGCACTGTCAACCATGCTAGCAAAGCAAAAACGTAACCCTTTGGCTCCCTCACCCTATCCACCAACTTCCTGCAGGAAGCTGGAGGATAGGGTGAGGGAGTCAAGGGGTTAGGTTTTTGTGATTAGTGGATAGGATGCGGGAGTCAAAGGGTTAACTGCTAGCTTGTCACTGGCAGACTTATGAGCGCACAACTGCACGCCACACACTCTTTGTTGTTGTTGTTGTTGTTGTTGCTGGTGATGTTGTTTTGCATTCCATGTAAAAATACATTCGGATTGCCCTGGGCGTCTCCACATTCCTGTTTGGTTGTTTGTGGAAATCTGTCACTAGGATTTCTCGAATTCTGCTTGATGTTGTTTAACTACAAATTCTGTGGTGTGGGTATGGCTGTTTGATCAATGTATTACGATCGTATAAGATAACCCCCCCCCCCCTCCCTTTCGTTTGTTTTCTGTTCTTTGTTTTCTTCTATATATTCTGCAGAGACTGGGGAAGGGTACTCATCCTAAAACACAGAACAAGTGTTTAAGCAATGATTGAGAGCCTGCTCATATTTGTTTGGAAATTAAATTGATTATTGATTTGTTTGGTTGTTCGTTTTGTCTTACTTGTTTGTTGTGCCTTATTCATTTACTATGACATGAACTTTTATTTATACTAATTGTGGATAGCCGAAAATACAAGACAATAACGATGACATGATCTGTCACTATACAAGGACAATGTTGAGAATGTAAATAATTTGGACCATGCTGTCCGAGGCTGCATGGTTTAAGAAAAAACAAACAAACTGATACTGTTCAAATATTATCGGAACAAGGTTTGTGCTCTGGTTAATTCTATATTTGTCATAAAAATGAAAATGCCTTGGGATATTTGCGGCGTTCTTCAGTAATCATGATAAGAAATTAACATATATACTAATAATATAGTGATACTAAACATTATTAGTGTTAAACTTGATTGTCTTCTTGAATGAGTGTCTATCGATGTGTGACGGATCAACAGACATTTTAAGACTCTGGTCTTGAGCATTTTGCCCATTCCTTACGTTTTGCAAACTAAAGACCACAAACTTGTTTATACAGTTTAAAACAAAAAGTTTGATCTTACAAAATGCATCGAAAAACACAGTCGCAAACTTTCAAAGAATTCATTCCATGTCCAGGATAAACGTCATTTGCTGTGCAATTTTTTGAAGAGCAAGCAATGTGTGATGTAAAACCTAAATGACCTTATGACGTTTTATTACGCGCTTATAGATTACGATCTAGGTATATATAAGTCATGAGACACGAGGCTCTTGAAACACACATACTGTAACTCACAACAGATCTATAAATGTGTGCACAAATGCGTGTGTGCGTATGCGTACGTGTGTGTGTGCGTGCGTGCGTGCGCGCGTGTGTGTGTGTAGGAATGAGAGAGGGGGAGAGAGAGAGAGATGGACAGAAAAACAAAGTCAGACAGTGAGGAGACAGACAGTGAGGAGACAGAGAGAGAGGAGAGTGAGAGAGAGAGATGGACAGAAAGACAAAGACAGACAGAGAGGAGAGAGAGAGAGAGAGAGAGAGAGAGGAGAGAGAGATAGATGGAAGGAGAGAGAGAAGGGAGAGTAAAAAAAGTGAGAAAAAGACACACAGAGAGGGGGGGGGGGACGGTGACAGGGAGAGAAGAGAGGGGGGACAAGGGAGGGAGGGAGGGAGAGAGAAAGAGAAAGAGAGAGAGAGAGAGAGAGAGAGAGAGAGAGAGAGGTTAATAATTTGACCTTTTATTGACAATTGCCTGTTACGACGCTCTTGTCAAGAGGTTTTTCCAACCATTCTCGAGGCTTGAACCCAGGCTCTGTGTGTGTGTGTGTGTGTGTATGTGTGTGTGTGTGTGTGTGTGTGTGTGTGTGTGTGTGTGTGTGTGTGTGTGTGTGTGTGTGTGTGTGCGCGCGCGCGCGTGCATGAGGTTTTTCCAACCATTCCCGAGGCTTGAATCCAGGCTGAGTCTGGTGTGTGTGTGTGTGTGTGTGTGTGTGTGTGTGTGTGTGTGTGTGTGTGTGTGTGTGTGTGTGTGTTTGTGTGTGTGTGTGTGTGTGTGTGTTTGTATGTATGTGTGTGTTTGTGTGTGTTTGTTTCTGTATATGTGTGTTTGTGTGTGTGAGTGTGTGTGTGTTTGTTTGTGTGTGTGTGTATGTGTGTGTGTATGTGTGTGTATGTGTGTGTGTGTCTGTGTGTGTTTGTGTGTGTGTTTGTTTGTTTGTTTATGTGTGTGTGTGTGTTTGTATGTATGTCTGTTTGTTTGTGTGTGTGTGTGTCTGTGTGTGTTTGTGTAAGTGTTTGTGTTTGTGTGTGTGAGTGTGTGTTTGTGTGTGTGTGTTTGTATATATGTGAGTGAGTGTGTGTGTGTGTGTGAATGTGTGTATGTGTGTGTGTGTGTGTTTGTATATATGTGAGTGTGTATGTTCGTGTGTGAATGTGTATATGTGTATGTATGTATGTGTATTTGTATGTGTGTGTGAGCGCGCGCGTGCGTCCGTGTGTAAATGCTCGTACGCGTACGTTTGCGACCAAGTGTGCATGCCTGTTAACCACGATGCTCCTATATGTTTTTTGTTGTTGTTGTTGTTGTTGTTGTTGTTTTTTATAGCCTACTATGAAGTGAAATGTCACGAAAAGGACAGTAGGTTTTCAGCCTGGCATTCTGGTCAGTCTGGAGAATATATCAGAACAGTACGCCAAGAGTAACCCGAACATGACTGAGTCGTCAAAAGCGGAACAAATGACTATGGCAAAACCGTTTGGTTATTTTGTTTTATGATACTTTTATTTCATTTCATTTTAGTTTAGTTTGATTATTTTTTGGTTATATTTTGTTCTGTTTCATTCTATTTCATTTTATTTATTATCTTTTTTTTTATATATATATTTATTAATTTATTTAAGTAGTTACGTACCTATTTATTTATTTTTGTTTTTGAATGGTGGGTGATGAGTCTGTGTGACTTTGAACTTGGCGCCATGACTTACAATATTTATGCATTTTAGACTCTTTAGTGGTAGACATCTTTTTACACAAATTTGATAAAAAAAAATCTATGCAGAAATAGCTGAGAACATCTTGAGAACAGAGTATCGTCGCGTACACACACACACACACACACACACACACACACACACACACACCGCACAAAGAAAGAGAGAGAGAGTCACAGAGAGGGGGAGAAAGAGGGGGAGACATAGAGAGAGCGAGGGAAAGAGAGAGACTCAGAAAGAGAGACTCACACACACACACACACACACACACACATACACACACACACACGCACACACACACACACACACACACACACACACACAGAGAGAGAGAGAGAGACAGGGAGACAGAGAGAGAGGGACAGAGAAAGGACGATGTCAATATAAAATTCCTCTCTTTAAAAAAAAAAGATTGAAAAAAAAGGATCATTCCTAGTTGGCTTGTGTCCAAAGTAATGTTCTTATGAACAAAAGATTAGCATCATCACTTCATCCAACGCATCCGCCATGATCTCAGCTGCAACGCTGTAATTATTTTACGAAGGATTGTGCATTTTTAGTGGTTGAGGACAGAGCGGGTGGGTGATGTACTTGCAGTGACAAGAAATAGATTCGTGTGGAGGGCCATGATCGCCAACGCCATGCGGCAAGGCACATGATGATGAGTGCATCTTAGCTTCAAAGCACTGGTCTGATCAGAAATGAAACGGATCAGCTGCATCTTCATTCCCTTGACATTATTTCACATTTAAAAAAAAGTCGAAAAAATATTTTCTCACTGTGTGTGTGTGTGTGTGTGTGTATGGTGTGTGTGGTGTGTGTGTGTGTGTGTGTGGTGTGTGTGTGTGTGTGTGTGTGTGTGTGTGTGTGTGTGTCTCTGTGTGTGTGTGTGTGCATGCGTGAATCTCTCTCTCTCTCTCTCCTCTGTCCTCTCTCTCTCTTCTCGCTACTCTCTCTCTTCTTCTCTATCTTCTTGTGTGTCGTTCTTCTTCTTTCGTCTATTCTTTCTATCTGTCTATTACTATTTGTGTGTGTGTGTGTGTGTTGTGTGTGTGTGTGTGTGTTGTTGCTGTGTGTGTTTGATGTGTGTGTGTGTGTGTGTGTGTGTGTGTGTGTGTGTGTGTGTGTGTTGTTTGTGTGTGTGTGTGTGTGTGTGTGTGTGGTGTGTGTGTGTGTGTGTGTGTGTGTGTGTGTGTGTGTGTTTATTGAAAAAATAAAGTACGGAGTCGATTCATTTAATTCTGGTATTCTTGTGTGGATATATATACATGCTCTAAATAACTAAAATATTTACTCAGAAGTAAGAGTATGAAAGCGAAAACAGCACTTTCAAAGCCACAGTGTCCCAGAAAGGAAAATACCAATTGTCAAGAATAAAAGTCTGTTGTCTTCGATTAGGTTTTCTAAACAGTAGAAAAATGCCATCTCTCCAGCTAGTTCCGTTGAATCTCATTAGTTTTTTGTGTTTTTTTTTTCCTCATATTTTTTCCTTTCTCTCCGTTCGTAGCTTAGTTTGGTTTTCCTCCTACTTTCTATGTATATATTTGCCTCCTGCTCTCTCTGTATGTTTCTTTTTTTTATAGATACTTTTAAATCAATGTTTTGTTTTCCTTACATTGTTATACAGAACTTGTACGTACTACGACTACAAGTTTTCAAAACCCAGTTGAAATACAAAGTAAAAGAACAGAGTCCTCTGTTGTCATTATTTGTATACTGATTTTGGTAATGTCTGTTTTAGTTCTTAAGAATTTGTATTCTTAACAAGGGCAACCGAGAAAGGAAAACAAGAGAGAGAGAGAGAGAGAGAGAGAGAGAGAACAGACAGACAGACAGATAGAGACAGACAGACAGAGAGACAGAGACACACAGACAGACAGACAGACAGAGACAGAGACACAGACAGACAGAGACAGACAGACAGAAACAGACAGACAGACGGAGACAGAGATAAAGAGACAGAAGACAGACTGACAGAGACAGAAAGAGACAGACAGAAACAAAAGCAGAGAGAAAGAGAGAGAGAGGGAGAGGCAGAGATAGACAGACTGACAGACAGACAGACCGAGAAGGGTGGGTGGAACGGACGGACGGACAGAGAAGAAAGAACAAAGAACAAAAAAGATTACATTTTGAAGAAAAAGATGAACAAGAACTAGAAGAATAAGATGGAGGGAAGAACAGAAAAGGAAAGGAGAAGGAAAACAAAATGTAGCTTGCAACATCATATTTCTAGTCCTCGACAGATATGACCACTAACTATAAACAGGATCAGTACAGTGACAGATAAAGCCAATCTTTTCGACTTACTGTATACACACATAAAACGAGTACAATGTCGCCCTGACCTTTCCCAGTAATTCAGAATGTAGCTCTCCTAAACTGATCAATGTCAAACGAATGGATAGGTCTGGTCTTGATCTTTGATAATGTGATTGTGTTTTTTATACACAATGTCTGTAGTATGGAGATTACTGAAGAGATGAAAGCTTCTTTTTCTGCCCCACGTTTCAGAGAGAGAGAGAGAGAGAGGGAGGGAGGGAGAGAGAGGGAGGGAGAGAGAGGAGAGAGAGAGAGAGGGAGGGAGAGAGAGAGAGAATGAGAGACAGACAGACAGAGAAACAACGAGAAAGAGAGACATAGATTGAGAGAGACAGACAGACAGACAGACTGAGAAACAACGAGAAAAAGAGACAGCGATGGAGAGAGAGAACGAGAGGGAGAAAGAGAAAGAGAGAGGGACAGACAAAGAAACAAAGAGAAAGAGAGAGATTAGGAAGAGAGAGAGAGAGAGAGAGAGAGAGAAAGAGAAAGAGAGAGAAAGAGAGAGAGAGAGAAACAGAAAGACACAAAGGACAGAAAGAGACACAGAAGTATACAGATTGAGAGAGACAGACAGACAGACAGACAGACAGGCAGACATATAGACAGAGGCAGAGAGACTGACACAGAGAGAGAGAGAGAGAGAGAGAGGAGAGAGATAAATAGAGGGAAAGAGAAAAGTAGACGGAAAGACACAGAGAGAGAGAGAGAGAGAGTCAGAAAGATACAGAAACAGAAGCATAGACAGAGAAACCGACAGATAGAGAGAGAGAGGGGGGGGTGGGGAGAGACGGACTGACAAAAAGAATACATTTTGAGGGAAAAAGATGAACAAGAACTAGAAGAATAAGATGGGGGGAAGAACAGAAAGGAAAGGAGAAGGAAAACAAAATGTAGCTTGCAACCTCATATTTCTAGTCCTCAACAGATATGACCACTAACTATAAACAGGATCAGTACAGTGACAGATAAAGCCAATTTTTCGACTTACTGTATACACACATAAAACGAGTACAATGTCGCCCTGACCTTTCCCAGTAATTCAGAATGTAGCTCTCCTAAACTGATCAAATGTCAAACGAATGGACAGGTTTGGTCTTGATCTTTGATAATGTGATTGTGTTTTTTATACACAATGTCTGTAGTATGGAGATTACTGAAGAGATGAAAGTTTCTTCTTCTGCCTCACGTTTCAGACAGACAGAGAGAGAGAGAGAGGGAGAGAGAGAATGAGAGACAGACAGACAGACAGAGAACCAATGAGAAAGAGAGACATAGATTGAGAGAGAGAGAAAGAGAGTGAGAGAGAGAGAAGAGAGAGAAAGAGAAAGACACAAAGGACAGAAAGAGACACAGAAGTATACAGATTGAGAGAGAGAGAGAGAGAGAGAGAGAGAGAGAGAGAGACAGATAGACAGACAGACAGAGACAGACAGACAGAGAACTGACAGACAGACAGAGAGCAAGAGAGAAATAGAAGGAAAGAGAGAGAGAGACAGAGAGAGAGAGACAGAGACAGGAGAGAGAGAGAGAGAGAGTCAGAAAGAGACAGAAACAGAGGCATAGACAGAGAGACCGACAGATAGAGAGAGAGAGAGAGAGAGAGGATGGGGAGAGACGAACGCACAAAGAGAGAACAAAGAACAAAAAGAATACATTTTGAGGAAAAAGATGAACAAGAACTAGAAGAATAAGAATGGGGGGGGGGGGGGGGGGGGCAGAAAAGGAAAGGAGAAGGAAAACAAAATGTTGCTTGCGATATGATATTTCTTGTCCTCAGCAGATATGACCACTAATTATGGACAGGATCAGAACAGCGACAGATAAAGCCAATCTTTCTGACTTACTGGCCACACACGTTAAACGAATACAATGTCTCCCTGACCATTCGCAATAATCCAGAATGTAGCTCTCCTAAACACATCAAATGCCAAACGAATGGACAGGCTTAGTCTTCATCTTTGATAATGTGATTGCTCTTCACACTTAGTCTGTCTGGTATGAAGATAACTGAACAGATGAAAGCTGCTTCTTCCTGCCCCGCGTTTCACAGACAGATAGAGAGAAGGAGAGAGAGAGGCAGACAGAGATAGACAGACAGGACAAACTGACAGACACAGAGACAGACAGACAGACAGACAAACTGACAGACATATACAGGGACAGGCACAGACATAAGGATTTATAAAAAAAAAAAATTAAAAGCAATTCTTACCGTTTCACGTCAAAGTTCCAGCCGTCGCCACCAGTTCCCCGTTGCTACTCGTTCTCTATTCCTCAATGTGTCTTTGCTGGCACACACACGCACAAACGCACACCCGCAAGGTACAGATCTGTTCGCTCTGTATTACTATGAAGGCAATATTCTCATGCTCACTGTGTTTCTACATTCGTTAAGACTCTCTTGACAACCAGGCTTGTGGAAACAATGGCGTCTTCACCTGCAAGAAACCAAAAACCAACTATGAAAAACGAGCTCTCTCTATATGGCACAAGAATCGTGATTGTTACTACTATTGTTACTGTTGCTACTAGAACCACTACTTCTACTCATTTCGAAGTTGTCAACAACAGAAAAAGAGGTTACGACAAATTATTCCACAGCTAGTCTTTTTCTGAATGGCACAACTACGATATTACTACTACTACTGCTACTATTACTACCACTACTACTACCACCGCCACTATTACTACTACTACTACTTCTACTATTACAAAGAGAGATTATTTGGTGTGTCTGTGTGTTGTGATTTCCTGTGGATAGTTTTTGATGAGTTTGTTTGTATTGTAGCTGTTATTTGGTTTATATATGTATGGTTTACTGATGTAAAGCGCTTGAGTTCGGAAGCGCTCTATAAATGCACTATTATTTTATTATTATTATAAAGTAATACTACTATTATTACTACTACTGCTGCTACTGAATTGGCCAAGTGAAAACAGCACTCAAGAAAATGAAGAGTGTTCTTATCAACAAAATGTCTATCAATTAAAATCAGGAAGAGAGTTCTTCATAGACCCAAATGTTAAGTATGACTGAAACAAGTAATAAGATATAAACCCAAATGTTATGTAAGACTGATACAAGTAATAGGATATAACCCAAATGTTATGTAAGACTGATATCAGCAATAAGATATAGATACAAGCAATAAGATATGAACCCAAGTACAAGGTAAGACTGATACAAGTAACAGGATATAACCCCAAAAACGCAAGGTAAGACTTCAAAAACCTTGCCAGACTTATGTGCAGGCTTAAGAACTAGACTATATTGTTGTCGATCATTACCCATCACATGGCATCAGCGGCATCGGTGCGTATGGAATTTTATATTCCAAGCGCGGAGACGCTATCTTAATAACTGAAACTGAAACTTCACTAAAACGTGACGACCAACCATCATAAATGACTGACCAACCAACCACCATGAATGAAAGACCCAACCATCACACAAAACGTCGTTCTCTGTTCCTCTGTAGACATCAAACAAATCTTTTTTTTTTTCAATTGTCTGTCTCTGGGTAATCAACCATCTCTTGAAATTGAGACAGGCAATAACTTTGATCAAACACAGACAGAGAAATAAAAGAGTTATGTCCAGACTCATTATGGCTCGTTTTTAATTGTGTTTGCTTTCAAAGTCCATCGTAAAACACAAGGGTGATCGATTTACATGATGTACTCTGATGTCGGCTTCCACTTCAGACGATCATCACCAATGAAGAAAACCACCACCACCACCACCACCACCACCACCACCCCAAGAAAACGGGGGTCTGGGGTATATTGTTTCTACGCTGACATCACCAGAACAATCCGTAGGGCTAAGATGAGTATTCAGAACAGGTGGCCCGTTTCATTTCGCGTACCCTTGGTTCGAACTCACAACAATAGGCATGTGAACCCACTACTCAATTAGCTGAGTTACTCAGGCCTGCAGAGAAGAAGATGAGGAGGAGGAGGAGGAGGATGGGGAGAAGGACGCGGAGGGGAAGGAGGAAGAGGATGATGATGGCGATGATGAAGAAGAAGAAGAAGAAAAAGGAGAAGAAAGAGAAGAGGAAACAGACAAAGAGGAGGAGGAGCAAGAAGAAGGAGAAGAAGAAGGACTGTTATAAGTATTTTTGCTTTAGAGCTCAATCGACTTCTTAGAGCCATGTGAGAGCTTTAACCATTTCAAAACAAAGACAACATTTCAACAGGCAAAAAAGAAAAAGAAAATTAGGTACACGTATCAATGCATTCGAGCACACAATCCAAGGAAATGCCTCTCGCGTTGAACACATCGTACAATTTATCACACAAGAGATTTTTTTTAAAAAACACGTAACTGAATACAAATGTAAACATAACAATAAAACATACATAAAACGGGCCTAAACTACCTAAAACTGCTTCCGCATATCTGATTTCCCTAGAGCTAAAAGAACTAAATACACGTATTCATTTATCAATTCTAAAAGAACGTACGTATGACTTTACCAAACACATACAGGTCAATGGATCAGCAAGGCAGAAAATGATAGGAAGAAAGGGCAAAAAGCAAAGGCACAAAGACAAAGAAAGAGTGTGACAAAAAAAGAGGACATTTACAGCACAGAATTTCGAAAAGGTGGGGATATTAATACTATTAATACTGAAAAGCCCCTGGCATCACTACGTGGGGGGGGGGGGGGGGTGTGAAGAGTGTCATAGTAGTAGTAGTAGTAGTGGTAGTAGTAGTAATGATAACAGTAGTAGTATAGTGATAGCAATAGTACTAGTAACATGCAATAATTCCAAATGTCTGAGAATAATAGGAAAAAAACAACAACAAACAAACAAAACAAAAACACGGCGCGTACAAGAACGATTTATGTCAAAAACACCACTAACAATTCATTAAGTCATGTCAGAAATAACATTTGTATGGCTTGCTCATTTTTCTAATGTTTTGGCTCTTTTTCTTTTCTTTTTTTTTTTTTCCTTTTTTTTCCCCTCGACTTGTAATACATTTAAAGGGTTTCGTCACATGCATTGTTGGCAGGAAAGGGGTGGATCAGAAAGCCATATAACTTGACATCAGGCCCTGGTTTACACCTTTTATATGTCTTCTCCCTTGCAGGCAGGCTACGCTATGGGTGTCTGATTTCATCAGCAGAGAACCGTAATACTATCCTCACTGAAGATCACGTTACTCACTGTAGACAGACTACGTCTACGCGTGAGAAAGAGAGGGTAAGAGAGGGGGGCCGAGAGAGAGAGAGAGAGAGGGAGAGAGAGAGATAGAGAGAGAGAGTGTGTGTGTGTGTGTGTGTGTGTATGTGTGTGTGTGTGTGTGTGTGTGTGTGCGTGAGAGAGAGAGAGACACAGAGAGAGAGAGAGAGAGTGTGTGTGTGTGTGTGTGCGTGTGTATGTGTGTGCGTATGTGTGTATTCATGTGTGTGTGTGTGCGTGTGTATATGTGTGTGCGTGTGTGTGTATGTGTGTGTGTGTGTGTATAGGTGAGAGAGAGAGAGACAGAAAGACAGATAAAGAGACAGATAAACAGAATACGAATACGAATCCTTACTGTTTTAGGCCCTCAGCCCATTCACAGGGAACGAGGGGTGGTGGTCAATGAACAAACATGATCGACTTTCAATTTGATCATACATCGCGCCATGTCACGGTTGAGAGAGAGAGAGAGGGAGAGAGAGAGGGGGAAGAGAGAGAGAGGAAGGGAGAGAGAGAGAGAGAAAAGAGAGAGAGGGAGAGAGACAGAAAAGAGAGGCAGAGAGAAGAGAGAGAAGAGAGGCAGAGAGAGACAGAGAGAGAGAGAGAGAGAGAGACAGAGAGGGGAGAGAGAGAGAGAGTCAGAGAGAGAGAGAAGACAAGACAGACACAGACAGACAGAGAGACAAACAGATCGACCAAGGAATAGTATTTTTGGCACACTAATTCTACAAAGGTCAATCAATGATGTTCGCTTGAGCCAAGCCAATGACGAAGCCATTTCAGGGCAGAAATATCACACACTCTCCTGACACTGTGTATCCCCATAACAAAAAGAACCCACCCACAACCACACAGATGCCACTGCATGCCAAGCTCCATCAACCCTTTTGCTTAATACGAGACGTAGATCTAGTAATCTTCAGTAGTAGGCCTCCGTCAGTCATGGCTGACCATGGACAAAGTACATCCGACCTAATGTCTAGTTAGGCTATCTGCTCGGTCCAAGCAGCGCCGCCTGTGACTGTAGAGACCAATGCGAGAGAGGCAGTCTTTGTCGCAGCGGTCGCATGTGTATGCTGATGCTGGTCTGTTGGCTGTCATCCCTTTTCTGCGAACTCGCTTTTCTGCTGCAGCAGCTGACAGTTTGTCCTCACCAATCCGCAGCTGTTTCTAAATGCCTTCACTGCCTGAATATTTCAACACAATCCGCCATTCACATCGTACCTGTTGTGACCAGACAGGCCCAAAGCCACTCTGTGCTCTGTACCGGACTCTGGAATGACTAGACAAGTCCCCAATTCACTGTTATGTACTGGTACAGTCAGGTCCGATAGATGTATCCGCTACTGGTAACCTGGAACCCAGTACTACCTGTCACAGGGTCGAATTGCTGGCGACTAAACCAGCAACCCCACCAGTCCTCTCAGGAGGATGGTGAGGAGGGTGGCTAGAAACCCTGGTGGAAATAAATTAGATCCATCAAAGGGCGCCAGTTCTGGAGAGCTACCCGCGGCCATCTAGCTAAGGGAGTAAACCCTGACAGTAAATCCGGTGTGGGGCCCCTAAGGCGGTTGGATGGCAAACTTTGTCACTTTCCGGCAGCTCCTGCGGCCGCGTTGGCACCAAAACGTAACAGCCCTGCTGTTCCTTTGGATCTGTCAGCAAGGTGGAGAGGGGGGACAAGTTGCATGGGCAACAACCTGTCTTCCATATTACACTGCCCAGGCTTACATCCGTCCATTCATCCACAAACACTCTGCACCTACGACCTGGAGAGGACACTCCAGCCTCGTTACTAACACAAGTGTCGGCATAACACGGGAAGCAACAGATACCGGTGATAAGTCATTGCTCAACTGGCGTAGAGCTGACGCCAGGGGTTGCTTTTGACGGTGGGAGAGACCTTCGTGTCTTACTGGACAGCTACCGCCCGCCTAAGCTGGGCAGCCCCCAGCCAGTTAGGTGCTGTCCCGCCACGACCTGCCTTCTTCATTGGGTGCATGAAGATTAGGAGAAAATCTGACAAGCAGGTCGTTAATTACCGCACCAAACAAAAAGAAAAATTCAAATTCAAGAAACGGATCAGGAAAAGGATCAGCAGTGAAACTGGGCTGTTGGAATGTCCGAACAATGATGCCTGGGCTCTCCCAAGATCAGCAAGACATCAGCGACGCCAGAAAAACCGCCGTCATAAACAGCGAACTAAAGAGGCTCAATGTGGACATTGCCACTCTGCAGGAAACACGGCTGGCTGACTCAGGAACACTAAAGGAAAGGGACTACACCTTCTTCTGGCAAGGAAAGAGTTCTGATGCCCCAAGAGAGCACGGAGTAGGCTTTGCAGTAAGGAACAGCCTGCTGAACATGATTGAACCAGGCAGCGGCGGTTCAGAACGACTCTTGACTCTCCGCCTCAACACCACCGAAGGCTATGTCACTCTCATCAGCGTTTATGCCCCAACTCTGTCCGCCTCTCCAGACACCAAGGATGAGTTCTACGAAAATCTTGCATCAATCATAAGGAACATCCCCAGGACAGAACAACTTGTTCTCCTGGGCGACTTCAACGCCAGAGTGGGTGCAGAAAAATGGCCCTTCTGCCTCGGATCCTTTGGAGTGGGGAAAATGAATGAGAATGGACAGCGACTTCCTGAGTTTTGCGCCTGCCATGAACTGTGCATCGCCAACTCCTTTTTCAAGACGAAGCCTCAGCACAAAGTCTCCTGGAGGCATCCCCGCTCAAAACATTGGCACCAACTGGATTTGATCCTAGTAAGACGTGCCGCTATCAAAAACGTTCTCCACACTCGCTCTTATCACAGCGCAGACTGCGACACAGACCACTCTCTGGTATGTTGCAAGATCAGGCTACAACCAAAGAAGTTCCACTGCTCAAAGAAACAAGGGAACCCTCGCATTGACGTCAGCAAGATGTCTCAGCCAGATCTTGTAGAACAGTTCGCAGAGGCCTTTCAGAGAGAATACGATGCATTGCAGCCCAGAGACTCTGCCACTGAGAGATGGGAAACGCTACGAGACACCATGCACCGCATTGCTATGGCCACCTTTGGGAAGAAAACTGTGAAGTCCCACGACTGGTTTGAGGCCAAATCATCAGAGATGACTCCCACTGTTGAGGCCAAGCGTGCCGCACTCACCAAGTATAAGCGGTCACCCAGTGAGAAGAACCTGCAAATCCTCAGGGCTGCCAGAAGTAAGGTTCAGCTTAACGCCAGGCGCTGCGCAAACGAGTACTGGACAGAGCTCAGCGAAGAGATACAGAGTGCTGCTGAAAGAGGCAACATCCGAGGAATGTATGATGGCATCAAGAAGGCACTGGGACCAACACAGAGCAAGATCGCCCCCCTCAAATCCTCCACTGGGGAAGTAATCAGCAATCCTAGCCAACAGATGGAAAGATGGGCGGAACACTACTCCGACTCTACTCCACACAGAACATGGTGTCCCCCTTAGCCCTCGATGCCATCAAGTGCATGCCGGTAATGGAAGAACTTGACGCAGAGCCAACTGCGGACGAACTCAGCAAGGCCATTGATAGCCTGGCATCAGGGAAGGCACCTGTCAACGACGGAATTCCCCCAGACCTCATCAAGCACTGCAAGACTTCTCTTCTGCACCCTTTGCACGCAGTTCTCTGTCAGTGTTGGAATGAGGGAGCTGTTCCACAGGACATGAGGGACGTCAAGATCGTCACCCTGTACAAAAACAAGGGCGAAAGGAGCGACTGCAACAACTACAGAGGTATCTCGCTCCTCAGCATTGTTGGCAAAGTCTATGCTCGGGTCCTCCTAATCCGCCTGCAGAAACTGGCTGAACGCGTCTACCTGGAATCACAGTGTGGTTTTCGAGCAGAGAGATCCACGGTAGACATGGTCTTCTCCCTTCGCCAAATCCAGGAGAAGTGCAGAGAGCAGCGGATGCCCCTGTATGTGGCATTCATTGACCTCACCAAGGCCTTTGATCTAGTCAGCAGAGATGGCCTTTTCAGGGCTCTCCGAAAAATCGGCTGCCCCCCCAATCTGCACAGCTTAATTGAGTCCTTCCACTCAAACATGAAAGGGATGGTGCAGTTCAACGGAAACCTCTCCACGCCCTTCGATGTACGCAGCGGTGTGAAACAAGGCTGCGTCCTGGCCCCAACCCTCTTTGGAATCTTCTTCGCTCTCCTCCTGAGGCATGCGTTCAGCACAGCGCAAGAAGGGATCCACCTGCGGACCAGATCAGATGGCAGGCTCTTCAACCTCGCCTGCCTCAGAGCAAGGACAAAGGTCCGTGAAGCCCTCATCAGAGACATGCTATTTGCCGACGATGCCGCAGTTGTGACCCATACTCAGCGGGACTTGCAGTCACTAATGGACCGCTTCTCCCAGGCCTGCAAAGATTTTGGTCTGACCATCAGTCTTAAGAAGACAAACGTCCTGGGCCAAGACACGCCATCTCCACCAGCCATCACCATTGATGACTACGAGCTTGAAGCCATCCATCAATTCACATATCTTGGGTCCACCATCACCGATAACCTCTCCCTTGACACAGAGGTCGACAAGAGGATCGGGAAGGCAGCCACAACACTAGCCCGCCTCACACAAAGGGTGTGGACAAATCCCAAGCTGACCACAAAGACAAAGATAGCTGTATACAACGCCTGTGTCCTCAGCACCTTGCTGTATGGCAGCGAGGCGTGGACCACGCATGCTCATCAGGAGAAAAGGCTCAATACCTTCCACCTGAGAAGCCTACGGCGCATACTTGGCATTTCCTGGCAAGACAAGGTGACCAACACCGAAGTCATAACCTGCGCTGGCCTCCCAACCATGCATACCATGCTGAGACAGCGTCGGCTGCGCTGGTTGGGCCACGTCCGCCGCATGGAAGATGGTCGCATCCCAAAAGACATCCTTTATGGTGAGCTTGCCACAGGGCAGAGAAACATTGGCCGCCCACAGCTGAGATACAAAGACGTTTGCAAGCGTGACATGAAGGCGCTTGAGATCAACACTGAGTCCTGGGAGGACCTCGCAGACGACCGCAACAGCTGGAGAACTACTCTCAAGAAACAGCTGCGGATTGGTGAGGACAAACTGTCAGCTGCTGCAGCAGAAAAGCGAGTTCGCAGAAAAGGGATGACAGCCAACAGACCAGCATCAGCATACACATGCGACCGCTGCGACAGAGACAGCCTCTCTCGCATTGGTCTGTACAGTCACAGGCGACGCTGCTTGGACCAAGCAGACAGCCCATCTAGACATTAGAACGGATGTACTTTGTCCATGGTCAGTCATGACCGAAGGAGGCCTACTACTACTGGACTCTGGGGTGACAAGACAAGTCCCCGATCCACTGTGTGTTCTTTACCAGGCTCTGGAGTCACTAGACGAGTCGCAATTCACCCTGTATTCTGTACCGGCCTCTGGAGTGACTAGACAAGTCCCCAATCCACCCTGTATTCTGTACCGGCCTCTGGAGTGACAAGCCCCCAATCCACCCTGTACTCTGTACCGGCCTCTGGAGTGACAAGCCCCCAATCCACCCTGTACTCTGTACCGGCCTCTGGAGTGACAAGCCCCCAATCCACCCTGTACTCTGTACCGGCCTCTGGAGTGACAAGCCCCCAATCCACCCTGTACTCTGTACCGGCCTCTGGAGTGACAAGCCCCCAATCCACCCTGTGTTCTGTACCGGACTCTGGAGTGACAAGCCCCCAATCCACCCTGTATTCTGTACCGGCCTCTGGAATGACTAGACAAATCCCCAATCCACTCTGTGTTCTGTACCAGACTGTGGAGTGACTAGACAAGCCCCCTATCCGCGTTGCACTCTGTACCGGCCTCCGGAGTGACAAGCCCCCAATCCCCCTGTACTCTGTACCGGACTCTGGAGTGACAAATCCCCAATCCACTCTGTGTTCTGTACCGGACTCTGGAGTGACTAGACAAATCCCCAATCCACTCTGTGTTCTATACCATACTCTGGAGTGAACAGACAAGCCTCCTATCCGCGCTGTGTTCTAAAACAAATGGTCTGACAGTTTAGTTTGAAAAAATATGTTTGCACAAGAAAAGCTAGACAGCTTATAGACTGTATAAACAATTCTGATACTGTTGTTCCGATGTGAAGCGTGGACAGTCAACACAATAAGTTAGAACAAGATTGAGGCAGCTGAAGTGTGATTTCTAAGAAGAATGTTAAGCATTCCACGGACAGCAAAGAAAACAAACGAGACAGTCTTGAAGGAGGCAGACACAACAAGAACATTCTTGACGAAAATTAGGAAAAGACAAGCAATTTTTACAGGACATGTTATGAGACAAGAAGAATTAGAGCACCTAGTCACAACAGGAAAGCTGAAGGGTAAAAGGGCATCGGGTAGACCCAGAGACAAAATATTGGACGGATTTACGGAGTGGATGAAGACAGGTGGGAGATGAACTTGCAGCAACAAAGGAAAGATTCATATGGAGGGCCATGGTCGCCAATGCCATGTCACAAGGCACATAATGATGATGATGATAAACAACAGTTCTTGGGCTGTATGTAAATCCAAAGCTGAACACGATGTTCGTCTTCCAAATGGCCACGGACCGCTTCGATTTTTTTCTGGGTTGTATACAAAAAAGTGGCTGAAAGGAAACCACAAGAAAAGAAGATCATGAGTATAGCTTGACCATCGTGTTATTTGTTGTGGCAGAAAACACAGGCTCCAACGCCTGCTCGCGGCAGTATCACGTTAGTTACTCCCTGAAGTAACGATTAATTCATTGTTTTATCTGTGTCGGGACCTTCATGGTTCTTGTTTAATGTCTCTTGTTTCCAGCGGTGCTGACAAGCACACACACACACACACACACTTTCTCTCTCTCTCTCTCTCTCTCTCTCTCTCTCTCTCTCTCTCTCTCCTCTCTTATGTGTGTGGTTATTTTTTGTCTTACTTTGTTTTCGTTTTTATAGTTTTATTCCATCTCCGATCGTTAGTGGAACATGCACATGCAATTACCTTCATTTCGTTTTGTTTTGTGTTGTTGCTCCTCCCAGAAGTATGATATGACAAAACCCTTCACGACATTACAAGAGAAAAATATACGAGCAAATGGCAAAATCAGAAAAAAAAAAAAATTGGCAACAGAAGAAAATTGCAAAATCAGAAACAGAAACACCAAAACAGTTTACAGTGCTTCTTTTAAGGTATGTTTTGTTTGTTTGTTTGTTTGTTTGTATCTGTGTATGTGTGCGTTTGTGTGTGTATGTGTGTGTATGTTTAGATAAACTCGTGAATGATTCTTATTTCAACAATAACCTATGGCAAGGTCGAGGGTCAAATGGGTAAGACTTTGAACTTTCAATCAGATGGTATAGGTTCAATCCTGTCTGAGTGAGTAACCTCCTGCCTGAAAGGGGAAATGGGGAGGGAGGGGGTATTTTCCATTTTCCCAGGTCAACATGTGTGCAGACTTGCCAGCGCCTAAACTCCGTCTGTGTGTATATTTGGAATGGCATCCAGAATATCAAATCTGCACGTTGTTGATGCTGTAAACATGTCTTGTAAACTCATGTTTGTTGTATGGAAACATCCCACATGCAAGCAACCGGAAGATTGAAAAGAAAAAGGCTTTTTAGCTAATAACTTCTACCGTTGGTATCATTATCCCTCTCTCTCTCTCAAACATGAACACACACACACACACGTACACACACACAGACACATACGTACACATACGCCCGCACTTCACACACACACACACACACGCATACACACAAATACATCAATTACAGCTTACTATGAATAGCTCTTTATAAACTTTATGTGAATAATAAATATCATTTCTTGCTGTTATTATCATTATTTCCTAACAGACGTGACCTCGTGCAATACTGCTGAAATTAGTGATGA
Source organism: Monoplex corrugatus (assembly GCA_030674185.1). Taxonomy (NCBI): domain Eukaryota; kingdom Metazoa; phylum Mollusca; class Gastropoda; order Littorinimorpha; family Ranellidae; genus Monoplex; species Monoplex corrugatus. The sequence goes on from JAPXFY010000013.1 coordinate 66,550,283, forward strand.
TCCGACAAAAGTATTAAGACTAGTGAAATACTACAATAAAGAACTGTTTCGATAATCTTTCATTTGTCATACATAATCCTATTTTCACGAATTATAACTATGTACATAATCATATTTTCACGCAATATAAACATTTCAGTGACCACAGACATTCTTCATTTTATGGACTTTACTATGTATCTGTAGCCTCAACAAACGAAGGCCGTCTTGTTCTGTCGTCATAGACTTTATGTTTCCCATCTGCTTAGGCATCAAACTCCCCCCGTTGGGTTGCCGGGGGGCTCTTTCACTCAGTTAAATAGTATCCCCACCTTCTGAAGTTCTGTGCTAGAAATTTCCCTTTTCTGTCTCTGCCTTATTGCCTTGCTTTCTGTCATTTCTACTTTTTTCTGCCTTACTGGTCCATTCACCTGTATTTTTTCGATAAAGTCTTACGTACTTTTTCTTCGGATTGATAATTGGGTATATGTATTAAGTGCATTTTTGGCTCTAGGGAGGTGAGATATGCGGAAGCAATTTTAGGTAATTTATGCCTGTTTTTATATATGTTTTGGTGTCCTTATGTATGCTTATATTTGTATTCAGGTGTGATTTTTAAATTTCCCCTGTGCGATAAATTGTACGGAACGATCCTACGCCGGGGGCATGTCCTTAGATTATGTGCGCGAATGGATTGATATGTGTACTTAATTTTCTTTTCTTTTGTTGTTGTTGAAGTTTTGTGTGTTTTGAAGCGGTTATAGCCCTGATATGGCTCTGCGCAGTCGGCTGGGCTTTAAACAACAATAAAAGAAAGAAAGAAAGCATGAAACTGATACGAGTGCAGTTTTTATCGTCCTTTTGTCATCCTTTGCGGAGAAAGTGGAAATGACGGCAAATGTGAACTTTACCGCCCCATCTTTCTGCGCATTGGAAACTAGGCTGTTCTGCCTACCTCCCTCAACACAACGTACAGTGATTGGTCACAACGCTAGCCCTACTCCTACTCCTCACCCTTTTATGGGCCTCGTGTACCAAACTTATCAATGAAATCTTGCTGTGGGAGTGATATGGAACAGCCATATCGTGGGAGAGATGCGCGAGGTGAAAATGGGGTGGTAACATTCACAACAGCATAACATACCCACACCTGTCTGTTTCTAAGCACGTCGTATAACTCCCACCTGGGGCTGAAGTCAAAGACACCAGGCCTGCGGGCGTCTTCTGACAAACCATGGTACCACGCAATTAAACGCAAATGTCTCTAAACCTTTATCTACATCCTCTCCCCCGTGGGTATTCCCGGGGCTCCTTAACTCCCACCTGAAGTCAGAGACACCAGACCTGCGGGCGTTTTCTGACAAACCATGGTACCATGCAATATAACGCAAATGTCTCTACACCGTCATCTTCATCGTCCCCCCCCCCTCCCCCCGTGGGGATGTCGGGGGCTCCTTCAGTATAAACAGTATCCCCACCTTTGGATATTCTGTGCTAGAAATTTCCTCTTTTTTGTCATTCTCTTTGTTTGTTTGTTTGTGTTGTTTTTTTCTTCTTCCATCTTTGCTTTCTGTCATTTCTTCCTATCAATGTCTGCATCTGCCTTGCTGGTCCGTTTACCTTTATGCGTTCATTAAAATCATGTACTTTCTGCTAGGAATGATAATTGGGTACATGTATTAAGCGCATTTGAGGCTCTAGGGAAGTGAGGTATGTGAAAGCAATTTTAGATAACTTAGGCCGTTTTTATATATGATTAAGTGTCATTAGTTATGTTTAAAAGTGTATTCAGGTATAATTTTGAAAATCCCCTGTGTGATAAATTGAACAGAGTAGTCAACGCCTGGGGCATCTCCTTGGATTATGTACGCCAATGAATTGACATGTGTACTTTATTTTCTTTTCCTTTTTTTTTTTCCCCCTGTTAAAGTATTGCGTATGTTTTGAAACGGTTATAGCCCTGATATGGCTCTGTGCTGTCCGTTTGGCTTTAAACACAAAATAACAATAACAAAATAACAACCTACATCCTACGAGAACAGAGCTCTCACATTCACATTACCTCCTTGGTCGAGAAGACCAAACAGCTAAACCAGCAATGTCACCTCTGTCAACTGAAAGCAACTGGACAGACATGGCCGACTGGGACTTTTCTGACCTCAAAAGCTCCACACAGCAGTTGGAAGGAACATGGAGACTTTTCTGACCTCAAAGCTCCACACAGCAGTTGGAAGGAACATGGAGACTTTTTGAGAGACAGAGAGAAAGAGAAAGAAAGACATAGACAGACAGACAGAGAGAAAGAGACAAGACGAAGAGAGACAGACAGAGAAAGAGAGAGACAGAGAAAGAGAGGGAGAGACAGAGAGGAAAGAGAGAGAACACAAACAGAGAGTGAGAGAAAGGAGAGGAGAGAGAGACAGCGAGAGAGGAGAGAGAGAGAGAGAGAGAGAGAGAGAGGAGAGAGAGAGAGGTCTGCCGTACCCCAAGTTTGGGGGAAAAAAGGCAGTCATCAGATTTTCATAGACTTCAAGTTAAGCTGGTGGGGACACAAGTGTTATTTTGCTTCATACAATTCAAGTTCCAAAGAGGCAACAATTCTTTTAACAATAACTTTGAAATTAAGATTAAAAAAGATTTAATCCACACAGCAGTTGCTAGGAACATGGACACTTTTCTTACAACAAAAGTTCCACACAGCAGCTGGTAGGAACTTGGACACATGACCGACTGCAGCTCTCTGACCACAAAGCTCCACAATAGCCGGCAGAACCTGGGAGAACAAACAAAAAAACGGCCATATTCATCGCTAGACGTGGCGTGACCGTGCAGACGACAGACGGAAAGACGAAGACTGTTTGCACGTGGCTATTACTTTGCCTTGTTTTCCTTGCTGTATATACATATTGCACGTGTTGCAGACAAACATTGCGTGCTCCCCGTGTTTGGCCATGATTCGCTGTGACATATAAACAGTATACTTTTTCGAAAGAAGGACGGCTACGTCTCTCTCTCTCCCTCTCTCTCTCTCTCTTCTCTCTCTCTATATATATATATGTATATTATATAACACATGTATATATGTATGCATATATAATTATATTGTTATTGTTGTTTAAAGCCCAGCCGATATCGTAGAGCCACATCAGGGCTATAATCCTTTCAAAACATACAAAACTTCAACAGGAAACGAAAAAACAAAACAAAACACGAAAATAAAGTACACATACCAATGCATTAGCACACACAATCTAAGGATATGCCCCTGGTGTTGACTACTCCGTCCAATTTATCACACAGGGGATTTAAAAAAACACCTGAATACAAATATAAGCATACCTAGGGACACCAAAACATTCACGAAAAAAGGGCATAAATTACCTAAAATTACTTCCGCGTATTTCACCTCCTTAGAACCAAAAATGCACTACTTACATGTACCCTATTATCAATCCTAGGGAAAAGTACGCAACACTTCATCGAACACATACAGGTGAATGGACGATAAGGCAAAATGATAGAAAATGACAGAAAGCAAAGAGGGAAGAAGAACAAGAGAGACAGGGAAAATATCTTACACATGATTTCCAGAAGTTGGGGACACTATTTATACTGAATGAGCCCCCAGCATCCCCATGGAAGTATGTGTATAGGGATATATATATATACATATATATATATATATGTTGTGTATGATATATATATATTATGATTTTATATATATATATATATATATTGCATATTTATATATATTATATATGTACATATATATATATATGTAAATGTATATATTATATATAAAACAACTACCAGCGTTGTGATACACACACACACACACACACACACACACACACACACACACACACACACACACAATATATATATATATATAATATATATAAAACAGCTACCACCGGACTGGCGTTGTGATTTGCTTCTAGCTGATCAAAGGCTCCGATAGGCATGATGACTGCGTGAATGTACTTCACTTTTTGTTGCATTTCTGTTATGTCTGATGTGTCTGTCATATGTATGTAGGTGAGAGTATGTGTGTATTAGTCACAGGATAGAAAGAGGAGAGGGTAGTAAGTAAAATGAGGGTTTGTGCATGCGTGTGTGCGTGCGTGTGTGCGAGAGAGAGAGAAGGGGGGAGAGGGAGAGACAGACAGAGAGAGAGTGGCAGACAAACAGAGACAGACAGACAGAGAAAGAGAGAGAAAAGACAGGGAGAGAGAATGTGTCTGTGTGTGGTGTATGAATGTGTGTTTGCGAGCGTGTGTGTACTTGTGTGTGTGTGTGTTGTGTGTGTGTGTGATGTTGTGTGTGTGTGTGGTTGTGTGTGTGTGGTGTGTGTGAGCGTGTGTGAGTACTTGTGAGTGTACATGGGTGAGTGTGTGTGTAGTGTGTGTGTACGTGTGTGTGTGTGTGTGTGTAGTTGTGTTTGTGTAGTTGTGTGTGCCGTGTGTGTGTGTGTGTGTGTGTGTGTGTGTGTGTGTGTGTGTGTGTGTGTGTGTGTGTGTGTGCCCGTCTGTGTGTGAGTGTATCTATGTGCGTGAGTCCGTGCGATCGATCGCAGGCCAGCCACCTCTGTAAGACTGTGGTATTCTGTATTGATCACAGAAGTCATTACCTAGCAATACTCTACACGAATCTACTCATAAATAGTTTTGTACTTTCCCGTGAGCTCTACACCATCGACAACATAAGTAGAGAAAGGAGGTACTCCATCACAGCAGAGCTGAACTATCTTTTTGATATATAGGTAGTGGTGTAAAAACACACAGATGGTCAGGTTCATCTTTTTATCTTTCGACCAGAATCACCTAAATAAAGCCACAATGTTAGAGACAGACGGGGAGAGGGCAATTGAGAGAGAGAGAGAGAGAGAGAGAGAGAAAGAAAGGACAGACAGACAGACAGAAGAAAGAGACAGAGACATAGACGGAGAGAAATAGAGACAGAGACACAGAGAGAGACAGAGAAAGAGAGGGAGAGAGAGACAGAGAAAGAGACACACAGAGAGAGACAGGGAGAGAGACAGACAGACAGACAGAGAGAAAGAGACAGAGACGGAGAGAGACACAGACAGACAGAGAGACAGACAGAAGAGAGAGAGAGAAAGAGAGGATGAGAGAGAGACAGAGACAGACAGACAGAGAAGAGAGAACATCTGCCGTACCCCAAGATGGGGAAAAAAGGCCGTCATCAGATTTTCATAGACTTCAAGTGAAGCTGATGGGGACACAAGTGTTATTTTGCTTCATACAATTCAAGCTCCAAAGAGGCAGCAATTCTTTTTAGCAATAACTTTGAAATCAAAACAAAAAAAAGTTTTAAGGATTCTGATGGAAATTATGTATTATATCTTTAAAAATATGGATAAAGATTTTTTGACTGTCAGAGTGTATAAGCCCAACCATAACGATTCCGAATCTAGAACACTGAAATGAAAGAAAGCACAAAGGAAGTTGGAACTGACAATGTAATTATTGGGAGCGATTCGGAATTTGGTGAATGATTTCGTTTTAGACTATGATAATTACAAATATTACAATAATATTAAAGCGCTAAGGCAGATAAATGTAATGATGAAACAGTTAGATTTAGCAGGTATTTGGAGAGAAATTAACCAGCAACTGAGAAGATATACATGGCACAGAAATGAACCAGTACAACAAAGCAGACTCGATTTCTTTTTAGTACAAGACATTCTCTCATCATATCTATCTACCTGTCTGTCTGTCTGTCATCTCTCTCTCTCTCTCCACACACACACACAACACACACACACAACACACACACACACACAACACACACACACCACACACACACACAAGTAGATAGATGGATAGATAGATAGATAATAGATGATAGATAGATAGATAGATAGATAGATAAACAGGTAGGTAATAGACACATACATAGATAGGTAGATAGATAGATTGATTGATAGACAGATTAGATAGATAAATAGATAGATAGATAGATAAATGGACGGACGGAGGGATGGATGGATAGATGGATGGATGGAAGGACGGGGGATAGATAGATGGATAGATGGATGGATGGATGGATGGACGGACGGATAGATAGATAGTTACATACATACATACATACATACATACATACATACATACATATATACATACATACATAGACAGATAGATAGACAGATAAATAGACAGACAGACAGATAGGTAAATGATGCCAGTTTGTAGGAATCTAAAGGAAAAACAAACATATCTTCCAGAGACACAACACATCGCTGGCTCCACAAAAACATACAATCTAGAAAACTAAAAACATCTGCCAGGACCGGAAGACAGCAGCTGCAATGCTTGTCGGGAAACAAGAGTGGTGGAAAAAATAAAAAAACATACGTCAAAGAGAGGATATTAGGGAGGATTGAGTGCAGGTGGTGGAATTTGTCTGTAAAACGTAGTGGACGTGTTTTTATTGTTATCAGTATGAACTTGGTATAGACTAGGTCCTAACATGAGAAAATAACGAATTTATTGAACTGAGAATGTTGGCTACTTTTATTGTTTTGAAGATGAACTTGCTATATATAGGTCTTAGACATTAGAAAGTAACGAGTAAATTGAAATGAGAATATCGACTACTTTTTATTATTTATCAAGATGAACTTGCTATACGTCTTAAACAACAGAAACTAACAAATAAATTGAAGTGAGTATATTGACTACTTTACTGTTTTGAAGATGAAATTGCTGTTGACCTATACATAGGAAAGTAACAAATAACTGAACTGAAAACACTGGCTACTTTTATTACTATCAAGATGAATTTGCTATAGGTATTAAACAAGAGAAAGTAACGTATAAATTGTACTGAGTATACTGACTACTTTTTATTGTTATCAAGATACACTTGCTACAGGTCTAAAAATTTGAAAGCAACAAACAAGTTAAACTGAGAATAGTGACTGCTTTTGTTGTTTTGAAAAAGAACTTGCTGTAGGTCTAAACATTAGACAGTAACAAATAAATTGAATTAAGAATATTGATTACTTTCATTGCTATCAGGACTTGCTCAAATAGGTCTTAAATAACAGAAAGTAACGAATAAATCGAATTAAAAATGTTGACTTACTTTCATTGTTAGCACGATGAACTTGCTATAGGCCTAAACGTTAGAAAATAAGAAATAAATTGAAGTGAGAACATCAACTACACAAATGGAGTCCTAACAACAACAACAACAACAACAACAACAAAACAGCAGCAGCAACAACAACAACAACAACAAATACGCAATGCTAAAGAAAAGTCAGTGCCAGCGAAAACAACACTGGGAAGCCTGCTGGTTGTCAAAAGCATTCTCAATGCCCTCAAACAGCCCATCTCTGGCGAACTTGTTCAGTGTCACCAAGACAGTCACACACTGGAGAACAGACACTAACCCGGAAAAAAATGGGGGCTGCCCAGTTTGTCACAGGCCCAGTTTGTCACAGGCCCAGTTTGTCACAGTGGGTAGACTACTTGCTACCTCCATGCTACCCAACCCTATCTTCGGCCTGCACCAAGTGTAGGCTTGGGCGGGTTCGAAACCGGGTTCGAATTGGTGGTGTACAGATAGTCCCTCTAAAATGTCAGTTCAGCTTGTGTTGTTCAAAATTTCTTCCTTTTTGTATGCAAATCAAAGCAAATTACTCTGTAAAAATTTCAACAATGAATGTTCTTTGGTTAAAAACAATTGAAAAATAAAATTCTATTCATACAATCAATCAATCATTCATTTACTGTTTTTGAGAGTGTCAGTGATAACTTCCATCATGCAGGGCACAGTCGAGGGTGGGCGCAAGCGAGGACGACAAAGAAAGAGCTGGTTCGACAACATCAAAGAGTGGACGGACATGACCCAGACCCTGCCAGACCTCTTGGTGCAGGCCGAAGATAGTGACAAACTGGGCCTGTGACAAACTGGGCCTGTGACAAACTGGCATGCTTCCGAAAAAAATAACCCCACACTGACAAAAATTCTGTGCTTATTAGGAAACATAGTTCAAAGTGGCAGACACACATACTGACAGGAAATAGAGCGAGAAAGAGAGAGGAAAGGGGAGAGAGAGAGAGAGAGAGAGAGAGAGAGAGAGAGAGAGAGAGAGAGAGAGAGAGAGAGAAAGACAGACAGACAGAGAGAGACACAGAGAGAGACAGAGAGACATAGACAGAAACAGAGACAGAGAGTGAGAAACAGTAAAAGACAGGAGCAAAGAGATAGACACACAAAGACATAGATCTAGAGACAGACCAAGAACCGTCAATCAAATGGAAACAGATGAATGATGTAAATGATGTTCTGCAACAAGTGTCAGCAGCAATCAGAGAAGTTTTAAGAACATAGAGAATGCACAATATATATGTATATGTATAAATATATAAATATATATATATACACACACATATATATATATATATATACATATATACAAACATATATATACATGTATATATATATACATATATATATATACATACGTATATGTGTATATATATATATATATATATATATATATATATACAGATATATATATCTATATATATATATATATATATATATATATATATATATATATATATATGTATGTATATCATTTCACGAAAAGCAAGGAACATAATAGCAACAAGAAAGCTGCGAGAAAACGCACAACTTGATTATACAGGGAAACAGGTGTCAGATTCTACACAGACAGGTTTTAGATTGCACGGTCAAACAAGCAGCTGGAGGCGCAATACTGGAGCCAAAGTTGGAGTGTTTTGAAGTATATATGTACATACATACATACATTCATACATACATGCACACACACACCTATATATATATATATACATATATATATGTATATGTATATGTATATATATATATAAAAATATATATATTGAGAG
>JAPXFY010000013.1:66564170-66584170 GCA_030674185.1 Monoplex corrugatus
GGCAAAAAAGCTGACTGGCCTTCAAGATCAATCTATCTCTCCAAGGTTTTATACCAGGGCAGCCAGGCAAATGCCCTGCTCTTCACGCTTTTCAACTGCCGTGGGATCTTATAGCGTGCTCAGGCCAGAAAGCAAACGGGTCCGACTCGTTTTTCGTCCCCTTCCAAAGGACTATACGTTCAGTAAGATTTTCCAGTCAAACTGAGGAGAAAAGTCAAGGCCTCAACAGGGAAGGAACCCTGGAACCTCGAGTCCAGTTATTGGCAGACGAATGTCTGAACCATTCTGTCACTCTTCTCCTTTTAGTGTTTAACTGATTCGAACTTGGCCGTCTGAGGCACCGCTGACGGATAAAATAGTCTATGGAAGGTAGAAAAAAAAAGGATTTATATAGCGCAACACCACCTTCACTACTACAACAGCACATGTTTGGCATTGAGGTGTCCAGTAAAGATCAGTGTATTGGACCTAAACTCAAATTTGCAATCGTTAGCATTTCTAACATTCATTGATGTAAAAAGCTTCTATATGTTTACGTAAGGACAGGTACGGTCTAGCATTTCGGTCCGGAAAAGGTATCTCAAATGGAAACGGTAGTTTTAAAATGTAAATGTATATGTATAAACTATCATTCTTAAGCTGTATATAACGCCAAGGATATAAGACGAAGCTAGTTTTTGAACTGGCCTAAACCCACTTCATATTTTTGGTCACAAAGTGTACAGAAAGCCATAGGAGAAAAAAGAATAATATGGACATGGTTTGACCATCGTGTCATATTCTCTGTAAGACGACAGAGGCGCCAACAACCGCTCGCGGCGGTATCGCGTTATGTTACTCCCTGAAGTAATGATTAATTCGTGTCGGGACCTTCACAGCTCTTGTTCACTGTCTCATGTTCCCGCCGCTGCTGAAAAGCACTGATTCATTCTTTGTGATGTTTTGTTCCCCTCTATCAGTCGTTTGTGGGATGTGCACAGATGCAACTATTTTGTTTGTTTGTCATATTTGGTTGGGTTTTTTTTTTTTCATTACATCCACTCTCCAACGCAGAGAATGTCATAATCAGAGACAGAGACAGAAAAAGACAGAGGCAGACAGGGAAAGAGAGACTAAGAGAAATACAGGGATCGAGAGACATAGAGAATAAGAAAGGGAGAGCGATAAAGAGAGAGGGAGACAAGAGACAGAGACAGACAGACAGAGAGAGAGAGAGAGACAAAGACAGACAGAGACAAAGACAGAGACAGACAGACAGACAGACAGAAGGAGATAGCAAGAGATATTAAGAGAGAGTGTATGTGTTGGGAAGGGGTGGAATTGCAGGAAACTGCAACGGGATTAGATTTCAAGGCTGTTTAGTTGACATTTTATAATTCTAGCATGTTTGTGAATCTTGCCGCTTTGTTGTCATCGTCTTGTGTTTACCCACATTCATCCACACGTTTTGCCTGTCGTTTTTCCCACAAAGGGAGTGTATATTACGGGCATTCTGCTGTGATGTCTCCACCTGTCTTAACTGAAGGCTCATTTTCACTCAACTTTGAGTTCAAAACTTGTAATTTCTTGAAAACCTGTTCTCACAAGCTTACTCTTGGTTTCCAATATTTTTATAATCCATTCTCCACTTAGCAAACATCTCCTCTTTTCTAGCAATTACATTTCTTGTATCATTTGATTAAATTTGAAGCATAATTTGTTAGATATCAAGAGTGACACATGTTCGTCATGTTCATTATTTACAGGAATTTAAAATTTCAGAACTGCTGAAAGCTCGAACATGATTCTGGATACATATTCACTCCTAAACTCACATCAGTGTATTGCTCTGATAGGACCTCTGACACTGTCATTACGTATGCACACACATCAACATACCAACCCACTGATCTGAACATCCACAGATTTGAATAGTGGAGGAAGGGGAGGGGAGATGTGATATTGTCATTACCTTTTCACATATATCAACATGACAACCTGCTGGCCTGAACAGAATTTGAACAGAATTGGAAGGGAATGGAAGATGGCAGAAAAATCATTGTGATGATCTATCGTTTAATTGACACTGATCAATCCATAGTTCATGGTGGTTTATCTCTGATGTTTTAATGTGCAGATAGTGTGACTATTAAATTGCAAAAAGTGAGTGAAATAACATTATGCATATCCATTTGTTCTATCAAGTGTACTTATTACTGTATGTATACAGGTACAGTTGCATATACCAGATGCTGCACAGAGTAATCAGTTGCAGCATACGAAAAATCTATGTCTTTAAGAATAAAAAAAATTGCCTTTCATGTTATCTGTTTTGATGACATAGAAATATTTCAAAGATGACAAACATCCAAACATTCATAATCACAATGTAACCATAGACCCTGAAAGACTGAAAGACTAATCTTGTTCTGTTATCATTATCTTGGGCTTCTTCCTTGTTCATCTGTTCAGGCTTAATTCATAGACAGTGCAGAGTGCTTACTGTACTTGTTACCCCCTACGTGGAGGAGGGGGAGAGAAAACAAGCAGCATGTCACCACACACACACCTGACTGTTTTTCACCACGTCTTACAGCCCCACCTTGCTTTTTAACCCTGCACTGTTACCCCCTTTGCAGATTTACTGCACGTGCAGCATGCAAACACCGCGTGCTCTGCGTGTCTGGCTGTGATGTCGCGTATAACATTTCACTTTCTTCTACAAAGAGAACCATTAGATCTCCAACAGGCATATCACAGATACTACCACCGTTGTGATTTGCTGTCCGTTAATCAAAGGCTGTTATACACATACTGACTGGCTGAATGTACGTTTTCTTTTGTCTCTTGTATAACTTGTGCCTGTACGTGGGAAAGTAGATGTGGGCATGACTGACTGAGGGGTGAGAGGGAGGCGCGAGCGAGTGTGAGAGAGAGAGAGAGATGGGGAGCTAGAGAGCGAGAGAGCGAGAGAGAGACAGACAAAGACAGAGAGAGACAGGGTGACAGAGATACAGAGAAAGAGAGAGAGACAGACAGACAGAGACAGAGACACACACGCAAACGCAAGAGAGAAATTGGGTATCTACACAACAACAACAACAGCAATAACAACAAGAAAAACAAGAACAACAACAATCACAACAGCAACATCAAATATAGAAGTCATAAGATTTTAAAACACTCACTGTCCACAGATAAGGATCTAATTGAATATGCAGTGTCACAGGCCAGAGATCTTTGTTACTCTCACCGTTTTGTCGAAGTTTGCAGATAAAAAGGAAACATATTTGGAGGCAACAACACTTTGTCAAGCTTCCCCAAGATATATGGTCTGTATAGTCTACACACACACACGCACACAACACACACACACACGCACACACACACATACGCACGCACACACACACACACACACGACCAACACACACACATACACACACACACACACACACACGCACGCACACACACACATAACACACGCATACACACACACATACACACACTCACTCACACACACACTCACAAACACACACACACTCACAAACACACAGACTATGCATACACACACACACACATAACACGCCCACAACACACGCACAACACACGCACACAACACACACTCAACACACATCAACACACACACACACACACACACACACACACACACACACACACACACACACACAACATAACACATACACATCTGCTGGTACCGGAAGACAAGCAGCTGCAGAGCTTGTTGGAATGCAAGAGCAGGGGAAATATCAAAATAATCACACGTCAAGGAGAGGTGTTTATTTGGGATAGATGGTTCCCACTTGGTCGCCTTCGTCAGTGTGACAAATGGATTTGTTTTTATTGTTTTGAGAGTGGACTTGGAAAGTAACATTTACAGTGATCTGAGAATGTTGACTGCCTCTGAAATATGACAAAACAGGTGAGGACTTAACCAATCATCATCCATCGTTATCATATCATCATCATCATCATCAGCAGCAGCAGCAGCAGCAATAATGACAACAAGATAACATGTTTCTTACATATTTGTGAGTCTTGTTCCTTTATTGTCAGGGTCTTCTTTTTGCCCACACCTACCTTCACCTTCTGCCTGATAGTTTTTGTGTGTTTTCTTTACAAAGATAGTTTATGTTCATGGGCATCCTGTTATGATTTCTCCACCTTTCCTAACCTGAAGAGCTATCATCAGTTGACTATGAATTTGAAACTTCTGTTTTCTATCATTCTGACAAACTGCTTATTCTTGGTAAACTTTATTTTCCTAATTAGTTCACCTTTAGGCATACATTTTTCTTTTTCCTGCCTGTCGTTTTTATTTTAGATTTCATATGATTAAATGCACATTCTGTTATCTATTAAGAGTGAAAAATGTTCGCTGTGTTCATAATCAACTGGGTTTTTAAGTTCACAAATTAATGATTCATACTCTTTACTAAATCCACATCAGTATATTATTCTGATAATGCCTCTGTTGTATGTTATTATTTGACACTGTTAATTCATTGTTCTGAATTATTAATTGCACTTGTTCCCCTATTTACATTCAAACTTCTATTACCCTTCCCCATACTCATCCTCCACCCCACCTTTTTTTCCCTTTGTGTGTATGTGTGTGTGTGCGTGCGTGTGTGTCTAAAATCACTATTGTAAACAGACATTAAATAAAAGATTCATTCTTTCATTCATTCATGCCTCTGATAGTGCCATCAACTGATCGCACACACGTGCGGCAATACTACAATTTCTTGATCTGAACATCCACAGCAACTGAACAGAGGAGGAACGTGAGTGTGTGTTTGGGGTGAGGATGACAGAAGCAATCACTGTGGTGATTTATCACTTCATTCATATTAATGAATTCAGAATTTATGTTGAATAATCTGTGCTATTTTAATGTGCAGATTGTGTTGCCAAAAAAAATGCAAAAGCAACTGAAATAGAATTGTGTATATCCTTCTATTCTATCAAGTCTATTTATCACTGTATGCATACATGTACAGATGCATATACCAGACTTTGCACACAGTATTAAGTTACAGTACGTGAAAAATCCATTTCTGTGAGAATAAAAAATCACTTTTAACATAACTGAGTTTTTATGACAAAAATATTTTCAAGATCACAAACACCCCAACACTCATAATTTGATGCTCTTCACAATGTAACCATGGACCCTGCAAGACTATCTCATTCTGTTATTATTATCCTGACTTTTCCCCTCTGTTGTTCATCTGTTCACGCTTAATTTAGAGATATGTTCCGTGCCAGAATCCAGGAGTGAACCACGGACCTATGGATACATATCTAGGTAGGACTTCAGGACCTGGCCAGTTCGTGGGTTTATGTACAGCCTAGAGGCTTGTGCCGTGATCATTCTGGATCTTCTCCATCACATGGCACATGTGACGTTAGTTCATATGGAATTCGTTCCGAGCACAGAGACGTCATCTTGAGAAACTGAAACTGAGTCGAAAACTACGGAGACTGTGCAGTTTGCTTACTGTACTTGTTACCCTACGTGAAGGAAATGGAAAAGCAAGCAGCATGTCACCACACACACCTGGCTGTTTTTCACCACGTCTTATAGCCCCACCTTGCTTTTTATCTCACTCTGTTCCCCCTTGCATATTTACTGCACGTGTGGCATGCAAACATCGCGTGCTCCGTGTGTTCTGCTGTAATGTCTGTATACAATACAACAAGAAAACCAATGTAAGCGCGTATCCAACGAGACAAAACAAAACAAGCGCAAATTTTCGGCCAACTAGCCTTTGTCAAGCGCGAACGCACGGTCACAAACAGATCACAGACACCAAACAATGGATAATAAAAACGGGACTAAAAACTTCCCTGCCGCCTCGTCCAGTAGGTAAGAAATGGAATGCCCATGTCGTCATGAGCAGTAGTAAGAAGTGGGAAGAGGGGAGGCAACTATGATGTCAAAAGGGAAGTAAGATGAGTTCTGCAATTTTGAGAAGTGGCCATGCTATATCGGTATAGCCCTGTTCTGAAGAAGGCACAGGGCAAGAGCCAAGAGATAAGGGAGTAGATTGTGCCCAGTGCCAAGAATCTGGTAGGCCTGGGAACAGGAAGAAACATGAAACGGCATGTCTGAATTCTGTTGCGCAATGGATTACTTATGGTTTGTCATTAAGACCATGTGGTTTGCGTGTTCCAAGTTTATTTATGAGGTGGGATTCTCTGTCTTTCCTGTCTATGGTGCTGTTATTGTATAGAAGCCACAGACCTTTCACTCGGATGTCATTGATTGAGTGGTCTGATTGGTTGAAGTGATTGGGGATAGTTTTATCCCTTTGGTGGCGGATATCAGCCAAGTGTTCTTTGAAACGTGTGTCAAGGGTGCGTCCAGTTTCACCAATATATAGTTGGGAACATTTAGAGCAGCTGATCAAGTAGACAATGTTATAAGTTTGACAGTCGAAATGTTTTGTAATTTTCATATGAGATTTGGGGCCTTTGACTGTGGTGGCTGAGCACAAGAAAGGACAAGTCTTGCATTTAGGTTTGTTGCATGGAGAGGTTCCTGGAGGTTGGCTGACTGGTTTGCTGAGATTTGAAAGCACCAGCAAGTCGCGGAGATTTGTGTCTCTCTTGTAGACGATCAAAGGGCGCTTGTCAAAGGTTTCACCTGTAGTGGGACTGGATCGCAAAATGTTCCAGTCGGACAAGATGATCCTTTTTACGAGGTGCATGGACGGATGGTAAACTAGACTGAGGACTGGCCGATCCTCTGTGGCAGCTTTGGGCTTCGAATGGAGGGCATTTGGCCGAGAGACAGAGTTGACTTTTTTCCGGGCTTCATTGATGACCTCGAGTGGGTAATGTCTGCGCAGGAAAAATCTAGTCATTTCAACTGCTTTGTCCTGGAAATCGTCTTCGTCTGAGCAGAGGCGTCGTAGTCTCAAGAACTACGAGTAGGGAATGCTGTTTCTGGTGTTGGAAGTGTGAGATGATTGATAGTCCAGGTAGGAATGTGAGTCTGTAGGTTTGTAGCGGACTGTAGTGACTAGTTGTTCAGATTGAAGGGAAACTTCGATATCCAGGAAGCTTATGGATGTGTTTGAAATTTCATATGTGAACTTGATGAATGGGTGAAACGTTTGGACGTAATGGATGAATTGCAAAAGTTGGTCATGATCGAGGGATGTCATGCCAATGCAATCATCTATGTATCTTTTGTATATTTCAGGTTTGGGTTTCTTGTATTGTTGTAGGATTTATTCCTCCAAATATCCCATGAACAAACAGGCATAGCTAGGGCCCATCTTTGTACCCATGGCGACTCCGCTAACTTGCGAGAACGTCTCATCGCCGAACGAAAATGTGTTCAGTGTAAGAACCAGTCTGCTTTCACATAGAGGACCGTTAAATCTCCAAAGGGGCCTGTCATAGATACCACCATCATTGTGATTTGTTGTTTGTTAATCAAAGACTGCTATACACATGTTAATAAAGTGAAAGCACGTTTCTTTTGTCTTTACTGTATCTGTGTATATAGGCGGGGAAACACGTGTGTGTATGTGTAAGTAAGTGAGAGAGAGAGAGAGAGAAAGAGAGAGAGAGCGAGAGAGAGAGACAGCCAGAGCGAGAAGAATGCCTGTGTGTTTGTGAGTGTGGGTGTGTGAGGAGAAGGGCTGCAAAATATAACAAGTCAATCAGTTCAAGAAGAGTCTGGTATTCTGTGTTGACTGCACAAAACGTCTTGACCCGATGTCCTCAATGTATCTAATTAAATGAATTTTTTAAACTTCTTGCAAGCTCATGAAACGACGAGGAAGACACTCCACAGTGGCAGACATGAGACTCTCTTTTGATTTAAACAGCGCTTAGGAAGACACGCAGATTGTCAATTAAAAATGTTATATTTACATTTGCTTTAACAGAAGTCTGCCCACTAAGAACATATAAATTCTCAATATGAAAGAGAAAAGATAAAAAGGCAAAGTGAGGGAGGGGCAGAAAGAGAAAAACAAACAAACAAAAACAAACAAACACACGCACAAGAGAGAAAAAAGTATCTTAAGTACCAAAATGTTGCGACCAAAAAAGTAATAATAGTACTAATAATTACTTTGATGGTAACAATGATGAAGAAGATGATGATGATGATAAAGAAAAAGAAGAAGATGATGATGATAACAACAACAACAACAATAATGTAATAATATAATAACAATAACAATAATAAAACACTAACAACAACAATAACAGCAGCAGCAATGACAACAACAATAATAAAAAATAAAATGTAACAATAATAATAATAATAATGATAATAATAACAATAAAAATAATATAATAATAATAACAACAACAATAATAATAACAATAACAATAATGATAATAATAATAATGATAATAATAATGATAATAACAATAGCAGTAATAACGATCACTAGATTTTCAAATGCTTAGTAACCACAGAAAAGGATCTAGCAGAATCTGGAATTTACAGGCCAAGAAGCTGTGTATTTTTTACCACTTTGTAGAAATCTGCAGGAAAAGCAAGCACACCTCTAAAAGATACATACTGCCAGATTCCAAAAATACACAGCCTGCAAACTACAAAATCTGTTGGCATCAGAAGACAGCAAGTGCAACGCTTATTGTGGGACATAGGTGTAGGAGAAAATTTTAGAAAAATAATCACACGTCAACAGGAGGTGCTTTATTAGCGACAGTACAGCAGATTCAGAGGTGGTGCCATTCATCAGTGAAAAAAAAATGGATTTATTTGTTTTATTCGTTTTTGTCAAATAGAAGGTGAATTTGACAGGTCTGAAGAATAGGAAAGTAACACTTACAATGAACAGAGAATTCCGACTACGTCTGAAATCTGAAAAAAAAATCCTGAGGGAGCTTTAAATTCAACAGCAGCAGAAGCAACAACAACAACAAAAACAAAAACAACGACAAAGCGCACAACGCTCAAGAACAGTTGACACTAACAGACATAATGATGGAAAACATGCTGCCTGTTAGGCAACAACAGTAACGACGACAACAACAACAGAATGCACAACGCCAAAGAAATCTGACACTAACAGATACAATGCTGGATTACCTGCTGCCTATTAGGGAAGTTCTTAATGCCTTCAAACAGCTCTTCTTTGGCAAACTTTGACAGTAGCAGAAGAGGAGCCAAAGTCAAAAGGTCAGAGCTGTCAACATACACACTACAGGAAAACGAATAAACAGAGACATACAGACAGACAGAAAGAGATTACCTGCACAAAACCACCATATCAAAAGGAAAGAGATGGATGGTAAAGGAAATGTTTATGTTATAGTTGTTTAAAGTCCAGGCGACTGCGTATAGCCATATCAGGGCTATAACCGATTCAAAACATACAAAACTTCAAAAGAAAAAAAGAAAAGAAAAATAAGTATGCATCTAAGGACATGTCCCCGGCGTTGATCACTTCATCCAATTTATCTCACAGAGTGTTCAAAAAACAAACCTGAATACAAATTTAAGCATACATAAGGACACCAAAACATACCTAAAAACGGGCATGAATTACCTAAAATTGCTTCCGCAGATCTTACCTCCCTTGAGCCAAAAATGCACCTAATACATGTACCCAATTATCAATCCCAAGAGAATGTATGTAAGACTTTATCGAACACATACAGGCGAATGGACCAGCAAGGCAGAAAATGATAGTAAGAAATGACAGAAAGCAAAGAAACAAGGCAGAAACAAAGAGAGTGACAGAAAAGAGGAAATTTCTAGCACAGAATTTCCAGAAGGTGGGGATACTATTTATACTGAAAGAGCCCCTCCCCACCTCCCCCCCCCCCCGCCCCAGCATCCCCATGGGGATGGTAAAGGAAAAAAATTATATTCAGCTATGATGGTCAGATCTGAAATGATATATAACGTAACAAACGTGCATTTCAGAGAAAAAGGCACGATGGAAAACCACCACCACCACCACCATCACCACCACATCACCATCACCACCATCACCATCACCATCACCACCACCAACCACAACAACATCACAAAGAACAGCGAAAAATCATCGAGGAAAATGAGAGCTACTTGATTTTCAAACTGTCGGCACGTGGGTGTCAGTTTTCACTTTAAGTTCCAGAACTTCAGTTTGCCAGCGGGATAATAGATTTACTGCAGCCTCAGGTGGTGTTTTTATGTAGGCAGAAAAACAAAAAGAAGAAGGAAAAAACTAACCACAGACCGCAATCGTAAGAATAAGAGTGTGATTAGTTAAGTGAACAATGTAAAAAAAAAGGCGCAATACTGATTGGAAAACGGGAGAGTGAGAAGAGAAAGAGACAGAGACAGAGACACAGAGAGAGAGAGAGACAGACAGACAGACAAACAGACAGAGACAGACAGAGCAAAGACAGAAAGACAGACAGACAGACAGAGAGAGGGAGAAAGAATGAGAGAGACAGACAGACAGAGAGAGGCACACAGAGAAAGGGAGAGATAGAGACAAAGACAGACAGAGACAAAGAGAGAGACGGAGACAAAGAGAGAGAAATAAAGAGAGACAGAGACAGAAAGAGAGACAAAGAGAGAGAAGAGAGAGAGAGAGAAAAGAGAGGAGAGAGAGAGAGAGACAAGGAGAGACAAGGAGAGAGAAGAGAGAGAGAAGAGAGAGAGATGAGAGAGAGAGGGAGAGAAAAAGAGAGAGAGAGGGGAGAGAAACAGGGAGAGAGAGTGTGAGAGGGAGAGAAAAAGAGAGAGAGAGAGGGGAAAGAAAGTGTGAGAGAGAGAGAGGAAGAGAGAGAGAGAGAGAGAAAGAGAAGTAGAGAGAGAGAGAGAGAGAGAGAGAGATCTTGCAAACAAGATGCAAACTTTAAAGTGTACCAGACAGTAACGAAACGCTTCCATGTTTTGCATCATCAAAAGCCTATCATCTGAGATCAGGGCGCAGACAAATTATATGGATCAGCGTTGGAAGATTGCCCAGAATAAAAACGTAAGATTTCCAGACCGCAAATTTTGCCAATTGTGTAGGAAAAAAGAATCCCCAAAGATGAGAGCCAAAAGAGAGTCAGTGTAGACTTTGCTCAAGTTGGTATCAAATGTGATTTGTGGAACTTTTAGTAAGAATAGGATTAATGAGCAGTCGCTGTGGTGTAGTGGTTAATGCAATGGACTACTAACTGGAAGGTTGTGGGTTCGAATCCCCATCAGTCCCTTCAAAAAATCATTGTGGGATTTTGGCGCTAACTGGCTCCTACCCAGAGTCTGACGTGCTATGGGCTCATTGGGAAGACTGGGACAACACCATCGAGTCTCATCCACTTCATGGATGCACCATTGAGGGTGTTGCTCAAATCTTCCAACGAGCACCACAGGTGTCTGTATCTCTCAGGCCCCGTTGACGCCATGATATATTATGATAGTAAGGGTAGAGCACAATCCTGTCACGCAGTCTCAATCCTAGATGAAACTCTATAGCATCATGATTATCATCCTCATCGATATCATCATCATCGCTTTGTAAAACTGTCCAGCTTCTGTGACGCAGAAAATGGGATGAATCCCTGAGTGTGATGATCTTAAAAAAGTAGGATCACTGATATTTTTGTTGTCATGATGTATATCATAAAAAGTACATAGTATTTTTGTTATGTCAGTAACATAAATACAGTACATAGTTTACTTACAGTAAATAGAATATAGAATGTACGTGCGTGATTGTGTGTGTGGGGGGGGGGGAGTGCGGGGGGGGGGGGGGAGGGGCGGGGAAGGGCCGGGAGTGGAGGCACACGTGTGTACAAGCAAAATGTTAGTCCTGATGTCCTGAATTTTGCAAACTGAATATCGAAGTATACAGTCATTGATTCAAAGAATAATGCCAGTCTCTGATTAGATCCTGACAAAAAAGTAAGGATTTTTACAGAGTAACATTATACATTTATGAACAATGTACATTGTATCACAGAAATGTCTTAGAAAGATCACGTCTGAAGAACATATCAACTACAAATGACATTAAAAAACACTTTAATTAAGGTGAAAACAGTTCACTTACGTTCTTCTTAAATTGTATTGTTCACAATTTCATATTTGATACGTCTGAAGTTTGATGCTTTTCAGGTTTACATGTAATGTGTCTGTAGCAGAATGGCATCTGGTAATGTATCTAATGTATCCCTCGTAGACAGATTAAGTTCAAAGAATACATATACTTCAAATAGATAAAACTAGAAATATAATATCCGCAGAAGGCGATCACAACGCTTTCATCTCATTTAATGTGTTGTTAACCTGTCATTTTATCACGCCATTGTTATCAGGCTTGTTCGTTACCGTCTGTTTGGTTACACGGTTTGTATACTCTGTCAGTCTGTCTGTCTGTCTCTGTCTCTGTCTCTCTCTTATCATAACTCATTTTATAACTTGTCTCACATTCTATGTGCTATGCTTCCTTTCGCTTTTTTTTTCTTGCCATATTTTGTGTGTAGAATATCAAGGACTTAGCTGTCCAGTCGGACTTAATACTACTGTCGTTGAGTAATAAGTATTCTGAAGTCTGAAATCTCATCTCATCTCATCTCATGTCATCTCTCTCTCTCTCTCTCTCTCTCTCTCTCTCTCTCTCTCTCTCTCTCTCTCATTGTTGTTGGTCTTTCTTTCTGTCCCCCCTCATCCGTTTTTGAATCTCACTCAAGTGCTCACCACAAATATGATTTTGATCTGTTCTTCTCTCTTTCTGTCTTTGTCTTCCGCCTCTCTCCCTTTCTTTTCATTAATGGGAACGTTTTCATGTTCTCTCTCTCTCTCTCTCTGTCTGTCTGTCTTGTCTGCCTGTCTCTCTTTCTTTCTTCTCTCTCTTCTCTCATTCTCTCTCTCTGTGACTCACAAATACACACATTCTCTGAGAAAGAAAGAAAGAGAGAGAGAGAGAGAAGGAGAGAGAGAGGAGAGAGAGAGAGGAAGAAGAGGAGGAGGAGGTGGAAGTGTTACAGGATAATGGAGAGGGATCTGATTTCAAGACTTAAGTTGACATTTCAATTTCTTTGTTCCACTATTGTCAACGTCTTGTATTTTCTTACCCCTACCCATACCTCCTGCCTAATGTCTTTCCACTAGGGGAGTTTATGTCCATATGCATCCTGTTATGTCTCCACATGTCCTAAAATGAGCTATTATCATTCAACTTTCAGTTCAAAACTTTTTTTTCTTTTTTTTATGTGCTCGCTAACTACGTACTTGCTCTTTTGTTTACCTAATCCACTTCCCCTTAAGTATGTGGCTATCTTTTTTTTTGTCCATAATATTTCAGATTTTCATATGATTTAATGCACATTTTCATTACATATGAAGATTACAAAATATTTCCCACGTACACTACAGGGTACTAAAATTTTCAGAATTGCTGTGAGCTCGAACTTGATTATATGTTCATTACTAAACTCACATCAATGTATTATTCTGATAGGACCTCTCACATTGTCGTTAAGGTCGTTAACTGTTCATATATTTCAACACAATGATCTGTTGATCTGAACATCCACAGAATTTGAGAAAAGGTGTAACCAAAGGGAGGATGGCAAAAGCAATCATTGTGGTGATCTACCATTTCATTCACACTCATGAATTGACAACTTATATCAGATAATCGACACTACTTTATTGTGCAGGTAGTGTGGCTGCTCAAATGCTGAGGTAACTGAAATAGTATCACGTATATTCCTCTTGTCTATCAAGTGCACTTGTTATTGCAGGTATATCGCTATAGAATATTCTCTTATAGTATACTACAAGGATGTGCCTTTGAGATTCACAAATGGTTTTTTTTTATGTAACTGTCTTTTAATAAAATATGCTTACTTTGAAGGATACAACTACCCAGGAACTAATCTTTTGATGCACTTCACAATTCAACCCTGGACACGGCAAGATTAACTCGTTCTGTTACTACCAAATAAGAGGGAAGCAGGGAGAATTTTTATGATAATCAAAGAACATAACTCTTGAAAATTATCTCCCATGTTGTACTTCTCAAATGTAACACAGTTTGCGCTACCCATTCAGCTACATAGAAGCAGATACAAAGTACAAAAACAGTAAGCTCAGAACAGTTATCCTGGCTTTTGTCTCCTTTTCTTTATCTGTTTGGGCTTAATTCAGAGACAAGTGCAGTGTGTTTACTGTACTTGTTACACAACACGAAGAAGATGGAAAAACAAGCAGCGTGTCACCACACACACCTGGCTGTTTTTCACCACGTCCTACAGCCCCACCTTGCTTTAAACCCACACTGTTTCCCCCCTTGCATATTTACTGCATGTGCGGAATGCAAACATCGCGTGCTCCGCGTGTCTGGCTATACCTTTACTGTGACATCTGTATACGTTATTCTGCTTTTTTGAAAGAGGATGTGAGATCTCCATAAGGCTTATCACAGAGATACCACCATAATCATTGTGGTATGCTGTTTGTTAATAATCAAAGGACGTCTTACACATGTTAGGTGGGTGAAATGTACCTTTCTTTTGTCCCTAGTGTGTTTGTGCATGTATGTAGGGAAAAATTGTGTGTATGAGTAAGTGAGGGAGAAGAGAGAGAAAGGAGAAAGGCAGTAAGAAAAAGGGGCGTATATGGATGTGTCGGGTGTAGTCATAAATAGTCAGTCAGTTTTAGGAGACTTTGTTATTTCATGTTAGGTGTAGAATACATCTTCTAGCAAACAAAACCAAAACAAAACAAAATACAACCTCACCCCAAAGAAAACAACAAAACAAAACAAAAAAAAGACGGACCACATAGTTTTTCAATCACTAGATCGTCAAACACATACTGACCACAGATAGGGATCCAGTTGAATATGCCAGTTTGTTTTCTACCTACTCACAGACTCAACACACACTGAAAACAAACTGCAGGGATACACTACACATTGGCAGACTGAAAATGCCTTCTGACATGACTAGTGTGCACGAAGACACACATATTGTGAATTAAAATTCAGTTTTATGTCTCATTTCGTGTTCTTGTATGTTTTGTTTTCATTTTGTGTCACACTGTATGTTACGTATTTATTCGTTTATTGTTATTTGATAGTGATTTGCTCTGTGCAACATGTTATCAATTTTTTTTTGTTTTTTGCTGCTTGTTTTAACTTTGTACATAAAAACACATGTAACGTGCACAGAGCTCTAATACTCGATTAGAGGATGCGCTGTATAAAAGTTTCATTACCATTGTTACTATTATCATCATTATTATTATTACTATGGCATTGTTAATACCAGTTTTTCCCAGAAAATTGCCAGATAAGAACCAAAATTTTAATAAGAGAGTGAGAGAGAGAGAGAGAGAGAGAGAGAGAGAGAGAGAAGGGGGTAGGGGAGAGAGAGGCAAGGCAAGAGAAACACAAACAAAACAGAGGGAGCAGATATTTTAAGTACCACACGTTTTCAAAAAAGAAAGAAACAAGCAAACAAAAACCCACCAAACCAACCAACCAACCAATCAACCAACCAACCACCAACCAACCAACCAACCAGCCAACCAACCAACCAAACTACATAACAATCACTAGATCGTGAAACACTTACTTACCACAGTACTTTATCCAGGTGAGTACGCAATTCACAGGCCAGAGAACTTTGTCGCTCTCATCTTTTCACAGAAATCTGCAGAGAAAAAACAAACACACCTTCAGAGGAACACATCGTCAAGCTTACCAAAATATACAAGCTTACCAAAATATACAGTCTGGGAAAAACTTTTAACAAAGTTTAACTACTGGTGCCCTTAGAGAACAGATGAAGCGCTTTCTGGGACACAGGAGGGGGAAATATCAAAATAATCACACATCAAAAAAATAAGAAAAAAATGATGTTTATTAGGGATGGCTCGTTCACAATAGATGGCGTTCGTCAGTTTAACGAAGTGGATTTATTTATTTATTTATTATTTATTTATATATTCATTCACTTATTTATTTGTTTATTTATCTATTTACTTATCTGTTTATTATTCATTTATTCATTCATTTATTTATTCGTTGATTCATGCATTCATTTATTATTTATTTGTGTGTTTGTTTGTTTATTTATTTATTCATTCATCTATTTATTTACTTATTTGGTTTTGTGACGAACTTGCTAAGTCTGAATAATGGAAAGTAGCATTTACAATGAACAGAGAGTATTGGCTACCTTTGAAATGTGACAAAACATGTGTGGATTTGAAAACCATCATCATCAACATTAACATCAACAACAATGACATTGAACAACAACGACAACGGCAACAATCATAACAGCAAACTCACAATGGTACAGTGCACCTGACACTTAACGAACACAAGTCTGGAAAACCTTTGGGGTATAACGAATGCTTAATGCCCACAGAACAGCTCAGCTTTGGCAAAACTTAAACAGTGGCAGGAAAACAGCCAGATCTCAAAAATAATTGTACACCAACAATCATAGACACGCTAGAAAGAAGTCAAGAGTGATATACAAACATACAGCTGGAAAAAAGATACAGAGACAGAGATGTACAGAAAGACAGACAGGGATCCTTTGTGTGCAAGAACCAACATATCAAAGGAAACCAGATGGACAATAATAGAATGTTATAAACGATACGTTCTGCGATAATGGTCAAAAATGAAATGATGTATGGCATGACAGATACGTATCTTAGAAAAGGAAAGGGCATAATGCCCAAAACATTGCCCCAAAAGCATAGAAGAAGAAGAAGAGAGGCACCTGATTACTGAGAACGACAGATTTCAAATCGAAGGAACGAGGGTGTCACTTTTTAATTTGACATTTCCAGAACTTTAGATTGCCAGTTGGGTAGGTAGAAGAAATACTGCAGCCCTAACTGGTGTTCTTTTGTAAACAGAGAAAAGAAAGAAAAACAAACTAATTGTAGACTTGAAACATACGACTGTGGAAGTGATTTTATAAACTGAAAAAAATGTATGGACAAATATACAAACTGAAAAAATGGGGAGAACGAGAAAGAGAGAGAGAAAGAGAGAGAGAGAGAGACACACACACAGACAGACAGACAGACAGACAGAGAGACGGAGACACAGAGACAGAGAGAGAGAGACACAGAGAGAGAGACAGAGAGAGAGAGATACAGAAAGAGACACAGAGAGACAAAAGCAGAGACAGAGAGCAAGACAGAGAGAAAGAGAGAGAGAGAGAGAGAAAGAGAGAGATAGAGAGAGACAGACAGACCGACCGACACTGACAAAGACAAAGGGAGAGAGAGAGAGACAGAGAGACAGGAAGAGAGACAGAGACACAGGGAGACAGCCAGAGACAGACAGGATTTTGCAAACAGGACGCACACATTGAAGTGTACCAGGCGGTAACCAAAGCTTCCTTGTTTAGTAGCGTCAAAAGCCTCTCATCTTGAGATCAGGGCACAGACAAATTATATGGATCAGCTTTGGAAGGTTAAAAGGAAACGTGAGATTTCAGACTGCAAAGTTAGCAGAATTGTGTAGAAAAAAGAGTATTGAACGACGAGAGCCACACGACAGTCACCATGACTTTGCTGAACTTGTTTTATCCACTGTGATTTGTGCAACTCCAATTACAATTACATCAATGAGACAGATTTGTTTTACATTGGCCAGAATTGTATTCGCTGACTGATATCACATAGAATAATGACATACAAATTTATGTCACTAGCCTGTGCATCGTGGGGCTGGGGGATTGGGGTGCGTGAGGTACGCGTAAGTACGAGCAAAACCTTCGTCATGATCTCATGAAAGTTTGCAAACTGAACACAACAGTATGCAGGAACCAGAAAAAAAAAAAACCCCACACACGAATAAAGAACAAGAACGCGCATTTAATACAACAACACAAGACAGGCGCAAATTTTCGGCCAACTGGCCTTTGTATCTGGCGTTTGTTTGTTTGTGATCTTACGCTTGACAAAGGCCAGTTGGTCGAAAATTTGCGCCTGTCTCTTGTTGCATTAAATACGCGTTCTTATTCTTTTTTTTCTTGTTTTTTTCTGGTTCCTGTTTGCTTGAACGCGGGCAGTCACAGTTGTTTTGGACCACAGTATACGGTCATTAATCCAAAGGAAAATGTCTGTCCTGATTAAACAGAATTATAGTTTACAAAAACACACTAAAGTTTTATAAACCCTTTACAGAAATTAAAAAAATTATGTACAGGGGATTTATAATTTTTTACCCCTGTCTTAGATACATTAAGCTGAAGAACATATACATAAACGTCAAACGATATTGAATAATAATTATGATGAAAGCATTCTGCTTACGGTTTTTTTTATTATCTGATTCACATTTTCATAAATGATACATTTGAAGTTATATCCTCTTAATGTTTCCACGATAGAATATCATCTTATAATGTATCTATGTGTCACGCTACAAGAACACGAACCTCATGGTAACCATCTTTCAAGGAAAAACAGTGGCAAAAAATGAAGAAAGGCAGACCTCCAACCTAATACATCGAGAACATAACCAACATCAGTAGCCGAAACATTCAAGAAATTGTCCACAAGAGTCGAGACAGAGCGGCCTGGAGGAAGATGGTGGTGTCCGCGTGTGCAGCGACCAACACCAAACCCAGTGACGTCGGCGGGTGAGACAGGTGAGAAGGATCTAAGGTATACTTCGTAGATATACTACGTCTGAAGAATACGCACATAAAAAAAAAGAAAAGAGGAGAGAGAGAGAGAGAGAGAGAGAGAGAGAGAGAGAGAGAGAGAGAGACAGAGAGACAGAGAGACAGAGAACAGAGAAGATATATATACAAACAAACACACAAACTTTTTTGCTTTTCTATCTGCCTTAGGGATTTCTTCACAAGCTTCATTTATCGAACTTCTCAACTTTGTCAATTGTTCCTCACTGTCACCAACGTCTTCCAGAGCACTGAATTTGTTTTGAACATGTACATTAAATTTTTGACGTATCATTTCATCTGTCTTTAAGAGTCCAAGGTTTAGTTTGATGTTGCTTTTGGTCTGTTTCCTTTTCCTCTTCTTGATGGAGGCAGACACAAGTAGATCACTCATAAGGAAGATTAGGAAAAGACAAGCAACATTTATAGGCCATTTTATGAGGAAGGGGGATTTGGAGCACCTGATCACAAGGGAAAGCTGGAGGGAAAGAGAGCTGCATATGGAGGGCTATGATCGCCAACGCCATTTGGCAGGGCACTTGATGATGATGATGATGATGATGATGATGATGATGATGATGATGATGATGATGATGATGATGAGAGCACCAGGTAGACCCAAGGAGAAAATGCTGGACGGACTTGCAGAGTGGCTGGGGATGAGGAGGATGGGGGAGATGCTGGGGACAACGAGAGATAGAGATGATTGGAAGTCCATGGTCGCCAACGCCATGTGGCAGGGCACCTGACGATGATGATGATGATGACACAAACAAACAAAGAGAGAGAGAGAGAGAGATACAAACAAACAAACAAACAAACAAATAAACATACAAACATACAAACAAACAAAACTGGAAATATCAATAACAGCAGTAGGTCTTCACGATGCTTTCAGGTGAATTAATGTGTTCTCTCATGTCATTTTATCACGTCATTGTTATCAGGCTTGTTCGCTACCGCCTGGTTGGCTACATTGAATGTCTCCTCTCAATGTCACTAAGTCTGCCTGCCTGTGTTTCTCGCTTGGTCTCACTTTGTGTCTGTCTGTCTCTTTGTCTGTCTCTGTCTGTCTGTCTGTCTCTGTCTGTCTGTCTGTCCCTCTTTCTCCTTTTCACTGTCTCTTTCTCTCCCTGCTTCCCCTCGTCCCTTTTTGAATTTCATTCAAGTGCTCACCATGAATGTAGTTTCACTCTCTCCAGTTGTCTTTCTGTCTTTCTCACCCTGCTTCTCTCACAGTCTTTTCGGTAATGGGAACGTTTTCATGGTCTCTCTCTCTGTCTCTCTCTGTCTCTCCCTCTCTCTCTTTCTCTCTCTCCTCTGTCTGTCTGTCTGTCTCTCTCTCTCTC
>JAPXFY010000013.1:66599170-66601670 GCA_030674185.1 Monoplex corrugatus
TTGACAAGCTGCTTTGCTGTCTTGGTTGACAAGCTGCTTTGCTGTCTTGGTTGACAAGCTGTTTTGCTGTCTTGGTTGACAAGTCTGCTTTGCTGTCTTGGTTGACAAGCTGTTTTGCTGTCTTGGTTGACAAGCTGCTTTGCTGTCTTGGTTGACAAGCTGCTTTGCTGTCTTGGTTGACAAGTTGCTTTGTGTCTTGGTTGACAAGTTGCTTTGCTGTCTTGGTTGACAAGCTGTTTTGCTGTCTTGGTTGACAAGCTGCTTTGCTGTCTTGGTTGACAAGCTGTTTTGCTGTCTTGGTTGACAAGCTGCTTTGCTGTCTTGGTTGACAAGTTTGTTTTGCTGTCTTGGTTGACAAGTGCTTTGCTGTCTTGGTTGACAAGTGCTTTGCTGTCTTGGTTGACAAGTTGCTTTGCTGTCTTGGTTGACTAACTACTTTGCTGTCTTGGTTGACAAGTTTTGTTTGCTGTCTTGGTTGACAAGTAGCTTTGCTGTCTTGGTTGACAAGCTGCTTTTGCTGTCTTGGTTGACAAGTTGCTTTGCTGTCTTGGTTGACTAACTACTTTGCTGTCTTGGTTGACAAGTTGCTTTGCTGTCTTAAGTTGCTTTGCTGTCTTGGTTGACAAGCTGCTTTGCTGTCTTGGTTGACAAGTCTTTTGCTGTCTTGGTTGACAGTTGCTTTGCTGTCTTGGTTGACAAGCTGCTTTGCTGTCTTGGTTGACTAACCACTTTGTTGCATCCTTGGTTGACAAGGTTGTTTTGCTGTCTTGGTTGACAAGTTGCTTTGCTGTCTTGGTTGACAAGTTTGCTTTGCTGTCTGTCGACAAGTTGCTTTGCTGTCTTCGTCGACAAGTTGCTTTGCTGTCTTGGTCGACAAGTTGCGTTGCTATCTTGGTTGACAAGTTGCTTTGCTGTCTTGGTTGACAAGTTGCTTTGCTGTCTTGGTTGACAACTGCTTTGCTGTCTTGGTTGACAAGTTGCTTTTGCTGTCAAGTTGTTTGCTGTCTTGGTTGACAAGCTGCTTTGCTGTCTTGGTTGACTAACTACTTTGCTATCTTGGTTGACAAGGTTGCTTTTGCTGTCTTGGTTGACAAGCTGCTTTGCTATCTTGGTTGACAAGTTGCTTTGCTGTCTGTCGACAAGTTGCTTTGCTGTCTTGGTGACAAGCTGCTTTGCTGTCTTGGTCGACAAGTTGCTTTGCTATCTTGGTTGACAAGTTGCTTTGCTGTCTTGGTTGACAACTGCTTTGCTGTCTTGGTTGACAAGCTGCATTGCTGTCTTGGTTGACAAGCTGCTTTGATGTTTGGTTGACAAGTTGTTTTGCTGTCTTGGTTGACAAACTACTTTGCTGTCTTGGTTGACAAGCTGCTTTGCTGTCTTGGTTGACTAACTACTTTGCTGTCTTCTAACTACTTTGCTGTCTTGGTTGACAAGTTGCTTTGCTGTCTTCGTCGACAAGTTGCTTTGCTGTCTTCGTCGACAAGTTGCTTTGCTATCTTGGTTGACAAGTTGCTTTGCTGTCTTGGTTGACAAGCTGCTTTGCTGTCTTGGTCGACAAGTTGTTTTGCTGTCTTGGTTGACAACAAGTTGCTTTGCTGTTTTGGTTGACAAGTTGCTTTGCTGTCTTGGTTGAAAAGTTGCTTTGCTGTCTTGGTTGACAAGTTGCTTTGCTGTCTTGGTTGACAAGTTGCTTTGCTGTCTTGGTTGACGACAAGTTGCTTTGCTGTTTTGGTTGACGACAAGTTGCTTTGCTGTCTTGGTTGACAAGTTGCTTTGCTGTCTTGGTTGACAAGTTGCTTTGCTGTCTTGGTTGACAAGTTGCTTTGCTGTTTTGGTTGATGACAAGTTGCTTTGCTGTCTTGGTTGACAAGTTGCTTTGCTGTCTTGGTTCACAAGTTGCTTTGCTGTCTTGGTTGATGACAAGTTGCTTTGCTGTTTTGGTTGATGACAAGTTGCTTTGCTGTCTTGGTTGACAAGTTGCTTTGCTGTCTTGGTTGACAAGTTGCTTTGCTGTCTTGGTTGACAAGTTGCTTTGCTGTCTTGGTTGACAAGTTGCTTTGCTGTCTTGGTTGAAAAGTTGCTTTGCTGTCTTGGTTGATGACAAGTTGTTTGCTGTCTTGGTCAACAAACTGCTTTTGCTGTCTTGGTTGACAAGTTGCTTTGCTGTTTTAGTCGACAAGCTGCTTTGCTGTCTTGGTTGACGACAAGTTGCTTTGCTGTCATGGTTGACAAGTTGCTTTGCTGTCTTCGTTGATGACAAGTTGCTTTGCTGTGTAGGTAGAAAAACTGCTTTGCTGTCTTGATTGACAAGTTGCTTTGCTGTCTTGGTTGATGACAAGTTGCTTTGCTGTCTTGGTTGACAAAGCTGCTTTGCTGTCTTGGTTGACAAAAGCTGCTTTGCTGTCTTGGTTGACAAAGCTGTTTTGCTGTCTTGGTTGACAAAGCTGCTTTGCTGTCTTGGTTGACGAGTTGCTTTGCTGGCTTGGTTGACAAAGCAGGA
>JAPXFY010000013.1:66606670-66609170 GCA_030674185.1 Monoplex corrugatus
GATGCTGGTGGACAGGGTGCTGGAGTCAAAGGTTAATATAATCTAAACTCTCGGGAATTTGGCACTTGTGGTAAGTAGTCTTATTTCTGAACTTGATAACACCAGTTTGTTGCTTCCATTGAAATATTGGAGCTGACACAGCATCTCCCAGAATGACACCATCAAATGGTTTGGCGACGGATTGCAAATGTAACTATAATTGTCTGCAGAATTCCCACCACTCCACAATGGTGTCTGTATGAGATGAACGATCTCTGTGAGAATGTGACTGGGAGAAACGACGTCATGGAGCGACTAGCACAGACGGCATGGGTGAGACTGAGGCCTCAGTCTCACCCATGCAGTCTGTGCCAGTCGCTCCATGTAGTCTTATTTCTGAACTTGATAACACCAGTTTGTTGCATCCATTGAAATATTGGAACTGACACAGCATTTCCCAAAATGGAACCATTATACGGCTTGGCGTCGGATAGCAAATGTAACTATAATTGTTTGTAGTATTCTCACCACTCCACGGTGGTGTCTGTATGAGATGAACGATCTGTGTGAGAATATGTCTGGGAGAAACGATGTCATAGAGCGACTAGGACAGCATGCATGGACGAGACTGATGCCGCCCCCCTCCCCCCCCCCCACACACACTGTGTTACAGTCGATCCAGTGGCCTGTGTGTGTTGGGAGGAAATGATTGTAATTGTTATTGTTATTGTAATTATTATTGTCAGTTTCGTTTAAAGCCCAGCCGACTGCATCGAGCCACAGGGCTACAACCATTACAAAACATACACCGTACCTCAGCAGTGAAAAAAAAAAATTAAGTACTCGTATTTATAATTCATTCGCGCATATAATGTAAGGAGATACACCTGGCGTTGACCATTCTGTCCAATTTATCACACAGGGAATAAAAAAACAGAAACCACCTGAATACAATTTCAAACATAACTAAGGACACTAAAATATACACAAAACGGGCATAGCTTACCTAAAATTGCTTCTGCATATCACAGTTACCTTGAGACAAAAATGCACAATCGTCAATGCTAATACAAAGTACGTAAGACTTTATTGAACACATGCAGGTGAATGGACCAGCAAATCAGAAAATGAAAGGACAGAAAGCAAACAAACAAGGCAGACACAAAGCGAGTGACGGAAAAGAGAAAGAATTTTTTAATGTCTAGTACAGAATTTCCACGGGGTGAAGGGGGGGATATAAATGATAACTGGCGTTTCCAATGCTGGGATTGTGTGGGGACGTTTGTAAACACCTTATCCGTGTATTTAGCCGTATCAGTATATTTCGTTGAAAACAGAATACACAACAATATTTAGAAAATCTAAAGGTTAACGTTTCAACATGCTGTTTTGGAAGACTATAAATGTTTAGTAATGAAAACTAAAAGGTCACGATAAAGTTAAAAATGTACTTTTTTTTTAATTCCTTGATTCCATTTGGCCAAAAATTTGCGCCTGACTTCTTTTGCTACATATCACAAACGTGCTCTGAGTTTGTCCTGCAAGGGCGAGTCGAGGCAAAGAGAAAACAAGGAAGGCCAGCAAAATCCTTCATGGACAACATCGCTGATGCCTGCAAACTGGGGGCCTCCGTGACATCATACATTTACACAGGAGCTGAGACCGTGTGGCCTGGCGATCCTTCGTGACAAAGAGTAGAGCTCCCACCGTCGTCCACGGCGATGGAGATAGACGATGATAGATGATACTCTGGGTCAATTTTTTTGGTGTTGCTCTGATTCCTAGTTGCTTGAACGCTGACAGTCGATTTGAGTCAGAAAGCTTTAATCCAAACCATGATGCATATGGAGGGCCATGATCGCCAACGCCATGCGGCAGGGCACATGATGATGATGAATCCAAAACAAGTGTGACTGCCCGCGTTCAAGCAAACGGGAACCAGAAAAAAAAAAAACACGAAAAAAGAATCAAAACGCGTATTTAATACAACCAGACAAGACAGGCGCACATTTTCGGCCAACTAACCTTTGTGAAACTTCCCTGCTGCTTCGTCCAGTGTGAGAACAGGACTAAAACTGACTTTAAGAACGCTTAAGCAAAGCGGTTGGGAAAAAAACTTTATAGACTGTAGTAGTAGCACTTTGATAGCTTTCAGAAATAAAATTGTTATTGTTAGTGTTGTTTAAAGCCCAGCCGGCTGCGTAGAGCCATATCAGGGCTATAACTATTTCAAAACATACAAAACTTCAACAAGAAAAAAGAGAAAAGAAAATTAAGTACACTTATCAATGCACTCGCGCACATAATCTAAGGATATGCCCCTGGCGTTGACCATTTCGTCTAATTTATCGCACAGGGGATTTGAAAAACACGCCTGAAAACAAATTTAAGCGTACCTAAGGACACCAAAACATATTTTCAAACGGGCCTAAATTACTTTAAATTGGTTCCACATATCTCACCTCCCCCAGAGCCAAAAATGCACTTAATACATGTACCCAATTATCAATTCTAAGAAAAC
>JAPXFY010000013.1:66610434-66632934 GCA_030674185.1 Monoplex corrugatus
AAAACGAGGAAAAAAAAAAGATTACCGCGGGACGTGTCAGTGTTATTGAGTTGTGTTGTAGCTTGTAGCAGAAAACAGACCAGTTCCTCTCCAACACTGATCTTATCAGCTTCATGACCTTTGCCACTCCTTCCCCCCCATCCTGAATTGTTGAATTTGAAGGAAATGCAGGAAGCGGATTACACCTTGTCTGAGCATGTCTGCCTGCCTCTGTTCTCTTCCAGCCAGACTGTCTGCTTCCTAGTAATTGCTTTTTTTTCTTTCTTGTTCTTCTTTTCGTTCTTCTTCTTCATTTCTTCTTTGTCGTTATCCTCTTAGTCGTCATCTGTTTCTTCGTCTTCTTCTTTTTCGTCTTCTTCGTCGTTTTCTTCTTCTATTTCTTCTCCACTTCTACTTCTTCTTCTTCTCCTTCACCTTCTTCTTCTCATCCTTCCACTTCTTCGCTTCTTTTATCTCAACTTTTCTTCTATTTTTATCTCCCTTAAATAAAAGAAAGGGAGATTTTTTATATGATCGGGAAAATGTGTGTGTGTATGTGTGTGTGTGTGTGTGTGTGTGTGTGTGTGTGTGTGTGTGTGTGTGTGTGTGTGTGTGTGTGTGTGTGTGTGGTGTGATGTGTGTGTGTGTGTGTGTGTGTGTGTGTGTGTGTGTGTGTGTGTCTGAATGCGTGTGTGTGCATGCATGTGTTCGTTCGTCCTTTGGTTTAACGTTTTTTCACTATACGTGATATTAGACGTAAGTGTATGCATGTATACGTGTGTATTATGTGTACTTGTGTGTGTGTTGTGTGTGTGTGTTGTGTGTGTGTGTGTGTGTGTGTGTGTGTGTGTGTGTGTGTGTGTGTGTGTGTGTGTGTGTGTGTGTGTGTGTGTGTGTGTATGTGTGTGTGTGAGTGTGTGTGTGTGTGCTTGTGTACGTTGTGTGTATGTGTGTGTGTGTGTGTGTGTGTGTGTGTGTGTGTGTGTGTGTGTGTGTGTGTGTGTGTGGACGTTGTGCGTCTGTGTGTGTACATGTGCGTGCGCGCTTGTGTGTGTGTGTGTGTGTGTGTGTGTGTGGTGCGCGCGCGCGTGTGCGTATGTATGTGTGTTGCGTGGCAAAAGATTTTTAAACGCATTTTAGACCTGAACGGACAATCGAGATATCAAATCTCAGTCCATGGCTCTATGAAAAGAATCAAACGGCCAAATCACCACGTGTCCTGTCGCATGGCGTTAATCGTTTTCTTTGATTAAGACCGATTGTTTTATGCCTGTAACTCGCACCTATCTCTGTTTGTTTGCTTGTTAGTTTTATCATTACTCCTTGATTGTTACAATGTTTTTATTCGGTAAGATTATCCTCTTCTGCCCCTCTGCCCCACCAGATAATCACAGATGGTTTGTCATTACCCAGCACAGGACACGCTCGTGGCGTGCGCGTGCGCGTACGCGCACACACACACACATACACACACTCACACGCACGCACACGCGCGTGCGCTTACATACACACATACAGCCCTGAGCAATCTGTTAAAGTCTGATTGTTCTAATTGCTTTTCTCTTGTCCGATAAATTTGTTACTGTTGATTAATATGTTAAACTGTCTTTATGATTTCGTAGATTCTTCCACCTCTTTATCTTATCTTGTCTATTTATTCATTTATGAATTGTATAATATTTTTTTTTCGTCTTTAAGCACATATGTGAATATACGTTAAAAGAAATAACGAACGAACGCATGGCGTTGGCGATCATGGCCCTCCACACGAATTTATCTTTTGTCGCTGCAAGTACATCTCCCACCCTCTCTGTCTTTATCCACTCCACAAGTCTGTCTAATATTTTCTCCCTGGGTCTTCCTGGCTCAAAACAGCCTACGTGGGAGAAAAACAAAAACAAAAACAAAAAACATGAAATTGTGGCTTGCCCGAGGGTTATTAAGCCCCAAACACTTATGTTATCACCATAGCACTCTAACCACTCATCGTGAACGGCCAGTTATGAACTCATAAGCCAAACGCATAGCACTCTAACCACTCATCGTGAACGGCCAGTTATGAACTCATAAGCCAAACGCATAGCACTCTAACCACTCATCGTGAACGGCCAGTTATGAACTCATAAGCCAAACGCATAGCACTCTAACCACCATCGTGAACGGCCAGTTATGAACTCATAAGCCAAACGCAGAGCACTCTAACCACTCATCGTGAACGGCCAGTTATGAACTCATAAGCAAAACGCATAGCACTCTAACCACTCATCGTGAACGGCCAGTTATGAACTCATAAGCCAAACGCAGAGCACTCTAACCACTCATCGTGAACGGCCAGTTATGAACTCATAAGCCAAACGCAGAGCACTCTAACCACTCATCGTGAACGGCCAGTTATGAACTCATAAGCCAAACGCATAGCACTCTAACCACTCATCGTGAACGGCCAGTTATGAACTCATAAGCCAAACGCAGAGCACTCTAACCACTCATCGTGAACGGCCAGTTATGAACTCATAAGCCAAACGCATAGCACTCTAACCACTCATCGTGAACGGCCAGTTATGAACTCATAAGCCAAACGCAGAGCACTCTAACCACTCATCGTGAACGGCCAGTTATGAACTCATAAGCCAAACGCAGAGCACTCTAACCACTCATCGTGAACGGCAGTTATGAACTCATAAGCCAAACGCATAGCACTCTAACCACTCATCGTGAACGGCCAGTTATGAACTCATAAGCCAAACGCATAGCACTCTAACCACTCATCGTGAACGGCCGGTTATGGACTCATAAGCCAAACGTAATCATTTTGGGAATCGTGGAGTTGACGATCATTCCTTTAATGTGTTTAAATTTTAGTTCATCTTGGACTGTTTTCAAGATCTTTTAAATATTTTTTTTTGAAAAATGAACTTTATGACATGAGAAAAAAATCGGTATAGTTTGGCTATCCTTTGTCAATAAATGGTATTATCTGTAATTTAATTATCTTTACTTACTCCTTTATTCACAACCACTTATTTGATTAAATTAACTTTTTTTATATAGATTAAAATATCAGTATGGCTCCGATTGTTGTCTACGACCTCCACGCTATTTCGACCGACATTTCTCGAATGGCCACAGCCACATCTTGAGCACAAGCACTCACCCCTCCCCCCCCCTTTCCAAACCGCCCCCCCCCCACACACACACTATAAACAATGACAAAAACCACACACACACACACACACACACACACACACATACTATAAACAACGACAAAACACCACACACACACACAACACACACAACACACACACCACAACACACACACACACACCATAAACAACGACAAAACACACACACACACACACACACACACCATAAACAACGACAAAACAACACACACACACACACCATAAACAACGAAAAAACAACACACACACACACACA
This sequence comes from Monoplex corrugatus, assembly GCA_030674185.1. Classification (NCBI taxonomy): domain Eukaryota; kingdom Metazoa; phylum Mollusca; class Gastropoda; order Littorinimorpha; family Ranellidae; genus Monoplex; species Monoplex corrugatus. The sequence goes on from JAPXFY010000013.1 coordinate 66,613,852, forward strand.
CACAGACACACACACACACACACACACACACACACACACACACACACACACACACACACACACACACAGACACACACACACACACACACACACACACACGGTGTGACTTTTAAGAATCCGATCACTGTTTTAATTCCTGGGACATGGACAGCGTTCATAGCAGCCAGACCTTCCAATAATTCCTACCAAGGTGATAAATCTGATCTTTCAACTGAGTGCCTTCTTCAGGTGGAAAATTACTAGTCAGCCAAATCATACTAGCATTCAGCATCAAATGGTGCCTACAATATACTAAAATGTACCAGGTGTGTGTGTGTGTGTTCGATCGTTCTTTGATTTGACATCTTTTCACTATGAGTGATATTAGACGGTAATAGACGGTAATATGTGTGTGTGTGTGTGTGTGTGTGTGTGTGTGTGTGTGTGTGTGTGTGTGTGTGTGTGTGTGTGTGTGTGTGTGTGTTGTGTGTGTGTGTGTGGGTGTGCGTGTGTATGTGCGTGCGTGCGTGTGTGTGTGTGTTTCTGTGTGTGTGTGCGCGAATGTGTGCGTGCATGTGCGAGTGTGAGTGTTTTGTGTGTGTGTGTGTGCGTGCACGTGTATGTGTGAGTGTTTTGTGTGTGTGAGTGTGTGTGTGTGTGCGTGAGTGTGTGTGTATGTGCGTGTGTGTGTGTGTTTGCGTGTGTATGTGTATGTGTGTGTGTGTGGCGTGTGTGTTGGTGTGCGTGTGTGTGTCGCGTGTGTGTGCGTGTGTGTGCGTGTGTGTGTGTGTGTGTGTGCACTCGAGCGTATATGTATGTCTACGATTTGAATTATTCGGGAAAATATCATCCAAATCCAAATGCACAAGCTTGAAAAATTGAAACCGACAGATCTTTGCCCGGGTCAATACGTTATATACAAGCACACTGACGATGATTCTTCATATAATACACATGAAACAGCAAGCCATAGTAAGGACCCATGTTCATCACATGTGCAAATAAGTACATCGAAGACTAAGCACTGTAATCATTATGAAGATAATCATTTTTTTGCTGCTTTCAAAGCTGTCCACAAACACATCATTACATAAAGATATTGTTTTTTTCTGAATAAAAAGGAATCGTTTTCACAGTGATCGTATAACTGCCATTTTCGGCTAAAATCCATTTGGTAAAAGATTCATAAAAGCACAACAGAGCAGCAAAAGGGGAAAAAAGCGATTTACACCATTGTTTGAAGACGGCACCAAAGCATATTGAGGAACGAATCATACACGTCACAGTGCTCTGTATAATGTTCGACGTTTCCAGTTTGTTATTGCTGTTTGTTATTTCACGCCCAGCCGAATGTACATACAGAGCCATATCAGGGCTATAACCTTCTCAGAAAAGTACACCGTATCTCACTAAAGAGAAAAAAAAATTAGTACAGAAAAAAAAACCAGTGGAAAAGAAAATTAAGTACACATATCAACGGATTCGCGCACATAAACTAAGGATATGCGTTTGATCAAATTTATCACCACAGGATCTAAAAAAAAAAAGAACAAAAATGTAAACACAACTGAAGACACTAAAACATACATAAAAAAAACCCCTAAATTACCTAAAATTGCTTGTGCACATTGCAGTCTCTCAGATCCAAAAATGAACTTAATATATGCACCAGTTATCAGTACTATGGGAATGCATCATGCATGGCCATATGGAACACATACATGTGAATGGACTAGCAAGGCAAAAACAAAATGTTAGAAAGAAACAACAGAAAGCAAAGGAGCAAGTCAGAAACTAAAAGAATGACAGAAAAGAAGGAATTTTCTAACACAGAATTTCCAGAAGGTGGGAATACCATTTATACTGAAAGAGCCCCCTCCCCCCCCCCCCTCCCCCCGCAACATTTATAGTTTGAATCGACGGGCGTAGTAGACAAGTGGATAAGCCATCAGATTTCCGAGTCCGATTTTTGCATGGGTTAAGTTCGATCTTTGCCTGGGTAAATTCGAAATTTGCCTGGGTAAGTTTGATTTTTTCCTTGGGTAAGTCTGATCTTTGCCCGCCAAGTTTGATCAGGGGTAGGGGGTACAGGATGTTTTTTTTTTCCAATCTCTAAGGGTGGGTTTTTCCAATCTCTGAGGGCGGGTTTTTTTCCAATCTCTAAGGGCGGGTTTTTTCCAATATCTAAGGGTGGTTTTTTTTTCCAATCTCTAAGGGTGTTTTTTTTTTTTTTTTCCCAATCTCCTAGTCAATACGTGTGTAGACATTTTAGTGCCTAATACGTTCGTACAACATCAACTATGCACGTTAAAGATCATGCAAATCATGCCAATGTCCGGTGGATTAAGGAACATCAAAACATCCAGCATGCGCGCCTACCACAGATGGAGCCGAGTATGTAGACTGCGCCGAAAAAATATTGCCAGCGCAGTGTGGCAAAACAACATCCCACACGCATCCAGGAAAAATCGAATCCTCGGAGAAAATAAACGAACAAAAAACACCCCCCCCCCACCCACCCCCCACCAAACAGGAAATTGCAATCTTGCATTCCTGTTAATATGTATTAATTGTTTCCTAATCTGTTGACAGAGGTAAGTTACCAAGCTGCAAAACACTGCTTGTTGCCTTATCAAGAAATACAATATATATTTTTCATTGTCTTGTTGAAGCTCAACCACTCTGAGCCCTATCTGAAACCATACTACCCAAATATTTGAATTGCACCGACCTCTGCTTGCTTTGAAAAAAAACAACCAGTTTTACCCATGTTACAAAAACAAAACAAACAAGATCTACTCCACTACAAAACTGAATGAATATCACATTTCTGTAGAGACAAAAATGCACGTAATACATGTACCCAATCACCAAGCCTAAGAGAAAACACGCAAGACTTCATCGAACACATCATGTGCATGGACCAGCAAGCCAGAAAATTATTGTTATTGCTATTGTTGTTTAAAGCCCAGCCGACTGCGTAGAGCCATATCAGGGCTATAACCGCTTCGAAACATACAAAACTTCAACAGGAAAAAACAAAAAGAAAATTATATATTCAATGCATTCGTGCACTTAATCTACGGACATACCCCGGCGTTGACCACTCCATCCAATTTATCGCACAGGGGAGATTTCAAAACACACCTGAATACAAATTTAAGCATACATAAGGACACCAAAACATATATAAAAACAGGCATAAATTTCCTAAAATTGCTTCCGCATATCTCACCTCCCTAGAGCCAAAAATGCACTTAATACATGTACCCAATTATCAATTCTAAGAAAAAGTACTTATCGAACACATGCAGATGAATGGACCCTTAAGACATGAAAATGATAGGTGGAAATAACAGAAAGATAGGTAGAAATGACAGAAAGCAAAGGAAACAAGGCAGAAACAAAGAGAGTGACAGAAAAGAGGACATTTCTAGCACAGAATTTCCAGAAGGTGGGGATACTATTTATACTGAAAGAGGAAAGGGGAAAGAGGAAAGCTAGAAAGTGATAGAAATACTAATAATCAAGATAATAAAAATGGGCATAATACCTTAACATCCTTCGTGCACACACACACACACACACACACACACACCACACGCAAGCACACACGCACACGCAAAGCACACACCTAAAAGAAAGCATGCAAGACTTGTTCAAACACACACAGGTGTATGGACCGGCAAGGCAAAACATGGTAGGAATACTAATAGTAAAGATAAAAAATATACAGTGCCTAAACATCCTTCGTGCACACACACACACACACACACACACACACACACACACACACACACACACACCACACACGCACGCACGCACCACCACACACATACACACACACACTAATATCACTTATAGTGAAAAGACGTTAAATCAAAGAACGAACACGAACGAACGAACACACACACACACACACACACACACACACACACACACACCACACACACACAACCACACACACACACACCATCCCCCAAAGAGAAAGTACATACAACTTCAAACACAAACAGGTGCATGGACCAGCAAGACAAAAAATGATAGGAATGTTAATAAAGATAATAAAAATAAATATATACCTGAACATCCTTCGTGTGTACACAAAACACACACACACACCACGCACGCACGCACACACGTGCGCACAACACACACACACACACGCACGCACACACACACACGAGCACAAGAGAGCGAAGACAGACAGACGACGAAGACAGAGAAGCAACAGACAGAGCACGACAGAGAGAAGAAGAGAGAAGAGAAGAGGAGGACGAGAGAGAGACAGAGAGCACAGACAGAAGAGACAGACAGAGAAAGACAGACGAGACAGAAGACAGACAGAGAGAAGAGAAGAGCAGAGAGAGAGGACACACACAGAGAGAGAGAAGAGAGAGAGAGAGAGACAGAGAGAAAGAAGACATCAAATAAGCACGTTACAGATCTTGTAAATCATGCCAGAACCTGGTGCCTTAAGAACATGGAAAACACCCGGCATTGGGCGTGCACAAAGACAGGGGCATAAAAGACTGCCCAGCAGCACACTGCCTACATAGCTCACATTGTAGAGAACAGCAGTGTGCCTACACACACCCCCAAAAAAAATATCGGTATGTTTAAAAAAACACTTTCTACTACTACTACTAACTACTACCACTACTAACTACTACTACTAGCAACTACTACTACTACTACTTCTACTACTGCTGTGCTGCTAACTACTACACTACTACTACTACTGCTCCTTCTACTACTACTGCTACTGCTACTGCTGCTGCTACCACCACCACCACAACCACCACCACTATCACTATTGTTATCGTTATTTTTGTTTAAGCCGACTGTGTAGAGCCCTGTCAGGGTTATAACCGTTTCAGAATACAAACAAAACTTCTACAGGATAAAGGAAAAGAAAATCAGTACACCCATCAATGCACTCGTGCACAAAAATCTAAAGAGATGCTGCTGGTGTTGGGATTTACACAACAAACCCACACACACACACACACACACACACACACACACACACACCACACACACACACACCACACACACACACACACCCCTACTGAACACATATTTAAACATAACTAAGGACACTAAAACATATAAAAACAGGCCTAAATGACCTAAACCCCGTCCACATATCACATTTCCCCAGAGCCAAAAATGAACTTAATTCATGTACCCAATTATTATTCCCAAGAGAAAGTAGTATGAAAAAAAACCCAGCTGAAGCGGGCCATAACCGCTTCAAAAGATACCCAATACTTCAACAGAAAAAAAAAAGGAAAAGAAAAAAATTGAATGCACCTATCAATGCATTTGCTCACATAATCTAAGGAGATGCCCCTGACGTTGACCACTCCATCCAATTTATTCCACAGGATGTCTATTAAAAAACATACCTGAACACAAATTTAAACTTATCCTAGGACACTAAAACATACAAGAACGGGCCTAAATCACCTAAAACTGCCTCCGCATATCTCAGTTCCCAAAAGCCAAAAATGCACTGAATACATAAACTCAATTATCAATCCTAACAGAAAAGTACGCAAGACATTGTCGAACATATACCAGTGAATGGACCAACAAGGCAGAAAATGTTAAGAAGAAATGACAGAAAGCAAAGGAACAAGGCGGAAACAAAGAGAGTGACAGAAAAGAGGAAATTTCTAGCACAGAATTTCCAGAAGGTGGGGGATACTATTTATACCGATAGGGCCCACGGCATCCCCACCGGGGTGTGAGCACAGATGAAGTACGATATTATCTGAAAACAGCAGCAGCAACAACAACAGCAACAAACCATAAGTACCTCAGCATTAGCGAGGTGACAAGCATATGTCTTTTCAGCTGTAATATAACGGGTTTACTTATCACCGGAGATCTGACTCTGCTTTCCGTGCAAAAGGAAAGTCAGTCACAATGATCAATGACCTCTTAACTCTATTGTGACTGCACTTGCCACAGCTGAGCTCTCCTGCTGGCCTAGGGCTGCCACAGTGAAATCACTGAGGACCGGGTGCAAGTGAACTTATCCATCGATTTTAGACAAAGAAACCGGCAAAACGTAGCTGAAGCGTTCAACGGAAGTTCCCTCCACAAGGGAAACAACTACCAACTACTAAATCATTAGCATAACAAAAGTAGAGGGAGTTATATACCCTAGACCGTCTGTTACTATGAGCGAAGTAGCCCGTCCTCAGTGAGAGCTCAGCTGTTATTTTGATCGAAGTAGCCCGTCATCAAAGAGTTAAGAAACTGAAACGTACTGGAGGTGACACCCTTTCCATTTCATCTGCTGTATAAAACAACAGATTTGACATCTAGGCTGGAGTGAACTGACTTTTTCTTATCAGGACAGATTTTCATTCTGCATAAGATGCGGGTTATTTTCCACCAACAAAAGTACACTGCTGTGGTATAGTTCCACTCTTTTTCTGTATACACACGTGCGTATGTGTTTACCTATCAAGTGACCCCCTCCCCCCAAAATACTACTACTACTACTAGTAACACTATTACTACTACTACTACTAATAATAATAATAATAATAATAATCTGCCAGAGAGAATATTCTTCTCAAAGAGGGATCTTTTAGAATAGTTACACACATGCTGAACACAAAGATTTTGGCAAAGAGGGAACTTTTAGAATAGTTACACACATGCTGAACACAAAGATTTTGGCAAAGAGGGATCTTTTAGAATAGTTACACACATGCTGAACACAAAGATTTTGGCAAAGAGGGAACTTTTAAAATAGTTACACACATGCTGAACACAAAGATTTTGGCAAAGAGGGAACTTTTAGAATAGTTACACACATGCTGAACACAAAGATTCTGGCAAAGAGGGAACTTTTAGAATAGTTACACACATGCTGAACACAAAGATTTTGGCAAAGAGGGAACTTTTAGAATAGTTACACACATGCTAAACACAAGATTTTGGCAAAGAGGGAACTTTTAGAATAGTTACACACATGCTAAACACAAGATTGTGGCAAAGAGGGATCTTCTTTTAGGGGGGGGTGGGGGTTTACACGCATGCTGAACGCAAGACTTGGGTCTATTGGCACACCCAACAAACTCAAAGTTACTAGTTTTCAGGATACAAGAAGACGCAAAATTCAACTAAAAAAATACATGGAAAATGACAATAAAATAATAAAAAAAATACAATCATACTGTTCATTGCAAAAAAGAAAAAGAAACAAACAAACACACCACACACGGCAAAAAGACCACAAAAAAAAGAAAGAAAAAACAGTAAAAAAAAATCATACTGTTCATTGCAAGCAACACGGCAGAAAGAATAACTGGCTGTCTCAAATACAGGGTACGGTCATATTAGAAAAGCACATGATACTCAACAGAAGAGGGACTGGCGGAAACAGAACACAAGACCGCAGGGACTCCTTTCCGTACAACACTTGCGGAAGAATATGTGCCTCTGGGACCGGTCCTGTATCCCACATGCAAACTTACACCCGGCGATAAAGCAAACGTATACCTACACATCCATGGGATCGACAAGAGAGTTTTATCATCATGAGTCTTGGGTGTGAAAAGTACAGCACTCTGCTCTCAATTTAATGAAAAACACATGGAGAAATACAAAAACTCATGTCGACAACAACAAGAAACCAAAACCAAAAACAAACACAAAAAAACCACGCGGAGGAATACAAACTCATTTGAATGAAAACCACGTGGAGAAATACTCATTTCAATGAAAAGCACGCGGAGGAATACAAACTCATTTCAACGAGAAACTCCCGGAGGAACACAAACTTATTTCAATGAAAAACACGCAGAGGAATAGAAACTCATTTCAATGAAAAACAGGCGGAGGAATACAGACCTCATTTCATGAAAAACACGGAGGAATACAAACTCTCATTTCATGAAAAACACGCGGAGGAATACAAACTCATTTCAATGAAAAACACGGGGGAGGAATACAAATTCTCGTGTCAACGAAAAACACGCGGAGGAATACAAACTCATTTCAATGAAAAACACAAGGAAAAATGCAAAAAACAAAAAAAAAAGCAGCTAAATGGACCAGGAGGCCAAAAAATCACCCGCAGAAAGATGAAAGTTTAACAGTCTTAAGTTGAGGACGATGACGAATGGAAAGATCGTTTATAGCATATCACATTCCCCAAAAACCAACAGCGACACAACAACAATACCTACTACTCAAGAGAAGTGATTACCCTTGGCATCAACCTAACCAGCACGTCAAGAAAAAAAAATTATAATTAAAACGATCAATTAAGTCATGCATGCATGTATATATGATCTCGTCTTTCAGTTTTCAGAACTTAGCCCCTGCTGAACATTCTGCTTTTCAACCGTGACCCTTTTAAAAATGACGTAAAATACATGTGCTCACTTTCGTTTATTTAATGAATTACACACACACAAAACGTGACTTCAGTCTTGGCATAATCTTGCTTTCATTGTTTTTCCCCCCAACCTTTAATCGTGTATTAGAAACATCCATTTTATTTTCAGAATTTAATCAAAAGAAAGTTGAAACATCCCAGTTCTCCTTGATGTCATTCTAATAATAGGGCATGGCCATATGAATTCAAAATACAAAAAATAGAAAGGTGAGAGAAACATTGTTGAGACGGAGACAGCAAGAGAAAGAGAAAGAAATAGACGGAGAGAGAGAGAGAGAGAGGGTGAAAGAGTGAGAGTGGGGAGTTAGAGACGGAGAGAGAGGGGGAGATGGAGACAGAGAGGGAGAAAGAAGGGGGAAGAGAGAGAGAGGAGAGAGACACAGAGGGAGCGACAGGGAGGAGAAGGGACAAAGAAAAAGTCTGAGAGAGAAGGGGGGAGAGAACACAGGAGAGAGACAGAGACAGAGAGAGAGAGAGAGAGAAAGTGAAAGAGACAGACACACAGTCCACACCACAGAGAGAGAGAGAGAGAGAGAGAGAGAGAGAGAGAGAGAGAGAGAGAAACAGACAGATAGACAGACACAGACACAGACATAAAGCCAAGGGAGAAAGTCTAACAAAATGTGTTAGCGCGTGTATGTATGTTCGTTATCGGCCTTCTCCACCACAAAATAGAAACAGCTCCAGTTTAGCTCATAAAACGTTAAAAAAAAAAAGTGATGCATTTACGAAAATACGCTTAAAAGACTGAACTGTACATGAATTAAAACTCGTCCCAAAGGAGGTTTGTTTCATTCACAACAATATGCACCATATACATTCACAGTCCCTTGCACAGCGGTATGTGTATTTTTGAAGTGCTTTGGGCATTCTGTTTGGGGGTAGGAGGAGGGGTATGGGGGGAGGTAGTGGTAGCCTGGTGGAGTATGTGGTGGATGGTGGAGGAGTGAGGGTGGGTGGAGGTGGTTTGTGGGAGGGTGGAAGGGGGAAATGATGGTGGATGGGTGGGGGAGCCTTCCCTTGATTCACGCATGGACACGGGAACGGGCGCGTATATTTAAACGAGTTCGTGCCATTAACATACCGGTTGCCACCTCTACGATTATTTCTTCTTCCTCTTTTCCCAGTACACCTCTGTCCACGTGCTTTCGCTGGCTGGGTCACCGGCGGCGAGGCGTGCAGATACGTTAGACTGATAAAGTCCTGTGCTTCGCCGACGAACTTGTTCACGTCGTAAAAATCCATGTGATACTCGTCTCTGTCGTTTCTCTTCTGCAGCCACGGGAAGATCAGGGCTTCGAACCTTTCCTTGTTCTCGTCCTCGAACACGTAGCCAGGAGAAACGGGAGAATCGTGTCTGACCACGTGGTACAACGTCATGGTATCCTCGTGCAGTTCAAGTCGTAGGTTGTCGTAATTCCACATGGTGGTGTTCTGTCTACGCGCTCTCCTTTTCACCAGTTGATGGGTGAGCTTCCTGTAAGAGTCTGTTTCTAACAGAGAAGTGGAGATGCGCACCTCGCTATTGAAATACAAGTTTTTTGAGATCCGGTCCAAGAACCAGTTCTTGTTGATGAGCTCGATCATCTGACCAAACAACTTCGCTTCCTCCTCGATGAGGTGCGTCAGGATGTCGTACAGGTGTCTGTTCACACGCACGCTGTGCACGTCTTCACCATTCTCCGATTCCAGAATTTTCTGAGCCGAACTGGTGATAACCCCGGAGGGAAAGAACTCGAAAGTCGGACACGGGTAACCGCTCACAAACTGAGGAAGATTTATCCGCAGAAAAATCAAGGACGCGATCCGAAGATGCTTACCAGAGCAGATGGTGTTCACAGTCTTGCCCTCGTCGTTTCGTTTTCGCCGTCTCACGTCGAGCCAGATATCCAGCTCCGTTTCCAATGACCGAGCTTCCACCGTTTTAGTGTGTTTCTCGCTTTTGATGTGTCCCGCGTGGTGCCAGTCTGCGTACGAAATGCCACACTGGTCGCATCGCCATAGCCGAGCAACCTCAGTCATGGTCACTGTTTTCTGTATACTGCTACGCTGTTTATTTCAACGATAAATGCCAACGTTCCAAAATACCTTTTAAATGCTGTCTTTCCGGTGTGTTTCTTTTTTTCTTCTTTTTTCTCTCTCTCTCTCTCCAACCTTGACGGTCGGTTCCCTGTGTGCAACTGGAGGCTGATGCGAAACTTCACATTCGCTCGTACTGTCCTCTCTTTCCTCTGTTCTCTGTGCAAACTGTTTCAGTTTAGCGACAGGTCAGTCAGTTCAGTGTATCACCCTGTGAACTCTGTGCGTTTCTCACTACCGCTGTGATTTTGGGTCAGCCAACACACGTGAAGCACAGAATGACACGCCATCTGCATGGGTCGTAACTCTGTGAGACAGAGAGAGGGAGAGAGAGAAGAGAGTGTGTGTGTGTGTGTGTGTGTGTGTCTGTCTGTGTGTGTGCTTTTCGTTGTTGTTAAATACTTGATTCTTTTCTATCTATCTAATCTAATCCATTTGTCCATCTATCTATCTAAAAGCTCTCTCTCTATCTCTATCTGTATATCCACCTCTGTCTCTGTCTGTCTGCCTGTCTACCTATCTGTCTATCTATCTATCTATTATCTGAAAGCTCTCTCTATATATGTACTTCTGTCTGTCTGTCTGTCTGCCTGCCTCCTATCTATCTATCATATCTGTCTGTCTGTATGTCTATGTATGTATGCATGCATGTACTGTGTATGTATTACTACGTACGCACGTACGTATGTATGTACGTAAGTACGTACGTATGTAAGTTTATGTGTGTATATATATATCCATTTATTTTGCCTGTAACTAAGATCATATGATTTTAGTTTTGCAGGAACATAGTACTTCTGTACCATCAGCTAGCTGTTTTTATGTCAATTTCACAAATTCACTGTTTTATGATGAGAGATTTATTCCAGATATTCCTGACTTTTATCACTAATAATTCAACTGCTTGAATGAAAGCCAAAGGTGAGAGTGGGCAACCTTGTCAAACACCGCACTTTTAATTTAAATGGAGCCAAGAGCCTATGGCTAATGTTGCTAATTTTTTTTTGTTTTTACAAAATTTGCAACCCATTGTTTACATTCTCTTTAAAGCCAAATACACAGAACACAGAGGGCTTTCAGCATAGGCATTTGTAGATAGAATCAAAAGCCTTTTCTTAAATTAGGCTTATAGGTATCTACTTCAGTTTGTTTCGTTTAAATAATTAATCACTTTATGGATAGTCCAGTTACAGCAGATATATGTTTTCGTTTTGTTTTGTATAACCTATCAGAACTTGGTTTATCAGTTTGACAGTTACGTTATCTAATCTTTATCTGAAGTTTTTTTTGCCATGATCTTATTGTCTGTATTACTTAGTGTTATTGGGATTCACTTTATTGGCCTGTCTTGTTGTAGGTCCTTTCTCTTGTCTTTATGGGGGACGATAGCTATCCGTCATTTTTCTGTGTAAGACTTTGTGTTGTTTATAACCAGCTTTAGGAATGACTTCTAATTTTGTTTTTATCTGAACCCCCCCCCAAAAAAAAAAACAACAACAAAACAAAACAACAAAAAACAAAAAAACACCATATTACGAAGTATGAGTGTGCCAACAATTTATACGAATATTCTCGACATGACTGTCATCATCATATAATAATTTGGAAAAAGAAAAGGAAATAATATTAATGTTATTATCATATCAATATGATGTGAATATCAGCATATCCGAGGATGAACACGGGGGGTCAAGAGATCAAGGAATACTGATTAAAACTTAATCGTGAGTTGCCTGCTCCTGCATTCATCCTTCGTGTTTATAGTCGGCTCTGTTTCTTTGATCGTAATGCCTCCAAGGTCATCAAGTGTTGCTCTCCTCTTGTTGTCGAATCCAAGACTGACACATCATCTGTATGATTTTGACATCACACTGTCTCATATGAACTTTCGCCGGTCCTTAGTTATTAGTGTGTTCCCTGATGGTTTCTATTGTTGAGAGAGAGAGAGAGAGAGAGAGAGAGAGAGAGAGACGAGAGAGAGAGAGAGTGATGCTTTATTTTCCAACGGTAAAAGTTATTGACCAGAGGCCATTTTTCAAACTTGCTGTTGCTATTCTATACGCAACAAGTGCAGCTTAGGAAAGATACATGCTGAATACTAAAATGTAAGAATATTACAATGAAATCAGAGACAGAAAGAGAGCGTGTGCGAGTGAGAGAGAGAGAGAGAGTGAAAGAAAAGAGAGACGGACGGACATACAGATAGACAGACAGACAGACAGAGACAAAGACAGATTTTAGCAAAACCGGTAAAAGGATGGACATTTTTTTTATGTATTGTGTGATATGTGTGTGTGTTTGGTGTGTGTGCGTGGGGGGCTTGCGTGCGTGGTGAGCACGCCGCGCGTGGTATGTGTTGCGCGTACCACACGGGTTGACCGCTCGTGCTGCGAGTGTGTATGTATGTAAGAGCGTGCGTTTATCGTAATCCCGCGACTACTTGCGTTGATGTATGGGCACCAATATGTGCAATCGATACTGTTCTCTGGATTTCTGATCGTTCTTCCACTTTCCTGCACTCTGCTGCTTTTGACACTGTCTGACCCAGGTAGGACGTGAAGACTCAAGTGTAAACCCCTCATAAAGACTTACAGACAACGATGTCATTACACAACGGCTTATTGCTTGATTGATTAATTTAGTTCAGTTTTTACGTCGACGCGACACCCACCTCAGGTGATATGGCCGACGGGGATAACCATCCCAGGGAAGGGGTGGGGGGGGGGGGGTAAGGGGGTTATCTAATCCTATACTGACTCCCACCAGAACAACAATGATGTTAAGATGGGACAGTGAGAAGGTCAGTTTTAATATAGCGCACCCCGGGATTCGAACCCACAACCATATTAGCATGTGAATCCGACGCTCAAACCAACTGAGCTACTGGGGCCCACAACGTGAAGACTCAAGTGTAAACTCCTCATAAAGACTTTCAGACAATGATGTCATTACACTACGGCCTATTGCTTGATTGATTAATTTAGTTCAGTTTTTACGTCGACACCCACCTCAGGTGATATGGTCGAGAGGGATATAACCATCCCAGGGAAGTGGGGGAAGGGGGACTTATCTAATCCTATACTGACACCACTAGAACAACAATGACGTTAAGATGGGAAAGTGAAATGGCCAGTTTTAATGTAGCGCACCCATCCCGGGATTCGAACACACAACCATTAGCATGTGAACCTGACGCTCAAACCAACTGAGCTACTGGGGTCTGCGCCGGCTTATTGCTTGCTTGCTACTTTGCTTCGTGTATTGTTTGTATTGTTGTTTAAAGCCCAGCCGACTGCGTAGAGCCATACCTAGGCTATAATCGCTTCAAAACATGCAAAACTTCAACAGGAAAAATAGAAAAAAGAAAAGAAAATTAAGTTCACATGTCAATGCATTTGCACACATAATCTAAGGAAATGCCCCTCGGCGTTGATCACTCCGTCCAATTTATTGTACAGGGATTAAAAAACATACACCTGAACACAAATTTAAGCATACCTAAGGACACCAAAACACATATATAAACGGACATAAATTAGCTAGAATTGCTTCCGAATACCTCACCTTCCTAGAGCCAAAAATGCACTCAATACATGTACCAATTATCAATCCAAAGAAAATTTGCGTAAGAATTTATCGAAAACGTACAGGTGAGGAACCAGTAAGGCAGAAAATGCTAGGAAGAAATGACAGAAAGCGAAGGAACAAGACAGAAACAAAGTGAGTGACAGAAATGAGGAAACTTCTAGCACAGAAGGTGTGGATACTATTCATACTGAAAGAGCCCCCACCATCCCCACGGGGGGAAGCTGCTACTTCGCTTGAGCTGACTTTGAGCAGGTATCCATGCATTCATCTGAGTTAGAATCTCTTTCTGCCTTCAAATGTAACATAAAGACTCGTTTTTTGTCTGGTAGTTGTTTCCTTCACCTTAACCTCCCTACCCCATTCATCTCACGCCCCTCCCGTCATCCCCCTCCTCCTTCCCTTTGACATTACTTGGGTTGTTATTGTTTAAGTTTGTCATTGCGATTGAAGGTTTTAACGAATGAAGAGAGTGTATCTTTGATTCGACTTCACTGTCAAGATTTGGCGTCGTATAAACACTAATATTAATGACATCTGATAGTTTACATAAAAAAAAAAGTTTTATCGACTATCACTTCTTACTATTTTCAGGATAATCGCACCTAGGTAGGTTTGTTTGTGCTCACTTTTATTTTATTTTATTTATATTTTTATTTTATTTATTTCATTTCATTCTGTTCTATTTATTTTATTTTGTTGTCCCATTTTCTATGCAACCTCACCATCCACAGAAACTGGGGCAGTTTTTTAATGCTTTGAAGATGGCAACGATAAGGATGACAGTGATAATTACATGAAGTTCCATCCAGGATTGAGGCTGCCTGATAGGCCCGTATACTATGCTATCAGCATATATCCTGGAGTCAACTAGGCCAGAGAGATACAGACGCCTGCAGTGTTGGTCAGAGATTCGAGCAACACTCTCAATGATGCATCCTTGAAAAGGATGAGACACGACTGTGTGGTCCCAGTCTTCCCAATGAGCCCATAGCACGTTCAACTCCGGATAGGAGCTGGTTGCTCCCCAAACAAATCCACAGTGATACTGACCGGACGGACGGGGATCATGTGATCGAAAAACACACAAAACGAAAAGTCTGAAGAGAAAACACAAAAGAACATTAATGAGACAATTAGGAAAGACAACAACATTCATATGGCTTTTTTATGAAGCAAGAATTCGAACACCTAGTCACTACAGGAAATTCTAGAGGAAAAGAGCCCAGTAGGAAATATTTAACGATTGCGTGTGGATTGAAACAGAAGGGGAATGCACTGCAGCGTCAAAGGATAGATTTGTATGGAGGCCATGACGCCAACACCAGTGCAGGCACATGATGATGATGATGATGATATAATGATGTGACGTGATTTGGAATCCACTACAGAAACCGCTACATCATAGCAACTGATATTACCCTTACTATATCATTGTGGGTATTTTCCTTCTTACGTTATCATTAAATAGGCCTCCTTTCGGAATCACACGTGTATTCCGAAAAGAGGACCTATTTAATGGTAATAATAAGAAGGAGAATAATAAATGATGATAGTAATAATTTAAATACCAGTTACCATGATGTAACAAATAACAGAATCGCACGTGTGATTCTTGTTATTTTTGTTATTTTTGTTAAGCCCAGCACTGCGTATAGCCATATCAGGGCTATGACCATTTCAAAACATATTCAATACTTAAACAGGAAAAAACAACAGGAAACAAATTCAGTACACATATCAATGCATACGCGCACATAATCTAAGGAGGTGCCCCTGGCATTGACCACTCCATCCAATTTATCACAAAGGGGATTTAAAAAAAGTATATCTGGATACAAATTTAAACATAACTAAGGACACGTAGTACACCAAAATTTATACAAAAACGGGCTTAAATCACCTAAAATTGCTTCCGCATATCTCATTTCCCAGAGCCAAAAATGCACTTGATACATGTACCCAGTTATCAATTCTAAGATGAAGTACGTAAGACTTTATCGAACACATACAGGTGAATGAACGAGCAAGGCAGAAAATGATAGGAAGACATGATAGAAAGCAAAGGAACAAAGCAGAAACAAAGGAAATTTCAAGCACAGAATTTCCAGAAGGCAGTGAAACTATTTATACTGAAAGAGCCCCCGGAATCCTCATGGGGAAGTGTGTATGTGGGGGGGGGGGGGGGGGATCATGTGATTCGAAAAAAACAACAACAAAACGAGAAAGTCTTGAAAGAGGAAAACACAAAAAGAACATTAATGAAGACAATTAAGAAAAGACATGCAACATTCATATGGCTTTTTTATGAAGCAAGACATTCGAACACCTAGTCACAACAGGAAATCTAGAGGGGAAAGAGAGCACCAGGTAGGAAATATTGAACGGATTTGCGGTGTGGATGAAGACAGAAAAGGTGGGAGATGCACCTGCAGCGTCAAAGGATAGATTCGTATGGAGGGCCATGATCGCCAACACCATGTGGCAGGGCACATCATGATGATGATGATGATGATGATGATGATGATGATGATGTGACGTGAAAAGAGTGTAACACTATTGGGTGAAGTTAATTGCACTGAAGTTTATCTTTCCTACTTCGTCTTTCGAGAAGATGATGGAACGAGGCAGAAAGGTGGGGTGGGGGTGGGGTGGGGGAGGGGGAGGAGACTGAAAGAAGGGATAAAGGAGGGGGTGTGTGAGTTAATTGGCGTTAACCTGCGTAGCAGTCGACGGCATTTTCCTCTTGTTCATGACGGCACGTAAAGTGTTACATGGCGAGAAAACACACACACACTGTGTGTGTGTGTGTGTGTGTGTGTGTGTGTGTGTGTGTGTGTGTGTGTGTGTGTGTGTGTGTGTGTGTTGTGTTGTGTGTTATGTGTGTGTGTTGTGTGTGTGTGGTGTTGTGTTGTGTTGTGTTATGTGTGTGTGTGTGTTGTGTGTGTGTGTGTGTGTGTGTGTGTGTGTGTGTGTGTGTGTGTGTGTGTGTGTGTGTGTGTGTGTGTGTGTGTGTGTGTGTGTGTGTGAGTAAAATTGGCACAATGGGTGGTCTGACAATCCTTCATCTTGAGTCTCGTTTAGCACATGTTCCTTCTCTTGTTCTGTCTGTCTGTCCGTCTGTCTGGGTGGGTGGGTGGCTATCTGTCTACCCCCCCCCCCCGTGGGAATACCAGGGGTTCTTTCAGTATAACCATTACCCCCCTACCTTCTGGAAATTCTGTGCTAGAAATTTCCGCTATTTTCCTCTTGTTTCTTTCTTCTTCCTTTGCTTTCTGTCATCTTTCCTATCATCTCCTGCCTTACTGGTTCATTCACATGTCTGTGTTCGATAAAGTCTTACGTACTTTCTCTAAGAGCTCTTAGGATTGATAATTGGGTACATGTATTAAGGCAGATTTGGCTCTACGGAAATGAGACATGCGAAAGCAGTTTCATGTGATTTGGGCCGTTTTTGTATATGTTTTAGTGTCCTTAGTTACGTTTACATTTGTATTCAGGTATGTTTTTTAATTCCCTGTGCGATACACTGGACGGAGTGGTCAACACCCGGGGCATCTCCAAAGATTATGTGCGCAAATGCACTGGTATGTGTACTTAATTGTGTTTTCTCTTTTTTTTTCTTCCTGTTGAAGTATTGTGTATGTTTGAAACAGTTATAGCCCTGATATGGCTCTACGCGGACGGCTGGGCTTCAAACAAAAATGATAATAACGATAATCTGTATATCTGTCTGGCTCTCTCTTCTCTCTCTCTCTCTCTCTCTCCCTCAGCCTGTCTCTCTTTCTTTCTCTTTCTGTCTCCGTCTCTATCTGTCTCTCTCCCTCTCTCTGTGTCTCTCTGCCTATCTCTCTGTCTCTGCCTGTCTGTCTGTCTCTCTCTGTTCCTATCTCTGTCTCTCACTGTCTCTGCCTCTCTCTCTCTCTTTCTCTCTCTCTCCCTCTCTCTTGTCTAAAATGTCAACTATGTGCCCCCTCTCATGCTCTCTCGTTGATACCCCATCTCTCCCTCAAGAATACTAACCTATATACATTCAACGCTCTGGCTACTTCGAATGGCTTTGCACTCAGAACTCTACAAAAATATTTTCTGAAATATAGTTTTGAAACAAAAAAGCAAAGTAAGATCAAAAGAAAAACTTTAAACTGAAACTTGAGTGAGTGAGTGTAAGATAGATAGATAGATAGATAAATAGATAGATAGATAGATAGATAGATAGATAGACAGACAGAGATAGACAGAAAGAGAGAAGATACAGACAGAGAGAGAGAGAGAGAGAGAGAGAGAGAGACAGAAACAGAGTGACAGAGACAGAGGGAGAGAGAGAGACAGACAGAGAAAGAGAGACAGACAAAGAAAGAGAGAGACTGACAGACAGAGACAGAGAGAGAGCAAGAGAGAAAGACAGAGAGATAGAGAGACAGAGAAAGAGAGAGAGATAGACAGACAGAGAGACAGACAGAGAGACGGAGAGAGAGAGAGAGAGAGAGAGACGGAGAGAGAGAGAGAGAGAGAGAAAGAGAGACGGGGAGAGAGAGAGAGAGAAAGAAAGAGAGAGACAGAGAGAGAGAGAGAAAGAAAGAGAGAGAGAGACGGAGAGAGAGAGAAAGAAAGAAAGAGATAGAGAGACAGAGAGAGAGAGACACAGAGACAGAAAGAGAGAAAGAAAGAAAAAAAGAGAGAGATAGACAGAGAGGGAGAGAGAGAGAGAGAGAAAGAAAGAGAGAGAGAGAGTGGGAGGGAAGGATCGAAAATGAACTGTACTGCTAATCTCTCCAGTGTGAATTCAGTTTGTTGGCCGGTTGAATGGTTGGTTTTGCACGATTATTAAGAAGAATATGTTGTTGGTCTAAGTTTTTAAAAAATATATTTTTCAGTACAATAGCGCCAATGAAATTATACCAGGTGACAGTCCCTTCACGGTGGACAAATTCTTGCTGAAATATTCAAACATTCAATACCAGTTGAACATCCCCACCCTTCTCAGTACTGCTTATATATAATCAAAGCGTTTA
>JAPXFY010000013.1:66645434-66657934 GCA_030674185.1 Monoplex corrugatus
ATCCTTGCTTAAACTTGCGTGGGAGTAAACAGATCTAATCACTTCAATAAAGACAGCCGACATGCTGCATTAACCCTTTGATTCCCGCACCCTGTCCACCAGCATCCCTCATTGTCAACCATGCCAGCAAAGCAAAAATAAAAGAAACATAACGCTTTGATTCCCTCACCCTATCTACCAGCTTCCTGCAGGACGATGACAGCGCAAGAACTACATAACCGCTATGCCCCAACATTATGTCCTCACCAGAGAGAGAGAGAGAGGAAACAGATCCTTCAGTTTTTAAAAGCTGTGATCATCTAAATCTATGACTGATTTTAGTTTGCTTGCCGGTGTCCATTTTAAAAGTTGTCTGGAAGTAAGGTGATGCATACTTATACTTCAAAAAATACGTTTTCTCACCACAGTCAACCCTTTCTTGTTCTCGTTTTTGTTGTTTTTTCTTGTTGTTGTACTCTGCACCGTTCACTCATGCTTAATGACATAGCGTATAGGATAGGCCCTCGCCGTTTTCTTCTCATGCGTTACCAAAGCATTTAATGGGTCATTCAGAGAAGAGAGAGGAGAGAGAGAGAGCGTAGAGGAGAAGAGGAGATGACATAGAGAGAGAGAGAGAGATTGAGAAAGAGAGAGAGAGAGAGTATGAATAGAGAGAGAGACAGAGAGAGAGAGACAGACAGACAGACAGAGAGACAGAGAGGACAGAGACAGAGGTGGATTTTTAACAATCATTACAACAAGCGTTCCGTGTTGCTTTCACAAATTCTTGTAAATTAGGGTGAGGTTAGTCAAAGGATTAATTTTTTTTGCAGTTGGTGGATAAGGTGCGGGAGTCCAAAAGTGTTAAACCAATAACAAACATAACCAAAATCAACATCAATTCTTGTCTGAGGGTGGTAGACTTTATGTAAACATGGTTTTGGGCAGAAGGAACGTTGTCCGCTCGCCAACTGCGCGGCAGATAACAAACCTATTGTGTGTGTGTATATGAACTCACTGACCCAGACGCCCAACCATCTTTACCACCACACCCTCCCCTAACCCCCCCCCCCCAGTAGACCAAAACACCATCACAACCCACAACAACCACCATAACATCATCAGTGCCAGACAGCCGGCAAACTGATCCAGGCACTTTGAAGAGGAGGGGGAAAAAAAAAGGTAAAGGGGATAATTCCAGTGGGAGCCTCACACAACGAGTTTCAGATTAACCCTTTTGCCTCGACCACTGCCCCCGAGACTGGGCCGCTTCTGCCAGAATCCGTAGACAAACAGATTAACCTTAGCTTACCCCCCCCCCCCCCCCACACACACATTTACACACACCATTTACACATACACACACATACACACACGCACGCACACACACACGCGCGCACACACATACGAGTAAACACGCACACACACATTATACACACACACACACACCGCACGCACACACACACGCACGCACGCGCACACAACACACACGAACAACACACACACACAGACACACACACTCAACAACACACACAACACACACGCATACAAACACACACACACACGATACACACACACACACACACGCATACACACACACACACACACACACACACACACACACACAAACTCTTCGTACATATTAAAGAACCCATGTACATAAATTCAAATGGAAAAAAATGTCAGTTGCCTTTCAGCAACATATTTTTGGCACTTGTTATACTGGTGACTTTTTCAGAAAACAAAACAAAAAAATGCTAAAATAACAATTGTTTTTTTTGTTTTTTACATAAATGGTTTGGAATTACCCAGCCGTATAAAAGCATGAGTTACAGACTACGGTGGTTCGTTCTGCCAAAATGAAAACATAAATTTCAGTACCTAAGTATTATTTATGTTCGTCACATGTCAAAAAATCGCGCTGCTGGCTCTCTCTGGGGGAGGAAATACAGTCGCCACAAGGCAGGGCCACCTTTTCGAGTTTTTTGTTGTTGTTGTTGTTTTGTTTTGTTTTGTTTGTTTTGTTTTTTGTTTTTTTTGTTTTGCTGTAGAGTTTAGAGTTCGTTATAGAGGGATTCATTGCACTCAGACAATTCGTTATACGCTTCACCCAAGTCTGCCAGCAAATTACCCGGCAAGACTCCGTGAGCCAGCGCAAAAGCTGATGCACTGGCAAGGTCTTGGTGGTTTTGCTGTTTGTGTGTATTTCTGTTTGCCCTCTGAGAAAGGATTGCCTTTGGATTTTTTTTTCTTCCCACAGAATTTTGTTTGGGACAATTCGCTTGTTGCCGTGGGATCTTTAACGTGCGTTGAGTGAAGTGCTTGCACAGGGAGACTTGGTTTATTCGTCTCATCCGAAAAGACGAGGTTGGGGAGAGGTAAGGTGGAGGGGGGGGGATAGAAATCCCGCCCAATTCGTGATTTGAACCTGGGATTCTGGTGTCCTTGGCAAGCTCTTTAACCACCAGATCACACACACTCCTGTGGTTTTCACTCAGATGTGAATTAGAGGGGGGGGGGGGGGCATCTTCTGACCATTAAACTGACCTCTTAATTTAAAGTGCGATCTAGTGGTAGACCTCCGTCTGTCGGCGTCGACTATGGATGATGCGCCCTAGTGTCATATCGAGTCGAGTCGAGTTGATGCCTCTGGAGCAGCGTCGGCTGTGGCTGGTAAGGCCGATACAGGAGTTCAGTTCAGTTTCAGTTTCATATTGCTTATAGCCCAGCCGACTACTAGAGCCATATCAGGGCTAACAACACGTCAAAAAAAAAAAAAAGAAAAAAAAAAGTAAAGACAACCCGTTAAGATAAAAGACAACAGTTAAAAACCATGCTCACCGTCAACCTTGCAAATCTAAAAGGCAGTTAAAGAAAAACTGACGTAAAATCAGATCAAGTGAAGTCTGTTGATCTCTTGTAAAAACTGGAAAATTGCATCAGGAAAGGCAGTCTCTGCGACACTGGATGCATGTTTGGTTGCTGGTCTACAATCAATGTATATGAAGAAAAAAAATATGCGGAGAATAGGAAAGGTCCGGTTAAGTTTCACTTAACATTAGTATTCTGTACATGAACAGCTACAGTGTATGTCTGCTTATGTGTGTGCGTCTGTGCTTGTGAGTTGACTGTGTGTGTGTGTGTGTGTGTGTGTGCGCGCGCGTTAGTGTGTATGTAGGTATGTATGTATGTATGCATATGTGTGTACGTGTGTGTGTGTGTGTGTGTGTGTGTGTGTGTGTGTGTGTGTGTGTGTGTGTGTGTGTGTGTGTGTGGCATGCGTGCCTGCGTGCTTATATGTGTGTAGGTGTATAAGCAAGTAAGACTACGCGTGCGTGTGTAAGTGCACAACAACGTGTGTGCATATGCGTGTGTGCATGTGTGCGTGCGTGTGTGTTATTGTTATTTTTGTTTAAAGCCCAGCCGACTGCGTGTAGCCATATCAGGGCTATAACCATTTCAAAACATACACAATACTTCAACAGGTGGAAAAAGGAAAAGAAAATTAAGTGTACATATCAATGTATTCACGCACATAATCTAAAGAGATGGTTTTGACGTTGACCACTCCGTGCAATTTATCAGACGAGGGATTTAAGAAAAAACAGACCTGATTACAAACTGAAACATAACTCAGGATACAGAAACATATACAAAAAGGGCCCTACATTATCTAAAATTGCCTCTGTACATCTCAATTCCCTAGAGCCAAAAATGCTCTTAATGCATGTACCCAATTGCCAATCCCAAGAGAAAGAACGGAAGACTTTATCGAACACATACAGGTGAATGGACGAGCAAGACAGAAAATGATAGGGAGGAATGACAGAAAGCAAAAGAACATAGCAGAAACAACGAGATTGACAGAAAAGAGGAAAATTTCAAGCACAGAAATTCCAGAAGGTGGGGGTTTAACAATTTATACTGAAACAGCCCCCGGTATCGCCACGGGAGGAGTGCGTGCGTGTGTGCGTGCGTGTGTATTCAAGGCCTGAATTAATGGCCACACGAAAGGGTACAGTAAAACCCAATTTAGTTCCTTAAACCTGAAGCTAAAGCGGCTACACACATCTGTCAGTCATGGTTGAACTTGTAAGCAGTGAGTAGACAGACAGGAAGCGACAGTGGAATTGTCTTTTTCCTGAGCAAACGAAAAACACATCGCCCAATTAGTTTTACAGCGTGCTCATAAAATTCACTTCCATTTTCCATACATCCTAATTTGCCCTTGGTGAAGATAGTTTTTTGTTATCTTTGTTCCTTTTTCTTAAAGAACGAAACACATCAATTGTCAAATTCAGTTCTTTATAACAAACCCCTAATTGAGAGGCATGAGTTCATATTGTGCACAGGGTTGTCCCCCACCCCCACCCCACCCATTCCATCCGCAACCCCCACCACCCCCGACCCTTACGCTCTCCCTCTGAAGGCATTCGATTTTCAAGCCATGGTGTAGGGATCCCTTGAGTTGAATAGTTCGGGTGGAAGATCGTTTCTGTGTTAAACCGAATTACCCTTAGGTTGCACTCGTCATGCTAATTCCCTGTCCTGTTTTGTAATATGACATTTGATAGACCTGAACTGACACGGCTGCGTGCAGAGTCCAAAAAGGAATAATCTGTACTGTCTTTTTCTTCTTTTTTTCTTTTTTTTTTTTTTCTTTCTTTTTTTTTTCTTTCTTTCTTCTCTTGCTGTCACTTTCACTGGGCATGCTCGTTTCCAGCTTTGTTTCTTTAGTTTATTAGTTAACGAGCGTGGTAGTCAAGTGGTTACGGCTTTGTTTCTTTAGTTTTTAGTTACCGAGGGTGGTAGACAAGTGTTTACGACTTTGTTTCTTTAGTTTCTCAGTTAACGAGGGTGGTAGTAGTTAACGAGGGTGGTAGTCAAGTGGTGATTACTTTGTTTTTTTAGTTTATTTGTTACCGAGGGTGGTATTCAAGTGGTTACGACTCTGTTTCTTTAGTTTTATGAGTTAACGAGGACGATAGTCAAGTGGTTACAACTTTGTTTCTTTAGTTTATTAGTTAACGACGGTGGTAGTTGAGTGGTTACGATTTTGCTTCTTTAGTTTATTAGTTAACGTGGACGATAGTCAAGTGGTTACGACTTTGTTTCTTTAGTTTATTAGTTACCGAGGGTGGTAGTTGAGTGGTTACGACTCTGTTTCTTTAGTTTATGAGTTAACCAGGGCGATAGTCAAGTGGTTACGAATTTGTTTATTAGTTAACGAGGGTAGTAGACAAGTGTTTACGACTTTGTTTCTTTAGTTTCTCAGTTAACGAGGGTGGTAGTCAAGTGGTTACGATTTTGTTTCTTTAGTTTATTAGTTAACGAGGGTGGTAGTCAAGTGGTTACGACTTTGTTTCGTTAGTTTTAAGTTAACGAGGATGGTAGTTAAGTGGTTACGACTCTGTTTCTGTTTCTTCAGTTTATGAGTTAACCAGGGTGATAGTCAAGTGGTTACGAATTTGTTTCTTTAGTTTATGAGTTAACGAGGACGAAAGTCAAGTGGTTACGACTTTGTTTCTTTAGTTTTTTAGTTGACGAGGGTGGTAGTTGAGTGGTTACGATTTTGTTTCTTTAGTTTATTAGTTAACGAGGACGATAGTCAAGTGGTTATGACTTTATTTCGTTAGTTATAAGTTAACGAGGTGGTAGTCAAGTGGTTACAATTTGTTTCTTTAGTTTATTAGTTAACGAGGGTGGTAGTCAAGTGGTTACGACCTTGTTTCATTAGTTTATTAGCTAACGAGGGTGATAGTTTAGTGGTTGCGACTTTGTTTATTTAGTTTATTAGTTAACAAGGATGGTAGTCAAGTGGTTACGACCTTTTTTCTTCAGTTTATTAGTTAACGAGGGTGATAGTCAAGTGGTTACGACTTTAGTTTCTTCAGTTTATTAGTCAACGAGGGTGGTAGTCAAGTGATTACGACTTTAGTTTCTTCAGTTTATTAGTCAACGAGGGTGATAGTCAAGTGGTTACGACTTTAGTTTCTTCAGTTTATTAGTCAACGAGGGTGGTAGTCAAGTGGTTACGGATTTGTTTCTTTAGTTTATTAGTTAACGAGGGTGGTAGTCAAGTGGTTACGACCTTG
This sequence comes from Monoplex corrugatus, assembly GCA_030674185.1. NCBI lineage: Eukaryota > Metazoa > Mollusca > Gastropoda > Littorinimorpha > Ranellidae > Monoplex > Monoplex corrugatus. The sequence goes on from JAPXFY010000013.1 coordinate 66,651,509, forward strand.
TTTCATAGTTTATTAGCTAACGAAGACGGTAGTCAAGTGGTTACGACTCTGTTTCTTTAGTCTATTAGTTAACGAGGGTGGTAGTCAAGTGGTTACGACGTCAAGCGTCCATTCGGAAGGTCTGGGGATCAGTGTTGCCTGGGTATCTCTCACCTGATCAGTAAACGGTGAAGATTTTTTCCGAAATTCTACGCCATACGCCAATATGTGTCCAGAACTGTTGATCACCCAAATTCCTTTCGTGGGTATACACGTGTAGCACACCAACTATGCACGTTAATGATCTTATAAACCGTGTCAGCGTCCGTTGGTATATAGAAACATGGAAAGTCTCAGTATGCACCCCCACTGAAGACGGAACAACGCAGACTTCGCAGCAAGGTACCAGCTGCGCAGTGTGCGCGAAACAACGTGGATACACATATCCAAGTAAATCGGGATGCTCAGAAGAAAACAAAAAATTCATTGACTGGTTTTATCAACACATGGGTGAAACAATAGTGAAAACTTGCAAACAATCATATTTCATTGCATTTGATGTTGCTGATTTTACTTAAAGCCCAACCGACTGCGCAGAGCCATATCAGAGCTGTAACCATCTTAAAAAAAAAATGCAAAAAATACTCCCACTAGAGAAAAATGAAACATCCGGAAAAGAAAACAAGTACACGCATCAATGCATTCGCACATATAATCTAAGGATATGCCTCTGACGTTGACCCTTCTATCCAACTGTCTCCAGAGGATTTATGAAGACATACCTGAATACAAATGTAAACATAATTAAGGACACACTAAAATAACTTATAAAACGGGTCGAAATTAACTGCTTTCGTTTTTCTTTTTCTTTCGTGGGCTGCTCTGGGCATTTGATTCTGCATCTGACGTCTGGGACCTACATTGCTTCTATGATCGTTGTGTTGGGTCCTCTATCTGTCCACGTTCCGTGTGTCATTGATGTTCCTGGTTCGTAACTTTTTTCATATATGATCACAAGATCCGTATGAATGTAGGGCCATCTTGAAAACGCACCTTTCAGATAAAAGGCCAGACTAAAAAACATAAACTGGCTGTAGTTTGGAACAGTTTTAATTGACGATTACAGTATCTTAGGGCCATCTTGAAGGACGGACGAACTTTTCAGATAAAAGACCAGACTGTAACACGTATATTACCTGCTCCATGCTAATTATCGAGTGGAGCAACTCTAAGACTGCGCTGCCCATTTATATAATAATTCTACAACAGTACACGTCTCAAGATCGTACTCACCATAAACAAGTGCAACGTCTACCATACACACTCCGTTTTGTAACAAATGATGCCTAGAGTAGTCTTGTTCTTTGCTGCAACAGTGAACGAAGTTTTGCCTTTTTAAGGAGCAAAACCCGTTCTTATTGCCTGTTGAAAAGTCACAAAACAAATATAGGCCTACTAGTAAATCTTATAAAACACAACCGAAAATTTTGATTCAGAGTACGAAACTTGTCGTATGTTTCTAAGGATGTACATTATGTACATCTGATTATTCCCACTTAAGACTGTTGACACATACCAGATGCTTTCTACCTTAACCCTTTGACTCTCGCACCCTATCCACCAACTGCAAAAAAATTAACCCTTTGATTCCCTCAGTCTATTCACCTGCAGGAAGCTGGTAAATAGGGTGAGGGAGTCAAAGGGTTAAAATTTAAGCTAAAAGCCACCTACTAGTTTCTTCTCTCTCATTTTTCTCAAAAATGATAAAACTGCCCTACAAATATTGACAGGTATGCATCCACATGTGTAATTTAACCCCCACCCCATCCCAAAGTTATATCAAGGCATTGAAGAAAGAAAAATGTTTATTTTTACGTCCACAATCTTCAGATTGGCAGGCATTTTATGATGACAGACATGAGCAGAGCACTCTTTGAAATAATATTGTCCCCACCGGAAATCAGCATAAAGGAAGGCCGAGTTGCTTTTCCCTGCCGCTTGAGATTTGTTTAAAAGAAGCGTTTCGGTTTGAATTTATTTATTCCATTTTTTATCTATTTATTTATTCATCTGTTGTTTTATCTATTTATTCATCTATTTATTTATTTATCTATTTACTTATGTATTTATTCATCTACTTATTCACCTGTCTATTTATTTATTCATTTATTCATTCATTCATTTATTTGTTATCTATTTATTTGTTTGTTGATTTTTATCTACTTATTCATCTATTTAGTTACTGATTTTATCATTTATTTATTTATTTCGTTTTATCTATTTTTTCATCTATTTATTTATTATTATTTATCCATACATATTTTTCCTTTATTTATTTATTCATTTATTTATTCATTTAATCTATTTATTCATCTCTTTATTTATTTATTTATCTTATCTATTTATTCATCTCTTTATTTTGTATTTATTCGTCTATTTATTGGTTATTTTTTATTTGTTTGTTTCTTTGTTTATTTATTCATTTACTTATGTATTCATTTGTTCTTTTAAGTGTTCTGATTTTCCTCGGATGAGATAATGCACGTTGTTTCTTCCACACTGTGCAGGCAGAATGTTTCTGCACACTCTACACAATCCGTCTTCGGTGGGTGTGGGCGTGTATGCTGGGCGTTTTCAAGTCTCCTTAAGCCACCTGATACTAACATAACTTTAAAGGAACTTTAACATTCACAACTGACATTCTGTGTGCATATACATACCAACGGGGTTAATAATCACTAATAATAATTAACAGTATTTATACGACGCCAAATCTTGACAGTTCAAACCAAAGCTCACTCACGCACCAGGGATACGCATAGAGTCGACAAAGGCCACCTTACAAATTATTTACTATTGAAAAAAGTACACACACTGAAGGGCAAAAAGTACTTGTAGAATTAATTGTAGGGAAAAATGTAGGTTTTCAAAATGGATTTAGAAGCAGAAATGGTAATTGTCAGGAGAAGGGAGAGCGGAAGTTTATTCCTTGCTGACGGACCTGAGACAGCAAAAGTGTGTGAGTTTTTGGTTCAACCGCTTAACAGACTCGGCCTCCCGTCTCCGTAAGAATGTGTGTGTTATCTACGTTCCTGTTGGTTTAAGGGTCTGATTATTGTCCTGTGTTTGCGTAAGGTGCTCTTCTATCATGTGGCTTCCTCGGACTTTCCACCCGGTTTAACATCTAAAGGGGGGTTCATACACTAACAGGTCTGTACACATGTTGATCAAGGAGATCGGAAAAAAATCTCCACCCATTATCCACTAGCCAGGAGGCACTCAGGCAGGATTGAACTCAGACATTTCGATTGCACGTCGAATGTCTTACCCACTTGACTACCGCACACGTCGGCAGCAGTACCTGAATGGCTAAAACGAACAAAGAAAGAAACAACAGGGAATCATCGCACTTGGACAATTCCGTATGTGCTCCATCCAAATCTGCAGCCACTGGCAAACTCCCTGAGACTTCACAAAACCTTATGAGCTGGCAAGGTCTTGAAACGAGAAGAGGGCGGACAGAAGCCTATCAGACACTAAGCTGACACCACCAGAATGATGAAAACATTAAGACGGGCAGAGAACAGGCCAGTCTTTAAGGTTGCGGGTTGGGATCGAACTTGGGAGATCAGATCTTGATAACATCAAAATAAAAGAACAGGTAGGCTAGGTAAAACATAGGCTAGGTAGGAGGAGCTCTGGCCAGCTCATGGGCTGATGTACAAGCATAACGCCTGTGCCATGATCACCATCTCCATGCCACCTGTGACGTCAGTGCATATTGAATTAATTCTGAGCGCGGAGACGTCGTCATCTTGAGAAACTGAAACTGAAACTGAAAGAGATCTTGAGTCCATGGATCTATCCTACGAACCAACAAGCCCATGATGAACCTTACTCAAAATCTGCCATTGCCATGTGCCACATGGTGGATGTTTAGGTATAGTAATGTGTTCTGTGGGAGAAGATGCCATGGAGTCGCTTAATAGTTCTTTACAATGGTTCTTGTAAAGTCGAGTCTCATGCATATATACACTTTGGGAAGTCGACGTGCACGTGTACACGCGCGCGCGTGCGTGCATGTGTGTTGGTGTGTGTGTGTGTGTGTGTGTGTGGTGTGTGTGAGCGAGAGAGAGAGAGAGAGAGAGCGTGTATGTGTGCATGCGTACTTAAATGTGTGTATGCATGTGTGCGCGTGCATGTGTATAAGCATATGTGCATGGATGTCAGTGTGAATGGTGAGTGTGTGTGTGGTGAGAGAGAAAGGGAGGGAGACAGAGAGATAGATATATATATATATATATATATATATAGAGAGAGAGAGAGAGAGAGGAGAGACAGAAAAGACAGACAGACAGAGAGACAGAGAGACAGAGAGAGAGACAGACAGACAGACAGACAGACAGATAAACAGAAATTCGCACAAGAGACAGACGGACAGTCAAAGCGTTATTTAACAATTATATGATCAATCATTTTACGAGTCCTACAGGGACATCCATTAAAAGCAAACACTTTGATCACCATCATTCCATTTCATACTTTTCAGGCATGTTTTGAACAACAATCATAAAAACACTGAATCCACAAGTTTGTCAACCCCCTTAGTATAAAAAGATGCCTATGGCAGAATGGCCGTGTGTGTGTGTGTGTGTGTGTGTGTAAGTGTGTTTGAGTGTGATGTGGTGTGTGAGTGTGTGAGTGTGTGTGTGTGGTGTGTGGTGTGTGTGTGTGTGTGTGTGTGTGTGTGTGTGTGTGTGTGTGTGTGTGTGTGTGTGTACGTGTGTGTGTGTGAGAGAGAGAGAGAGAGTGTGTGTGTGTGTGTGTGTGTGTGTGGTGCGTGCGTGGTGTGTGTGTGTGTGTGTGGTTGTGCTGTGGTGTGTGTTTATGTACGTGGTGGGAGGATGGGTGAGAGGAAGGGAGAACACATGAAAGAACAAAGTAGTGAATATATCAACCAAACATACAGTTAAGAAGAACCCCCCCCCCACACACACACACACACACACAAAGTGCTGGATGGGACCCAGAGCAACAACGCCTCACCGCTGATCCGACAATCACCTCCCAGCTGCCTACGCCACACGAAAACGATTTCGCTAAGCAAAAGGAGGGGCTGCCCATCGCCTTGCATGCCCATTCGGAGCCAGTCATCAGTTACACTGATTACAAGCCAGACGGCGAGATGGGGAAATGACAACCCCGGCAAACAACCCACACAACCCCCTCACCCACCCCCACCCCAACCTTCCGCGTGGGGATGCCGGGAGTTCTTTCAGTATCAATAGTATCCCCCACCTTCTGGACATTCTGTGCTAGAATTTTCTGTCACGCTCTTTGTTTCTGCCTGGTTCCTTTGCTTTCTGTCATTTTTTTCCTATCATTTTCTGCCTTGCTGGTCTAGTCACCTGTGTGTGTGTGTCGATATGTCTCACCTACTTTTTTTTATGACAAATAATTGGGTACATGTATTAAGTGGCTCAAGGGATGTGAGATATGTGGAAGCAAGTATAGGTAACTTAGGCCCGTTTTTATATATGTTTGTGTTCTTAGAAGTATGCTTAAATTTGTATTCAGGTGTGTTTTTTTTTTTAAATTCCCCTGCCATAAATTCGATGGAGTAGTCAACGCAAGGGCATGTCCTTAGATTGATGTACGGGAATGTATTGATATGTAAACTTATTTTCTTTTCTTTTTTTTTTTTTTCATGTTGAAGTTTTTGTATGATTTGAAGTGGTTAAACCCTGATATGGCTCAACGCAGTCGGCTCAGGCTTTAAACAACAAATAACATAACAATAACCACACACAACACGCACAAGCCAGTCCAGCCCAGCTACCAGACCAAGAAAGAAAAAGGGGAGTGTTCGCACGATCGAAAAAAAAACAAGCGGCCAGATATGATGCTCCAATCACATAATGTTTGGGAAAGGAAGGGGCAGTGTGTGAACCCATTCCTCATGTTAAGTTCAGGTCTGAGTTTTTGTTTGGAAAGGAATGAAATCTTCGCACTCGGACAACTCCATACGCACTCTGCTAAATTTGCCGATAATTATTTAGAAAAGTTTCTTTTTGAACATACGCAAAACACTCTGCGTTGGCAGTCTTCAAATGAGAATATCATTGTTATTGTTAATTTTGTTGAAAGCACAGCTGACTGCGTAGAGCCATAGCAGGGCTATAACCTTTCGAAACATACACTACACTTCAACAGGAAAAAGAAAATTAAGTACACATATCAATGCATTCGTGCATATAATATAAGGAGATGCCCCTGGCGTTGACCACTCCGTCCAGGGGATTTTAGAAAACATACCTAACTACAAACTTCAACATAACTAAAGACAATAAACCATATGTAGAAACGGGCCTAAATTACCTAAAATTGCTTCCGCATATCTCATTTCCCACCAGCCAAAAATACACTTAATACATGTACCCAATTATC
>JAPXFY010000013.1:66667934-66682934 GCA_030674185.1 Monoplex corrugatus
TGTAGATTTGAGTTTTAACAAGAATAAAATGCCACTGTGTCTCAGGATTTTCTCCAGACATACGCTCATGTTCATTTTAGGGAGAAGAGTGGCAGAATGGTTCAGACGTTCGCCTGCCAATAACTAAACTCGAGGTTCCAGGGCTCGCTTCCCGTAGAGGCCTCGACTTTTCTCCTCAGTTTGACCGGAAAATCGAACTGAACGTCTTGTCCTTCGGAAGGAGACCAAAACGTGTCGGACCTGTGTGCCTCCTGGCTGTGCACGCTAAAGATCCCACGGCAGTTGAAAATCGTGAAGAGCGGGGCATTACCTGGCTGCCCTGGCATAAAACAGTGATGAGATAGGTTGATTTCCCAGGTCCCACCCCTTGTCGACCAATTAGCCTTCTTGCCTTTCTGAAGTCTTAGTAAAAAAAAAGAAAAAAAGAAAGGGAATATGAATGTGAACTTGAAGCGAGGGAGAGGGGATGGGCGCCGCCCTCGTGATGTTGGCCCCGGAAAAAGTTGAGGTCTCTGGCACCTCACTCCCCTACGATCCCATGGTTACGGAACTATCTAGGTAGGACCTCAAGACCTGGCCAGCTCGTGGGTTTATGTGCAGGCTTAAGGCTTGTGCCGTGATCATTCTGGATCTTCTCCATCACATGGCACCTGTGACGTTAATGCATATGGAATTCGATCCGAGCGCGGAGACGTCGTCTTGAGACAATGAAACTCAAATGAAACTGAAACTCATTTTCTTTTCTAGTAATGGTTGAGTCGACAGAAAGACGCATAATGCAAACCTGTTCTCATCTAGTATGATGTTTATCTTGTGTTGTGAGATAGTGGTACTCTGTATCTGACTGCAGGGTAGACGTTCACAATATGCAAACGTTGGAACACATTGAAGCGTTTTGAGTGTGGACTTGCTAAATGGAAATCAATCAATTATCTATTGATTGCCTGTGTTTGTTTTGACGGCTTTTGATTGTTTATTTGTTTGTTTTGTTTTATTCACCGCTACTCTTCTTGATTGTATATATTTGTTTATTGATTTATTGATTTTTGATTTATTGATTTGTCTATCTATCTATCCATCTATCTATCTACCTACCTACCTACCTACCTACCTACCTATCTATCTATCTATCTATCTATATGTCTGTCTGTCTGTCTGTCTGTCTATCTATTTATTTATTTATTCATTTTTGTATCCTGATAAACTGATAAATCATACTCGACATGGGAAAACATCCGCACCAGAATTACCACGGGAAACAAAAACAAATTACAATAAGGACCATTCCCCCCTGGAACTATCTCTTCATGAAGCATTCATCTGTAGAATGATTATCCTTCATGAAGTCAGGACAGGGAATTTACATCAAAACAACAAATTTGAAATGATTCTGATCCAGAGCAACCACCTGTAACCTGAGATATTTCCACATCACGACAACCTACGTAAGAGAGAGAGAGACAGAGAGAGAGAGACAGAGAAAGAGAGAGAGAGAGAGAGAGAGAGAGAGAGAGAGAGAGAGAGACAGACAGACAGGCAGAGACAGAGAGACAGAGACAGAGAGACACACAAAGAGACACAGAGGGAGAGACAGAGACAGAGAAAGAGAGACAGACAGACAGAAAGAGAGAGAGACAGACAGACAGACAGAGACAAACAAAGAGAGAGAGAGAGACAGAGACAGAGAGAGACAGACAAACAGAGACAGACAGACACATACACAGACAGGCAGAGAGAGAGACAGAGAGACAGACAGACAGAAAGAGAGAAGCAGAGACAGAGAAAGAGAGAGAGAGAGACAAACAGACAAAGCGAGAGAGACATAGAGAGAGAGAGACAGAGAGAGAGAGAGAGACAGACAGACAGACAGAGACAGTCAGACAGAGAGAGAGATATAATAATAATAATTACAATATTTATATAGCGCAAAAAAAAAAATCTTGATAAAATAAATCAAATCTCAAGAGAGAGAGAAAGAGAGAGAGAGAAAGAGAGAGAGAGAGAGAGAGAGAGAGAGAGAGAGAGAGAGAGAGAGAGAGAGAGAGAGAGAGTTCAGAAACACTAGAGTTTAAATCGGGTAATTTTGCAGAAACTGAATCTTGCAGTTCTCAATTTTAATTTTTTTTATTCTACACCAGAGAGAACAGAAAAGAAAGAAACATTTAAAGAGGAAAAACAAAAACTTACTTTGTATGTGAGATGGAAATGATTCCTACTGGCACTCTGAGAAAATAAAATGGGTTGTGTGTGTATATTTGTTGAACTGCAATAAGCTCTCTTTTTAGCTCTAATGTTTCTGCCTTCTGCAAAGACCAGCTGCGCCAAAGGACAGGTGCACGCGAGAATCAGGATGCAGTATGTCGGGGCTAAATTGGAAACATATCTATTTCATTTTGTTAAGGCGTCATCAGTCTAGACAAAGTGCATGCGTACTCACACACACACACACAGACACACGCGCGCGTGCGCGCGCGCGCACACAACACAAAAAAAAAACAGAGAGAGAGAGAGGGCGGGGGGGGGGGGGACAGAGACAGAGAGACAGAGACAGAGAAAGAGAGACAGAGACAGAAAGAGAAATAGAGAGACAGAATAAGACAGAGAGAGAAAGAGAGAGAGAGAGAGAGAGAGAGAGAGACAGACAGACAGACAGACAGAGACAGAGAGAAAGAGACAAGGAGAGAGAGAGAGAAAGAGAGACAGACAGAGAGACAGACAGACAGACAGAGAGACAGAGACAGAGAGAGAGAGACAGAGAGACCGAGACAGAGATAAGAGGCAGACACAGACACAGAGAGGCAGACACAGAGACAGTGAGACAGAGAGAGGCAGAAAGGGAGACGGAGAGAGAGAGACACACACACACAGATACAGAGAGAGAGAGAGAGAGAGAGAGAGAGAGAGAGAGAGAGAATGACAATGACAATGATGCTTTATTTTCCAATGGTAAAAGAGAGAGAGAGAGAAAGAGAGAGAGAGACGCAGAAAGAGAGAGAGAGAGAGACGCGCAGAAAGACAGAGAGAGAGAGAGAGAGAGACGCAGAGACAGAGAGAAACAGACAGACAGACAGACAGACCGAGAGAAAGAGAGAGAGACAGAGAGACAGACAAACAGACAGACAGAGTGAGGCAAAACAATTGAATAACAACAGCGTTACCATCGTTACAGAACGTCCTATTCCTGATCCGTGCACTGGCTAAAATTAATTCCACTCTGCTCTTGGCGTGTTCACATCAATTGCCAGCAGAGGATGAGATCTGGCAACATAAAATGTGTTTCAGTTTAATTCACTTTTCATATTTTCTTCGCAAATTAAAGCATTCAAGATCGCATGGGCACTTCGCTTTTTCTGAAAGTTTGATTTTGTCAGATGGATGAACTCAATCAGGATATTTCTGAAACAAAATCTAGTGTTCTTTCTAACATACACACTCTCTCTTCAGATAGCAAATGAAACCGTTTGAATGTTAACTTGTGTTGGTGAAACACGACCCAAAGCTTTTTAATATTTTTTTTTTTGCAGTTGGTAGATAGGGTGCGGGATTCAAAGGGTTAAAACATACATGGCGCTCGTTTGACAGTGTGTTGTTTGTGTGGCTCAAGTCTGCCTAATTTGTTGGCCTATTGATCCTGACAGAAGCGGTCTGGGTCTCTGGGATAGTGGGGAGAAAAGAGTTAATGTGGAACTCATTACGGGAAGCTCTCTTTGGAATTATGTTCTTTTCAGCTCTCTCAAAAACCCTCGACATACTTTGGAATTATGTTCTTTTCCACTCTCTCAAAAACCCTCAACATACTTTGAAATTATGTTCTTTTCCACTCTCTCAAAAACCCTCGACATACTTTGGAATAATGTTCTTTTCCACTCTCTCACAAACCCTCAACATACTTTGAAAAACCCTCGGCATATTTTGGAATTATGTTCGTTTCCACTCTCTCAAAAACCCTCGACATACTTTGGAATTATGTTCTTTTCCACTCTCTCAAAAACCCTCAACATACTTTGGAATTATGTTCGTTTCCACTCTCTCAAAAACCCTCGACATACTTTGGAATAATGTTCTTTTCCACTCTCTCAAAAACCCTCAACATACTTTGGAATTATGTTCGTTTCCACTCTCTCAAAAACCCTCGACATACTTTGGAATAATGTTCTTTTCCGCTCTCTCAAAAAACCCTCAACATACTTTGGAATTATGTTCGTTTCCACTCTCTCAAAAACCCTCGACATACTTTGGAATAATGTTCTTTTCCACTCTCTCAAAAACCCTCAACATACTTTGGAATTATGTTCGTTTCCACTCTCTCAAAAACCCTCGACATACTTTGGAATAATGTTCTTTTCCACTCTCTCTCAAAAAACCCTCAACATACTTTGGAATAATGTTCTTTTCCACTCTCTCAAAAACCCTCGACATACTTTGGAATAATGTTCTTTTCCACTCTCTCAAAAACCCTCGACATACTGGCCGGCTGTCTGGCACATATGATAATATTACGGTTGCTGTGTGGTGTCTTGGTCTTTTTGTCTCGAACAGTTGAACAGACGCAGAAACATGGCTCCCTTTCGGGCGGTAAATAGTGTTTGTGATCCCAATCATACGCTTTCTTACTGTCATTGTTATTTCGTTTAAAGCCCAACCGACTGCGTACAGCCATATCAGGGCTATAACCGTTTCAAAACATGTACGATACTTGAACAAGACCACAGAAAAAGGAAAAGGAAGTAAAGCACACATATCAATGCGTTCGCGCACTGAGATGTTCGGGGCGTTGACCACTCCGTCCAATTTATCACACAAGGGATTTATAAAACATGCCTGAATACAAATTTAAACATAACTAAAGATCTAAAACACAAGCTTTCTCGAGACCTTTGTCCCAGTAAGTGGCTGACCTTTTTGCTTCCATCTGAACTCCCGTTACGTGTTGATTTTATGATTGATACAATGTGCAAGATACAATGTACGCATTGCTAAGAGAACAACAATAACAGATTAGGAGTTGATGTCATTGCTATGTTGTGGTGGATATAAGACTGATCATTCAGCATGACTGTAAACTGAGAAGATAAAAAAAAGAAGAAAAAAGGGGGCAGACTACAAGGAAGCACATTGAAGGAGGAAGAGGTGGTGGAGGAGGAGGAGGAAGAGGAGGAGGAGGAGGAGGAAGAGGAGGAAGAGGAGGAGGAGGAAGAAGAAGAAGAAGAATTGCGAAGAAGAAGAAGAATTGCGAAGAAGAAGAAGAATTGCGAAGAAGAAGAAGAAGAATTGCGAAGAAGAAGAATTGCGAAGAAGAAGAATTGCGAAGAATTGCGAAGAGGAATTGCGAAGAAGAATTGCGAAGAAGAAGAAGAAGAAGAATTGCGAAGAAGAAGAATTGCGAAGAAGAAGAATTGCGAAGAATTGCGAAGAAGAGGAAGAAGAAGAAGAGGAAGAAGAAGAATTGCGAAGAAGAATTGCGAAGAAGAATCGCAGAAGAAGAAGAAGAAGAATTGCGAAGAAGAATTGCGAAGAAGAAGAAGAATTGCGAAGAAGAATTGCGAAGAAGAAGAAGAAGAAGAAGAAGAAGAAGAATTGCGAAGAAGAAGAATTGAGAAGAATTGTGAAGAAGAAGAATTGCGAAGAAGAAGAAGAAGAATTGCGAAGAAGAAGAATTGCGAAGAGGAAGAAGAAGAAGAAGAAGAATTGCGAAGAAGAAGAATTGCGAAGAAGAAGAAGAAGAAGAAGAAGAAGAAGAAGAAGAAGAAGAAGAAGAAGAAGAAGAAGAAGAAGAAGAAGAAGAAGAATTGCGAAGAAGAAGAATTGCGAAGAAGAAGAAGAATTGCGAAGAAGAAGAAGAATTGCGAAGAAGAAGAATTGCGAAGAAGAAGAAGAAGAAGAATTGCGAAGAAGAAGAAGAAGAAGAAGAAGAAGAAGAAGAAGAAGAAGAAGAAGAAGAAGAAGAAGAAGAAGAAGAAGAAAGAAGAAGAAGAAAGAAGAAGAAGAAGAAAGAAGAAGAAGAAGGAGAAGAAGAAGAAGAAGAAGAAGAGGAAGAAGAAGAAGGAGGAGGAGGAGGAGGAGGAGGAGGAGAAGGAGAAGAACAAGAAGAAGAAGAAGAAGAAGAAGAAGAAGAAGGAGAGGAGGAGGAGGAGGAGGAGGAGGAGGAGGAGGAGAAGAAGAAGAAGAAGAAGAAGAAGAAGAAGAAGAAGAAGAAGAAGAAGAAGAAGAAGAAGAAGAAGAGAATTGCGAAGAAGAATTGCGAAGAAGAATTGCGAAGAAGAAGAAGAAGAAGAAGAAGAAGAAGAAGAAGAAGAAGAAGAAGAAGAAGAAGAAGAAGAAGAAGAAGAAGAAGAAGAAGAATGCGAAGAAGAATTGCGAAGAAGAAGAAGAAGAAGAAGAAGAAGAAGAAGAAGAAGAAGAAGAATTGCGAAGAAGAAGAAGAAGAAGAATTGCGAAGAAGAATTGCGAAGAAGAATTGCGAAGAAGAAGAAGAAGAAGAAGAAGAAGAAGAAGAAGAAGAAGAAGAAGAAGAAGAAGAAGAAGAAGAAGAAGAAGAAGAAGAAGAAGAAGAAGAAGAAGAAGAAGAAGAAGAAGAAGAAGAAGAAGAAGAAGAAGAAGAAGAAGAAGAAGAAGAAAGAAGAGAAGAGAGAAGAAGAAGAGGAGGAGGAGGAGGAGGAGGAGGAGGAGGAGGAGGAGAAGGAGAAGAAGAAGAAGAAGAAGAAGAAGAAGAAAAAAGAAGAAGAAGGAAGGAGGAGGAGGAGGAGGAGGAGGAGAAGAAGAAGAAGAAGAAGAAGAAGAAGAAGAAGAAGAAGAATTGCGAAGAAGAATGCGAAGAAGAGAAGAATTGCGAAGAAGAATTGCGAAGAAGAATTGCGAAGAAGAATTGCGAAGAAGAAGAAGAAGAAGAAGAAGAAGAAGAAGAAGAAGAAGAGAATTGCGAAGAAGAATTGCGAAGAAGAATTGCGAAGAAGAAGAAGAATTGCGAAGAAGAATTGCGAAGAAGAATTGCGAAGAAGAAGAAGAAGAAGAAGAAGAAGAAGAAGAAGAAGAAGAAGAAGAAGAAGAAGAAGAAGAATTGCGAAGAAGAATTGCGAAGAAGAATTGCGAAGAAGAAGAAGAAGAAGAAGAATTGCGAAGAAGAATTGCGAAGAAGAATTGCGAAGAAGAAGAAGAAGAAGAAGAAGAAGAAGAATTGCGAAGAAGAAGAAGAAGAAGAAGAAGAAGAAGAAGAAGAAGAAGAAGAAGAAGAAGAAGAATTGCGAAGAAGAAGAAGAAGAAGAATTGCGAAGAAGAATTGCGAAGAAGAAGAAGAAGAAGAAGAAGAAGAAGAGAAGAAGAAGAAGAAGAAGAAGAAGAAGAAGAAGAAGAAGAAGAAGAAGAAGAAGAAGAAGAAGAAGAAGAAGAAGAAGAAGAAGAAGAAGAAGAAGAAGAAGAAGAAGAAGAAGAAGAAGAAGAAGAAGAAGAAGAAGAAGAAGAAGAAGAAGAAGAAGAAGGAGGAGGAGGAGGAGGAGGAGGAGGAGGAGGAGGAGGAGGAGGAGGAGGAGGAGGAGGAGGAGGAGGAGGAGAAGAAGAAGAAGAAGAAGAAGAAGAAGAAGAAGAAGAAGAAGAAGAAGAGGAAGAAGAAGGAGGAGGAGGAGGAGGAGGAGGAGAAGAAGAAAAAGAAGAAGAAAAAGAAGAAGAAGAAGAAGAAAAATAAGTAGTAGTAGTAGTGGTGGTGGTGGTGGTAGTAGTAGTAATAGTAGTAGCAGTAGAAGTAGTAGTAGTGGTAGAAGTAGTATTAGTAGTAGTAGTAGTAGTAGCAGTAGTTGCAGCAGCAGTAGCAGTAGTAATAGAAGAAGAAGAGTATGAAGAAATAGAAGAAGACAATGGTGATGATGGTGATGATGATGATGACGACGACGACGAGGACTACTACTACGATGATGATGATGATGATGGAGAAGAAGAAGAAAAGAAAAGAGTGTGAAGGAGGAGGGGAAGGTGGTACACGATGAAGAAGCACAACAACACACATTACTAACACATGCACATACATTGTACTCTCAATCTTCTTTCAAAGTTGGTGTCTACCTAGAAAACTCGATCAGTAGAGCGTTGGGGGCTTTGCGTACTTCATCTTTTAACAGTGTTGCTTGAGGCAAACAATTTCGCTATTCTGGTGAAAGTTTCTATGGATCTAGTAGTTGTTTGGTTTTTTCCCCCTCAATTTTCTTTTAAACTTGGTGTCTGCCGTCAAAGAAAACCAGTTAATCAGGAGAATGATAGTGTCTGTCCGTACGGTCTTTTTAATAGTGTGCCTGGGGGCAAAGTTTAGCACTATTTCTAGTTAAGCGTCTAGGCGACTCAAGTCAGTGCAAAAAACACTCAGTAACTCGCGTGACGCGTTTTAGAAAAGTCTCTCGGAGAAGTCTACTGGTATATTTTGGAGCATTATGAAGCCATAAAAAGGGAATAACTGCTAGAAACAGACTTTCAAGTCAGGCAAATGTAGACAGTCACAGCCCCAAGCAGAGGGAAAGAAGCGCTGTTTCCCTTGCAAAAGTAATAAGAAACAAACAAACAAACAAACAAACAAGCAAACAAACAAACAAATACAGACAAAAATAAGGAAATAAGCTTGTTCCTGTGCGAAAAAAATCATTAGAATCTTCTCTCTTAAAGAAGCAAGCTCAATTATGTAAGCGATATTCTGTCTGTCTGTCTGTCTGTCTGTCTGTCTGTCTCTCTCTCCCTCTTCTCTCTCCCTTCCCTCTCTCTGTGTGTCTCGCTATGTCTGTCTGTCTCTTTGTCTCTCTCTGAAAACACAGACACAGATACACACACATACACACACAAATACAAACACATACCGTTTAATATCACTCATAGTGAAAATATGTTAAATCAAAGAACGAACACACACACACACACACACACACGCACAAATACACACACACACACACACACAACACGCACGCACAAATACACACAGACACACGCACACATACATATGCACGTACACACACAAACACGCACTGACACAGACACAGACACACAGACAGACAAACACACACACACACAAACACACACGCACACGCACACTCACACACACTCCACACACACACACACACACACACACACACACACACACACACACACACACACACACACACACACACACACACATACACACACACAGTGGGTGGTCGTACCAGGTGTCAGAAATCAGACAACCGACAAACACAGATTCAGAGAGGGAAAATTACACCGTCTTGAGAAGTGCAAAGAGCATACGAAAAATTGATGAATAAATACATGAATAAATAAACATACAAACAAATGAATAAACAAATACATGAAGAAAGAAAAAAGAAAGAAAGAAAGAAATGAATAAATAAATAAATAAATAATAAGATAAATAAATGAATGAATAAATAAGTAAATAAATAAATAAATGATTAATAAATGAATAAATACATAAGTGTGTGTGTGCGTGTGTCTGTGCGTGTAATGTAGGTATGTGTGTGTGTGTATGTGTGTGTGTGCCTGCGTGTGTGCGTGTGCCTGCGCGCATCTGTGAGCGTTTGTGTATGAGTGTGTATGTGTGTGTGTGTGTGTGTGTGTGTGTGCATGTGTGTGTGTGTGAATGTGTGCGTGTGTGTGTTGTGTGCGTGCATGCATGCGTGCACGTGCGCGTGCATGCGTGCAAGAGAGAAAAAGAAAGTAAATTATGACTGCCTGTATGTGTCTACTTGTACATGTTTCTGCATGGGCGATCGTATGAGTGCCTATATCTGTCTCTCTGTACATTTGTCTATCTGCCTTTTTTATGACAGTAAATCCCTGTGCGTGTTCTTGGTTCTCATGAGATTACGTTCAAGGTTCAAGGTTTCTTGCTAAACAGGCAGATTATGTGGCTTGCTGATCTTTCCAGTGGAAGTAAACAAGCCAAAAGAACTATTTCTATTGAAAACGACCCCTGTTTTATCGCTTCGTACCTTGTTCAGCCCTTTTAGTGTTGTTTCTTTTTTTTTATTATTAATTTTATTTTTCTAACTTATTTTTAATTCCTTTTTGACGAGACACAAATAAAGACAACATTTGCGTTGACTATTATTACAATATCATTGAGAATAATAGACAAGATCTATATACAACGGGTTGAGCAAAAATGTACATGCATACATTATATCTACTAATCTCTTATAATTATGTCTTTAAAACAATACGAAGTCATTTGATTTACACATATTCAGATTTTAGTTGGTGGTGGTGGTGGTGGTTTTTGGTTTTTGTTTTTGTTGTTATTTTTGTTTTTTTGTTTTTTTCTCTAAAATTTATTTGTATTCGTTTTCAACAAAATATAACGATAAACGTGTTAGCAAAGCAAATTCATTTGCATCAGACTTAAAGTTTTGAAATACATACAAAACGTAGACATCTTCAACAAAGTATTTATGTCCATAAATTTACAGTCACTATCAATTACGTATAAGACAAACATTCAAATATAAACAGGCAGGTCATAAAGAAACCATGCATACGTTTCAAAAAGAAGCAAAAAGTCACATCAAACTTCACCTAAAAGCAGGACGGATATGGCAGCCTTTATTTTCTAAAAGCGTGTAAATTCCAACCCTTTTTATATCTACCTTTGCGCAGACGGTGAGGATGGAGAAAGTGTTTTATTTCAAGGGAACAGGAGCAAGGACGTTGAAGAAACAGAGATGTTAACAAAACAACATAGGCTCTTAATCTGTGAATAGCTTTTAATCCATTGACTCCCACATCCTATCCACCAGCTTCCAGAAGGAATCTGGTGGATAGGGTGAGGGAATTAAACGGTTAAGTCTTTTCGCTTTGCTGGCATGGTTGGCAATGCAGGATGCCGCACTGGTATTCAGCAACTTGATCTTTCTTTCTTTCTTTTCTTTTTTTTAATTATTTTTTTTATTTTGTATTTCTTCATAATCAACTACGTAATAACATCACTAGAACTTTGACTTTTGAGAATAAATTACTGTAAGCAAATTCATCTTGTTTTCAAACCGAGCACAAAATCGTTTAATTTCATTTGGAAGGTTTCAATCGATGTATCATGCACCGAAGTAGGACTGTAAATTGCATTACAATGGATTGCAAATGTAAATAACATTTGCTATAGTTCCTTTGCCAGTCGTACAGTGAACCCCAGGCTGAGATCTGTGTGAGATACTGACGCCTTTGAGAACGTGTTTGTATGAGATGGATGGTGTAGTGTATTGACTGTGACATCTCATCATACAGGCGAGGCTGATATCATGCCGCGCGATAGTACATGTAGATCAGACCTGTCTGTATACTAGATAAGACTAACGACATTTACTGGTCATATGGGAGTAAGCTGGGGGACATTGCTGCTCTTCAGTATGTCCAGTTTGATAGAATAGTGCACAGCAGGGATCGTTTACTCAAACGGATATCAAACTTTCTCTCAAAAGCAGCACCTCTTGAAGTTCTATGATAGAAGGCAAATCATTTTGACGACCTTTTCTGATGCTGTTTTGCTTTCCTATGAAAAGAAAAAGAGAGACAGAGACAGAGACAGACCAGACAGACAAAACACACCGACAGAAAAACAGACAGTGTCTCTTCTCTTCTGAGATCCTTCAGACTGCAAAACCAGTAGGAATCTTTGAACGGAGAAAAAAAAATCAGAATCCACTGCTGTCAGTCGTAGACAGGAAAAGTCTCAAGCACGTCCACCAAGACCCAGTGCCCATCGTCATCATGATGTTTTTTTTGGATACCTTAGGTCTATTGGAAAACGAGAAATGGATAAGAAAAATTAGGTGGGGGGTGGTGGTGGTGGGGTGGTATGAAGAGTTTAGCAATGCCCATTGTCATCATAGTGTCCTTCTGGGTACCTTGGGTCTGTCAGAGAACATGGAATGGATAAGAGGATGGGGGGAGAGAGAGAGATATGACGAGTCTGGACAATGCCCATTGTCATCATGATGCCCTGGGTACCTTGAGTCTGTCAGAGAACATGGAATGGATAAGGAGAACGAAAGCTTGGTCGATATGAAACACTGATGTGTGATGATTGTGTGTGAGACTGCAGTGTTTATTGAAGCTGTCCACAAGGTGACATTCAATGCTTGCCAGATGATTTTCCTTGTAGAGAAAAGAGAATCAGTTTGCTCTTTGGAGTTGATGTTTGTTTCAGACGGCTCCAACGCACTCGGATGATTTCGTAAATGCCAACTCAAATCATTCATTCACTTGAAAAGAAATAAACCGTTTTGTTGAAACATTCTTTTCCGGATGTTCCTACTTTTTCTTTAAGTTACTTTTGGATGTTTGTGTATTTTTTTCAAAAGTAAGAATTCTCTTAGAAAACTATTTTCTTGCTGCTTTTGTAATTTTTTTCCGTCTTATCTGTATCCCTTACTCTCCTGTGTGTGTGGTCTCTCTCTCTCTCCTCTCTCTCTCTCTCTTTTCTCTCTCTCTCTCTCTCCCTGTCTGTGCATGTGACGGAGTGTGTGTATGTACACATGGTGTGGTGTGTGTGTGTTTATAAACAGGACATGCAAGCAAAAGATACATTAACAATATTTTCAATTATCATCACTATATAATGATAATGATGATGATACTACTACTACTACTAATAATAATAATATAATAATAATAATAATGACAAAAAAATAATATTAATACTACTAATAATATAACAATAATAATAATAACAATGATCATAATAATAATAATAACGATAAATGATAATGATGATGGTGATGGAATATAAGAACAACAATGATAATAATGTAATAACACATTATAGTAGTAGTTAGTAGTATAGTATATCATTATTATGACAACAACAACAGCATGATAATAATAATAATAATGATATAATGATAATTAATAATGATGATGATGATGATGATGATGCTATTAATAATAATAATGTGTTAACATAATATTATCATTGTTGTTCTTATATTCCATCACCATCATCATTATCATTTATCGTTATTATGATTATGATTATTATTATCAGTATTGTCATCATCATTATATCAAAAGTATCGTTATTATTCCTTATCACCATCATCAGAGCTGTTGTTGATGAAGAGGAAGAGAAGTTGGAGGAAAAAAGAAAGACGAAAGTGAGAAGGATGAATAAAATGTGGGTTACTCTTTACTAAACAGTGGCTTATAAAAAAAAAAAAATTTTAAATAAAAAAAAAACGGCCGAAAGCATATCTTGAGAGAGCAAACTTTGCACAGGTGTGAGCTATTTTCGGAAGGGAGGAGCATTCCCTGGCGATCAAATGTGTAACGTTGTATCAAGTACTTTTCGTTTCTGATAGGAATCTTGTCTCTTGGCATACCTTCAACGGGTTTCGTCTACTTCAAAATATGACAGGCACACGCAATACAATAAGTGGCCAAAAAACAGACTGGGAAAGTAGCAGTATGTTTCAATTTCTCTATTTCTGTCTGTCTGTCTATCTGTCTGTCTCTGTCATTGTCTCTGTCTGTGTGTCTGTCTGTGTATCTCTCTCATTCATTCATGGATGTCAAAATTTATTGTTTTTCGCTGTTCATACTCGGAGAATCTTAGAAAAGAATGTATTGTTCTGAAGTATTTTCGAACCCCAAACGCATTCAGTCTTAGTTTAATCATTTCTTTCAAAAAAATAATCAAAATATTGTGAAAAATCTTTCTTATTCTTCTTTTTAAAGCATTACAAATTAGCGAAAGTACACTATCAAAGCCATGTCATATACGAAAGTCGTTTTTGATTATTAATGTAATCGACTGTATATGTTTATGTTTCTTGATTTCTAATCTCATTAATTGCGCAACATTTGCTAATACATCCCCATAACAAGGGAAATAGGCCTTTCATGAAATATTTCGTACCTCTCTCTCTCTCTCTCTTACCTCCCCCCCCTCTCTCTCTCTCTGCCTCCGCCCTGTCTCTCTCTCTCTGCCTCCGCCCCTCTCTCTCTCTCTCTCTCTCTTCCATCTCTCTCCCGCTGTTCTTCTCTGTCTCGTTCTTTTGTTTAGGCTTTTCCCCCTTCAGAATCTGCTTTTTAAGGACCTTTCAACTGAAAGTCATCAAACCGGATCAAGGATTCAGGTGAAGATGAAATAATGTTCTCCAAGAAGAACTTGATAGTATCAAAGACAAAGCAAGAGTGGGGTGGGGGGTAGATGGCATGCTGCAGTAGGGAAACATGAAACTATCACAGAGAGAGAGAGAGAGAGAGAGAGAGAGAGAGAGAGAGAGAGAAAGAGACAGAGAGAGAAAGAGAGAGAGACAAATAGACAGACAGACAGAGAGACAGATAGACAGAGAGAGACAGAGACATAGAAAGATAATGAGAGACAGAGACAGAGACATAGAGAGAGAGGAGAGGAGACAGAAAGAGAGCAAGAGAGAGAGAGAGAGAGACAGAGAGACAGACAAAGACAAATACAGACAGACCTACAGAGAGACAGACTGACATACCGACAGAGATTTATACCAGATGAGTTAGGGAACGCTGGCCCACACGTACAACCCCATTTTATTTACACCCACAATGTTTTCCCGTCATGTGACACTTTTGGTGCTGATATTGTTAAGAGGCGAACGTCGTCGAGTCGTGCACAGATTAGCACCACTTACCTCCCATCTGAATGAACTAACCCTTTGACTCCTGCACCCTATCCTCCAACTGCAAAAACTTAACCCTTTGGTTCCCTCATTCTATCCACCAGTTTCCCGCAGGAAGCTGGTGGATAGGGTGAGTAAATCAAAAGGTTAAGTGTTCGCTTTGCTAGCATGGTTGGCTATGCAGGAAGCTGACGGACGGGGTGGGGTGTGTGAAAGGGTTAAACGAATGCAGTTAAAAAAAATAGTAGGACTTACAGTAAACTTGAAGAAAACAAAAATTATGGTCAACAGTAGAAGAAGATAGAAAACTAGAATGGAGAGACGACCTAGATGGATTTGACAAGAACTGGAGAGGAAAGGCGCTGGAACGAAGTGTGAATGGAAG
>JAPXFY010000013.1:66687934-66690434 GCA_030674185.1 Monoplex corrugatus
AACGTTTTTTTTTTTTTACTTCTTTTATAAATATCTGAAATCTAAATATGTGACCCAGCATGAGAAAATCAGGTTTAAGGCGCAGCCAATCACAGCTAAGACTAAAAATAGCTAAACAGTCTCCAAAATGGGTCAACTGAAATCTTAATATACATTTAGTCATTACATCTTAACTTCAATTTCCCAAAATCTTGTCATATTAAAAGTATTCCTACAAGCATTCTTTCAGTCTTATTTATGAGTGAATCAATTTACTTGCCAAAAAAAAATGCACAAACAAAATACAAATCCCCACTGTCACAGAAGAGCCAGTAAAAAGTCTCGGAAGATGGTATGATGACTCCCTGAAAGACACACAAAGGGGATGTGAAACCAAGCAAACAGCAGAAGAAGGCCTGAAGAAAATAGATAACTGCGGACTGCCAGGCAAATACAAAGTCTGGTGTCTACAGTTCATGCTGATACCAAAGCTGCTGTGGCCACTGCTAATCTATGACATTTGCACCAGCACAGTCGAAGCAATGGAAGCCAAAATCAACAAATACACAAGAAAATGGCTCGGTGTCCCACCTGGTCTCACTGATGTTGCATTCTACTGTCGTCAAGCAATGCTGAAGCTACCTCTGAAATCCATAGTGGAGGAATACAAAGTTGGAAAAGCAAGACTGTTGAGCATGCTGGAGGAATCGGAGGACAATATCGTGAGAGCAGTTCATCCAAAGCTGAGAACTGGCAGAAAGTGGAAAGTCCAAGAGGCTGTAAACAATGCCAAGAGAAACCTCAGCATCAAAGAAATAATTGGACACACGCAAACCAACAGACAGGGACTGGGAGCAACAAAAATGCAGTGGTGGTCCAAAGCCAAAGGGAAGGAAAAAAGAGACATGATCATACAGGAGTTGAAGGAAGAAGAAGATGTCAAAAGAGTGCAGAAGGCAGTCCAGCAAGGTCAACAGGGGCAATGGACAACATGGGACAGTGCACTCCAAAGAAGTCTCAGCTGGAACGATATGTGGCACATGGCTCCTCTAAGGATAAGCTTCCTCCTCAGATCTGTATATGACCTGCTCCCCTCGAATGCAAACTTAGTGAAATGGGGGAAAGCAGACGACCCAGCATGTCCGCTCTGTCAGAAGAAACAAACAGTGGAACATGTCCTAAGCTCTTGCAAAGTAGCGCTAGCCCAAGGAAGGTATACATGGAGGCACAACCAAGTTCTGAAAGTGATCACAGATGTGGTTAGCGAAAAAACCATGACCCCAAACGCACCAATTGCTATGACAACGTTCTACAAAGCAGGAGGGAAACAGGTATGGCCCGAAAGGGCTATGACAACCAGCACATTGCCAAAGGGTCTTCTGGATGGAGCAGTCGACTGGGAGTGTACAGCAGACCTCCCAGAGTGGAGAAATTACCCAGATGTCATCAGCAAGACAGGCATGAGACCAGACATCGCTCTCCACTCTGACTCCTCGAAACAAGTGATTCTGATAGAACTCACTGTGCCATACGAAAGCAGAATGGAAGAAGCACATATCTACAAGACCGAAAAATACGCCGGTCTTGCCAGCACCCTGAAGAAAGCAGGTCTGCGGGTCAAAATCTTCGCCATAGAGGTCGGGGCAAGAGGGTTTGTGGGCACCTCCGCTTATGATCTCATGAAACAACTCGCCATTTCTGGGAAGAAGAGGACTAGAGCCCTTAAAGCGATGGCAGAGGCAGCAGAAAGGAGCTCAAGCTGGATCTGGGCAAGGAGGAACCAAAAAAGTGAACTTCATAAGGATTAAATTCCCTACAGATGATGTGTGCCCCGTTAGCACATTGGTAAAACCGCGTACCGCAGTTCTGAAGCGCAGAATCGCCCAGGTTCGATCCCCGGCGTGGGGGAAAAAAAAAAAAAAAAAAAAAAAAAAAAAAAATAGACAACAGCAGAAGGGCATCCAGGAGTCATGACCTGGATGTGGCCCGGCCCCCGAGAGTGTAAGGAATTCAGGGCCGAAACACTTGTCTAAAGGGGGTTACTTCTCTGAAGACCTTCTGTTGTCTAGCTCTCCCTAGAGTTTCTTTCTACCAAACTAATCTGAAAAGAAAACCGTATCAGATTACATAAATCTGTTTTTTAATGGTAATTCATAGAAAACGAAATTTTTTTAAAAAGTTAAAAACTCAAACATTTAAATTCTGCACTTCAGGCTGGTTTTTTCCCATTCCGGATCACATATAATTTTCTGTTAATGCCTTAAGTTATGAGAGTGTATGAAAACTAAACGGAAGAAAATTGTATAGAAATATCAAGAACAGTTATATTTATAATATTAGCTCTCTCTTCTGTATTTCCCTGCTCGTACCATTGCGTGTGTCAAGGGCACACACACTGATAGTCAGCCGTGACCTGGACAGCCAAAGAGGCATTATACTTTGTAATGACGAGGTCTCCTTCATGCCATGAATCCACGTCCCTAACTTCCTCTTGCCTTTCAACTCACGCCTTTGTGTGTTG
>JAPXFY010000013.1:66695434-66710434 GCA_030674185.1 Monoplex corrugatus
GTCCAGTTTCTGGTTAAACGTACCGTACCCTAAATGGAAAGAGAATACACAGAAAATGTAGTAATTGTGGTTGGTTTTTAATTAGTTACTACAGCAGATGCCAGACAAAATACAGAAATTGGCAGCAGAAAGTGTGCAAGTCGAATGACAATGTTGTAGAGAGCAGCAGACCGATTCTAAGCACGGCCGGAGACAGAAGAGGAGAAAGAAGAAGAGAAAGAGGAAACAAGAAAAGTTAGACAAGAAAAAGAAAGATGATGATAAAGAGAAAAGAGAGAGGGAAGGAAGGGAGAAAAAGAAGGGAACAAGAGAAGAAAGAAATCACAATAAAAGAACAAGAAGAACACAGAACAAGAAACAAAGAGGAACAAGAACAAGAAACACCAGAAAGAACAAGACAAACAAGAAGAAGAGGAAAAAGACGACGAACGAACGACGAAAAGAAGAAGAGAGAAAAAGAACAGAGAAGAAGAAGAAGAAGAGAGAAGAAGAAGAACAAGAAGAAGAAGAAGAAGAAGAAGAAGAGAAGAAGAAGAAGAAGAAGAAGAAGAAGAAGAAGAAGAAGAAGAAGAAGAAGAAGAAGAAGAAGAAGAAGAAGAAGAAGAAGAAGAAGAAGAAGAAGAAGAAGAAGAAGAAGAAGAAGAAGAAGAAGAAGAAGAAGAAGAAGAGAAGAAGAAGAAGAAAGAAGAAGAAAAAACAACAACAACAACAACAACAACAAGAACAAGAAAAGAGAAGAACAAGAAGAAGAAGAAGAACAAGAAGAAGAAGAACAAGAACAAGAAGAAGAACAACAAGAAGAACAACAAGAAGAAGAAAAACAGCAACAATAACAAAAACAACAATAAGAAAAAAGGCAAAGAAGAAGAAAAAGAAAAAGAAGCAGAGGAGAAGAAAGACGAAGAAGAGAAAGACGAACAAAACAAGGAAGAAGAGAGACACAGAAAGAGAGAGAGAGAGAGAGAGAGAGAGAGAGAGAGAGAGAGAGAGAGAGAGAGAGAGAAGAGAGAGAGAAGAGAAGAAGAAGAAGAAGAAGAAGAAGAATTACAATATTTATATAGCGCAAAAAATCTTGATAAAAAAAAATCAAATCTAAGCGCTGAAGCAGACACACACGCAAGCACGCACGCACGCACGCACGCACGCACACACACGCACACACACACACACACACACAACACACACACACACACACACACACACACACACACACACACACACACGCATGGCATAAATGGGGAGAAAGAATAAAAGCAATAATAAAAGCAATGGAAAATTATAGAGAGCATAGCATATACAATTATATATTATAACCATGTGATTCCCTCCGAGCGGAGACAGGCTGCAGAGTGGGGGGGGGGGGGGTTGAGTGAAGTTAGGATTTTATGCGGAGGAGAAGAAGAAGAAGAAGAAGAAGAAGAAGAAAGAAGAAGAAGAAGAAGAAGAGAAGAAGAAGAAGAAGAAGAAGAAGAAGAAGAAGAAGAAGAAAGAAGAAGAAGAAGAAGAAGAAGAAGAAGAAGAAGAAGAAGAAAGAGAAGAGTCCTTAATCTCTAAACACAGATCCTGTTTCCAAATTCATTTTGAAGTGGGCGCCCGCTGTCGAAGGAAAATCAATCGTGCTATAACGCAATAGAGGCTTTTTGTGTCCTGTGTTTAAACAGACGGTCTTGGGGGCAAACTGTTACAGCGTTCTAATGATGCTATCTCTCTATGGAAACAAATCGTTGCGTTACACGCTGACCTTGAGTTTCTGTGTGTTAAAGAATGCCCTGCAGGAGTTTGTTGCGGCTGTATGGATCGTCCATGTGAATTAAAAAAAAAAGTATGTGTGTTATGTTCTTCCTCCTTTTCGTATATCAAAGTTTGTGGATGTCTGCAGGTTTCTCACTGTGAGGCGTTCAGAGTTCTCACTGTGAGGTGTTCAGAGTTCTCACTGTGAGGTGTTCAGAGTTCTCACTTTCGGTGTTCAGAGTTCTGACTTGTGAGGTGTTCAGAGTTCTCACTGTGAGGTGTTCAGAGTTCTCATTGTAGGTGTTCAGAGTTCTCACTGTGAGGTGTTCAGAGTTCTCACTGCAGGTGTTCAGAGTTCTCACTGTCAGGTGTTCAGAGTTCTCACTGTGAGGTG
The DNA here is from genome assembly GCA_030674185.1 of Monoplex corrugatus. Lineage (NCBI taxonomy): Eukaryota > Metazoa > Mollusca > Gastropoda > Littorinimorpha > Ranellidae > Monoplex > Monoplex corrugatus. Next base: position 66,697,560 of record JAPXFY010000013.1, read on the forward strand.
TTCAGAGTTCTCACTGTGAGGTGTTTCAGAGTTCTCACTGTGAGGTGTTCAGAGTTCTCACTGTCAGGTGTTCAGAGTTCTCACTGTCAGGTGTTCAGAGTTCTCATGTGAGGCGTTCAGAGTTCTCCTGTGAGGCGTTAGAGTTCTCACTGAGGTGTTCAGAGTTTTCATGTAGGTGTTCAGAGTTCTCACTGTGAAGGTGTTCAAGTTCTCACTGTCAGGTGTTCAGAGTTCTCAATGTGAGGTGTTCAGAGTTCTCACTGTGAGGCGTTCAGAGTTCTCACTGTCAGGTGTTCAGAGTTCTCACTGTGAGGTGTTCAGAGTTCTCACTGCCAGGTGTTCATAGTTCTCACTGTCAGGTGTTCAGAGTTCTCACTGTGAGGTGTTCAGAGTTCTCACTGTCAGGTGTTCAGAGTTCTCACCGTGAGGTGTTCAGAGTTCTCACTGTCAGGTGTTCGGAGTTCTCACTGTCAGGTGTTCAGAGTTCTCACTGTGAGGTGTTCAGAGTTCTCACTGCCAGGTGTTCAGAGTTCTCACTGTAAGGCGTTCAGAGTTCTCACTGTGAGATGTTCAGAGTTCTCTCTGTGAGGTGTTCAGAGTTCTCACTGCCAGGTGTTCAGAGTTCTCACTGCCAGGTGTTCAGAGTTCTCACTGTCATGTGTTCAGAGTTCTCACTGCCAGGTGTTCAGAGTTCTCACTGTGAGGTGTTCAGAGTTCTCACTGCCAGGTGTTCAGAGTTCTCACTGTAAGGTGTTCAGAGTTCTCACTGTAAGGTGTTCAGAGTTCTCACTGTGAGGTGTTCAGAGTTCTCACTGTCAGGTGTTCAGAGTTCTCGCTGTCAGGTGTTCAGAGTTCTCGCTGTGAGGTGTTTAGAGTTCTCACTGCCAGGTGTTCAGAGTTCTCACTGTCAGGTGTTCAGAGTTCTCACTGAGAGGTGTTCAGAGTTCTCACTGCCAGGTGTTCAGAGTTCTCACTGTGAGGTGTTCAGAGTTCTCACTGCCAGGTGTTCAGAGTTCTCAATGTAAGGCGTTCAGAGTTCTCACTGTGAGGCGTTCAGAGTTCTCACTGTGAAGTGTTCAGAGTTCTCACTGTGAAGTGTTCAGAGTTCTCACTGCCAGGTGTTCAGAGTTCTCACTGTCAGGTGTTCAGAGTTCTCACTGTGAGGTGTTCAGAGTTCTCACCGTGAGGTGTTCAGAGTTCTCACTGTGAGGTGTTCAGAGTTCTCACTGCCAGGTGTTCAGAGTTCTCACTGTAATATGTTCAGAGTTCTCACTGTGAGGTGTTCAGAGTTCTCACTGTGAGGTGTTCAGAGTTCTCACTGTAATGTGTTCAGAGTTCTCACTGTGGGGTGTTCAAAGTTCCCTAGTAGTAGCTAAAGTTACCGTTACTGTTGTTTTTTGTTTAAAGCCCAGGCGACTGCGTAAAGCAATATCAGGGCTATAACCATTTCAACAGATACACAATACTTCAACAGAGGAAAAAAAAAAAGGAAAAGAAAATTAAGTACACATATCAATGCATTCGCGCACATAATTTAAGGAGATGCCCCTGGCATTGACCACTCCGTCCAATTTATCGCACAGGGGATTTAAAAAAAAACACACCTGAATAGAAAGTTAAACGTAAGTAAGGATACTAAAGCAGATATAAAAACGGACCTAAATTACATAAAATTGCTTTAGTACCCATTAGATTGAAATAGGACTGTTTACTGAAATGATGAAATGCTTTGAATAATTTGTAAGGGGTGCAAAAAAAAAAAAAAGTATCACCGCTCGCTGTAAAAGCAGACGAAACCTTTTAATTTTCATTACAGACACATTCATAATCTTCCGAAGCAATATGTTGAAAGATTGTTAAGCTTTAGATTTCGTAAACATTGTTGTGTATGCTGTTTTCAACCGATAGCGCTCAGTATACCGACATGGCTGAGTATACCAATAGGGCCGAGTATACCGACATAGCTGAGTATACCGACATCCTGAGTATACCGACAGGGCACTAACACACGCCACATATTCGAGTTCCATCACACATCACTAAGTTCATTCAGTTGCAAGTCCAAACTCCGTATCACACTGTATGAAAAGACGGATACACACACGCTGTACCAGTTCTGGTTTGGGTTTGCTTAGTATAAGATCCCAGAGAAGATACAGACACGATAAAATCCAAAACACTTGTGACTGCCCGCGTTCAAACAAACAGGAACCAGGAAAAAAAAAAAACGAAAAAAGAATCAGAACACGTATCTAGTACAACAAGACCAGACAGGCGCAAATTTTCGGCCAACCAGCCTTTGTCAAGCGTAAGATCACAAACAAACAAACAAACAAACACCAGATACAAAAATTAGGAGAAAAAGACTGAAATTTCCCTGCTGCTCCGTCCAGTGTGAGAAAAGGACTTATAGACACGAAAAATAGAAATCGTGTGTCTCGGGGTGTTTACTGTAACGGGCAATAGAGTGATTATCCGGCATGATTTGGAGAAATAAAGAAAACAAGGAGGAAGAGGAGGAAGAGGAGGAAGAGGAGGAAGAGGAGGAGAAGAAAACGGAAACGACAAGAAAGAAGAACAAGAAGCAGAAGTAGAGAAAAAAGAAGCAGGAGGAGGACGAAGAGAAGGAGAAGAAGAAGAAGAAGAAGAAGAAAAAGGAGGAGGAGGAGGAGGAAAGGAGGAAGGACAAGGACAAGAAGAAGAAGAAGAAGAAGAATTGTGAAGAAGAAGAATTGCGAAGAAGAAGAATTGCGAAGAAGAAGAATGCGAAGAAGAAGAATGCGAAGAAGAAGAAGAAGAAGAAGAATGCGAAGAAGAAGAATGCGAAGAAGAAGAATGCGAAGAAGAAGAATGCGAAGAAGAAGAATGCGAAGAAGAAGAATTCCGAAGAAGAAGAATTCCGAAGAAGAAGAATTCCGAAGAAGAAGAATTCCGAAGAAGAAGAAGAAGAAGAAGAAGAAGAAGAAGAAGAATTGCGAAGAAGAAGAAAAGAAGAAGAAGAAGAAGAAGAAGAAGAAGAAGAAGTAGAAGAAGAAGAAGAAGAAGAAGAAAAGAAGAAGAAGAAGAAGAAGAAAAAGAAGGAGGAGGAGGAGGAGAAGGAGGAGGAGGAGGAGGAGAAGAAGAAGAAGAAGAAGAAGAAGAACAACAACAACAACAACAACAACAACGATAACAACAACAACGACGACGACAAGAATAAGAAGAACAAGAACAAGAAGAGAAAGAAGTGAAATGTAAGACAAAGGAAAAAAAACGAGAGAGAGAGAGAGAGAAACTGAAACTGAAACTGTTTATTGTCATTACCCGAAAAGGTCTTTTGACAAGGGGGATAACAATTTTCCAGTAGTGCGACACATAATCCACTCTTTGTATGTGCGCAAATTCTTCACACATAATCAAAAAAAATATCGAACATCCATTCCTTGAACAGTCGAACATATTCAAATCATATATAATGAACAATCATCCATTTTACCACTACTACATAATGCAAAGAAAACAACAACAAAAAATATCAGAACAGTGTTCCCACATTCAGGCCAATAATTTGTCTAGGTTTAGACAAACCAAAATCTTTTTCACACACCCACACCCATTCACACGCATCCATATACGCTCACACGCGGGCGCGCGCTCGTGCGCACACACACACACATCAAAACTGTAATATGATGAAACATCTGGGCTAGACCACCCAAACCTTACATTTAGTGATAATAATATAATCTTCACATAACTGCCCCAAAATACTCTGTTAACAAGGGACATCACTATGCCTTTTATTTATGTTTTTTGGTTTGTTTGTTTTTTTTAGTTTTTTTTAACATGTATAGTAGACCCTTAAGTGTCTATATACCCTTTCAATATCCACTTCTAACATATTCTACAAATATACCATTATTTTCATATTATTAGCTACTCTTAAATTATCGGCAAACAAAGCAAAATAAAGCAAATGAAAACAGCTCTTTACAAAACAGAGTCTATAATAAAGCGGCTTCTTTTGGAGTTAACGTAATATAGCCCACATCAGTCAAAAGAGATTAAATTAATCCCAGTATGATATTGTCTAGCACTATTGTCGGGCTTGTAAGTGTTTATGTCTTATTTTTTGTGCTTCCGCAATGTATAGTGCCACTGATTTGATTATGACTTCGTCATCAGATGACAAAATAGATACAACATCTTGTCTTTTGGCCATGTCGGATTCAAAAACTTTGCATTTTCCACGTATTGTGTCAAAAATTTGGCATTGGAATAAAAAGTGTTTTTCATTATCGACATTGTTTCCACATAAGGGGCAAGGATATACTGTGGACGTCCCAGGTTGAAACCAATTTTTATTTGCATTGAAACCAAGTGTTCTTAATCTAAATCTTGCGTAATTAGTTCTTTGCCATTTATCCGTAACAACACTGAGATATTTTTCGGTTTGAAAAACATCTTTAAATGAGAAGAACCAACTATATTTTTCTTTGTTTTCCATATCTGAGTGCCAATTTTGTTTAAACGAACAAATAAGCCTGTCTTTAAATTCATTAATAAACTGACACTCATTTCCTACTCCCTGGGACAACCACACGATTCCAAACCCAAGTTCTGATAAAGCCTTTTTTACCTGATAGGCCCAGTTCTGTTTTCCTATTTCCATTTGAGTAACCATCATTTCATATGCCTGTTTACATAACCGAGATTGTGGAAGCCTTAACAATTTCAACCAGTATTTAATACTCTTCACAAAGGTTCTAATGTATAAAGGATATCTTCCAGTTTCTCCATATAAAACAGTATTAGAAGAGTGAATTGGTACAGCCAAAAAACGTTTTATAGCATATGTATGCACTTTTTCCATATGTGGATTTACAGTAAGACCCCATACTTCAGCTGCATATGTAAGTAAAGGTTCTATCTGTGTATCAAACATTTTCCAATATAAATTACAATCAATAGAATTGAGCTTCCGTAAGGATTTTAGAATTTCAATAACACCTTTTTTCCCTTTATTACAAGATTCTTCCCATGCATAATTTAAACTTAATTTTGTCGAAAATATTATTCCTAAGTATTTATAAGAATTAACAACTTTAACCTCGTTAATTCCATAGAACCATTTTTCGTGTTTTGATAAATGTCCACCCTTCCTGAAAATCATAATATTAGTTTTATCCATGTTAACTGTTAAAGCTAGTCGATCCGATTCTTCCTTTAAGACATTTAACTGGTTTTGTAAGCCTTTGACTGTACCAGAGAGAAGAACAACATCGTCTGCAAACAGCAATAGGAATATCTCAATAACCCCAGGGATAATTTGAATGCCATGCCTGCCTTTTCTTGACAGTTCCACTGCTAATTCATTAATGAAAAATGAAAACAATTGAGGACTCAATTGACACCCCTGTTTCACTCCTTTAGGGCATTCAAAATAATCTGAATATACACACTTCTCACGCACGCATGCAAACACTGAGTTATAAACTCCTCTTAGGGCCATATATAATTTTCCATTCACACCACTTTTACGTAATATATTCCAAAGATTATTACGATTCACAGAATCGAATGCCTTCCTAAAATCCACAAATGCAACATAAAGTTTCTTATTTAAAAGTAAATGCTTCTGCACAAGGGAGTAAAGTGTGAAAATATGATCAATTGTACTGTATTTTGCTCTAAATCCAGCTTGTTCTTCAACTATTTTCTCTTCTTTTTCTGCCCACTTTGTTAATCTCTTATTCAAAATATATGTATAAACTTTACTCACTATACTTGTTAGAGCGACTCCTCTATAATTATCTGGATTATTCACATCTCCTTTTTTATGAATTGGGATTATTATGGACTTTGCCCATTCTGACGGAAAAATGCCATTATCAAAAAGCTTGTTACATAAATGGACAAGGAAATCAATTACATTAGCATTTGCATGTTTTAACATTTCGCTGATTATTTGATCTGGTCCTGCGCTCTTTCCTGCTTTCAAATGCCTGATACTCGCAGTCACTTCTTCTTTAGTTATAGGCTCATTGAAAAGGGGCTCAAAATTATTTTCTTCCTCTACTATATTACTCTCTTGTGCAGTATTTCCCCCGATATCATTGAAAACACTGCAGAAATGATTGTACCATTGTTCAATAGAGATTTCATTGTACACAAAGGCCTTTCTATTAACAGATCTTATTATTGACCAGAATGTCCTGGAGTCATTGATGGAATCTTTGAGTGTTCTTATTTTCTTATCTTCGTATTCCCTTTCTTTCGTTTTCCTTAGTTTAACATACTCTTTTCGTGATATGACATATGCTTCTCTTTTTTCTTTTTTTTCTTTTTGTTTTGCATCTCTGGAATCTTTTCAGTAGCCTCTTAACTTCTTGTTTCTTTCTTTCACATTCCTTATCAAACCAATCATTCTGTTTCTTTTGTCCTTGTCTCACTGTTCGTACCATACACGCAGCTGCCCCGCATAAAGCCTTAGTAAACTGCTCCGAACTGTCATTCACATTATAATCTAACAAACCGAAAGCTGTCTGTAGACAATTGTTGAACTCAGAACCATCAAGCTCTTGTACAAATAAACTTGCTAATTCTTCAGACCATACAATTTTTTTCTTCCCCTTGTTGTCTTGCACTTTCTACATAAGTATGATTATTTCCCCTTTTCCATATTACCTCAACAGGTAGATGCCATGAATCAACACAGTTACCTACCCGTAAATCAAAGCATGAGACCAGATTATATGGAACAAGAAAATAGTCAATCACACTACACCCGTTTGGAGACACAAAAGTGTATTCACCCTCTGTATCTCCATCACAAAAACCATTCAAAATAACCATATCCAACATGAAACATAAGTTCAACAATGTTTTGCCAAAACTATTCACAGTTTCATCTTTAGAACAACGTACATCACATTCATTATACATCCTGTCATACTCAATGTCTTCCAAATAAGTAGTCATGTCTTCAGGCGCAAACTGTTCGTGACCTGTTCTAGCATTGAGATCTCCCATAATTATAAAATGTGTTTTTTCTTTTTCAAACTGTTGTAGCATTAATTCTTCCAGCATCAAGATCCCATCTTTAATTAATGTTTCGTTATATCTAGGGCTTCCTTCTGGCGCAACATAGCATGCAATCAAAATCAGATCTTTGTCTAAATCAAATACATTTTTGTTTACTCTGATGGCAATGGTGTTATCATAATCTAACATTATTTCTTTCACACAATTTTCTAAAGTTTTTTTCACCAACAATAAAACTCCACCCGAATTCCTGCCATGGTGTGACAATTTCTTAGCTGGAGCGTAAAACTTCAAATAATCAGTAAACAAACAGCTGAAATCAAACGAAGTATCAAGAAAACATTCAGTAAGACAAACAAAATCAAATTTTGTTACATAATTTATGAAGGAAACGTTCTTCAATTTACTGTACAAATTTTCAACGTTGTAATTCAAAAAGGACCACTGGTTTGGATGGCCATGCCTGTCCTATGGCTTTCTGGAAGTACCGGAACGCAAGCTCCTGTTGCCAAGGTTACCGCCTGCTCCTCTGCCGCGGGCCGTGCTTGTTGACGTCCGTCGCGGTTGGCTGCCCATGCTCACCCTCTCACCCGTCTGTCGGTCTGCCGCAGGACTGCCGCGTGATGCACGTGCGTCCGTGTCTGTAAGACGCCCGGTGTCATGCCCCTGGGAACTCCTGTTGGCGTCACGCTGAAGCTCGGCCCGGTTTGCACGTGAGATGACAGGCGGGGAAGAGGAGGAGGAAGGGGAACCACCACTCGCGACTCTGCCCCCGTTAGAGGTGACAACTCCTCTCGTCATCTCCCCATCTTGAGGGGGGTCCCCACCAGCGACTTCATCCCGCCGATTGGTGAAGGTGGGCGTGTCTCTCACGTCGGAAGAGGAGGTGTGTTTAGGTTGTAAGTCTGAAACTGTGTCACCACTCACAATCTGAGCATAAGATCGCTGTTCTGGTGGTCTTGGTCCAATCACCAATTGTCCCTTTTGGAAGTATGCTCTTTTGCCTTCACTACGTGCTCTTGCAACGATTTGTGCCTGTGTTCTTGTTAGGTCGTTTGCGACCCTGATACCTTTCACATCTAGTTTTCGTCGTATGTCTCTGTTTGTAATAATCAGCATTTTGTCTCTCCACCTGGTGAATTTGACTATCATTGGTTTGGGTTGCCCTTGTCTTGTCTGTCCAGTTCGATGTGCTCGTACGATGTCATCAGTAGTCCAGACTTTAGGGTCGTCAATACTATTGAGAACGTCAATAACTGCGGTAGCACATGAGTCAAACGTTTCCCTAGATTCTTGCTGAGAAATCCCGAAAAAACGTAAATTATCTCTTCGTGAAAAATCTTCTAACCTGTCTGTGTCTGACTTTAATTGGGCAACATCGTGTCTCATATCCCTGATTGTCTCTGTGAGTTGTTGTATTTCCTCTTTCTCATCATTAGATTCCTGGAACAGTTGTTGTATGTCGCCACTCATATCTGTCACTGTCTCCGTCAGGTTTCTGTGATCTTTCTCCAGTCTGTTGCACCTGTTGTTGATTTCCTCACATCGTTCTTTCACTTGACGTAGCTCGTCTTTGATCTCTCCAAGATCATTCCTTATCAATTTGAGAGAGAGAGAGAGAGGGCCTGAGAGAGAGAGAGAGAGCCTGAGAGAGAGAGAGAGAGGGCCTGAGAGAGAGAGAGAGAGAGCCTGAGTAGAGAGAGAGAGCCTGAGTAGAGAGAGAGAGAGAGAGAGAGAGAGAGAGAAGGAGAGAGAGAGAAACACACACACACACACACACACACACACACACACACACACACACACACACACACACACAGAAAGAGAAGTACTTAATCTCCTAACACACATAGTCCTGTTTCGAAAGTTCTTCGAATGCGGGGCACCTGGTGCCAGAACGAATCAATTATTCCATAAAGCAATGGAGGTTTGTGTCCTGCTTTTTAACAGCGTGTCTTGAGGGCAAAACTATTACAACGTTCTTATGATGTTATCTTTCTCTGGGATCCCAGTATTGCATTACACGTTGACCTTATGTCTCCTGGTTTTAAACAGTGCCTTGCAGGAATTTGCTGCAGCTCTGTGGGCTTTCTGTTTTTTATCTTGTGTCTCCTCGTTTTAAAGAGCGTCTTGCAGGAGTTTGCTGTAGCTCTGTGGAGTGTTCATGCTTGACCTTGTGTCTCCTGGTTTTAAAAAGTGTCTTGCAGGAGGAGGTTCCTGTAGCTCGGTGGATTGTCAATCTTTGACCTCGTGTCTCCTGGGTTTAAAGAGTCTCTTGCAGGAGTTTGCTGCAGCTCTGTGGATTGTCAATGTTGGACCTTGTGTCTCCTGGGTTTAAAGAGTCTCTTGCAGGAGTTTGCTGTAACTCTGTGGAGTGTTCATGCTTGACCTTGTGTGTCCTTGTTTTAAAAAGTGCCTTGCAGGAGTTTGCTGTAGCTCTGTGGAGTGTTCATGTTTGACCTTGTGTCTCCTGGTTTTAAGAAGTGCCTTGCAGGAGTTTGCTGTAGCTCTGTGGACTGTTTATGTTGTAACAGCCGAAGGAGAAGAAAACCTAGGTAGGTGACATGGTGGAAGCCGAAGCAGAAGAAAAGCCAGGCATGTGATGCCCTTCAGCGTACTGAAAATGAAACTAAAAAAGAACGCGTTGATAAACATTGTTGTTTCGTCATTAGGTCCTAGTTCAGATCAAGAAATATACATTCACCATGCTTTCTGTGTTGGCATAAGGACAGGGAATCGGAGGAAGGTAAAATTAAAACACAACAAGAACGTCAACACCAACAACAACAATAAGCACGCTACGTGATGAATCAAAAATGAAAAGTCGGACGTGTAACTCGATGAATGGAAGCAGCAACAGAAAGAAACGTTTCGATTTTGTTATCGTTTCTTAAAGAAGCTTTGGCATTTTCATTTGTGCTCACCCTTTTTTTTTACGCCATTTTGATGGCTATGTATGAGAATTTTACAATGCTAAGATGTTGATGATGACGACAGGGATGACAATTATGATGGTGTGGACCTAAGACCAAAACTGCGTGTCAAGGCAGTACTCTACGCTGATTATCATAATACATCCTGGCGTTAACCAGGCTGTAGAGATACTGGCACCTGCGGTGTTGGTCAGAACATTTCAGCAACACCCTCAATGACGTATTCGTGAAGTGGATGAAACTCGACAGTATGGTCCCAGTCTTCGCAGAGGGTCCATAGCACAATCAAATCTTAAAACAAAACAAAACACACACACACACGCACACACAATTTTGACAAAACTAATGCAAAATAACAGCAAATGGCACAACTTTGAGACAGGTTGATAAGTTTAAATATCTGGGAACGGTCGTCTCACCAGACGGTAGATGCACATCAGAAAGAGCTAGCAGTATCGGCCAGGCTAAAACAGCACTGAAGAGGATGAAATGCATTCTTACCAACAGATGCCTATCAATGAACATTGGGAAGACAGTTCTTGAATGTTGTATAGAACCGATACTGTTGTTCGGTTGTGGGGCGTGGACAGTCAAAATACAAAGTCAAAATAAAACTGAGGCAACCGAAATGTGGTTTCTAAGAAGAATGTTGAGAGTTACATGGACAGCAAAGAAAACAAACGAGACAGTCTTGATGGAGGCAGACACAAGAAGATCATTGATAAAGAAGATAATCAAAAGACAAGCAACATTTTTAGGACTATAACGAGGAAAGGGGAATTAGAACATCTGGTCACAACAGGAAAGCTGGAGTGAAAAAAAGAACACCAGACAGACCCAGCCAGAAAATACTGGACGGGTTTGCAGGGTGGCTGAGGACAGAGAGGGTAGAAGATGTACTTGCAGCGACAGGGGATAGATTGGTGTACAGGCCATGATCACCAACCCCATGCGGCATGGCACATGATGATGATGAACGAGATTTGAACTCACGTCTTCTTGGTGGATTGTCCCTTGGGCAAGCTTTGAACCAGGGTGACCGTTAGAATCAATTCTTTATCGCATACACTATTCCCTTGGAGCAGAATGGTGTCTATCAAATGTCTCATTACGAAACAGAACAGGGACTTTACATTAAGATCACAGCATTCGTCAAAATTTCCTTTAACCCTTTGACTCCCGTACCCTGTCCACCAACTGCAAAAAAATTAACCCTTGGACCCCATCACCCTATCCACCAGCTTCCTGCAGGGAGTCCAAGCGTGACGTTTTTGCAATGCTACGATGCTTGGCAATGCAGGATGCTGGTGGACAGGGTGCAGGAATTAAAAGGTTTACGCAGAAAAAAAAAACAACCCACATCCATCTCTGTCTTGAGACATTTCTGCACCATGTATATTTGGGTCAACAAGTCCACGACCAAGAGAAAGAGAACACCTCCTAAGAGAGATGGTATGGTATGATAGAAAAATAGTACGCACGTTGTGAACTTTGGATCTGTTTTTATAGAAACATAGCCTGGCAACTGCCTGCTTTCATTCTGCACTAGGAAAGTTTAGAATGCTTTTTTTTTTAATTTGTGTGCCATAAAACTGATTGGATGATGCATTTCCATTATCTCAGTGAAGAGCAATTCACTTTTCAATAAATGTCTTTCTACCGCTTGTTAAGCTCAACCATACCTGACAGATGAATTATATCAAACTCACACGCAAACACATGCGAGCACACACACACGCGCACGCACGCCGCGCGCACACACACACACACACACACGTTCGCTCTCTCTCTCTTTCTCTCTCCACACACACACCCATCCACCCACTCATCCACACACACACACACACACACACACACACACACACACACAACACACACACACACCACCTCTCTCTCCACACACACACACACACTCTCTCTCTCATACATACATGCAAATACACACACACACATACACATACACACACACACACACACACACAAACACATACACACACCACACGCACGCGCACCACACACACACACACACACCAGTCAACACACTTTCTCTCTCTCACTCTCTGTCTCTCTCTTTTTCTCTCGGACACGCGCGGGCGCGCACGCACACACACACGCACCACACACACACACACACGCACACACACACACACACACACACACACACACACCACGTGCGCACGCTCTGCAGAACAGGTGCAGAAAAATTAACAATTAAACCCAGCTCCATACTGTCAAAATCTTAGGGACTGAGGCAGTCACCTCCCCCCCCCCCCCCACTCACCCACCCAACCCAATTAACCAAACAAGTGGTCCCATTTTCCTCGGCTGCATACATCACATTGCTGATCAGGTTCAGGTTCATATTGCTTATCATGGCCCTATAGCCCAGCCGACTACTAGAGCCATATCAGGGCTAAGACCAGTTTAACAACGACACTCCCTATTTAGTAAAAATAAATAAATAAATAAAAGACAACAACTCAATGCCAAGCTCACCGCTATCCTTGCAAGTCTAGAATGCAATTAAAGAGAAAAAACATACTCGTGTATAAAATAATATCAGATACAATTTACTGATCTCTTGTAAAAACTTGTGTGTGCGTGTGTTGTGTGTGTGTGGTGTGTGTGTGTGTGTGTGTGTGTGCGTGCGTGTGGTGCTGTGGTGTGTGTGTGTGTGTGTGTGTGTGGTGGTGCGTGCGTGTGTGTGTGTGGTGGTGTGTGTGTGTGTGTGTGTGTGTGAGAGAGAGGGAACGAGAAAGAAAGAGGTCCATGATTGTCAGTAAGAGACCAAACAAACTGGATATCAACATCAACGGAACCCAGTTGAAGCAAGCCAGTGAATTTAAATACCTGGGCAGCATCTTCACTGAAAATGGCAAACTAGACAGAGAAATCGAGACCAGATGCCAGAAAGCCAAC
>JAPXFY010000013.1:66715434-66717934 GCA_030674185.1 Monoplex corrugatus
AACGTCATTTCTGTAAGCAAAAAGAGATCAATTGTTGTTCCCAGAAGTTATCAAGTTCTTCTAAATTTTAAACAATTTCAATATCTTATCGCAAAACAATTGCAAATGTGTTATTTCTTTTTCGTGTTCGAACTGTTCTAAATTCTTTCCGCTTCATTTGTGTATTGCTCCCGTTGAATTATCGTTTATTTGCCGATATTCTCGAGATCAAAGAATGTATTAATCGCTGAAACATTGCAGACTGGAACCACACAATCGAGACTATGGATTGCATTCCGCGTTAACCTTGTGATTCCTTGTTTTAAAGAGTGCCTTGCAAGACTTTTGAGCTATTATCCATGAGGGTTAAAGTCTGTCTACTTAACCCTTTGACTCCTGCACCTTGTCCACCAACTGCGAAAACGTAACCCTTTAACTCCCTCACTCCTAACCACCAGCCTTCTGCAGTTTCAGTTTCTCAAAATGACGTCTCCGCGATCGGAATGAATTCCATACGCACTAACGTCACAGGTGCCATATGATGGAGACGATCCACACTGATCACGGCACAAGACTTATTAAGCCTGCACATCAACCACGAGCTGGCCAGGCCCTGACGTCCTACCTAGATAGTCCCATAACCCTGGGGTCGTGGGGGAGCGAGGTGGAGGAGACCTCAACATTTTCCCGGGGCCAGCACCACGAGGGCGGCGCCCATCCCAGGAAGCTGATGGTTAGGGTGAGGAAGTCAAAAGGCTTAAGTTTCTGCTTTGCTGGTATGGGTTGCCAATGCAGAATGCTGGTGGACAGGGTGCGGGAGTGAAAGGGTTAAATGTACGTCTGTATGGTTAATGTTTCTGCGTGCCTGTGCTGGTATCTCGTTGGAATCATTTCAAAGTTCTTTGGTAATGTAGCAAGGGAAAACAAAAAAGAAACCAGCTAGGTGCTCCACTTAAGCGCAGGTGAAGAAACTGAAACTAAAGAATGCATTCCCAAACAACAGTGTTTTGTGTTTTCGCGCCCAGTTCACATCAGTTCCTTTTGCTTTTAGTCTGCTGTTAGGGTAGGGAGGGGGATACGATACAGGGGAGGAGGGAATAGGAGAGGAGACAGGACGTGGTGAAAAAGTGGGAGGGAGAAGAATGAGATAAAGAAAGAAGCAAACAAACAGACACAGTATGATAGGGAGACAGTAAGCGAAGTAAAGGGGGAAAAGGACAAAAGAAACGTATGCGAGAACCAATAGAGGGAGAGACAGCAAACAATTTAAAGAAAAGAGTATGAGAGAGAGAGAGAGAGAGGGGCGAGAGAAAAGAGAGAGAGAGAGAGATGAGAGAGAGAGAGAGAGAGAAACAGAGAGGGAGAAACAGAGAGAGAGAGAAACAGAGACAGATAGAGACAGAGAGAGAATCAGAGACAGAGAGACACAGAGAGAGACAGAAAGAGAGACAGAGAGAAAAACCGAGAGAGAGAAAGAGACGAGAGAGAAGAGAGACAGAGAGAGAGACAGAGACACAGAGAGAGAGAGAGAAAGAGAGAGAGAGACAGAGAAGACACAGAGACAAAGAGACAGACAGAAAGACAGACAGAGACAGAGAAGGCGAAAGAAAAAAAAAAAAGAAAATAGAAGCGCTTTGACGAAACTGATAGCGGGAGAGACAGCCAACAAACTTAAAAAGGCAGAGAATGAGATGGGAGGTGGGTTGGAGCGGGGGACAATGAACAGTGAAAATAGTCGTCCATCTGAAGTTAGCCACTGTCCTTCACAAGGCAACAGTTGTACACAAACAAGAAATCCAGTAATCATGTACAAAGGAATAAACACAGCCACTCTCCTCTTAAAACTAATAACAGATCATTGAATAACAACAGCAGAAATACACAATGGCTGTAATTTCTGAACACACTTCTACCTTCCTTATGTTTTGACTAGGATGGGGAAAAAACATAAGAGAGGCTTAAACAGTGTGAAAAAGATAGGAGAGAAAGAACGGAAGGGAGGGATGACAACGATGAAACTGATAAAACAGAAGATAGGAAAACAGAGACAGAGAAAAGGAAAAGAAGGGAGAGAGAGACAGAGAAGTGAGAGAGACTGACAGACAGATAGACCAGACCAGAAAGAGAAGATAGAAGAAAACAAGAACAGAGTAGCGGTAAAAGAGAGAGGGAAAGAAGACAGAAAAAGAAAGAGAGAAGGAACAAAGACAACAAGAGGGAAGAAGAGGGGAGAATAGAAGAGAGAGAGAGAAGGAGTGAGACAAAACAAGACAGAAAGAAGGGCAAATGAAAGAACAGGGAAACACAGAGAGAATGTGAGGGGTAGAAGACTAGGGAGACAGATATTGGGGGGGGGGGGTGTGGGTGTGGGGGGGGGGGGGGGGGGGGGGAGGGCGAAGTAATATAGAGAAGGAGAGACAAACAGACAGACAAAAGCAATAAGACGAGAAATGAGTAGAGAGAGATACTGACAGACAGACAGACAGACAGACAGAAAGAGAGAGGAAGACAAACACAGACA
>JAPXFY010000013.1:66722934-66737934 GCA_030674185.1 Monoplex corrugatus
ACCATGGGTCCATCGGGAAGACTTGGGACCACTCAGTCGAGAATCATCCACTTCATGGATAAGTCACTGAGGGGATTGCTCAAATGCTCGGACCAACACCGCAGGTGTCAGCATCTGGCAGGCCCAGTTAACAATAAGATATGCTAAATATTCTCAATCCAAAGTGGAACTCACAGCATCATGATTATCATCCCCATCGTCACCATCGGCTTACCATTGTGATAAGTTGTCCTAAATTTGGTATCCGTTAAATTGGCGTTAATACATGTATTGGGACAGAAAGAGAAGACAAGAGAACAGAGAAGTTGTGGGAACGAAACAAAAAAGATGATGCAGGAGAATGGTGGAAAACAATGGGAAGGTCTTCTTCTTCTTCTTCTTCTTGGCGTACGCTGCTACACAATCAGCTGAGTCCGGGTGGTGAATGCAGCCGTCTTTTCCAGCTCCTGTCTGCGGCCATGGAGTTTGGTTGTCAGCGGAGTGTCTGTCAGCTACACGTCCTGTCTTGCCACCTGGTGAAGGGGACATCCTTGGAGTACATGCTCCGTGGTTTGGTCTTCTTGACCACAGGGACAGGTTGGGGAGGGCGCCAGCTTCAGTTTGCGGCTGGGGAAGTAAGAACTAGAGCGAGAATCAATCCTTACTTTCCAGTGTGGCCGCAAAAGTAAGTTGTTTTCTTTCCTTTTATAAAATAGTTCGATCATATCCAGTTCTCTGCCAAAGTGGGTCTACACGTATAATAAAAGTTCACCGTAAAGCTCTACCCTCTGGTAGTAGTCGAAGTTTAGAGTGTGGCGTGGTGTGTGTGGTGTGTGTGGTGTGTGTGTGTGTGTGTGTGTGTGTGTGTGTGTGTGTGTGTGTGTGTGTGTGTGTGTGTGTGTGTGTGTGTGTGTGTGTGTGTGTGTGTGTGTGTGTGGTGTGTGGGGTGTGTGTGTGTGTGTGTGGTGTGTGTGTGTGTGTGTGTGTGTGTGTGTGTTTGTGTGTGTTTGTGTGTGTTTGTGTGTGTTTGTGTGTGTGTGTGTGTGTGTTTGTGTGTGTGTGTTGTGTGTGTGTGTGGTGTGTGTGTGTGTGTGTGTCTGTTTGTGTGTGTGTGTCTGTCTGTTGTGTGTGTGTTTGTGTGTGTGTGCTTATACGTGTGTTTGTGTATGTGTTTGTGTATGTGTGTGTGTGTGTGTGTTGTGTGTATGTATGTGTGTGTGGTGTGTGGTGTTTAAATACGTTCTTTTCTCATCTGTGCTACTTGGATTTTGTTGTGTACGCATACATGTTGCTTATGTGAGGCAGCAATATAGAACATGCAACATTTGTCCCATAATATGGACTTCATCTTACGAAAATGATATAAAAACAAAGATTTTCTGCTGATAGCATTTCCTTGTTTGGCACTGGATTTTTTCTGTTTGTTTGTTTGTTTGTTTTTTGTTTTGTTTGTCTCTCTCTCTCTCTCTGTCTGTCTCTCTCTCTCTCTCTCTCTCTCTGTGTGTGTGTGTGTGTGTGTGTGTGTGTGTGTGTGTGTGTGTGTGTGTGTGTGTGTGTGTGTGTGTGTGTGTGTGTGTGTGTGATATTTTAAAAAATCAACGTATTCACCAAAGAGACACTATTGGGAACAGACATTTGCACCGGAATGTAACAGCACAAACAAAATGTATGTTGAATTATCCCTTGACAGCAAACAGAAGGACAGCAAGACTCATATTTCGATTCCGTTTCTAAAGATGACGTCTCCGCGCTCGGAACGAATTCCATATGCACTAAAACGTCACAGGTGCCATGAGTATGGTGATCATGGCACAAGCCTTATTAAGCCTGCACATAAACCCACGAGCTGGCCAGGTACCTGAGGCCCTACCTGGACTATGTTTTACCTAGTCTGTATTTTATACTGGTACTTTATCAGCCTGCCGCTGGAATAATCTTGGTTACACGTAAATGATATGTGTAGCAAGGCTCATAACTATCTATCAAAAATATACAAAAAGAACAGTGACTTTGCATGACGACTACAACATTAGGGTACATTTAGGTTAACGCGTACCACCATCTCCCTCTCTACTGTCCATCTTGAGGGATTTGCTGCACGACAGTTTGAAAACTCATTACCTCCCATAGGAGACGGGAAGTTCAGCAAATTATGTAGGCTACATGGTGTACACTTGGGATGCGTTTTACACATATACTCTGAGTGGGATACTGCTAAGTTTCACTCTTACCAAGAAGAAGAGAAAATGTTTGATTTCTACGTGAAATGGAAGAGTTATTGTTCTTGTTATTTTTGTTCAAAGCCCAGTCGATAGCGTAAAGCCATATCGGGGCTATCACCGTTTCAAAACGTACACAATACTTCGAAAGAGAAATAAACAAAAGAGAATTTAGTAGACATATCAATGCATTCGCGTACATAATCTGTGATATGCCCCCGGCGTTGACCACTCCGTCCAATTTATCGCACAGGGAATTTAGAAGCGTACGCGAATAATACAAATTTAAACATAACTAAGGACACTGAAACATATAAAAACGGACCTAAGTTACCTAAAATTGCTTCCGCATATCTCATTTCCCTGAAGCTAAAAATGTACTTAATACATGTAACCAATCATGAACCCTAAAAGAAAGTATTATTAAGATTTTATCGAACACAAACAGATGAATGGACAAGTAAGGCTGGAAACTGATAGGAAGAAATGACCGAAAGCAAAGGAACAAGGCAGAAACAAAGAGAGTGACAGAAAAGAGGAAATTTCTGGTACATAGATTCCAGAAGGTGGGGATACTATTTATACTGAAAGAGCCCCCGGCAACCCCACAGGGGACAGAGGTGGGTGGGTTTGGAAGTGAATTATTGTGTTAGAACACTCTTAAACCAGTCGAACAATGGCTTTTCATTAGCTGTTTGAATTATTATTCCCCTTTCGCTCCCTTTCCTTTCCAACCTTCTGTGACACTCGGCCGTACCTGACAGTTGAATGTGATTTTCATTTTGCAGGAACTGGGTTGGATTATCAACCTTTGTAGTGTAGGCTACGACTGAAGTGAAAAGAACATTCTCAGTATGGTTTCCGTCTCTCTGTCTGTCTCTGTGCCTTTGATATTCTGTGGTGTGTGTGTGTGGTGTGTGTGTGTGGTTTGTGTGTGTGTGTGTGTGTGTGTGTGTGTTGTGTGTGTGTGTGTGTGTGTGTGTGTGTGTGTGGTTGTTGTGTTGTTGGGGGTGGTGTCTCCGTCTCTTTCTCTGTCTGTCTGTCTGTCTTTCCTGTCTTATCTCTGTCTCTGCTCTCTCTCTCTCTTTCTCTCGGCAGGCACGCGCGCGCTCGCACACACACACACACACAAAACACGAGAGAGAGAGAGAGGGGGGGAGAGTTACACTAACACACACACACACGAGCACGGACGCACGCACGCACGAACACACACACACACACACACACACACCACACACGCACGAACACACACACACACACACACACACACACACACACACACACACACACACACACACAGCAGAAAGTTAAAGGCCAAAAACTCATCCATATACATCGTATACATGTTCCCGATCTGTAACTAACATTCTCATCTGACTCCATATGCCAACTAATTCAAATGTACACATCAACTGTTGAAAAATGATACCATTCAATACAGTGAGAACAAAATTCACTTTCCATGTTTCATTGACACAGGCATTTCAATTACACCGTTTTTCTTTTGTTGTGTTTTTTTTTTGGGGGACACATGGTTTTGACACAGTCCTGTCAAGCCATTGGAAACAAAACGTACAGAAAGAATACCCTCGCCAGACACACACACACACACACACACACACAACACACACACGCACACACACACACACCACACACACACGCACACGCACTCACACACACGCACGCACACATACACACAACACTCTCTCTCTCTTCTCTCTCTCTCTTCTCTCTCTCTTCTCTTCTCTCTCTCTCTCTCTCGTCAAAAGCACGTATGTGAATAGACGTTAAAAGAAATAACGAACGAACACACACACACACACAACACACACACACACACACACATCACCACACCACACACACACACAACTACACACACAGCACACCAACACACATCACACCACACAATCACACACTCACGCCCCACACACACTACACACACTCACTACACACACACACACACACACACACACACACACACACAAACACAAAACATACACACACACTACACACACACACACACACACACACACACACACACACACACACACACACAAACCAACCAACCAACCAACAAACAAACAAAAAACCCACTCTGCTCTAGTCAGCAGATTTTGTTTTCTGAGAAAGGCGAATGCAATTGTTAAGTGCTAAGTTGTGTAGCTGAAAACGCCATTAGAATCTGTCCTGTTTTAAATGTGCACGCATTTGTTCTTCGAACGTGCCAGAGCTGGACTGACAGTGTGAATGTGTGTGGCCAACCTACGAACTAATTCGTTTGCCTATTGATCCTAACCGTGGCACAGCCTGGGTCTCTCTCGGCTAGTGGGCCAGAAAGGTTAATGTGGAAATCGTTGGGTGCAGCTCTCTGCAGAACTATCATCCCTCTCCCCCTCTCCCTCTCTCCCCTTCTTCCCTTCTCCTTGAAGAGCCTGGATCTCTTATGCTGGCTGTCTGGCAACCAATCACAGTTTCAGTTTCATTTCTGAAGATTACGTCTCGCGCTCGGAACGAATTCCATATGCACTAAACTCACAGGTGCCATGTGATGGAGAAGATCCAGAATGATCACGGCACAAGCTTCAGCCTGCACATAAAACACATGAGCTGGCCAGGTTCTGAGGTCCTACCTAGATAGTTCCATAAACCGTGGGGTCGTAGGAAAGTGAGGTGGCAGAGACCTCAACTTTTCCCGGGCCAGCACCACGAATGCGGCGCCCATCCCTACTCCATCGCTTCAAATTCATATTTATTTCACATTTCTTTAAAACCAAGACTTCAGAAAGGCAGGAAAACTAATTGTCTTCAAGAAGTGGGACCTGGGAAATCAACTTATCTGTCCAATGTTTTATACCAAGGCATCCTGGGAATGCCCTGCTCTTCACGATTTTCAACTGCCGTGGGATTTTAGCGTGCGCAGCCAGAAGGCACACAGGTCCGACTCGTTTTTGGTCCCCTTCCGAAGGACTAGACGTTCAGTTCGATTTTCCGGCCAAACTGAGGAGAAAATCGAGGCCTCTACGGGGAGCGAACCTTGGAACCTCGAGTTCAGTTATTGGCAGGCGAACGTCTGAACCATTCTGCCACTCTTCTCCCTAACGCTCTTCTCCCTGACACCAACACTACTGTTTTAATAGCGGGCAGGCTGGTTCTTTTGATACAGGAAGGAAGGAATCTTTTACTTAATATCTGTTCACAATAGTGATTTTATACACACACACACACACAACAAAACACACACACACACACACACACACACACACACACACACACACACACACACACACACACACACACACAACACACACACACACAGACACACACACACTCTCTCTCTCTCTCTCTCTCACGCACACACACACTCTCTCACATACACACACAACACACACACACACACAACACACACACACACACACACCACACACACACACACTCACACATACACACACTCACACACACACACACACACACTCACACACATACACACGCACACACACACTCACACACACACACACGCACACACACACACACTCACACACACACACTCACACACACATACACACTCACACACACATACACACACACTCACACACACACGCACAAAGGGAAATAACAAAAAGGGTGGGGGTGGGGGTGGGGATGGGGAGGGTAGTAGAAGTTTGAATGTAAGAAGGGGAACAATTACAATTAAAAATTCAGAACAATGAATTAACAGTGTCAAATAATAACATACAACAATTAATTAACTATAATGCTACCAATTTTGAAGAACAAGGTCTCCCAACAGTGTAAAAATCGCTACTCACAGTTCCGTAGCTTTCGATGGCGTTCTCGCCATCTTCGTCAGCGCTCTAATGCTGTCTGCGTGAATCTCTACTCAGATCTCGCGAACATGGGATGAACCCAGTTCACGAGATCGAATCAGAGAATGGTACACCGGGGGCAGGGTGTAACGGCCCCGGTCCCTGTTGAGCGGGGGGTTGGTGGCTGCGATGTAGATGGCCTCCTTGACTCCTCGCTGGAACCACTTATTTTCTCTGTCCAGGATGTTGACATTGTCCGCACTGAATTGATGTTTTTCGGCGTGTAGGTGAGCTCCTACTGGAGAAGAGTCCCTCTTGTGTTCTGTTAGTCTCTTCTGAAGGGGGCGTTCAGTTTCACCGACATAATGTTGGTTACAGTCCTGGCAGTCTATTCTGTATATAATGCCAGCTTTGTCGAGTTTGCTGGTTTTGTCCTTGGGGGTGACCAGCTGGCTGCGTATGGTGTTGGAAGGTTTGGAATGTACAGCCACCCCCAGTTTTCTGATCTTTCTGGACAGAGCGTCACTCACACCTCCTACGTATGGGATGGTGATGTGTCCCTTGCGCTGGTGTTGTTTCACTGGCTGTTGGGATGCGGTGTTGGATTTCCTGCCTCCCGGGCTGTTCCAGGCCCACTTTTTGTAGCCCGAGATGGTGAGCACTTTTTTCAGGTGGTTCGTCTCCTTGTCTTTTGCCTCTTGGGTACTGCATATGGTGTTAGCTCTGTGGGTAAGGGTTCGAATCACTCCCAGTTTGTGTTCAAGGGGCTGGTGGCTGTCGAACTGTAAATATTGGTCCGTATGAGTTGGTTTACGGTAGACCGAGAAGGATAGAATGCCATCAGTTCTGGTGATGAGGGTGTCCAGCATGGCTATGGAGTTGTTCTGTTCCACTTCCCTCGTGAATTTGATGGCTGGGTGTTGGTTGTTCAGATGTTCTGTGAACTGTTCGACCAGTTGCTGGGGGAGGATAGTCATGGTGTCGTCTACGTAGCGCCCCCAGTATCGTGATGGGGAGTGGAAAGAAGCCAATGCTTTCTCTTCAAAATCCTCCATGAACAGGTTGGCTACTATTGGGCTTACTGGGGAGCCCATGGCTGCTCCTTCTTTTTGTTGGTAGAATTCACCTTGGAAGGTGAAGTAGGTGGTGGTGAGGCAGCAGGACAAGAGTTCACATACGTCGTCCACTGTGAGAGATGTACGTTGGTGGAGGGTTTGGTCGTTTTGTAACCTTCGGCGTATGATCTCTATGCTTTCTTTCACTGGTACGCTGGTAAATAGGGCAGAGACATCATATGACACAAGGAGTTCATCATGAGCGAGGGTGTAGTTACTCAGTTTTTCCACTAGGTCAGCACTGTTGTGGATGTGATGATCTGTGTGTCCTACGAGAGGTGATAGGATGTCCGCCACAAATCTAGCCGTCTCATACATGATGGAACCTCTGGATGCGACTATGGGACGGAGGGGGACTTCTTTCTTGTGAACTTTGGGTAGACCATAGAACTTGGGGACGTCGGACACAGTTGGGTATAATTTCCTGTACTGTTCTAATGACAGGCGGTCCGTCTCTTTCAGGCGTTTCAGTGTGTCTTTCAGTTTGTTGGAAAACTTGGAAGTAGGATCTTTCTTGAGGCGTTCATATGTTGTAGTATCTTCCAGAAGTTTGCTTGCCTTCTCATAGTACATGGGTCTAGGCATGATGACTGTGGCACGACCTTTGTCAGCTGGTAGGATCATCGTGGCGTGTTCGTTCTTTAAATCCGCCAGAGCCCGTCTTTGGTCCGGTGTTAAGTTGGATTTCGGTAGTTTGGCCTGTTTCATGATTCTGACACAGTCTGATCTTAAGTGTGTGGCTTCTTCTGAATTAGGGCCAATATACCTGCAAGCTGTTTCAATGCTTGTGATGAGGTCTACCACTGGAAGCTTGTTAGGGGCTACGGCGAAATTTAGTCCTTTCTCTAGTACTTCCTGTTCAGGTTTAGTGAGTTGGCGATCTGATAGATTGATCACCCACCTCTCTTTGGTCTTTCTTTTTGTTTCTTCCGGTACAGGTGTAATCTCGCTTTTGTCATTCTGTTGTCTCCTGTTGTTTTTTGGTGCTAGACGTTCGAATTTCTTTCGATGGCGTTGGCGTACTTTGTCCCATTCTATTCGTCGTGTGTTGTTTAGCCACTCTTTGATTTCGGAGAGCATAGCATCTGGTAGTGTGCTGGAGCTCAGTCTTTCCTCGAGGTCTTGGATTTTCCCTTCCAGACAAGTGATGCGGGTGTTGATTTGCTTGATTAATTAACTCTTTATAACAATCTGCCAACAGGGGATCTGAGAATCAGTTGGACTAACGAGATAATATCATTGTTTTTGTTGTAAAGGATATCTCTATCGTCAGTACATGAAAAACCAAGATACAGCTGTGGACTGAAGATCTTGTATTTCGAGTTCAATCCCAGCCCGGAACATTAACCCTTTGACTCCTGCATCCTGTCCACCAGCATCCTACATTGTCGGCTACACTAGCAAAGCAAAAACTTAACCCTTTGGCTCCCTCACGCTATCCAGGAAGCTGGTGGATAGGGTGAAGGAGTCAAAGAGTTAAGTTTTTGCAGTTGGTGGACAAGGTGCGGGAGCCAAAGGGTTAAGTTTTTGTAGTTGGTGGATAGGGTGCGGGAGTCAAAGGGTTAAGTTTTTGTAGTTGGTGGATAGGGTGCAGGAGTCAAAGGGTTAAGTTTTTGTAGTTGGTGGATAGGGTGCAGGAGTCAAAGGGTTAAGTTTTTGCAGTTAGTGGATAGGATGCGGGAGTCAAAGGGTTAAACACTGGCCTGCCCGCTGTCCATCTTGATGTTTCCACCATTCTGGTAGTGGTGGAAGAGTAAATCGTTTCACAGGCCCCTCCTCTTCCTCCTCCTCTCCCTCCTCCGTCTTCCCCATTTTAAGACCTTACCAGCGAATAAGGCTTTGTACAGGCCCAGGAGGTCTGCAATACAAATTGCTGACAAATTGAGGTGGACCGGATATGGGGTTGTCCGAGTGCGATGAATCCCTCTGGAACGGACAAATGTCCCACTCTGACGGTGGAATCTATCTCGCAGGATTGGTGATGATATGTTCTGAGTTTGGGGCAACGAGTTTATCATCATCATCATCATCATCATCATCATCATCAGGTGCCCTGCCGCATGGCGTTGGCGATCATGGACTTCCATCTGTCTCTATCTCTTGTTGCCCCAAGCATCTCCTCCACTCTCCTCGTCTTTATGGCTTGATGGCTTACTGAAAGATATCACAATTTCTCTTCAAGTGTAGTCATTGACAGCCACGCACTCTTGCTTTAGTCTGAAAATTCATACTGTATAACAAGACGCGTAAGTGAGAAAGCTTCAGTAGTGGTGGATGGTCTTGTTCTTTAGAAGAAATGTCAGAGGAGATGCGTGAAAAAACAAACAAACAAAACAATGGAAGAAAATAAAGGACATAATGTTCATTAAGGCTAAAAACATGAGGATGGAGACGACTGCCTTACCTCAACAACACAAACAGGAGGGAAGAAGGGAGAGAAAGAAAGAAAGAAAGAAAGAAAGAAAAAGAGAGAGAGAGAGGTAGAGAAGAAGAGAGAGAAAGGGGGGGGAGAGAAAAAGAGCGAAAGATGGGGAGAGAGAGGTGAGAGAGAGAGAGGGAGAGAGAGAAAGGGAGAGAGAGGGACATAGAGAGAAAGGGAGGGAGAGAGAGAAAGAGAGAGAGAATGAAAGAGGGAGAGAGAGGGGGGTGAGAGAGAAAGAAGAGAGAGATAGAGAGAGAGAGGGAGAGACAGACAGACAGAGACACAGACAGACAGACAGAGAGAAACAGGTGCAGAAATCTGACACAAAGAAACAGCTATTGACTTCACAGAATACACATTAAAATGATGGCTTTAAAAATAGTATATAGACATCTGTTTCAAAACCACTCATCATTCTTTGACATTAAGGAGAAAACTCTATACTTCAAAATGAAATACAAATCAAAACACGATATACACCCATACATCACACACACACACACACACACACACACACACACACACACACACACACACACACACACACACACACACAAACACACACACACACTAACACGGGTGCAGACACACGTACGCACACACACATACACACACACACACACACACACACACACATACATACACACACACACACACGGACGAACGATCGTCTAATATCACCTATAGTGAAAAAGACGTTAAATCAAAGAAAGAACCAACACGAACGCAAGGTGTGTATACATACATCAGGAGGAAGGAGAGATGGGAAAAGACAAATGGAGGGAAGGAGGTAGAAAAAGAGAAAGACACACAGACAGACAGAGACAGACAGACAGACACACACACACACACACACACACAAACATCGGTGCGGACACACACACACACACACACACACACACACACACACACACACACTCACACCCACCCCCCCACCCCCCACACACCCACACTATCGTCCCTAAATCTCTTCCTCCCTACATGCACATCCACCCATTACACTGCACATAACATATTTATAAACATTTCAATAACAGCAGAAACAAACCATTCAATCACATATGTATGCATGGTTTCATATCCTCTTGCGAAATGACTGTGCTACCGTGGCTAGCAGTCTGAACATTCGAAATTACACGTGACATAAGGGAAAGAGAAGACAACAGCCAGGAGGAGGAGGGGGCGGAAGAAGGAGGAGGAGGAGAAGAAGAAGAAGAAAATGAAGAAGAAGATGATGATGATGACAAAAAAGAACAACAACAAGAACGAGGAGGAGGAGGAGAAAGGAAAAAGAAGAAGAAGAAGGAAAAGAAGAAGAAGAAAAAGAAGAAGAAAAAGAAGAAGAAGAAAAAGAAGAAGATGATGATGATGATGATGATGATGATGATGATGATGATGATGATGAAAAAGGAGAAAGAGGAAAAGGAAAGAAAAAAAAAAAGAAAGAAGAAAACAAAGAAAAAGAATAATGAAAAGAAGAAGAAGAAGAACAACAACAACAACACCAACAACAACCATAATATCAACAACAACAATAACAACACTACCACCACCACCAACAACAACAATAACAACACCACCAACAACAACAAAAACAAGAAGATCAAGAAGAAGAAGAAGAAGAAGCAGAGGAAGAACAAGAACAAGAAGAACAAAAAGAAGACAAGAAGGACAAGACGAAGAAGAAGAAGAACAAGGAGGAGGAGGAGGAGGAGAAGAAGAAGAAGAAGACAAAAGGAGAAGAAGGAGACGATGATGATGATGATTATGGAGGAGAAGAAGGAGGAGAAGAAGAAAGAAAGAAAGAGTGAAAAAAGAAAGGAAGAAAGAAGACGAAGGTGAAAAAAACAAAGAAGAAGAAGAGAAAGAAAAAAAAAAGGTATGACGAGAGGAACGAAAACAAGAAAAGAGTAGTTAATCCCACAAATGGAGATCGTATTTCCAGACTTCTTTTAGAGTGGAGAACCTGCTGCCAAAGACAATCAATCATTCTTCACGGCAGAGAGGGGCTTTGTGTCCCATCTTTTTACTGCCGTTCTTGGGGAGGCAAATTACTCCATTGTTTCCATGATGTCTGCTCTGTCTAGACTCCACTTGTTGCGTTACATATTGACCTCATGTGTATCTCCCCCTTCGGAGATTGTCCTGCAGGAATTTGCTGCAATTGCTATGGAACGTCCATGCAGATTAAAGTCCATGATGTTATGTGTGTCTGTGTGAGACTGTGTTTGTGTTCCGTTCGAAATTGTTCAAATGTCTTGGTAAAGTGGTTGGGAAAAGTTTGGACCATGTCTGCTAAATTTCATTATAACACTTTGAACATCAGATACAAAAAAGTTTTTCCTCCCTATAAAAATAGTTCTATCATACGTCGCGTTTTGTGTTTCCCTCTGGTCCATGGATAGAGTGCCCCCCCCCCCTCCACACACACACACACACACACACGCTTCACATCCTCACTGTTTGTAACTCTATTTTTTTTGCTTGCTTGCTGGTCCATTTGGGAAGTTTTTTCCAGAATCTCTTTGAATTCAACCACACGCATGCCCAATGTAATATACAAAACACGTAACCATTTCTGCTATTAGCAGCTACCCAACCATAATAAAGACACGTGCACACACACAACAGACCCACCACACACACTACAACACACACACACACACACAACACAACACACAACACACACACACACACACACACACACACACACCACACATATCGTCCCTAAATCTCTTCCTCCCTACATGCACATCTACCCATTACATGCACATAACATATTTATAAACAATTTCAATAACAGCAGAAACAAACCATCAATCAATATTATGCATGGTTTCATTTCTCTTGCGAAATGACTGTGCTGCCATGGCTAAACAGTCTGAACATTCGAAATTACACGTGACATAAGAGAAAGAGAACACAACAGCCAGGAGGAGGAGGAGGGGAGAAGAAAGAAGGAGAGAGGAGGAGAAAGAAGAAGAAAAGAAGAAGAAGATGATGATGAATGAACAAAAAAAGACAGAAAAAAAGAACAACAACAAAAAACAAAACAAGAGAGAGGAGAGAGAAAAGAGAAGAAAAGAAAAAAGAAGAAGAACGAAGACAAAAAAAAAGAAAAGAAGAAGAAGAGAAGAAAAGAAGAAGAAAAAGAAGAAAGAAGAAAAGAAGAAGAAGAAAAGAAAAGAAGAAGAAGAAGAGATGATGATAGAAATGATATGATGATGATGAAAAAGGAGAAAGAGGAAAAGGAAAGAAAAAAAAAGAAAGAAGAAACAAAGAAAAAGAATAATGAAAAAGAAGAAGAAGAAAACAACAAAACAGAAAAACAGACACAATATACACACTACCACCACCACCATACACACCACACCAACCAAGAAGAACGAAAAAAGAAAAAGAAGAAGTAAATCAAACAAACAGACAAGCGAAGAAAAGGAAAAGGGATACGAAAAATAGTAGTCCAAAAGAAGGCGATATTTTATGAGAAGAAGGGAGGAGAACGTGACAGAACCAAAAGAAAAGAGAAGATGTATACAAGGACACAGAAGAGGTTTCCCAATGGAGATCGTATTCCAGACTTCTTTTGAGTGGAGAACTGCTGCCAAGACATCATCATCTTCACGGCAGAGAGGGCATTGTCTCCCATCTTTTTATCTGCGTTCTGCTCTGTCTAGACTCCACTTGTTGCGTTACATATTGACCTCATGTGTATCTCCCCCTTCGAGATTGTCCTGCAGGAATTTGCTGCAATTGCTATGGAACGTCCATGCAGATTAAAGTCCATGATGTTATGTGTGTCTGTGTGAGACTGTGTTTGTGTTCCGTTCGAAATTGTTCAAATTTTCTTGGTAAAGTGGTGGGGAAAAGTTTGGAACATGTCTGCTAAATTTCATTATAACACTTTGAACATCAGATACAAAAAGTTTTTCCTCCCTAAAAATAGTTCTATCATACGTCGCGTTTTGTGTTTCCCTCTGGTCCATGGATAGAGTGGCACCCCCCCCCACACACACACACACACACACAACACACACGCTTCACATCCTCACTGTCTATAACTCTATTTCTTTTTGCTTGCTTGCTGGTCCATTTGTAAGTTTTTTCCAGAATCTCTTTGAACTCAACACACGCATGCCCACATACAATATACAAACACTAACCATTTCTGTATTTGCCTACCACCTTAATAAAGACATGTACACATCAACACACATACACAAGCAACACGAACACACACAGACAAGCAAAACAGAACACATACAAAACCACACATCCAAAGACCACGAACACACACAAACAACATACAAACACACACAACACACACACCACACACACAACACACACACACACACACAACACACACACAATACACAACACACACAACACACACTCACTATCTCACACCTAACACATCCACTCCTCCCAACCAAAATCACACTACCACATCACACACAACACACATTAAAACAGATCAGTAACAGCAGAAACAAACCATACAACCCTATATCTAAGCATGACATTCGTATTTTCTTCTAAAGAGACGTGCTGCATGGCAACAGATTAGACAATGAAAACACTGCAAATTCAAGAAAGAAACACAACAGCCAGGAGGAGGAGGAGGAGAGAAGAAGAAAGAAGAAGAAGATGAAGAAGGAGAGAAAAGAAGAAGAAGAAGAAGCAGATGATGATGATGATTATGAACAAAAGAAGAAGTACAAGAAAAAGAAGAAAAACAAGAACAACAACAACAACAACAACAAAGAGGAGGAGGAGGAGAAAGGAAGAAGAAGAACAAAAGAAGAAGAAGAACAACAACAATAACAACAAGATCAAAAAGAAGAAGAAGCAGAGGAAGAACAAGAAGAACAAAAAGAAGACAAGAAGGACAAGATGAAGAACAAGAAGAACAAGGAGAAGAAGAAGAAGAAGACGACGACGATGATGATAGAAACGATAATGATGATTATGGAGGAGAAGGAGGAAGAGAAGAAGAAGAAAGAAAGAGTGAGAAAAAAAGAAAGGAAGAAAGAAGACGAAGATGAAAAAAACAAAGAAGAAGAAGAAGAAAAGAAGAAGAAGAAAATGTATGACGAGAGGAACGAAAACAAGAAAAGAGTAGTTAATCCCACAAATGGAGATCGTATTTCCAGACTTCTTTTAGAGTGGAGAACCTGCTGCCAAAGACAATCAATCATTCTTCACGGCAGAGAGGGGCTTTGTGTCCCATCTTTTTACTGCCGTTCTTGGGGAGGCAAATTACTACATTGTTTCCATGATGTCTGCTCTGTCTAGACTCCACTTGTTGCGTTACATATTGACCTCATGTGTATCTCCCCCTTCGGAGATTGTCCTGCAGGAATTTGCTGCAATTGCTATGGAACGTCCATGCAGATTAAAGTCCATGATGTTATGTGTGTCTGTGTGAGACTGTGTTTGTGTTCCGTTCGAAATTGTTC
>JAPXFY010000013.1:66755434-66757934 GCA_030674185.1 Monoplex corrugatus
TTTTAAAAGGAACACGCTCACAAGCAAAGAAAAAAGTCACCATCACCGCCCACCACTCACCACACTCTGATCACTACATTCCCCTTCACCATCATTCCAATTGTCGGAGAGAGGGAAGAGAGAGAGAGGGGAGGGGGCAGAGAGAGACAGAGAAAGAGGGACAGACAAACAACACACACACGCACACACATACACACACACACACACGCATACAGAGACAGAGAAAGAGGGACAAACACACACACACACGCGCGCATACACACATACATACATACACACACACTACAACACAACACACACACACACACACACACACACACGCGCGCGCGCGCGCGCGCGCAGGCAGAGAGAGAGAAAGAGAGACGACAGACAAAGACAGGACAGATCGACAGACAGACAGACAGACAGAACAGAGACAAACATGAGAGAGAGAGAGAGGAGAGAGAGAGAGAAAGAGAGAGAGAGACAAACAGATAGATACAGAAACAGAAAGAGAGTGAAAGAGGGAAACAGAGAGAGACTGAGAAAGAAGTGCAGAGAGAGAGAGAGAGAGAACAGAGAGAGAGGCAGACAGACAGACAGAGACGGAGACAGAGACAGACAGACAGAAAAAGAAAGACAATGAGAGAGAGAGGCCGAGACAGTCAAACAGACAGACAGAAAATGACAATCAGAGAGAGAGAAAGAGACAGACAGACAGACAAACAGACAGAGACAGAGAGAGAAGAGAATGAGAGAGGGAAACAGAGACAGAAATAAGCACACACAGAGAGGGGGAGGAAGGGAAGAGAGAGACAGAGAGCTAGAGGAGAGAGAGAGAGAGAGAGACAGAGACAGAGACAGAGAGACAGACAGACAAACAACAGACAGACAGACAGAGGACACCCACGCTCTGCAGTTCCTTCATATCGCTGACAGAGCATGCGCTCTAAGAATACCCGTTTTGAGAAACACAAGACCAAAATCTCAAATCGAAAGTGCTTTGTTCCTGTAATAGTCTCTGTTCTGATCCCTTTCTTCGTCGTCCTTAATGACCCCTAACACCCTGCATCCCTGATCTCCTCGGCTCAACAGCGTCCAGCATTAACCCTTTCCCTTCCCTTTCCTTCCCTTCCATCACCTTCACTTCTCTTCCCCTCCCCCTCCCCACAAACTCACCATCCCTTCCCTGCAAAGCATGTCCGTTTATCTGCCTCGGGTGTGTTTTTGTGGAGGTATGTTTGGCAGCAAAATACATTTAGCTGCAGTACACTGCCAGTTTCACTGAACAATCAAAACGTTTGAGATATCGATGACTGGAATCGAAAGGCAAGATCTGCTTGAGATCGAGACGACAAATGTTTTACAATAGGTTTTTTATTTATTTTTTTTGTTGTTGAAACAAAATCGTCCTCTGTTTTTAAATTTTTTTTATGAATGAATAATTGAATACGAAGAAGAGATCTTACAGCTTATCGAATATCAGATGCTCGTATCCTACAAAATAGTAGTCAACTGAGCATTTCGAGTTAACAAGCATTTCTTTCAACGTCACATTAATTAATTACTGTGTAGATATCGCCATGTTTCTATTTTATATTCAACATGCCTGTCTTGTCTGATGCAATCTTTTGACTGAAACTTTCTTTCCTTAATTATGAACAAGTAATGCAGACAAATACAAAACAAAATAGTGCAGAATAAATGGGATTAAATCATAAGAAAGAACTCAAATTCATGCAAAATATCCCCCTGCTCAAAATACAAGTACATACGCTTTTATGCCAAGTTTGATGCCATTCTTAAATTCTTATTCCATTTCTTTTTCCTTAAACAGCAAAGATGAGCAGCAATCTGAGAAGAAATATTAAATATTGTGTTTGTGCAAATGATATCTCCTATGGGAATCTTATAAATGTAAATAGAATACTAAAACGAGATAGAATAGAAATTGTATAAATGTAAACTGAATACTAAAACGAATAGAATAGAACTGATAAACGTTTATGCCCACGTTACAGTACTTGTTTTAAAACTGTTATTGTTTGGATTTTTTTTTTATCAGATGCTATTAGTTCTAAACCAATCTGCAGTTGATTAAGATAGCCATCACATGGTGCACATTTACATTCTTTGTCAGAATGTTTATTTTCGAAACAAAGAGGAGTAGTAGCAGCAGTAGCATAGTAGTAGCAGCAGCAGCAGCAGCAGTAATAGTAGCAGCAGCAGTAGTAACAGAAGCAGTAGCAGTAGTAGTGATATCGTAGTAGTAGAAGTAGCAGTAGTAATAATGGTAGTAATAGTAGCAGTAGTAGTAGCAGCAGCAGCAACAGCAGCACAGCAGCAGTAGTTGTAATAGTATTAGTAAGCCTCTTTCGATCGAAGAATGCCATAGGAGATGCGTTCTAGTTGTCAGTTTCGCTGCTGTTTCGAAAGCATTGAGTATCATCTCCAGGGCACAAGCCGGAATCGGATGATGTGGAGAACCACCTGTCACCCATGCGACATGTCCCCTCATCTC
>JAPXFY010000013.1:66762934-66765434 GCA_030674185.1 Monoplex corrugatus
TCACACACATACATTGTGTACACACACACACACACACACACACACACACACACACACACACACACACACACACACACACACTCACACACACACACACACTCACACACACACACTTTCATCGCTCCAGTTTCCCAAACTCAGCAGCAGCAGCACTCTTTATCTCTATGCTGTGGGTAGATATGGCAAAACATGTCGGCAATGGTCTTATCATATTTTTGCTGCCTATATCATACACAGAAAGTCAAAACATTCCGTTAATAAACTCTCTGACGGCTAGGGGCTGCATTTTCAGGATGCGCGTAGGTGGTCCTCAACTCCGTAAGAAGAAAAGCCTGGTTGTCTCCCTTGTAATCTTCTTCTTCTTCTTCTCCTCCCTTCACTCCACACAGAGTCCATGGAGTACTGCACTGAAGAACTCTCTACGAGACCCCTCTAGATATGTCGGTTGTATGCCAAAGCCTGGGTCTGTGTAAATAATATATCTGCACATTATGCGATGTTGTCAAGTCAATCGTGTGTGTGTGCGCGCGCGCGCGGCGCGTGTATGTGTGTGTGTTTGTATGAGTGTGAGTGAGTGAATGCGTGAGTGAGTGGTGTGTGTGACTATGTGTGTGAGTGAGTAAGTGAATGAGTGATTGAATGAGTGAGTGTGTGTGTGTGTAAGTGAGTGAGAGTGTGTGTGTAGTGAGTGAGTGAGTGTGTGTGAGTGTGAGTGAGCGAATGAGTGAGTGAATGAGTGAGTGAGTGAGTGAGTGTATTTGTTTTTGTGTGTGAATGTGTGTGTGTGCATGAGTCAGTGAGTGAGTCAGTGAGTTGTGTGTGTGTGTGTGTGTGTGTGTGTGTGTGTGTGTGTGTGTGTGTGTGTGTGTGTGTGTGTGTGTGTGTGTGTGTGTGTGTGTGTGTGTGTGTTTTGGTCTCACCGTCTTCCTTCTTAAAGAGTTCCCTGGATGACTGATTTAGCAGGACAAGATCTTGTTACATGGCCATACCAACGTAGTTTTCTTGTCTTAACTGAGCAGAGCAGACCTTCATAAGACCCAGTGTTCTGCTTGATGGTTTGACTTACTTGTTCACTGGTGATGTGATCAGTGTGTATGATATTTAGCATCTCGCCGACATCATCATCATCATCAGGTGCCTTGCCACATGGCGTTGGCGATCATGGCCTTCCATCTGTTTCTATCCCTTGTTGCCGCAAGCACCTCTTCCATCCTTTTTGCCTTCAGCCACTCTGCAAGTCCGCCCAATATTTTCTCCCTGGTCTACCTGGTGTTCTCGTTCCCTCCAGCTTTCCTGTTGTGGTGACCAGGTGCTCCAATTCCCCGTTCCTCATTAAATGGCCTATAAATGTTGTCTGTCCTTTCCTAATCTGCCTTATGAATGATCTTCTTGTGTCTGCCTCCATCAAGACTGTCTCGTTTGTTTTCTTTACTGTCCATGGAACTCTCAACATTCTTCTTAGAAACCAGATCTCGGCTGGCGCAATCTTGTTCTGGCTTTGCTTGTCGACTGTCCACGCCTCACAACCGTATGATATTGTCGGTTCTATGTAACATTCAAGAACTCTCTTCCTGATGTTAACTGATAGGCATTTGTTGGTAAGAATGCTTTTCATCTTCGTGAATGCTGTTTTGGCTTGGTCGATTCTTCTGGCTATTTCTGATGTACACCTGCCGTCTGATGAAATGGTCGTTCCCAGGTATTTAAACTTATCAACCTGTCTCAAGGTTGTGCCGTTTGCTGTTATTTTGCATGAGGGGATTTCATATTTTACTGATTACCATGACTGCAGTCTTCTTGTTGTTTATTTCCAACCCCTTACCTTTGCTTTCTGTTTCTAGTATATTCACACGGTTTTGTAGACCCTTTTCACTTCCTGCAATTAGCACGGTGTCATCTGCGTATCGAACGTTGTTTATCATTTTTCCTCCAACCTTTAATCCAGGGTCTTCCTCTAGGTTTCTCGTGGTATTTTCGTTGTAAAGTGAAAAAAGATCTGGTGACAAAACACAGCCTTGTCTGATTCCTCTTTTGATATTTTGGAAAAAGCTTATATCGTTTTCCACGGCTTGGGTTCGTCTTTCCATATCTGCTGTAAGGGTCCATGTCTCACATACATACAAGAAAATGGAATATACCAGCGCTCGTAAAGATCTTGCCTGATCTTGTGAGTTTCATGGGTCTGTTCTTGTCCTTCTATAAAGGTTTCATCCTGGACAATGCCGCTGTCTTCTTTGTTACCTTTAGAAGGATTTCTGGATCGGATCCTTTATTGCAAATGATGGACACCGTGTAAGTGTATTGTAATGAAAAGGAAACAAAACAAAACGAAAACAGAAAGAAGAATTACACAAATATGGAACCAGACTGCGTACCTGATATATCAATACAAGACAAGACAACGCAAGAGAAGCCGAGACAAGACAAGTCAAGACAAGAGAACATATGACAAAACAGGAGCAAATTTTGGCACACTACAACTGTGCACGCTCTTTTCAGC
>JAPXFY010000013.1:66772934-66775434 GCA_030674185.1 Monoplex corrugatus
GCGTGCAGTATACACATGAAAGGATTTCAGGCACTGGCAGGGCGGCATTTTCGCTGACCTGAGAGAAAAAAATAATCTGTCCACCTTTTTTTTTCCTCTACAGGGAATCCAACAGGGCTCAAACAGCCACCTATGCAGTTGAAGGACGGGTCCTTAACACTCCACTATCGTACCCTTGAGATTGGGGCGCGGGGGGAAGGCATACAGATAAGTAGGAGTGGAATCACTACGCGTGTATGACCGAAGCAGTAAGATGGTTTACTCATCATCATCATCAGGTGACTTGCCGCATGGCGTTGGCGATAATGGACTTCCATCTGTCTCTATCTCTTGTTGTCCCAAGAATCTCCTCCACCCTCCTCGTCTTCAGCCAAGCCAGAAGTCCGTCTAGCATTTTTCTCCCTGGGGTCTACCGGGTGCTCTATCCATCATAAACAGATGATCAAATCTTTTATTGCATCCTGTGAAAATCCTGCGGCCTGTAGTTTCTTTTACCATCCCACCGTACCCAACACTGTAATTTCGTAAATAAGTCAATACATTATGCACACATGCCATCGCAAATTCAAATTCATGATACGTACTACCCAGCCCAACACTAAAGTCATATCAGTGTTCACACCACGTTAAAAGCAACTCCAAGTTTAACCCTTTGTCTCCTGCACTTTGTCACCAGTATCTGCATTGTCAAACATCATAGCAAAGTAAAAACTTAACCCTTTAATGCCCTCACCTACCCACCGGCTTCCTGCTGCTAGCTGGTGGATGGAATGAGGGAGTCAAAGGGTTAAGCTTTTGCAGTCGGTAGATAGGGTGAGGAAGTCAATGGATTATCAATCAAGAAAAAGACAAAAGTTAAAAAAAAAAAACAAGAACAGGATTATAATTTCAATTTAAAATGCATTTCAAAACTTTCCCCCATACTAAATCGTATCAGATGAAATAAATCTACTGAACTTTTCTAAAGACTTGAAAATTACATGTATATTTGGAAGAAAACATTTTGAAGGGATTCCTTAATGAGTCCAATGTAAGTAGAGTGCTTAAATCACACCCCGTGCAAGTCCAAACATTTAATAAGACGGTGTTAGAGCTAAGCGGCTTTATCACATGGTGCTTCGATCTTTAAAAGGAAAAATTGAGCATAGATATGCATGGCCCGTTTGTAACATACATAACACTGCCTCTTTCCTAAAGTTCCCAAGAACAGACGGGAGGATATCTTTTAAGATCGTGATTTCCTTTGCCAGAGACTTTTCATTTAAGCTTTTTGCGTTAGTAACCTCGTAAACAGGCTAATACATACGCAATTTAACAAGATGTTCACGACAGTCTACCACGTAAATAAGCCAAGATATATGAAAATTTAAGATATGTTCAATCTATTCTAACAGTGACTTCGCAGGAAAGACAATACATGCGCGAGTTTGAGAGGACGTTCACACTATCCTGCCTCATTAATAGGCTAATGCATTATACAAACCGGACAAGATGTCCATACAATTCTTACGGTGACCTCATAAATACACGTGCAAAGTTAACTAAATGTTCAAATCATTCTGCCTCATTAGTAGGCCAATGCATTATGCAAACTGTAAAAGATCTTCAAACCACTCTGACTCATTAATAGGCCAGTGCATTGTGCAAATTGGACAAGATGTCTAAACATTCTGCCCCATAAATCAGGCTAATGCATTATGCAAATTGGACAACATGTTCATACCATTCTTACGGTAAACCTCATAGATACATCTGCAAATTTAAACCAAATGTTCAAATCGTTATGCCTCATAAATTGTCCAATGCAGTATGCAAACATGGCAAGACGTTCAAACCCTCCTTACAGCGACCTCAAAATACATACGCAAATTTGACCAGATATTCAAACTATTCTGCCTCATGAATAGACCAATGCATTATGCAAATGGGCAAGATGTTCAAACCATTCTTACTGTGACCTCATAAATACAGTGCAAATTTTTTAACCAAATGTTCAAGCCACCCCAGCCTGATAAATAGGCCAACACACTTGCAAGTTTGATAAGATGTTCAAGGCAGTCTGCCTCAACAATAGGCCAATGCATAATGCAAACCATTCTTCCTCATAAACAGGCCAACGCATTATTCAAATATGTGACCCATTCTCACAAAAGCACAATAAGTCTCAGTTTAGGCATTTTCAGGTTATGGTATCACTATAAAGTTATAATCTCAGCTTTCAAATGGTACTAAAGTTGAGTTTCAGGCCAAAAAACAAAAATGTTATGGGCTTTCAAAGCTGAGAGGGGTCAAGTCAGCCATTTTGAGAAAAACAGCGTTGAAGAGAATAGGCCTGAATTGAAAGGGTATGGTCAGAATCTCCTTAGCAACAAGCATTAAATATCAACCAAATCAGCTGAAATTCCATACTTCCCTTGTTTACTTAATTGTCCATCCATCCAAAACAACAAAAAGAAAAATAGATTTAAGAAAAGCGTACTTTAATCACCAAAATGGGGCG
>JAPXFY010000013.1:66780434-66815434 GCA_030674185.1 Monoplex corrugatus
AATCAAATCAAATCAATCAAGACTTCTCCGCTGTTTACTCATCCACTTTAACCACTGCTTTACGTTACTGTTTGCTGTAGCAAGTAATCATGCACGTCAAGTTTTACTGATAGAGACATAATGGATAACTACGTATCAGGAAAATAAAAATCAATTGCAAACAAAGTTTCCGTTGTTTTCTATAACCTGGCATAGTTTCAAAGCAAACAACAGACCCGACACAGTTACAGAACGTATGTATCTAGATGAAAAGGGCATTGTTCTATTGTTCTTTTTTAAACAAGACTTCGTATTGTTCAGCTTTTTAAAGGAAGACTTCGTATTGTTCAGCTTTTTTAAAATACGATTTCGCATTGTTCAGCTTTTAAAATAAGATTTAGTATTGTTCAGCTTTTTAAAACAAGACTTCGTATTGTTCAGCTGTTTAAAATACGATTTCGTACTGTTCAGCTTTTTTTTTAATAAGGCTTCCAATTGTTCAGCTTTTTAAAATAAGACTTCGTGTTATTCACCTTTTTAAAAAAAATAAGACTTTGTATTGTTCACCTATTTTAAGCAAGACTTCGTATTGTTCAGCTGTTGGGCTTTTTAAAAGAAGACTTCGTGTTGTTAATAATAATAATAATAATTACAATATTTATATAGCGCAAAATCTTGATAAAATCAAATCTAAGCGCTGAAGCAGACACACACGCAGGCACGCACGCTCGCACACACACGCACGCACACACACAGACACACACACACACACACACACACTAAATAAAAGCAAGAATAAAAGCAATGGAAAATTATAGAGAGCATAGCATACAATTATATATTATAACCATGTGATTCCCTCCGAGCGGAGACAGGCTGCAGAGGGGAGGGTTGAGTGAGGTTAGGATTTTATGCAGGAGAGAAAAGGTGAGTTTTGAGAGCGGACTTGAAGGAGACAAAAGTAGGTTGCTGACGGACTGAGAGAGGAAGTTTGTTCCAGGAGAGTGGACCAGAAACAGAGAAGGCTCGTGGACCATAGGTATTGAGCTTAGTGCGTGGAAAGCGAAGAGTCAGAGGATCAGAGGCAGAGCGGAGGGTACGTGAGGGAACATAGATCTCAAGTAGGCTTGACAGGTAATCGGGGGCTGCGTTATTGAGGCTTTTGTAGCACATGGTGTCTAGTTTGTACTGTATGCGCTTTGATACAGGGAGCCAGTGAAGTTGTGCCAGGAGAGGAGATATGTGGTCAGCTTTTTTCTTTTTGAGTACAAGGCGTGCAGCATTGTTTTGAATGCGCTGTAGGATGTGAATGGTGGAGGCAGGAAGACCAGACAGGAGTGAATTGCAATAGTCAATGCGAGACATTATGAAGGAGAGAACGAGTTT
Source organism: Monoplex corrugatus (assembly GCA_030674185.1). Classification (NCBI taxonomy): domain Eukaryota; kingdom Metazoa; phylum Mollusca; class Gastropoda; order Littorinimorpha; family Ranellidae; genus Monoplex; species Monoplex corrugatus. The sequence goes on from JAPXFY010000013.1 coordinate 66,781,800, forward strand.
TGCAGTTGTTTCGACAGAGAGATACTTCCTGATCAGCTTTATACGATGGAGATGATAGTAGCAGGATCTGGCAGTTTGAGAAACAAAGTTGTTCATGGAGAGGGTAGAGTCAATGCAGACACCAAGGTTTTTAGCTGAATCAGAAATTGGGACTGATGTGTTACATAATGGGAGAGAAAGAGGAGGCAGCTGAGAAAGTTTCTGACGGGTGCCAATGAGGATAGCTTCTGTTTTGTCGTCATTAAGCTGAAGTCTATTGTGTGTCATCCAGTTCTTAATGTCCGAGTAACACTCAGTGGTGCGAGTCAACAGGCGCTGTATATTATCAGGTGAGTCACTGTCTTGAAGTTGGGTGTCATCAGCATAGAAGTGGTGTTTTATAGAATGGGAGTTGGTGATGGTGGACAGGGGGGAGGTGTAAAGAGTGAAAAGAACAGGGCCAAGGACAGATCCTTGTGGAACACCACAGGTCAGGTATGCAGGTTGAGAGTAAGTGCCATTGATGAGAACGGTTTGTTTTCTGTTTGATAGGTATGAAGTGAACCAAGACAGAGCAATGTCAGAGATGCCAAAAGTATGATGAAGTCTAGAAAGGAGAATACCATGATCAATGGTATCAAAGGCTGCAGACAGATCAAGGAGTGTGAGGAGAGAGACTTTGCCAGTATCAGTTGCAAGGAGGAGATTGTTGAGAATGTGTAGTAGGGCAGTTTCAGTGCTATGGCACTGGCGGTAGGCTGACTGGAAAGGATTGAGGAGATTGTTGGCAGACAGGTGAGAGTTCAGCTGGTTGAGGACGACTTTTTCAAGGAGTTTTGACAAGAAAGAGAGATTAGAGATAGGCCGGTAATTTTTCAGTTCATTTGGATCTAAATTGTGTTTCTTGAGGAGAGGGTGAACAATAGCAGACTTGAAAGAATCTGGGACAGTTCCAGTTTGAAGAGAAGTGTTGGTGATGTCAGTGATGAATGGGAGGAGAGTAGGGAGACAGTCGGCGTAGACAGAACCTGGAAGAGGATCCAGTTCGCAGGTTTTGAACGACATGGATCTGATTGTGTTGAGAATTTCTTCTTGTGAGACTGGGGTAAAAGTAGTAAGAGGTGTGCCAGAGAAGGAAGGGTCAGGTGGGCATGGTTGACAGGGTGTCCTGTCAAGCCTGTCACGAAGAGTTTGTATTTTGGTGGTGAAATAGTTGGAGAATACAGATGGGAGTTCTTCATTTGTATGTTTTGTTGGGAGAGGTAAATCTTTTCGTGTGCCAAGGAGATGATTCATGGTTGTAAAGAGTTCTTTTGAAGAAGAGGCATTCAGGATTTTGGTTTGGAAATAGCTTGTTTTTGCTGATGCAATGAGGGTGGATACTTTTGTTTTAGAGGCTTGGAAAAGTTGCCTGTGTACAGTGAGTTTGGATTTGCGCCAGCGGCGCTCTGCTCTGCGGCGGGCACGTTTTGCACAGGCGATCTCATGAGTGAGCCAGGGGGTAGGGGGGCGGTCAGGTAAAAGACGGGTTGTGGCTGGAGCATGAGTGTCCAGAAGATGGTGGAGAGTAGTATAGAATTCATCGGCAAGGTTATGTGACTTTTCAGAAAGGAGACGGGAGGCATCAGATGAAAATGTGGAGAGGTCGATAGATTTGGGATTGCGTCGAGTCACTGTGCGCATGGTACGGGAAGGAGGAGAAATGTCGAGAGAACAGAGAATTGCAGAGTGGTCAGATGGAAGGGCTGAAGTTAGACGGGTAGAAAGAACTAAGCAGTTGTCAGTAGCGGAATTGTGATGATCACGAGAAATGATCCAGTCAAGAATGTGACCTTTTTGATGGGTTGGTTCAGAAATGTGTTGAGTCATATTATGATTGGACAGAGAGTTGATGATATGTCTTGTGTCATAACGGTGAGTGTTGTCATAGTGGACATTGATATCACCTAGAATGATGAGATTTCCAAGTAAGAGGCAGTAGTGGTCAAGCAATTGGTCAAAGTCAGAGAGAAACATGGATGTGGTGAGTTTGTTGGCAGAGCTAGGTGGGGGTCGATAGACACAGGAGAAGGTGATGGGGTGAGGGGTGGATTGGAAGGATACTTCAACGTGCTCGAAAGAAGGATGGGAGAAAGGCAGAGACTGCGAGAAAGATAGGCGGGAATGGAGTGAGTCGTTGTAGAGGATGGCGATACCGCCACCTCGGGATGAGCGATGGAAAGAAGCAAGCCTGTAACCACTCGGAGTGAGGCTAGCAAGTATAGGTTCAGCTTTTTAAAATAAGATTTCGTATTGTTCAGCGTTTTAAAACAAGACTTCGTATTGTTCACCTTTTTAAACAAGACTTCGTATTGTCCAGCTTTTTAAACAAGACTTCGTATTGTTCAGCTTTTTAAAGGAAGACTTCGTATTGTTCAGCTTTTTTTAAAATAAGACTTCGTATTGTTCAGCTTTTTTAAAATAAGACTTCGTATTGTTCAGCTTTTTGAAATAAGACTTCGTATTGTTTAGCTTTTTGAAATAAGACTTCGTATTGTTCAGCTTTTTAAAACAGGATTTCGTATTGTTCAGCTCTTTAAAACAAGATTTCATATTGGTTAGGCAGAAACAAAGAGAGTGACAGAAAAGAAGAAATTTATAGCACAGAATTTCCACAAAGGTGGGGAGACTATTTATACCGAAAGAGCCTCCGGCATCCCCACAGGAAAAGGGGTGGGGACGGGGGTGGGGGGGAGTTTCTAATATCGTTATTGTGACCAAGAAAGCAAAGGCAACAAAGACTGAGAAAACGAGAAATGTCCAAAACATGCTTTTCACTGATCAGCAGCCTGTTGTTTAAGGACGCAACGAAACCAAAACTTGCTGTTCAAAGATAAAACCAGGCTGATTAAATTAATAATGGGCTCTTATTTTGCATAGCTGTGACTGTGCATAATCTAACGGCATTGCAGCACTATCAAAATAATACTGTGACCGTGCATAATCTGACGGAATTATTGTTATTGTTATTTTTGTTCAAAGGTCGGCCGACTGCGTAGAGCCATATTAGGGATATAATCGTTTCAAAACATGCACAATACTTCAACAGGTTAGAAAAAAGAAAAAGAGAATTAAGAACACACATTAATGCATCTGCGCACATAATCTAAGGCGATGCCCCAAGCGCTGATCACTCCGTCCAATTTATGGCACAGGGGATTTAAAAACATACCTCAATACAAATATAAACATAACTAAGGACACTAAAACATATTTGACCTCCCACTACGAAATCAGTCCTAACTAGAACTTTGGGCATTTTGAGATATACATATCACTGGAAAGTGTACATTCTGCTGATTATTTTGGTATTTGAATGAAGCTTGTACTAAAAAAAAATTGTAGATGTTATGTATGTTTAAAGTCATTAAGTGATATGGCGGCCATTTTGAGAAAACAGTCTCTAAAGTTTTTGTGTGCTCTCCTACACATTTTCCTTAAATTTCTTTATTTGGTGGCTTTGACCCAGTTTGTTTCTAATTTTCGCTGTCATTATCTGAAAGGTCCACCAAAGAGCTTTCCATCAGTATATTACATGTGGGGGTACTGTACAGGTTACGGTTCATAATAAGAGACAAAAATAGATACTTTTGATAGGAAACTGCGTTCTTTCTGCTGCGATCAGTGCATTGAAATACCGATTTAAATTGATTAATACTATTTTTTCAAGAAAAAAAAATTCTGTGGGGGATAGATTATAGTCCACAGAAATCAATTTTGAGAAAAAGTCAAAACACCCCAGATGGACCCTCAGTCACCTTTTCAGCTCCTATTGCTGTTCGACTGACTGCGAATTAAGACTGATTTCGTGGTGGGAGGTCACATATATAAAAACGGGCTTAAATTTCCTGAAATTCCTTCCGCATATCTCATTTCTCCAGAACTAAAAAACCACTTAATACATCTACCTAATTTACCGAACACATCCGGGTTAATGGACCAGCAAGGCAGAAATTGATATAAAGACCTAACAGAAAGCAAAGGAACAAGGCAGAAACAAAGAGAATGATAGAAAAAAGGAAATGTCTAACACAGAATTTCCAGAAGGTGGGGATACTATTCGACAAGAGCTCCCAGCATCCCCACGGGGGTGGGGTGATATAACGGGATCGTAAAACTAGTAAAATAATACTGTGACTGCATAATCCAACGGCATTGTAGTGCTAGTAAAATAATATTGTGACTGTGCATAATCTAACAGAATTATAGCATTAGTAAAATGGTACTGTTGTGCATAATTTAACGATATTGTAGTACTAGTAAAATAATATTGTGACTGTGCATAATCTAACAGAATTGTAGCATTGGTAAAATAATACTGAGGTTGTGCATAATTTAACGGAATTGTCGCACTAGTAAAATAATACTGTGATTGTACATAATCTAACGGAATTGTAGCATTAGTAAAATAATATTCTGACTGCATAATCTAACACAATTGTAGCACTAGTAAAATAATACTGTGACTGTACATAATCTAACAGAATTGTAGCACCAGTAAAATAATACTATGACTGTACATAATCTAACACAATTGTAGCACTAGTAAAATAATACTGTGACTGTACATAATCTAACAGAATTATAACACCAGTAAAATAATACTGTGACTGTACATAATCTAACACAATTGTAGCACTAGAAAAATAATACTATGACTGTACATAATCTAACAGAATTGTAGCACCAGTAAAATAATACTATGACTGTACATAATCTAACAGAATTGTAGCACTAGTAAAATAATACTGTGACTGTACATAATCTAACAGAATTGTAGCACCAGTAAAATATACTGTGACTGTACATAATCTAACAGAATTGTAGCACCAGTAAAATAATACTGTGACTGTACATAATCTAACAGAATTGTAGCACAGTAAAATAATACTATGACTGTACATAATCTAACAGAATTGTAGCACCCGTAAAATAATACTGTGACTGTACATAATCTAACAGAATTGTAGCACCAGTAAAATAATACTGTGACTGTACATAATCTAACAGAATTGTAGCACCAGTAAAATAATACTATGACTGTACATAATCTTACAGAATTGTAGCACCAGTAAAATAATACTGTGACTGTACATAATCTAACAGAATTGTAGCACAGTAAATAATACTGTGACTGTACATAATCTAACAGAATTGTAGCACCAGTAAAATAATACTGTGACTGTACATAATCTAACAGAATTGTAGCACCAGTAAAATAATACTATGACTGTACATAATCTAACAGAATTGTATTACTAGTAAAATAATACTGTGACTGCATAATCTAACAGAATTGTGTAGTACTAGTAAAATAATACTCTGCATAATCTAACAGAATTGTGTAGTACTAGTAAAATAATACTCTGCATAATCTAACAGAATTCTAGCACTAGTAAAATAGCACTATGACTGTACATAATCTAACGGAATCGTAGCACCAGTAAAATAACACTTAAATGGTTTGACAATCTTTATCCCACTGACTGAAACTACATAAGACTCCTACACAATAGGCATCAATTTATCCATTTCCCATCCGCATGAAAGCATTTTCATCCCCTATAGCCATTCTATCAACACGTCAACTAATCGAAGATGGAGTCCAAGCTAATCTTGTCAGATGTGTCAAAACTGTGAAAGAGAAGCGTGCAGCCGTGACCATTGGTACTTATTGTCTCCCTGTCCTGGCCTTCAGTTCAGCTCAGTTCAGTATTGACTGGAGTCAAATATCAGCAGGTATATAGATTATAGGGTTGTGTTATTATATATATGTGACCTCCCACCACGAAATCAGTCTTAACTCGCAGTCAGTCGAACAGCACTAGGAGCTGAAAAGGTGACTGAGGGTCTACCTGGGGTGTTTTGACTTTTTCTCAAAATTGATTTCTGTGGACTATAATCTATCCCCCACAGAAATTTTTTTTCTTGAAAAAATATAATCAATCAATTTAAAATGGTATCTTAATGCACTGATCGCGGCAGAAAGGACGCAGTTTCCTACCAAAAGTACCTATTTTTGTCTCTTATTATGAACCGTAACCTGTACAAGTACCCCCACATGTAATATACTGATGGAAAGCTCTTTGGTGCACCTTTCAGATAATGACAGCGAAAATTAGAAACAAACTGGGTCAAAGCCACCAAATAAAGAAATTTTAGGAAAATGTGTAGGAGAGCACACAAAAACTTTACAGGCTGTTTTCTCAAAATAGCCGTCATACAACTTAATGACTTAAAACATACATAACTTCTACGTTTTTTTTAGTACAAGCTTTATTCAAGTACCAAAATAATCAGCAGAATGTACACTTTCCAGTAATATGTATATCTCAAAATGCCCAAAATGGTAGTTAAGACTGATTTCGTGGTGGGAGGTCACATATAGCGTCTCCTACCATTTGTTGATTAACACTAGAGGAGTGTATCGGACTTATCGTCACCTGTCACTCGTCAGCATCACTGAGTTGGATGGTAGCCGCTGCAGCAGACGTCAAAGCAGCCCTCTCCCTCCGCCCCCCCCCCCCCTCCTCCATTCACTCCGGTCTTGACCTCTCTGTGCTATTTCGTAGACCTTCGTAGAATTTTGATACTAAAAAGTGTAGGGAAAACTCCAAAATAAAAAGAAAACCGTGGTTTGTTTCCTTGCTTGCTAGTTTGTTTGTTTGTTTATTTGTTTGCTTGTTTCATTTTTTGATGTACCATCCTTCATCGTCATCACCATCATCATGTGCCCTGCCGCATGGTGTTGGTGTTCATGGCCCTCCATATGAATCTATATGTCGTCACTGCAATTACATCTCCCACCCTCTCTGTCTTCATCCACTCTGCAAGCGGTCCAATGTTTTCTTCCTGGGTGTATTTGGTACTCTTTTTCCCTCCGGCTTTCCTGTTGTGACAAGGTGCTCTAATTTCTCTTGCCTCATAAACTGTCCTGTAACCGTTGCTTGTCTTTTTCTAATCTTCATTAACATTCTTTTTATGTCTGCCTTCTTCAAGATGTCTCATTTGATTTCTTTGCTGTCCGTGGACATACCACCTAAAGCTTACAAATCATTCAAATTCATGCAATCATAAGTATGACCTTATAATGGATTAAAACGTCCAAGTCAAGACTAACTCCTATCCCCAGACATTGTTGCTATATTGAGCTTGTTAACAACAGATTTCTTCCGACGAGAAAATTTACGTAAATTTCATTTTCGTTTAAAAAAAATAAATAAAACAACAAAACAAAACAAAACAAGGTCATTGTTTATTTGCTTGCTCGCTAGTTTTTTTGTTCTAATTTTGGATCGTCTTTTCAAATACCATTTCTCCCTTACCAAATTCATTTAAATTCATTCAATCATGAGTGTGACCTTAGAACAGATTTAAAGCTTCCAATTCTTGCAAGAATTCCTACACAGACTTTGTTGCCATAATGAGCCTGTGAACTGTTAACAACAATGTTATTCCAAGGAGAAAATCTGTATACATTTCATTTTCAGTTACCCCAAAAAAGAGAGAGAAAGAGAGAGAGAAAGAGAAGAGAGAGAGAAAGAGAACAGAGAAGAGAGAGCGAGACGAGAGGCGAGAGAGAGAGAGAGAGAGAGAGAGAGACAGAGACAGAGAGAGAGAGGACACTAAATGCCCTCTTTTTGTGTTGTATGTTAACGTAACGAGTACGAATCAACACAAACATGTCTCAACAATCAGCTACAGATCACTGGAACGCAACCATTAGAAGTTCGCAAACAACGCTTTATTGCATATGTTGTTTCGTGTTTCTCCTCTCTTCCGCACAACAATAATTACAACAGCGACCTTGACAAGCTGTAATGGGACATAAAAGAAATGAAAACATGGCAGAGAAGACTAGGCCAAAAGTAAGGTCGTGAACGGCAGCTTTACACAACAAAAATTGATGAAGACATCTGTGTAGTGTTTATATAGACGAAGAATTCTCCAAATTACGGCTGTTGCCTATAGGTCACTGAGGCCAGAGAATTTGTTAACGTGAGTGAGCATCCATCACCCTTTCTCTTGGCACATAACTGCCCATTTTCTTGTCTTTGGGAATTAGAAAATAACAAAAATAGAAACCAGCAAAAATCAAAAAACAAAACACGATAAAAAATAGTAAGAACGCGTGTTTAATACAACCAGACGAGACAGGCGCAAATTTTCGGCCAACTGGCCTTTGTCAAGTGTAAGATCACAAACAAACACAAGATACAAAAATTATCAGAAAATGACTGAAACTTCCCTGTTGCTTCGTCCAGTTTGAAAATGATAGAATCAGGACGCTTACTTGATATAAAGCAAGACAAGACAAGACAAGACAATAGAATAGAATAGAATACAATACAATACAGGTGCCAATTTTAGACTAGCTAGCCTTTGTCACCTTATGTTGTCTTGAGCAATTTGTTTATCCACTGCCGGCCTGCTAAGCCAGTCGCAGCTTCACTAGTGCCCCGTTGGCCAGCATTACCTGTTTCCACCTCCCACGACGAGGACGAGGGTTGGCTTTGGGAGGTCATGACTGTCAGTAAGAGAGCAAACAAACTGGATATCAACATCAACGGAACCCAGTTGAAGCAAACCAGTGAATTCAAATACCTGGGCAGCATCTTCACTGAAAATGGCAAACTAGACAGAGAAATCGAGACCAGATGCCAGAAAGCCAACGCAGTCAGCTACCAACTTGCCCCTCTCCTGAAACACCCCAGCATTCCCACCAGCACTAAGGCCAAACTCATCAACGCCATTTTTCTACCAACGCTGACATACCAGTGCCAGACATGGTCCTAACTAAAGTCCTCGAGAGAAAACTGGTCACCTGTGAAATGAAATGCCTGAGGAAAGCAGTAAACAAGACAAGGCGGGACAAGATCAGAAATGAGGTGATACGAGACATGGTAGGAGCAACACCAATCCTACAACACATCGAACATATGAGGATCAAGTGGTTCGGACACCTCACACGTATGCCCCTAAACCATCCAGCTCTTAGGGCATACAACACCAGACACTCTGGCTGGAGAGCCAGAGGAAGACCAAGACGACGATGGAGCGACTCCGTGGCAGACACCCTCAGAGCTCACGAGATGTCCCTTCTCCAGGCCACCCCCTGCTGCTGACAGACGACTGTATCTCCCGCGACGCCTACTGGTACAAGAGGAAGGAAAAAGGAAAAGGAAGTAAGCCTTTGTCAAGCGTAAACGTAAAACAGCAAAAATCAAACGGCAAACAGCACAGAACAAATACAAAAAAAATTATTAGAAGAAAAAAACAGCAAAACGTTCCTGATGTCTCTTCAAGCAGGAGAAAATAATTGATAGGCGTTCTGAATCTAATTGTGTGTTTTTTCTGGTTCCTATTTGCTTGAACGCTAACGAGTATATTTGTTTTGGATTATATGTCTTTGACAAGTTCATGAACTCCTCAAATGGTCACGGATATGGACAGTTAGCTGGAAACTTTCAGGATGAATGTGTTTCTACAGCGCCAAGTGTAGTGAGCCTTAACCCTTTGACTTCCACTTCCTATCCATCAACTGCAAAAGCTTAACCTTTTGGCTCCTTCACCCTATCCACCAGCTTCCTGTAGGACAAGGTGAGGGAGTCGAAGGGTTGCGTTTTTCTTTTTGGTAGCATGGCTGACAGTGCAGGATGCTGGTGGACAGGGTGCGGGAGTCAAAGGAATAAGAAGAATCTAAAGACTTTACCAGCCTGTTGGGTTTATTCGCAGGTTTCTGGCTAATGCCAAGATCATTAAATTTTGGATGTAGTTTTCCACTGCATGTCTCCTGTGGTTGTTTTTTTGTTTGTTTCTTTCTTTCTTTCTTTGTTTTTTGTTTTTTTATCGCCATACAGAAACGCTGTCTCGAGAAAATTCAAACTAAAACTATAACTAAAGTCTAAAACTCTCCTAACAATTCAAGACACAACTCTGAGAGAGAGACGGGGAGGGAGGGGGGGAGTGGAGAGTGAGAGCAAGAGAGGTGGATAAAGAGACAGACAGACAGGCAGACAAAGAGAGAGGGACAGAGACAGTAAGACAAACAGAGAGGCAGACAGACAGACAAATGGAGGGTGGGAGGGGAGAAAGAGACAGACAGACAGAGAGAGGGAGGGGAGAGAGAGAGAGTGAAAGAGAGAGGGAGGGAGAGAGGAGAGAGAGGAAGAAAGCGACAGAGACAAAGACGGAGAGAGAGATAAAGGCTGACTGACAGACAGACAGACAGACAGACAGACAGACAGACAGAATGTGTATGCCTCTGTGTGTGTGTGTGTGTTGTGTGTGTGTGTGTGCGAGCGCGCGTGTGTGTGTGCGTGAGCGCGTGTGCGTGCGTGTGTGTGTGTAAATGAGTGAGTGCGCGGGCGTGCGCGCGTGCGTACTTCGACGCATGCGCGTGTGTGCATGCGTGTGTGGGCGTGAGTGTGTGTATGTGTGTGTTTGTGCGCGCGCGCGCGCGCGTGTACGTGTTAAAGTGAGAGAGAGAGAGAGAGAGAAAAGTAAGGACATCGATGCGTATGCGGGTGCGTGCAACTGTGCGTATGTGTGTAGGGCATGCGTTTATTCTGACATACAAGCGTGCGTGACAGAGACTATGTCACTCAATAATAACAATACAAAAAAATAGTTATGTCAACATACCTTAACGACCTCGATCACTCCTTATTCACTGGATGTTGTGAACACAATATTCTGCACACACAGACACACAAAAGTGCTGAACATTGTTTAAGAAAAAAAAAAAAGTGTTTGCATCATTTGTAGTAAACACACACACATAATTATATATAATATATATATACACAAGCATGAACATGTACATACACTCATTCACACATCTGTACACATACACAAAATAAAAAACATAAAACATACGCACATAGCACAAAATATAAATCATGAACACACATACTCTCTCTCTCTCTCTTACACACACACACACACACACACACACACACACACACACACGCACGCACGCACGCACACACACACACACATAGCGAATTACCTTTAACATGTTATTTCACTTGTTCACTGTTGTGGTTAGACGATTCTTAGTTTTTATTTTTATTCATTTATTCTAGATATTTATTAATTTTGTTTATTAGATTGTTTGTTTAAATCTTTAATTGTGATAACATTAATTGTTAGCTTTACCTTCCCCTCCTCAAAAATAATTGTTTTCTGGATCATTTTTTCTCAAAATCAAAATTGACACACACGCACACGCACTCACACACGCACACACACACACACGCACGCACACACGCACACACACACGCACACACATACACACACACACACACACACACACACACACACACACACACACACACACACACACACACACACAAAACTTACTTTCACACTCGTGCATCTCGCGAGAAACAGATACACGATCATTTCCAGTCCTCTTCCCTTTTCAACAAATGAAAGAATAAAGGGAAGAAAAGATGGGGTCAGCACATACGTTGTGGATTTTCGATATACGAAAGAAAACAATAAAGAAAAGATGGACAGTCAGTGTTTACTGTGTGGATTTTCAATATAGGAAAGAATGCGATAAAGAAAAGATGAAGTCAATGTTCACGATGTAGATTTTCAATATAAGAAAGAATGTAATAAAGAAAAGATGGACAGTCAGCACTTACGATGTGAATTTTCAATATACAAAAGAATACAATAAAAGAAAAGATGGCGTGTCAGCGCTTACGAAGTGGATTTTCAATATATAAAAAAAAAAGAAAAACGACAAAATGCGATAAAGAAAAGATGGAGTCAGCGGTTATGATATGGATTTTCAATATACGAAATAATACAGTAAATAAAAGATAGACAGTCGGTGCTTACGATGTGAATTTTCAATATACGAAAGAATACATTAAAGAAAAGATGATGGACAGTCAGCGCTTACGATGTGAATTTTCAATTTACGAAAGACTGCAGGGCTGAAAAGAAGCAGTCAGTGCTTAGGACGGGGATTTTGAATATACGAAAGATACAATAAAGATAATATGGAGAGTCAGTGCTTACGAAGTGCATTTTCAATATACGAAACAAAAACCATAAAATGTGATGAAGGAAAGATTGAGTCAGCGCTTATGAATATGGATTTTCAATATAAGAAAAAATACAATAAAGAAAAGATGGAGCCTTAGTGCTTTCGATATGGAAGGAAGGAGTGAGACTATTCATACCTCATCATATTCTAAGAATTTAACAAGGCTTTGAGAGGGTTTTGCGCTGAAAAATACTCACTGAAGTTTCAGACACTAGAAATCGATTATGTGAAAAATTGATTGACATCTCTTTTACGTCCACGGTCTTTGCTGTAGTTTTGGGGGTACTCCATATGACATGCTAAACTTGTTTCAATGTTTAATGGATCCTTTTAACCCCAGTTGGGACATGGAGTTTAAACAGAAAATGAAGGAAAATTCAACAGGATCAGCACATAAAATATAGCAAAAAGAATTCATATCACCCCGAAAAAAAATAACAATAGTTATTGATATTGTTATATCTGTTCAAAAACCAGTCGACTGCATACTGTCATATCAGGGCTATAACCGTTTCAAAACATACAAGACATTTCAACAGGACAAAAACAGGAAAAGAAAATTAAGTACACACACCGATGCATTCGCACACATAATCTAAGGACATGCCCCTGCCGTTGACCATTCCGTCCAATTCTGTATCTGTATCTGTAAGATACGTCGCTGTCGCCAAGACCTATGGCATTATCGCGACGGGTGGGGGTGTGCGCAGCTTTAGCAGGTTTACTGTTGGGATGATATCAGTCTTTTAAAGTTTTCAAGAGTTGGTGCTCTCACAATGTTTTCTTCCAGATGGTTCCAGTCTCTCACAGTACTAACAAAAAAAATGACTGTTTGGACTGCTCTGTCTGGCATCTGCTGACTTGGAATGTTCTTGTATTATTTCTTATGTAATTAGAGAACGCACTAATGGTATCGCATTGGTCACCAGATGTTCGTGGCCTTATGAGTCGTCCTGGTTTATGTGGAGTTAAGTACTCAGCAGATGGTATGGCCGGTACCAACTCCTCAACCACCTTGTAGAGGAAGATTAGGCGTAGATCACGTCTGCGCTGTTGGAGTGTTGACAGTTTCAGAGTGTGAAGCATCTTGGTGACGGAGCCGGGTGTTCTGGATTTGTAATCGCCGGTTATAAACCGGGCAGACAGGCATTGCACTTTTTCTAATTTGTCAATGTCCTGTTTGAGGCAGGGACTCCATATGATACAGCCATACTTGAGGGCTGGTCTGATGAGAGAGAGATAGGCATTTTTCTTGCATTGGAGGGGGCAGAAACGCAGGTTTCTCCTGAGGAAGCCAAGGGTGCTGTGTGCTTCCTTACAGGTGTGGGCAATGTGAGTGCTCCATTTCAAGTCATCGGAGAGTTGAATACCTAGATAGGGGTTTGTGTGGACGCGCTGAAGGGATGTTGCAAAGTGAGTAGATATAGTTGGTAGACTTCTGTATACTGAGGATGTAGCACTTGTTGGGGTTGAACTTCATACCCCAGTTTGTGGCCCAGGTTTCGAGTTGGTTGAAGTCTTCTTGAAGCTGAATGTGGTCTTGGGTAGAAAGGTAGAAAGAAACTCTAGGGAGAGCTAGACAACAGAAGGTCTTCAGAGAAGTAACCCCCTTTAGACAAGTGTTTCGGCCCTGAATTCCTTACACTCTTGGGGGGCCGGGCCACATCCAGGTCATGACTCCTGGATGCCCTTCTGCTGTTGTCTTTTTTTTTTTTTCCCACGCCGGGGAGCGAACCTGGGCGATTCTGCGCTTCAGAACTACGGTACGCGGTTTTACCAATGTGCTAACGGGGCACACATCATCTGTAGGGAATTTAATCCTTATGAAGTTCACTTTTGGTTCCTCCTTGCCCAGATCCAGCTTGAGCTCCTTTCTGCTGCCTCTGCCATCGCTTTAAGGGCTCTAGTCCTCTTCTTCCCAGAAATGGCGAGTTGTTTCATGAGATCATAAGCGGAGGTGCCCACAAACCCTCTTGCCCCGACCTCTATGGCGAAGATTTTGACCCGCAGACCTGCTTTCTTCAGGGTGCTGGCAAGACCGGCGTATTTTTCGGTCTTGTAGATATGTGCTTCTTCCATTCTGCTTTCGTATGGCACAGTGAGTTCTATCAGAATCACTTGTTTCGAGGAGTCAGAGTGGAGAGCGATGTCTGGTCTCATGCCTGTCTTGCTGATGACATCTGGGTAATTTCTCCACTCTGGGAGGTCTGCTGTACACTCCCAGTCGACTGCTCCATCCAGAAGACCCTTTGGCAATGTGCTGGTTGTCATAGCACTTTCGGGCCAGACCTGTTTCCCTCCTGCTTTGTAGAACGTTGTCATAGCAATTGGTGCGTTTGGGGTCATGGTTTTTTCGCTAACCACATCTGTGATCACTTTCAGAACTTGGTTGTGCCTCCATGTATACCTTCCTTGGGCTAGCGCTACTTTGCAAGAGCTTAGGACATGTTCCACTGTTTGTTTCTTCTGACAGAGCGGACATGCTGGGTCGTCTGCTTTCCCCCATTTCACTAAGTTTGCATTCGAGGGGAGCAGGTCATATACAGATCTGAGGAGGAAGCTTATCCTTAGAGGAGCCATGTGCCACATATCGTTCCAGCTGAGACTTCTTTGGAGTGCACTGTCCCATGTTGTACATTGCCCCTGTTGACCTTGCTGGACTGCCTTCTGCACTCTTTTGACATCTTCTTCTTCCTTCAACTCCTGTATGATCATGTCTCTTTTTTCCTTCCCTTTGGCTTTGGACCACCACTGCATTTTTGTTGCTCCCAGTCCCTGTCTGTTGGTTTGCGTGTGTCCAATTATTTCTTTGATGCTGAGGTTTCTCTTGGCATTGTTTACAGCCTCTTGGACTTTCCACTTTCTGCCAGTTCTCAGCTTTGGATGAACTGATCTCACGATATTGTCTTCCGATTCCTCCAGCATGCTCAACAGTCTTGCTTTTCCAACTTTGTATTCCTCCACTATGGATTTGAGAGGTAGCTTCAGCATTGCTTGACGACAGTAGAATGCAACATCAGTGAGACCAGGTGGGACACCGAGCCATTTTCTTGTGTATTTGTTGATTTTGGCTTCCATTGCTTCAACTGTGCTGGTGCAAATGTCATAGATTAGCAGTGGCCACAGCAGCTTTGGTATCAGCATGAACTGTAGACACCAGACTTTGTATTTGCCTGGCAGTCCGCAGTTATCTATTTTCTTCAGGCCTTCTTCTGCTGTTTGCTTGGTTTCACATCCCCTTTGTGTGTCTTTCAGGGAGTCATCATACCATCTTCCGAGACTTTTTACTGGCTCTTCTGTGACAGTGGGGATGGCTTGGTTGGCTACCATGAATTTGACTGAATCTGCCACTTTTCCTTTTCGCAGTGAGAGACTTCGGGATTTCTTAGGTTTGAACCTCATTCTTGAAGAGGCCACCAGCTCATCCAGCTGCTTTAAGATTTGGTGTGTCTCTTCCTCATCCGTGGACAAGACTGTTGTGTCATCCATGAAAGCTTTCAGAGGAGGCATCTGGTATCCATCTCCCAGATTCACTGGACCTGAACTCTTCATTGCAGCTTTCAAGATGACTTCCATTGCCAACACGAACAGTATGGGAGAGATTGCACAGCCCATTGCAATGCCCACCTCTAGGTCTATCCAGTCCGTGGTGTATTTTTTGGTAGAGAACCGCATTGAGAACCCTTGGAAATACTTCCTCAGCATTGTTCGGATGTTTTCTGGGATGTGATACATTTCAAGAGCCAGCTGGATCATATCGTGTGGAACTGATCCATATGCATTCGCCAGATCAAGCCAAACTACGTCAATGTCTCTCTTCTCTGTTCTTGCTTTTTGGATGGCATCCCAAATCAACGTGGCATGTTCCAAGCATCCAGGCATTCCTGGTATGCCTCCCTTTTGGACTGACATATCCAGATACTTGTTTTCAGTCAGGTATTTTGTCAATCTTGCTGCCATAACAGAGAAGAAGATTTTCCCCTCGACGTTCAGAAGTGATATTGGCCTGAACTGATTGATGCTGCTGGAGTTCTGCTCCTTCGGAATGTACACTCCTTCAGCTCTCATCCATTGGTCGCTGATCTTCTGGTTCCTCCATGCTGATCGAATCATCTTGTGGAGCCACTCGAGCACTTTTGGGCATTTCTTGTAGAGCAGGTATGGTATTCCGTTTGGTCCAGGTGCTGACTTGGCTCTGGCTTTCTTTACTACGTTCTTCACTTCATCCAGTGTTGGTGGTTTGTTATTGAATTTTCCTTCTGGCGCTGCAGGCCAAACCAGATTCTGGATTTCAAGTGGTGCCTCGCGCTGAGAATCGGAATATGTTTCCCTGAGATGCTGCTCTAGGGTTTCCTTGCCCACTGTGAGAGTCCCTGATTTGGGTTGTTCAAACAGCTTTCTTGAAAAGTCAAAGGGATCTTTGAAGAAACGATCTTGAGTCTTCTTCTTTTTGCTCTTTCTTCGCCTTGCTGATTCCACTTTGCTGAGAGCATTGTGTTTGGCCTTCAGATCTTTCCAGAGTTCCAGGAGCCCTTGCTTCTCGAATTCTGAGGCAGTTTTCATTCGCTTTTTAAGCTTCCTTTTCTCCCTCCGGATGCTCTCCATCTGTTGCTGTCTTCTGGATTTCTGGGGAGGCGTTTTTGTCTTTGGCTGCTTCACTCCATAAGTGTCCCTGCAGATAGAGTATATGATGTCTCCGTATGTGTCAAGTTTGTGTTCCAGCGTACTGTTCCCTATTAGCGCATTCAGCTTAAGGACAAGTTCCTCATCTAATTTCTCCCATTGTTCTTTTGCACCGGCAGGCGGCAAATTGAGTTTTCCACGTTTGGCGTTAAGAGCTTGTGCAAAATCCGCATCAGAACCGTCAGCGTGGATGTCCTTGGCACTATGGTTTAAATCCTGGCCTTGGTCATCCAACGTCTCACCTGCTATCGCAGTGCGCTGCTGCTGGTTCGTATGTGTCTTCAAACAGCCCATTTTTGTCCTGTGGATCTTCATGCCGCGTTTGGTGGTGAATCTCCTTCCACACGCACACGGAAATTCCATCTGGTCATTAATCATGATCCGTCTTGTAGGGAGTTGATCTGGCGGTAAAGGAGGCAGTCATCAGCAAACACGCGTACCTGGGTCGTTGATGTGGCACAGAAAGAGGAGCGGGCCCAACACTGTTCCTTGAGGTACTCCGGAATCCACCGGGGTCTCTTCGGATGTGACGCCCTCTATCACGACGGCCATCTTCCTGCGCTGGAGAAAGTTTGATAACCAGGTGTGGAGTGGACCTCTGATTCCACACTCGTGCAGCTTGTGAAGGAGACGTTTGTGGGGGACGGTGTCGAATGCTTTAGAAAAATATAAAATTGCGACATCCACTTGGTGTTTCTGATCGAAGGAGTTCAGGAGGTCATGTGTGGTCAGAAGGAGTTGGGTCTTGCAAGAGAATCCGCTGCGGAAGCCGTGGTTGAGAGTAGTCAGGGTGTTGTGTTTCTCAAAGTGGGTGAGGATGTGGTGGCAGATAATGTGTTCAAGAAGTTTGCAAGTTACAGATGTGAGAGAGATAGGCCTGTAGTTTTCTGCTGAGTGCTTATCCCCCTTCTTGTATACACAGGCGACATTTGCACTCAGCCAGTCGGACGGGAGGTCTCCTGTATTGAGGGAAAGCTGGAACATAGTTGAAATAGCAGGGGCAAGGTTGTTGACATTCTTTCAGGATGAGGTTGGGAACTTGGTCTGGTCTGGAGGCTTTGTGGGGTTGTAGCTGTTTGAGTAGTTTGCAGACTCCTTCTGTACTGATGGTGATGGGGGGGGGGGGGGGGATTTATCGCACAGGGTATTTAAAAGACATACCTGAATACAAATCTACACATAACTAAAGACACTAAAACTAATATAAAAAAAAACCGGGCATAGGTTACCTAAAATTGCTTCCGCATATCTCATTTCCCTAAAGCCAAAAGTGCACTTAATACACGTACCCAATTATCAATCCTAAGAAAAAAAGTACGTAACACTTTACAGAACACATACAGGTGAATGGACCAGCAAGGCAGAAAAAGATGGGGAGAAATGACAGAAAGCAAAGCAGGAAGGAGAAAAACAAACAAAAGAGAGTGACAGAAAAGAGGAAATTTCTAGCACAAAATTTTAAGAAGGCGAGGGGATACTATTTATAGAAAAAGACCTCCCGGCATCCCCACGGGGGTAAAAATAAAAGAAGAAAAAGAAAGGAAGGAAGGCAAGAAGGAAGGAGGGAAGGAAAAAAAAGAAAGAAAGAAAGAAAGAAAGAAAGAGAAAGAAAGAAAGAAAGAGAAAGAAAGAAAGAAAGAAAGAAAGAAAGAAAGAAAAAAGACAGAAAGAAAGACAGAAAGAAAGACAGAAAGAAAGAAGGAAAGAAAGAAAGAAAGAAAGAAAAGAAAGAAAGACAGAAAGAAAGACAGAAAGAAAGAAGGAAAGAAAGAGAAAGAAGGAAAGAAAGAAAGAAAGAAAGAAAGACAGAAAGAAAGAAGACAGAAAGAAAGAAAGAAAGAAAGAAAAAAAGAAAGAAAGAAAGAAAGAAAGAAAAAAGAAGAAAAGAAAGAAAGAAAGAAAGAAAAAAAGAAAGAAAGAAAGGAAAAAGAAAAAAAAAGAAAAAAGAAAGAAAGAAAGAAAGAAAAAAAAAAAAAGAAAGAAAGAAAAAAAAAGAAAAAAAAAGAAAAAAAGACAGAAAGAAAAAAGACAGAAAGAAGAAAGAAAGAAAAAAAAAAAAAAAAGAAAAAAGAAAAAAAGAAAGAAAGAAAGAAAGAAAGAAAGAAAGAAAGAAAAAAAGAAAGAAAGAAAAAAAAAAAGAAAGAAAGAAAAAAAAAAAAAAGAAAGAAAGAACAAAAAAGAAAAAAGAAAAAAAAAGAACGAAAGAAAGAAAAAAGAAAGAGAAAGAAAGAAAGAAGAACGGGATGAAAATAAAACACCCAAATCTCATTCCACCATACAGTAGTGACACTAAGCACGACGACATATTTCAAAACTGTTAACACTAGCTCCAATCCATTATTACGCTCTCACCATGAAGCGTAATAAAAATCTTCATAAAGCGAGGCCGATATACACAGCTGTTTTTCTCAACGCTCTCACTGTCAGCTCTTCAATTAAGAAACTTCTGGGCATAAAACGTTTCACTGAGTGAACTCCATAAAGTATGAACCTGTCTTTTTTTTTCTTTCTTTAAATTGTTCGTAAAATCTGAAATGTCTTATTTCCTGCGTTATGGCACATAAATGCCGCCTTTGGTGAATTTTTTACTGAAGAATGATTGCCATTTTTATATATTAGAGGGAGAGATGTGGTTGACACTCTCCTATCAATTCAAGACACAACTCTGAGAGAGAGAGACGGGGAGGGAGGGGGAAGTGGAGAGTGAGAGCAAGAGAGGGGGAGAAAGTCACAGACCTGACAGTCAGACAAAGAGAGAGGGACAGAGACAGTGAGACAGACAGAGAGACAGACAGACAGAGAGACAAAGGGAGGGAGGGAGAGGAGAAAGAGACAGACAGATAAAAGGAGGGAGAGGAGAAAGAGACAGACAGAGAAAGGGAGGGAGGGAGGGGAGAAAGAGACAGACAGACAAAGGGAAGGAGGGGAGAAAGAGACAGACAGACAGAGAAAGAGAGGGAGGGAGGGGAGAAAGAGACAGACAGACAGACAAAGGGAGGGAGGGGAGAAAGAGACAGACAGACAAAGGGAGGGAGGGGAGAAAGAGACAGACAGACAGACAAAGGGAGGAGGGAGGGGAGAAAGAGACAAACGGACAGACAAAGGGAGGGAGGGAGGGGAGAAAAGAGACAGACAGACAAAGTGAGGGAGGGAGGGGAGAAAGAGACAGACAGACAGACAAAGGGAGGGAGGGAGGGGAGAAAGAGACAGACAGACAGACAAAGGGAGGGAGAAAGAGACAGACAGACAGACAAAGTGAGGGAGGGGAGAAAGAGAATGAAAGAGAGAGGAAGGGAGAGAGGGAGAGAGAGGAAGAAAGCGACAGAGAGACAAAGACACAGACAGCGAGAAAGACTGATAGACAGACAGACAGAATGTATGAACCTGTCTTTTTTTTCTCTTTAAATTCTTTATAAAATCTGAAATGTCTATTCCCTGCGCTATGGCCCATAAATGCTGCCTTTGGTGAATTTTTACTGAAAAATGATCGCAATTTTTATATATTAGAGGAGAGATATAGTTGACACACATAACTGTTCTTTTTCTGTACAGGTGTCTTCCCATCTCTCTCTCTCTCTCTCTCTCTTTCTCTCTCTTTCCTCTGTATATATCTCTCTTTCTCTCTCACTCTCTCTGTTTCGCTCTCCCTTTCTCTTTATCTCTCTCTCTTTCTCTCTTCTCTCTCACCCTCTTTCTATCTCTCTCTCTGTCTCTCTCTTCTCTTTTGCTCTCTCTCTCTCTCTTTCGATCTCTCTCTCTCTCTCTGTCTCTTTCGATCTCTCTCTCTCTCTCTGTTCTTTCGTCTCTCTCTCTCTCACTCTCTCTCTCTCTTCCTTTCTTTCTTTCTCTCTGTCTGTCTCTCTCTCTCTCGTTTCTCCCTCCCCCCCTCTCTCTCTTTCGCTCTCTGTCTCTTTCACTCTCTCTCTTCTTTATTTTCTCTCTCTCACTCTTTCTCTCTCTCATTCTCTCTCTCTTTCTTTCTTTCTCTCTTTCTCTGTCTCTCTCTCTCTCGTTTCTCCCTCTCTCTCTCTCGCTCTCTCTCACTCCTTCTCTGTTTTCTCTGTGATATGATGGTGTATGTTAGTACATACACGTGTGTGTTTCTGTCTCTTCGTATTAACATGCACATGTCCATGTGTGTTTATGTGTGTGTGTGTGTGTCATATACGCACATGTATATGCCTACTATTTTGCATGTATGTGTGTGTGACAGTGTGTACATATGTTTGTGTGTGTATGACTGTGCTTATGTCTATATGTACATGTATATGCGAGTGACAGACAGACAGAAAGACAGAGCTAAACGCAAAGAGAGAAAGAGAAGGAAAAAGACAGACAAAGACGGGAGGAGACAGTGCATCTAAGTTCACCCTCAGGCTTCTAAGAAGAGATTACGCAAAAACGAATTTTACTCTCTCTTGAACAGAGAGAGAGAGAGAGAAGAGAGAGAGAGATGAGATAGAGAGAGAGACAGAGACAGAGAGAGACAGAGAGAGAAGACAGACAGACAGAGACAGAGGCCAGAAACAGACAGAGAGAGAGAAGACAGACAGAGAGACAGACAGACAGAAACAGAGAGACAGACAGACACAGAGAAAAAAAGAGAGAGAGACAAAGAGAACAGGAGAGAGAGAGACAGAAACAGAGAGAGACAGACAGAAGAGACACACAGAGAGAAAAGAAAGAAGAGAGAAGAAGAGAGAGAGAGAGACAGAAACAAGAAGAGAGAGAGAGACAGACAGGAACAGAGAGAGGAGAAGAGAGAGAAGACAGAGAGAGAGACAGACAGAGACAGAGAGACAGAGAGACAGAGAGAGGAGAGAGAGAGAGAGAGCAGAGTAGACAGACAGAGACAGGAAAGAGAGAGGAGAAGAGAGAGACAGAGACAGAGAGAGAAGAAACAGGAGGAAGAGACAGAGAGACGAGAGAGTTGTCTATGATTTCATCAGACACTTATCAGAATTACATAAACCAAAAAGGCATAAATTTTCTATGGATTCACTCTATCATCTATTCTCAGATTTAACATTGAATACAAAACATAGAATTATTTCAGGCTCAAAAATACTATGCAGTATGTACCCCTTAAACGTTGGAACAGTGAAATCTTAATTGTTTTACAGCTTATTCAAAAATAGACAGCATGCCTTAACAGAGGAAACAGGAATAGACTAAAATTAGACGTCATACAACATCAGACATAGACAGACATCTAGAGATAGATAGACAGACAGTAGATAGATAAGAAGACAGTCATACAGACAATCAGACAGACAGAAAATAGAAGATAAGATAAATAGATGGGTAGATAGTAGACAGACAGATAGATACATGTAGATAGATAGAGATGACAGATAATAATAGATAGAAGATAAATAGATGGGTAGTAGATAGACAGATAGATAGATACATGTAGATAGATAGAGAGACAGATAGATAAATAGATAGAGAGATAGATAGATGGACAGATAGTATAGATAGATAGAATGTTTGATAGATAGATAGACAGACAGATAGATAGATAGACAGATAGATAGATAGGTAGGTAGGTAGAAGAAATAGATAGATAGATAGATAGATGGACAGATAGTAGATAGATAGAATGTTTGATATATAGATAGACAGACAGATAGCTATAGATAGGAAATAGTAATAGATAGATGACAGATAGATAGATAGACAGATAGACAGACAGACAGACAGACAGACAGATAGATAGATAGATAGATAGATAGATAAATAGATAAATAGATAGATAGATAGATAGAGAGGAATCACACAAAACAACACATACCACACATCTTCCAACCCCTGCAAGGATCCATCCATAACTGATCGATTAATTTATTCATCCATGAATCTCTGTCTGGCTGTCTGCCTGTCTGTCTGTCTCGTCTCCGTCTGCATGTATGCATGCACTATGTATGTATGTATGTATTTGTATGTATGTATGTATGTATGTATGTGTGTATGTATGTATGTGTGTATGTACGTATTTTTCATGTATGTATGTATGTATATATGTATGTATATATGTATGTATGGTATGTATGTATGTATGTATGTATGTATGTATGTATGTATGTATATATATATGTACGTATTATGTCTGTTTGCTTACACATGTGTCAGTGTGTCAAGACTTACTTCGTACGTACATATTCCAGAGCCGTCGCACACAAGATCAATCGACGCCAGCGAATATCAAAAAAGAAGAAGAAAAAAAAGAAACACATTTCAGGTCATGTGTGAATCACACACACCACTAACCAACAGTCACATTCTGTGAGCTGGTGTGACTTTTTGTTACAGAAAAAAACAGCAACACACACACACAAACAAAAATTTCAGTTCATTCTTACTGACATCTATACACAAAGGACGTGCCCGATTCAGAACTCAACTGGGGGATGTTGAACAGCGTCGACCGTGGCTGAACAGGCCGGTTCTTGAGTGGCAGTCCTTGGAACAGCTGACACGCACACCTGAAGGCCGATGGTGGTGGCTGGGTGGTCGATGCCGTAACTTTCTTTTCTCTCTTTCTCTCTCTGTCTCTCACTATGTCTGCTGTCTGTCTGTTGCTGTCTGTCTCTCTCTCTCTCTTTCAGTCTGTCTTTCTCTCACACACATCATTCTCTCTCTCTCTCTCTCACACACACTCTCTCTCTCTTTCAGTCTGTCTTTCTTTCCTCACACACATTCTCTCTCTCTCTCTCTTTCTCTCTCTCTTTCTATTTCAGTCTGTCTTTCTTTCTCTCACATATTTCTCTCTCTCTCTCTCTCTCCTCTCTCTCTCTCTCCCTGTCTCTCTCCCTCATCTTGTCTCTCTGTCTCTTTCTCTGTGTCTCTCTCTTGTCTATGTCTCACTGTCTCGGTCTGTCTCTCTCTCTGTTTTTTTTTCTTTCTTTTTCTGTTCAGCCACTGAACACACATCCGTTCTGTGAACTGACTGACTGTCTCTGTCTCTGTCTCTCTTGTTCAACACTGAACACACCATTCGCGTTCTGTGAACTGACGTGACTGTCTCTGTCTCTGTCTCTGTCTCTCTTGTTCAACCACTGAACACACCATTCGCGTTCTGTGAACTGACGTGATCTGTCTCTGTCTCTGTTCTCTCTCCTGTTCTCTCTCTTGTTCACTCCCTCTGCTTCTGTCAGCCCTGAACACACCATTCGCGTTCTGTGAACTGACGTGACTGTCTCTGTCTCTGTCTCTGTCTCTCTCCTTGTTCAACCACTGAACACACCATCTGCGTACTGTCAACTGACGTGACTCTCTGGCAAAACAACATCTTACGTTTGTTTGTTCTTATAGAGCGAACATACTATTTGTACACTCCGTAAACTGACAGGATAGGACAAGTTGACAGAACAAAAACTTCAAGTATGCTCAGTCTGTGGGGGGGGGGGGGGGTTGTTGTACCTTTCAGTTTTCATTCTTGTTTTGTTAATGGGAAATAGGTGGCCGGTAGGGAAAGGGGATAGATTAGATTGAATCCTCTGTGTGTGTGTGTGTGTGTGTGTGTGTGTGTGTGTGTGTGTGTGCGTGCGTGTGTGAGCGCGCGCGCACGCGTGTGTATGTGTGTGTGTGTGTGTGTGTGTGTGTGGAGGTGTGTGTGTGCGTATGTGTGTGTTTGTGTGTGTGTGTTGTGTGTGTGTGCGCGCGCGCGCGCGCGTGTGTTTGTGTGTGTGAGTGCGTGTGTGTGTATGTCTGTGTATGCATGCATGTGCATATGTGTGAATATATAAATATATGTTTGTCTCTGTGTGTGTGTATGTCTGTATGTACGTGCGTAGTACATATGCACGTATGTATGTATGTACGTACATATGTATGTATGCATGTATGTATGTATATATGTTTGTATATATGTATGTATGTACGTATGTGTATATGGATGGATGGATGGATGGATGGATGCATGGATGTATGGATGGATGGATGGATGGATGGATGAATTATGTATGCATGTATGCCTGTATATAATGTATGCATTAGGTAGTTACGAATGTATGTATGTATGTGTGCATTCATGCGTGTACGTATGTAATATGTACGTATATATGTATGAACGTATGTATATACCTACATGAATATAAATGCATGCACGTGCGTTTGTATGCATGTACGTGTTTTTATGTATGTGTGTATGTGTGTGTATGTAAGCATGTATGTATGTATGTATGTGCGTACGTACGTACGTACGTAAGTACGTATGTATGTATGGTTGTCTGTGTGTATGTATGTATTACGTCTTTATGTATGGTCACCTGTTTGTTTGGGTATGATGGTGTACTTGTATTAAGCGTAGACCCGAATTGACGAGAGGTAGATACAGACAAAGCATTTTTGTGTTTTTGCTTATGCCAGTACTTTCGAGGAAATGGGAATTGGAACACCTGGTAACAACGGGAAAGCTGGAGGGAAGGAGAGCACCGGGTAGACCCAGGGAGAAGATGCTGGACGGACTTGCAAAGTGGCTGAAGACAGGGAGGGTGGAAGAGATGCTTGAGGCAACGAGAGATAGAAACAGATGGAAGTCCATAATCGCAAACGCCATGCGGCAAGGCATCTGATGATGATGATGATGATGATGATGAATACTTTCGATATACTTTTTTTCGGTTTTATTTGTGCACGTCTGTCTGCTGACATGAACATGTCAGCCATCATTTCTCAATTGTACTATTCCTTTTTTTTCCCATCAAATTTACCAGGTTACCTTACAGATCAGAAAATTAGGCTTGACACAAAAGAAAACTACAACTGCGAGATTTCGTAGTCTTTTATATTCATCAAAAGAGTTGAAAGAACCAGGAATGGGATTTTCTGTCTGTATTTGCATAAAGCATTTTGAGCAATCGTACAGTCTTTCAACAGCTGCCAAACGAACAAAGATCCATTACGTCTTTCTTCGTTCAAAATCAAAATTAACAGAAAAACTACAAGAAAATTTGACTTTTTGTATGGCCTGACCATCTTGGCTGTTTTTTTAATTTGAAATTGGATCGTCGTGGGTAGTCTAAGCATATAAGTGAAAGTAGACATACCTGGCGTAGACGGGTGCTTTTTTGTTTTTCAAGTGCTAGGTGGTAGGGGGGGGGGGGGATTTGTGTTTTCTACAAATAGGCACATCTTGATTGTGTACGTAGACTTCTATCATAGGTTTACTGAGTGAATGGGGAAACACAATATTGCAGAGGTTCGTTAAACACAACTGCATTGTTATAGGCACGTAGGGCAAATATCAATCGCCCTTTTCGGTGTTCTTTTCCATTTCGTTGACAAAAAGGAATTAATCTAACGTGGAAAGAGTCAAGCCATACAATCATATCACCTTTTCTGTGCAGTTCAAACTTAAAGAATATCAATATCCCGATGATGGGTCATGCACATAAAAACCTTGCATGCATGATAATCGATTCTTTATCATGTTTGATATACACGAAACAACAATTCTCTTTTCTCCCCATTAAATAGACCCAAAAAAAAAAGTTTTTTAAAACCTTTTACTGTATTAGCCAGAATACGTTGTATTCCTTAATTTTAAGCCATCGCTTTAAATATGTCTTCGTTCTTATAAACGCATACATATCGTTGCTTTACTAAAGAGGATGTATGTATTTTGTAAATGGTCATCCCGAAAACTGATTTAAAAACTGACGTTCAAACGTCACATTTTTTAGGGGGGACATTATGACTTCAGCTGTACTTTGTTATTAAATATATTATTTTTCTTCTCTCTCGGTCCCTCACTCTCTCTCTCTCTTTCACTCTCCCTTCTCCCCCCCCTCTCTCTCTATATATATATATGTATGTATGTATATGTATATAAAGATATATCTATATGTGTGTGTGTGTATATATATATATATATATATATAGAGAGAGAGAGAGAGAGAGAGAGAGAGAGAGAGAGAGTGAGAGTGAGAGAGACAGATCGAATATATCTATCGATAGGTCGATAGATAGATAGATAGATAGATAGATAGATAGATACATAGATAGATAGATAGATAGATAAATAGATAGATAGATAGATAGATAGATAGATAGATAGATAGAGAGACAGACAGACAAAGAGGCAGACAGGTAGGTAGGTAGATAGGCAGACAGACAGACAGACAGACAGACAGACAATTGAATGTTTACGTTCAGCATCACAAAACTGAAAACTTCAGGTTCAACGTGGGATGAATTATCATCAAGCATAATAACCCACACTTCTGAAAGGAATTCCAGCAAAGATGGTGTCCACTCACGCATGAAGGCTCGAAACAAAAAGTAGCGAAAAGTGTTAATAATTTTTATGTATGTGAGACTGTCCAAAGAATCTGCACATTTCTTTCTCCAGCCGTAACGTCTTTACGCTGAAAAGCCGCATTGGGACAGAAGCTATGCATGAGTCACGGATTTACCATTTTGGCATTTACCATTTTGCATGCCTCTTCATCTCCTGTCAAAACTGGCACGGTGTTTCTGGTTCCATGCTGAAGTTTCCATGTCCCGCTTTCCCGATGTTCATTCATTCTTTCCTCACTCCATTCACCAAAAACCAAGAATATGGTAATGTTGTAGCAAGATTATAGCTGGAATCAGTGGCACTAATAAATTAAGCTGATATTTCATTTAAAACAAAACAAAACAAACAAACAAAAAAGAGCGGTCAGACATAGTCGAGACTACAGATGAAAGATTTGTATGTCTGAAGCTAAAAGTGACTCTCTCTCTCTCTCTCTCTCTCTCTCCACACACACACACACACACACACACACACACACACACACACACACACACACACACACACGCATAGGCATTCACACACTTTCTCTTCGCACCTTCTTTTTCTCTTCCCTCTCCTTTCCCTTCTCCCCCATCTCTCTCTTTTGTGAATGCAAAAAAAATGTGTTGAATTTATAAAGATTTGATCGATTAAATGTTTCATTTTTAATGCGAACGAAGGCAAGAAAACGTTTCATTTTAATTGTCAAGAAAAAAGTCGAGAAAACGTTTCATTTCTAATGTGAACAAAGGCAAAAAACGTTTTATTTTTTAATGTGAACAAAGGCAAGAACACGTTTCATTTTACTGTGAACAAAGGCAAAATAACATTTCATTTTAATGTGAACGAAAGCAAAATAAAACAGTTTAATTCTTAACGTAAACGAAGGAAAGAAAACGTTTTATTTTTGATGTGAACAATGGCAAAAAAATGTTTGATTCTTAATGTGAACAAGACAAGAAAATGTTTATTCTTATGTGAACGAAGCAAAGTTATTTATGTGACAAAGGAAAAATGTTTGATTTTTAATGTAAACAAAAGCAAAAAAGGTTTCATTTTAATGCGAACGAAGGCAAAACATTTCGTCATAATCATTTCTGCAACATGGTATGTAGGCTTGCTCTTTCAAATTTTGCGAGCTGCATGAAATTTTGCGAGCTGCATGAAATTTTGCGAGCTGCACAGGTGCATGTCTGAAAGAAGAGTGACCGGCACAACCGCAGACCACAAGAAGCCTGGGAATGCCATACAGATTAGATTTGTCTGGAACACTTCAGTCAGCGTCACCTTTGCATTCAAGACATCGGCTGCGTTATCAGCGAAAAGGGCAATCACACATTGCTAAGATTATTCTCATGCCCGTGTCGAGATTGAGGGCTGCAAGCTGATGATGGGAGAAAGGAGAATTAACACTTGTTTTGGTAGGGAGAATGCGACCAGGTGACGTGATAAAGTGCTGTCAGTGGATGTTCAGCAGGTTTCTTTCTACCCATGAAGAATTCGGATAGATAACAATATATACCAATACCTACAAGACTGAAAAGTATTCCAGTCCAGCTAGCAACGTGACGGTATCTGGCTTTCAAGCCAAAGTCCTCCCCATAGACACAGACAGGTACAGACAGAGAAAGAGAAAGAGAGAGAGAAAGAGAGAGAGAAGAGAGAGAGGAAGAGACAGAGCAGAGACAGACAGACAAACAGAGGCAGAAAGCAGAGGAGAAAGCGAGACAGAAAGAAAGAGACAAGACAGAGGCAGAAAGACAGAGGGAGAAAGACAGAGACAGAGAAAGAAAGAGACAGACAGACAGACAGAGAAACACAGACAGAGAAACAGAGGGGTTCAGACTTAAAGCACTTTTTATCAAGATAGAAAGAGAGGTAGAACAGGCAAGACAGACAGAGGCAGACAGACGACAGACAGAATAGAGAAACAACAGAGACAGAGAAACAGAGAGAGTTCAGACTTCAAAGCACTTTTTACTCAAGGATAGAAAGAGAGGTAGAAACAGGCAAGACAGACAGAGAGCAGAGAGAAAGGAGACACGAGAGAAGACAGACAGACAGACAGAACAAACAGAGAAAGAGACAGACAGACAAATAGGTACACTGACAGACAGACAGACAGTAACAGGACAGGAAGACAGCAACAGTGAAGCAGTGTGCAATATTGATGGTGTATCAGACCAAATGTAAACGATCAAATCGCACTTGTGAACTCACTAATCACATAGTGGTGTTACTCTTAAGGATTGCAGAGCACTGCAGTACCCTTCCAATAAACAGAATTCGTTATGTTTGGCATTTGATATAAGTAAGTGTGTGTGTGGTGTGTGTGTGTGTGTGTGTGTGTGTGTGTGTGTGTGTGTGTGTGTGTGTGTGATGGATGTGTGTGTGTGTGTGTGTGTGTGTGGTGTGTGTGTGGCAGACACACACGCACATACACAAACACACACATACACAAACACACGCACGCACGCACACGTACACACACAAACACAGAGAGAGAGAAGCTGTGTGTATGTGGTATGTGTGTATGTGGTGTGTGTGTGTGTGTGTGTGTGTGAATGTGTGTGTGTGTGGTGTGTGTGTGTGTGTGTGTGTGTGTGTGTGTGTGTGTGTGTGTGTGTGTGTGTGTGTGTGTGCGGCGAGAAAGAGAGAGAGAGAGATACACAGAGAGAGACAGACAGATGGACAGACAGACAAACAAAGCGAGAAAAACAGTAAGCAAGTGTTTGTGCGTGCGTGTGTGTATGTGTGTGTGTGTGTGTGTATGTGTGTGTGCGTCGAGAAAGAGAGAGAGAGAGAGAGATAGAGAGAGAGACAGACAGACAGACGTTGGACAGACAAACAGACAAAGCGAGAAAAACAGTAAGCAAGTGTGTGTGCGTGCGTGTGTGTATGTGTGTGTGCATGGCGTGTGTGTGTGTGTGTGTGATGCACGCACGTGAGTGTGTGTGTGTGTATGTGTCTGTCTGTCTGTGTATGTTCTCTGTGTTTTGTGCGTGTGTTTGGTGTGTATATATGTATGTCTGTGCGTCTGTCTTTGTGTTGTGTGGTGTGTGTGTCTGTCTGTTTGTCTGTGTATGTGCTCTGTGTGTTTTGTGCGTGTGTTTGTGTGTGTATATCTGTCTGTCTGTGCGTCTGTCTTTGTGTTGCGTGTGTGTGTGTAGGGATGTGTGTATATGTGTGTGTGTGTGTGTGTTGGGATATACGCGTTGAATATCACATTGAAGTGACTGGTTTCACATAGTACAGTAAGAACATTCTTGGCAAATACCGCATCAAGGAGAGCATGTACAGTTCTGTCTGTCTGTCGTCTCTCTCTCTCTCTCTTTCTCTCTCCCTCTCTCTCGCCCTTCTGTCTTACTTTACTGATGAATGTCTACAAAGCTGCCTATCTATGTGGGTGTCTGAATATCTTTATACCTCTTATTTCACGAAGATATACACAGTCCATATGGCTGTTTCAGCCGAACACCTCCATAGTGAGTATATGTCTGTATATTTTCTCCCAACCCCCTAACCCCCGGCCTTATCACCAACGCGAAATGCATCCATTGGCACACTAAGAAGATTACTGGGTAATTGATGAAGTAGTCAGTTTGGCCAAATATGTGTGAACTTCGATAATGAAATATAACTTGAATATTTCATGATGTGTCGTCTGCGGCAAAGAGGAAATGTTATGATGTGAAAGGCTTCTTACACTACATTTTAGAACTAGTAATGTTCTAAAGTAAAAGGGTTTATCACACTGCGCTTCGCAAATTCGGTCGTCACCGAAAAAGATGGACGCTTTTTTTTCTGGATTCTGCCATACGTCAAATAAATTGAAAGATAAAGGTAGGGGTTTTTTGTTTGTTTGTTTTTGTTTGTTTTGTTTTGTTTGTTTGGTTTGTTTGTTTTTTACGCACAGGGATTTTTGTACGTACGGATATTTCGTAATTTTGGTTGTCAGTCGAAAGTTTGTATGGATATTTCAAGCGGACGTCTTACGTCAAAATAGATTCACAGACGAAGGAAAAATATCTTTTATCTAAGGGGGGGGTTTCACACTCGGGACGTTGTGTATCTTCAGTTGTCATCCAGGATTGGTGGACGCTTTTGTTAAACAATGCCAAACGTCTGATAGACTCCCTGTATGTTTTGTTTGCAACAGAAGCCCTGGTATTTTCAATCAGACTTCCTGATTATTTGGCCAAATATTGTGTGAACTTCGATGATGAAATATGATTTGAATATTTCATGGTGTGTCGTCTGTGGTAAAGAAGAATGTTGTGATGTAAAAGGCTTCTTACACTTCGTTTTGCAACTACGAATGTTATGACGGAAAGAGTTCTTACACTGTGCTTTGCAAATTCGGTCGTCACCGAAAAGTAAGATGGACCTTTTTCTCTGGTTTCTGTCATACGTCAAATAAATTAAAAGATAAAGATTGTTTGTTGTTTCAAGTAAAGGACTTCTCATACGTACGGAACGTAATTTTGGTTGTCGTCGCAAGTTTGTATTGATGCTTTAAGTGGACGTCATAAGTCAAATAAATTCACAGATGAAGAAGAAAAGGTCTTGTATCTAAGGGGGTATTCACACCTAACTTCGGTTGTGATCCAGTGTTGGTGTACGCTTTTGGTGGAAAATGTCAAACGTCAAATATAGATTCTCTGTATGGTTTGTTTGCAACAGAAGCTCTGGTATTTTCGACCAACTTCCTGATCACGTCAAGTAGAATATGTGTTTACTTCCACATATTACGATATAACTCGGGTCCTTTCGACCAGACGGTATTGGTTTTCAGACTACGTCATACATGTTCTGTCTGTGTCTGTTTGCATGTTGTTCCCCGCTTCGTCCTATCTAGAAAACATCTTGATTAATTAGTTCAGTCCTTCGATACTTCCCGATTTGGTTTGGTTAGTCATAAATGACACAGTTCACTGATTGATTATATCGAATGATGACTCTGTGTGTGTGAATGTGTGTGTGTGTGTGAATGTGTGTGTGAATGTGTGTGTGCGTGTGAGTGTGTGTGTGTGTGTGAGTGTGTGTGTATGTGTGTGTGTGTGTCTGTCTGTCTGTGTGTCTGTGGGGAGTGAGTATATATATATTGTGACTGTATGTATATATGTCTCCACCCTGACATTTTTATCAAACGAAATGCATCATCGGCACACTAAAAGATTACTGGATAATTGATGAATTAGTCAGTTTGGCCAAATATTGTGTGAAATTCGATGATATCGTCTGTGGTGAAGAGGAATGTTATCATGTAAAGGGCTTCTTACAGTACGTTTTGCAACTAGGAATATTATGATGTAAACGACTTCTTACAGCGTACTTTGCAAATTCGGTCGTCACCGAAAATTAAGATGGACGCTTTTTTTTCTGGATTCTGTCATACTTCAAATAAATTGAAACATAAAGATACATACATTTTTACGTAAAGGGCTTTTCATACGTTCGGACATTTTGTTATTTGGGTTGTCAGTCGAAAGTGAGTATGGATGCTCTAAGTGGACGTCATACGTCAAATAGATCGACAGATGAAGGAAAAAAGGTGTTATACCTAAGGGGTGTGGGGGGGGGGGGGAAGTCACACGTACAGACGTGCAACTTCGGTTGTCATCCAATATTGGTGGACGCTTTTGGTGGAAAATGTCAAACGTCAAACAAATTCCCTGTATGTTTTCTTTGGAACAGAATCCCTGGTATTTTCGACCAGACTTACTGATCATGTCAGATCATATATGTGTTTACTTCCACTATTACTATATAACTCGGGTCATTTCGACCAGACGGTGTTGGCTTTCAACTACGTCAAACAAGTTCAGTCTGCGACTGTTTGCTTGTTGTTCCCCCCTTTCGTCCTGTCTAGAAAACATCTTAATTAATCAGTTCAACTCTTCCATATATTTCGCATTTGGCTAGGCTATAAATGATACAGTTCACTGATTGATCATATCGAATGATGACGTGGTGGTTGTGTGTGTTTTTGTGTGTGTTGTTGGTGTGTGTGTGGTGTGTGTGGTGTGTGTGTGTGGTGTGTGTGTGTTTGTGTGTGTGTTTTGTGTGTGTGTGTGTGTTCGTTGCTTGATTTAGCGTCTTTTCACTATAAGTGATATTAGACGGGGAAAAATGGCATGGAGGATGAAATTAGGGGGGGGGGGGGGAGAACAGAGTAAGGGACGTAAGAAAAATTAAAAGGAAGCGGCAAGGTCTTAAGAAAAAGGATATGGATGAACAGAGAAATGAAACTAGAACAACGCTAACATCAATAATGTAAAAGAAAAATCGTCAATAAAAAACAAAACAAAAAACAAAAAATAATAGTTAAAACTAATAATATTCTTGAAATAACCTACAAAACTTGATACCGATATATTCTTAAATCTTTACTAAAAATCCCTTGTGTAAACGTCTTCTTTAAGTGGTTTTCATGTGTGTGTTCCTTGTGTGTAACGTTTTGTGTGTGTTGTTGGTGGTTGTGTGTTTGTGTATGATGTGTGTGTGTGATTTTTGTTGTGTGTGTGTGTGTGTGTGTGTGTGTGTGTGTATGTGTGTGTGTACATGTAGACACAGAGAGAGAGATGT
>JAPXFY010000013.1:66820434-66847934 GCA_030674185.1 Monoplex corrugatus
ATCTCTTTGTCATTCATTTCAGTAAAACACAGTACAATATAACACATCTCACCCCACCTGTAGGTGTCATCGGGTTCGTGTTGGTCGTTGCACATCTGGATGCCACCATCTCCCTCCAGGCCACTCTGTCTTAACTTTTGTGGACAGTTTCTTGAATATTTAGGCCACACTGATGTTGGTTATGTTCTCGATGTATGAGATTGGAGGTCTGCCTTTCTTCCTTTTTGCCACTGTTTTTCCTTGAAAGATGGCTGCCATGAGGTCCGTGTTCTTGTTGCGTAACACATGGTCAGGATATTTTAGTCTTCTCTTATTGATGTCTGCTAGTAGTTTTTTTTTGTGTGTGTGTGTAATCAAGTTCTTCCAGGACACTTTCATTAGTTCTTCTGTCTGTCCATTTGACACGTAGAAGTCTCCTATAAAACCTCATCTCTGCTGCTGATTCTTCTGCAATCAGTTTTTCTCAGAGTCCAGGCTTCGCAGCCATAAATCATGACTGGCCAGATCAAACATTTTAGAAGTCTAACTTTCAGGCCAATTGGTATACCTGAATGCCTGTATCCCATTTTCTACGCCACCTTAATGGCCACAGGAGCTGGCACAGTTTTTACAATGCGATGATGATGATGTCGATGAGGATGATTATCATGATGCTATGGAGTTCCATCTAGGATTGAGACTGCGTGACAGGGTTGTACTCTATGCTTACTATCATAATTTATCCTAGAGTCCAGCAGGCCCGAGAGATACGGACACCTATGATGCTGGTCAGAAGATCTGAGCAACACCCTAAATGATGCATTTGTGAAGTGGATGAGACTCGACAGTGTGGTCCCAATCTTCCCAATGAGCCCATAGCACGCCCAACTCTGGGTAGGAGCCGGTTAGAACCGAAATATCCCACAATGATTTTTGAAGGTACTGATGGGGATTCGAACACACAACCTTCCAGTCGGTAGTCCGTTGCGCTAACCTCTACACCACGGCGACTGGTTCCCGTCTGCAGCTTTAGCGAGCGTGCATGATGGGCGTTTTCATGTTTCGACTGACATGATCTACAAGATGTTAAGCTTGTGCATTTGCTGTTCTACAATGCGTGTACATGCGACGGGGGTTCAGGCACTGACAGGTCTGCACACATGCGGACCTGGAACATCAGTGGAAATAAATCTCCACCCTTTACCAACAGGCGGAAGAGTCAAGGTGGATCGAAACTTGGGTTGTCTCTTTGGAAGTCTGACATTTACCCACTTGATCAAACGCTTTAGAAATGAGGAGTGAAGCAGGAATGACTTCGACACGGATATAACCGTGTGTCTTGTGGATACAGTCATCATGTTCCTATTCTGTGCGTATAATCGGAGATAACCGTGTGTGTTTTGCATATAGTTCTGTTCCAATTCTGCGTGTATAATCGGGGATAGTCGTGTGTCTTATGCATATAGTTCTGTTCCAATTCTGCGTGTATAATCGGGGATAGTCGTGTGTCTTATGCATATAGTTCTGTTCCAATTCTGTGTGTATAATCGGGGATAGTCGTGTGTCTTATGCATATAGTTCCGTTCCAATTCTGTGTGTATAATTGGGGATAGTCGTGTGTCTTATGCATATAGTTCTGTTCCAATTCTGTGTGTATAATTGGGGATAATCGTGTGTCTTATGCATATAGTTCTGTTCCAATTATGTGTGTATAATCGGGGATAGTCGTGTGTCTTATGCATATAGTTCTGTTCCAATTACATGTGTATAATCCGGGATAGCCATGTATCTTATGCAGATATTTCTCTTCTTCCTGTTCTGTGTGTATAATCGGAGATAACAGTGTGTCTTGTGCAGATAGTTCTCAAGTTCCTATTCTGTGTGTATACTCAGAGATAACTGTGTGTGTTATGCGTATAGTTTTCTTGTTCTAATTCTTTTGAGTGTATAATCGGGAATAACCGTGTGTCTTATACAATAGTCCTCTTATTCCTGTTCTGTGTGTATACTCAGAGATAACTGTGTGTGTTATGCGTATAGTTTTCTTGTTCTAATTCTTTTGAGTGTATAATCGGGGATAACCGTGTGTCTTATGCAATAGTCCTCTTATTCCTGTTCTGTGTGTATAATCGGAGATAACTGTGTGTCTTATGCAATAGTCTCTCTATTCCTGTTCTGTGTGTATAATCGGAGATAACTGTGTGTCTTATGCAATAGTCCTCTTATTCCTGTTCTGTGTGTATAATCGGAGATAACTGTGTGTCTTATGCAACAGTCCTCTTATTCCTGTTCTGTGTGTATAATCGGAGCCAACCGTGTGCGCTATGCAGATAGTCCTCCTGCTCCTGTTCTGTGTGCATAATCTCTATTCTGCGTGTTACCCTTTCTCGTGTCTTTTCTGCTGTGGATGCTGACTAAATACATAGCAATATATTTCATTCATACCGCTTTGTATCTATTCGTTATTTTCTAGTTTATTTTTTTTCCTTTTCTTTAAGTTAAAATCTTTGAAAGAATGCTTTGACTTTTTCCAAAGGAATAATCACAAAACAAGAACACAAGTGTCAGAAAGAGCAGATATGATTATCATATCAAACTGGTTGATATTTTTTAATATGCAAGACAACCAAGTTCCAACGTGTTTAAAGGCCGTGAAAAATATCCATATTTTGACACACCTTATGTCTATACACGATACCCATATCATATCTTACAGACATGCAAGATATCCAGACTTAACGCCATTTACATATCTCTAAAACATCCAGTAAACTTTGCAAAACATGATCAAAATCAGACATTTCACACACACACACACACACACACACACACACAGACAGACGCGCACGCACACACACAAACACACATACGCACGCGCACACATACCACGCATACACAGAAAGAGAGAGAGACAAGAGAGAGAGAGAGAGACAGACAGACAGACAGTCAGACAGACAGACAGACAACCAGCCAGAGATGCAGCAGCACAGACAGATGGACTCTCTCTTCTCTCTCACACACACACACACACACGCACACACACATTGAAAGAGAGAGAGAGACAAACAGACAGACAGACAGACATAGGGAGACAGACAGAGAGGGACAAAGAGAGACACAGACATACAGACAGAGACAGACAGAAACAGAGTGGAGAGAGAGAGAGGAGGGGGGGGGGGTTGGGGAAACAGAGAGACAAAGAGGCAGACAGACAGAGAGAGAGGGGAAGGAGGGGCAGGAGAACAAATATACGCAAGTGGTATTTTGAGCAGTTCTACATGTTATTTGCATTGCTGTGTATATGAGCTGCCTGTGAAGACCTGAGCATATGGTAGCTATGTAACAAAACAAGTACGATAACTCAATACGCGCGTTGCAGTCTTTTTTCTTCTTCTTGTCCGTGCTATCATGTGCATATTCGCAAACATGCACTTCAACATCTCACCTGAACTACTGTAATCAATAAGGAAAGATCCATTATGCGGTTTCTAAGTTATTTCGTGTTTATTTATTTGTTTGTTTGTTTGTTCGTTCGTTTTTCCTTCCTTCCTTCCATCATTTCTCTCTCTCTCTTTTTCTCTCTCTCGCTCTCTGTGGTTGGTGTGTGTGTGTGTGTGTGTGTGTGGTGTGGTGTGTGTGTGCGTGCGTTTTTAGTTGAGTGAATGGTGTGTGTGTGCGTGTGCAAGTGTGTGTGTGTGTGTGTGTGTGTGTGTGCGCGCATGCGTGCGTGAAATGTCTGATTTTGATAATGCTTTGTAACAGTACAGGTGGAAAGATTAATGACGGGAATATTAGTATCGGTTAGCAAGAAAAGCAATATCAAGATTTTGTGCTATATAAATATTGTAATTATTATATTATTATTATTTAAACACCAACACACTACACACACACACATGAATATAAACTAACGCACGCACGCACGCACACGACACCACACCACACACACACGCCAGCCACGCACACACAAACAAACTACAAACACACTCTTACACACACACACACACATACACACAACACGCACGCACAAACACACTTACACACACACACACACACCATAATATAGCCATTTTTTTTCACACAGTGATGTGCAGCCCAGACGCAATACCGTACTTTTTTTTCAGCGCTGGATCTTAGTCTCTGTTTCCACACTGTTACTCCATGGCACAAACGATCTGCACTGTAATCCTAGAGGAGGGATGTTTGGCTCTGTCTGGCACCTATCATACACACACACACAGGCCTACACAATCACACCACACACACACACAAACACACACACACACACACACACACACACACACACACACACACATACCATAGTATAGTCATTTTTTCAGACAGTAATGTTCAACCCAGACGCAATACCGCTACCGTTTTCCAACGCTGGATCTTAGTCTCTGTTTCCACACTGTTACTCCATGGCACAAAATGAACTGCACTGTAATTCTGGGAGTTTGTGTTGGCTCTGTCTGGCACCTATCATATACACACCCTCTCTCGGCACGGTGAGGCTTTCCAGGAGCACAAATCCCCCCACTGCCACAGAACATAATTATTATAAGCCCCCCACTTTCGACATTTCATGGTGCGGGGAACGTAAGACCAAGATGCAGGATTGGACTGTCGCCTCATCTCCCTCTATCCTGATCGACAGCTCCATCTTTCCACCCAGACTGTTACTGTTAGCTTTGCTGCTGTGTTTGTTTGAAGCCCAGGCGACTGCGTAGAGCCATATAAGGGCTGTAACCGTTTCAAAACATGCACAACTTCAACAGTAAAAAACAAAAAAAACAACAACAAAATTAAATACATATATCAATACGCTCGAGCACGTGATCTAAGGACATGCCCCCGGCATTGACCACTCCAATTTATCGAATACAGTCCTGTGACGCAGTTTCAATCCTAAACAGAACTCTATAGCATCATCATGATTATCATCCTCATCGCTATCATCATCACAGCATTATAAAAGCAAGTAGTAACAGTCATTTAGCTAGCGTGTTCTGAACAGAGACTTCCTGATGGGTTTCACCTTTGCGATGTCGATGTTGTTATCTTTTTGTCCATGCGCTGCTCCCGGCTTCGCTGAGTCGTTCAAGATCTCGCACTAATAATTTGTATGCTACAGTGCTGAGAGTTCCATGGACAGCAAAGAAAACAAATGAGACAGTCTTGATGGAGGCAGACACAAGAAGATCATTCATAAGGAAGATTAGGAAAAGACAGGCAACATTTATAGGCCATTTTATGATGAAAGGGGAATTGGAGCATCTGGTCACAACGGGAAAGCTGGATGGAAAGAGAGCACGAGGTAGACCCAGGGAGAAGATATTGGACGGACTTGCAGAGTGGCTGAAGACAAAGAGGGTGGAAGAAGTGCTTGAGGCAACAAGAGATAGAAAGAGACGGAAGGCTATGATCGCCAACGCCATGTGGGAAGGCACCTGATGATGATGATGATGATGATGATGACAGTGCATCTGTAATCCATCTCTTACATTAATGTTAAAAAGTTGGATTAAAGATTCACTGTATCATCATTGTCATCATAATTATTACTATTACCGCAATTACTATGATTATTATTGTTATTATTATTACAGTGTTATTATCATCATTATTATTATTAGTTAGAAGTAGTAGTAGTAGTAGCATCATTACTGCTACTATTCGTATCATCATCATTATAATCATATTCATTTTTTCATTGTTGTCTTTTGTTATTATTATCTTTACTCTCATTACCATTATCATCGTTATCATATTGTTCATCATAATTAACACCATTTTTATACTATTATCATTATTATCATCATCATCTTCTTCATTACCGTCATTGTTATCAGTACATATCAATGTGACTATTACTATAATGATTATTACTCATATAATATGCAGTATTCATATATTGTCTGGGTTGTTTTTTTTCAGGGGGGGGGGGGTTGTTCTGTTTTTTTCTTGTTTTGTTGTTGTTGTTTTTGTTGTTTGTTGTTGTTTTGCTTTGTTTTGGGTTGTTGAGCTTTTTAACTGTATGTCCGTGGGAAGAGGGGGGGGGGGGGGTCACAATAAATGTACCACAAACATGTGGGATTTGTATTTCTATCTTTCTTTCTTTCACTCTTTGTTAGGAAAAGGACTGTAAAAATCAATTGCATTTCTTATATCTCATAAAAAAAATTTAAAAAACGGTGGGGGTTTTCTCGTTCACAGAATGCCTCAAGCAATAAGGCAAGGGAAGGAGGAGACTTGTACTTAGCTAGCATTTCTTTATTAGTACGAGCAGTATCATCGTACAGAAACGGTCAGTGTTATTGTATAAGTGTTCAGCTATTCACGATCGCCTGGAACCATTTCAGTGTCCAGTATCTGATAGGAAATAAGTTTTTAAAAAAATTTTTTTTTAAAAGAAGAAGATGAGCTAGGGGTCGACGTCCTGTGATCAACAATTCAGACAATGGTCTTCAGTGTCATTGACCACCGGAATGAGAGAGAATGGCGTTGAACCCCTGTTTTTTTATTTTTTTAAATTTTTTATGATAGGATGGAGAAATCCAGTTAAGCACATAAACACGGTTGCTTTATTTGATTGTCAGTCGTATTTTAGTTAGTAGTTAGGAGTATCTATATCATTTCCATCAGGAAAAAAAATTGAATTTTGTGAGGGAGAAAGTCGGTTAACTTGAGTTTTTCTCCCCCCCCCCTCCCCATCTCCCCACAAGCAAATATTTTCAGTCATTTCAGATCG
The DNA here is from genome assembly GCA_030674185.1 of Monoplex corrugatus. Lineage (NCBI taxonomy): Eukaryota > Metazoa > Mollusca > Gastropoda > Littorinimorpha > Ranellidae > Monoplex > Monoplex corrugatus. The sequence goes on from JAPXFY010000013.1 coordinate 66,827,165, forward strand.
GTTTTATTTCTAACGAGAAATGTCATTTCATCAAAGAGGAGTTCAATGACTTTGCAGGTTCTCCGCTTTCCATTCAACTACAGACACCAGTACCACGACCATCATCATCATCATCATCACCATCGTCACCATCATCATCATCACCATTATCATCATCACCATCACCATCGCCGCCACCACCACCACCCTCAGTAAGGGCGTTGACATCTGTAGGGTTAGTATATCTCAGGGCATTGCGAACTACCATTATGATTCAGCAATATTCACGATCAGATCAAGCGGCAGTGTGCGTGTGCGTGTGCGTGTGCGCGCGCGTGCGTGTGTGTGTGTGTGTGTGTGTGTGTGTGTGTGTGTGTGTGTGTGTGTGTGTGTGTGTGTGTGTGTGTGTGTGTGTGTGTGTGTGTGTGTATGTGTGTTTTGAACGCACAGGCCTAACCACATCAATACCACATCAATACAACAGCAGCAGGAGCCATGAGAGTCAGTGACCGGATACAACAAAAACAGCCCTGATAACAAACTGAAGACTCAGGATGCATTTACGAGCTAAAGCTAAAGGACTTCACCGGCTGCATTGTGCAAAAGTATATAACATGCTGAAAGAAGGGACTTAGTGTTAGTTGATCGCAAAAACATGAAACGCTGGAAGAGGGAGTTGTACGGCCAGTGTAAAAAAAAAAAAGTTATTTGACTAGAATGTTGAAAGAAGGACTTGTAAGACCAATCTAAAACACGTTATTTGACTAAATTGTTGAAAGAGGCACTTTTAAGACCAGCCTAAAATGTGAGTGTGTGTTTCATTTGACTCAAATGTTGAAAGACGGACTTGTAACACTAATCTAAATTTGTTATTTCTTACTGTACACAACACCCGAACACCTTGTGGAGGGGTCAAATTTTCTTACTGTACACAACACCCGAACACCTTGTGGAGGGGTCAAATTTTCGACTTTAAAGTCCATTTTGTCCCCTTCCGAAGGACTAGGTGTCCAGTTGGATTGCTGAAGTCAGACTTGGGAGAAAAGTCGAGGCATCAACGGGAAGCGAACCCAGACACCTCAAGGGGAAGTTTTTGACCATTCGCCGTGGCGTAGGGGACAGCACAACGGATTACCGAAAAGAGTGACAGAAAAGAGTGGCAGAATGGTTCTGATGTCCCCTTGAGGTGTCTGGGTTCGCTTCCCGTTGATGCCTCGACTTTTCTCCCAAGTCTGACTTCAGCAATCCAACTGGACACCTAGTCCTTCGGAAGGGGACAAAAACAAACAAAAACAAAAAAACAAACAAAAACAAAAAACAAAAAAAAACGAGTCGGACCCCGATTGCCTTCTGGCCTGCACATGCTAAAGATCCCATAGCAGTTGAAAATTGTGAAAAGCAGAGCATTCGCCCGGTTGGCCTGGTGAAAAAAAAAGTCATTAGATAGACAGCTCGGTTGATTTACCAGGTCCATTCTCTTGAAGGCCAATTAGTCTTCTTCCCTTTCTGAAGTCTCGGTAAAAACAAGGGTGGCGCTGCACTGTGGCTACGGGCTCCCAAAGGGGAGAGGAGCCCGAGTTTCACATGGTAAATCCATTGTGATAAAAAAGAGATGAATTATGATATGAATATGAATATAAATATGAATATGAACTCGAATCTTTATAAATCCCGTCAAAATCACTGTGGGATTCTTCGCCACCAACCAACTCCTACCCAGAGGTGAACGTGCTATGGTTTCAACGGGAAGACTGGTACCAACCACACAGTTGAATATCATCCATTTTACGGATGCATCACTGAGGGTATTGCTAAAATTTTCTGCTAACACAGCAGGTGTCTGTATCTCTCAGGCCTGGCTGACGCCAGACTATGTAATTATAGTAAGCGCAAAGTAGCAGTCTCAACCATGTATGGAAGCGCTGAGTACAGTCCTGTCACGCAATCTCAATCCTAAAGAGAACACCATAGCATCATCATGATTATCACCCTCATCGCTATCATCATCATAGCATTATAGAAACTGTTCCAGCTTCTGTTTCAGTTTCAAGTTCAGTTTCTCAAGACGATATCTCCACACTCGGAGTGAATGTCATACGGGCTAACATCACAGGTGCCATGTGATGATGATCATGGCACAAGCCTTAAGCCTGCACATAAACTCATGAGCTGGCCAGTCCTGAGGTCCTACCTAGCCTGTGTTTCACCTTGATTACATTTTTAATACCAGTATTGTATCGGTCTATCAATGAAACAATCTTCGTTACAGGTAAATGACATGTGTATCCGTGTATCTTAACTTCAAAGAAAAAAATAAAATGAATAAATAAGTAAATGTCTGAATCACAACACAACTAGCCACTCAGTATAAACTTGTCTGACATCACAGAAGGCCCCCCAGTCAATGCACAAAGCCTCAGCTTCTGTGTCCATTAAGGTGACTTAGAAAATAGACGAGGTTGGGGGGTGGGGAATGAGCACAAATGAAACTGCTTAAGTCTGATGATACTAAAAAATTAAAAAAGTGCAAGTTTTGTATAAAAAAATGTTTGGTCAATTTCATAATCTTTACTTAGGATTTCTTCTGATTCATCAAACAGTAAATAAAACCAATGATCTTCGTATTTCAGTATATCTAAGAGATGCCAGCTGGCAGTCCAACATAATCAGAATACAAGCTGAATCGACGGTGCCAGTGTATACAGGCCGTCAGAAATATGTCAGAAGATGACTCAGCAGTAAAAACAAACAAACAAATGAACAACAACAAAAAAACACAAACAAAACGAAGAACAAAACACAGCACGCCATAACAGGTCAATTTCACCGCACTGTGATGTTTTCAAAATGCCCTATGGCAGAGAGTTGATTGCCCCAATCGCAGACATTGATGGCTCAGACTCACTATGGCATGACCTTTTGCAGAAAGCAAGACGAATCAGCCTTATTGAATTCAGATGGCCCCTTGTTTGACATGGTCTTTTGGGGATAACGGAGTTTATTGTCAGACTGTTGCAAGACAGTTTCTCCCGCCTGCCACCCCCCCCCCCCCGCCCTTTCTCTCGCTCACTTGTCTCTTTCTCTTTCTCCGCCGTCCTCTCTCTCTGTCTGTCTGTCTGTATGTATGTGTATGTATGTATGTATGTGTGTATGTATGTATGTATAATGTGTGTATGTATGTGTGTATGTATGTATGTATGTATGTGTGTATGTATGTATGTGTGTATGTATGTATGTATGTGTGTGTATGTATGTATGTATGTGTGTGTATTCGTTCGTGTGTTCGTTCTTTGATTTATAACGTCTTTTCACTATGAGTGATTATTAGACGGTTGTGTGTGTATGTATGTATGTGTGTATGTATGTATGTATGTATGTATGTATGTATGTATGCATGTGTATATGTATGTATGTATGTATGTCTTATATATGTATCTATGTATGTGTCTACCTATCTGTCTGTCTGTCTGTGTGTCTATCTATCTATCTGTCTGTCTTGTCTATCTACGTATCTATGTCTCTATCTATCGATCTGTCTGCCTTTACTCTCTATGTATCCATATATCTATCTGTCTATTTATCTAACTATCTGTCTCTGTCTCCCTCCCTCCTTCTCGTTAGGTCTTTGCCTGTTGTTTGTCTCTGTCTCCCTCCCTCCCTCTCCCCTCGTTAGCTCTTTGACTGCTTGCTGTTTGTCTCTGTCTCCCTCCCTCCCTCTCCCTTCGTAAGGTCATTCACTGCTTGCTGTTTGTCTCTGTCTCCCTCCCTTTCTCTCCTCTCGTAAGGTCTTTGATTGCCTGCTGTTTGTCTCTGTCTCTCCCTCCCTCTCCCCTCGTTAGCTCTTTGACTGCTTGCTGTTTGTCTCTGTCTCCCTCCCTCCCTCTCCCTTCGTAAGGTCATTCACTGCTTGCTGTTTGTCTCTGTCTCCCTCCCTTTCTCTCCTCTCGTGAGGTCTTTGATTGCCTGCTGTTTGTCTCTGTCTCTCCCTCCCTCTCCCCTCGTTAGCTCTTTGACTGCTTGCTGTTTGTCTCTGTCTCCCTCTCCCCTCGTTAGGTCTTTGACTGCTTGCTGTTTGTCTCTGTCTCCCTCCCTCCCTCTCCCCTCGTTAGGTCTTTGACTGCTTGCTGTTTGTCTCTGTCTCCCTCCCTCCCTCTCCCATCGTTAGGTCTTTGACTGCTTGCTGTTTGTCACTGTCTCCCTCCCTCTCCCCTCGTCAGGTCTTTGACTGCTTGCTGTTTATCACTGTCTCCCTCCCTCTCCCCTCGTTAGGAGGTCTTTGACTGCTTGCTGTTTGTCTCTGTCTCCCTCCCTCCCTCTCCCCTCGAAAGGTCTTTGACTGCTTGTTGTTTGTCTCTGTCTCCCTCCCTCTCCCCTCGTAAGGTCTTTGCTTGTTGTTTGTCTCTGTCTCCCTCCCTCTCCCCTCGTTAGGTCTTTGACTGCTTGCTGTTTGTCTCTGTCTGTCTCCCTCCCTCTCCTTTCGTAAGATCTTTGACTGCTTGTTGTTTGTCTCTGTCTGTCTCCCTCCCTCTCCTTTCGTAAGATCTTTGACTGCTTGCTGTTTGTCTCTGTCTGTCTCCCTCCTCTCCTTTCGTAAGATCTTTGACTGCTTGTTGTTTGTCTCTGTCTGTCTCCCTCCCTCTACTCGATTAAGATCTTTGACTGCTTGCTGTTTGTCTCTGTCTCCCTCCCTCTCTCTCGTATGATCTTTTGCTTGTTGTTTGTCTCTGTCTGTCTCCCTCCCTCTCCCTTGTAAGGTTTTTGACTGCTTGTTGTTTGTCTCTGTCTGTCTCCCTCCCTCTCCTCTCGTAAGATCTTTGCTTGTTGTTTGTCTCTGTCTGTCTCCCTCCCTCTCCTCTCGTAAGATCTTTGACTGCTTGTTGTTTGTCTGTCTGTCTCCCTCCCTCTCCCCTCGTAAGTCTTTGACTGCTTGCTGTTTGTCTCTGTCTCCCTCCCTCTCCCCTCGTAAGGTATTTGACTACTTGCTGTTTGTCTCTGTCTCCCTCCCTCCCTCCCCCTCTGTAAGGTCTTTGACTGCTTGCTGTTTGTCTCTGTCTCCCTCCCTCTCCCCTCGTAAGGTATTTGACTACTTGCTGTTTGTCTCTGTCTCCCTCCCTCCCTCGTAAGGTCTTTGACTGCTTGTTGTTTGTCTCTGTCTCCCTCCCTCTCCCCTCGTAAGGTCTTTGACCACTTGCTGTTTGTCTCTGTCTCCCTCCCTTCCTCTCGTAAGATCTTTGACTGCTTGTTGTTTGTCTGTCTGTCTCCCTCCCTCTCCCCTCGTAAGATCTTTGACTGCTTGTTGTTTGTCTCTGTCTGTCTCCCTCCCTCTCCCTCGTAAGATCTTTGACTGCTTGTTGTTTGTCTCTGTCTGTCTCCCTCCCTCTCCCCTCGTAAGATCTTTCACTGCTTGTTGTTTGTCTCTGTCTGTCTCCCTCCCTCTCCCTCGTAAGATCTTTGACTGCTTGTTGTTTGTCTCTGTCTGTCTCCCTCCCTCTCCTCTTGTAAGATCTTTGACTGCTTGTTGTTTGTCTCTGTCTGTCTCCCTCCCTCTCCTCTCGTAAGATCTTTCACTGCTTGTTGTTTGTCTCTGTCTGTCTCCCTCCCTCTCCCCTCGTTAGGTCTTTGACTGCTTGCTGTTTGTCTCTGTCTCCCTCCCTCCCTCTCCCCTCGTAAGATCTTTGACTGCTTGTTGTTTGTTTCTGTCTGTCTCCCTCCCTCTCCTCTCGTAAGATCTTTGAATGCTTGTTGTTTGTCTCTGTCTCCCTCCCTCCCTCTCGTAAGATCTTTCACTGCTTTTTGTTTGTCTCTGTCTCCCCCTCCCTCCCTCTCGTAAGATCTTTCACTGCTTGCTGTTTGTCTCTGTCTCTCTCCCTCCCTCTCCCCTCGTAAGGTCTTTGACTGCTTGCTGTTTGTCTCTGTCTCCCTGCCTCCCTCCCTCTCCCCTCGTTAGGTCTTTGACTGCTTGCTGTTTGTCTCTGTCTCCCTCCCTCCCTCTCCCCTCGTTAGGTCTTTGACTGCTTGCTGTTTGTCTCTGTCTCCTCCCTCCCTCTCTCCCCTCGTTAGGTCTTTGACTGCTTGCTGTTTGTCTCTGTCTCTCTCCCTCCCTCCCTCTCCCTCGTCAGTCTCCCTCTCCTCTCGTTAAGTCTTTGACTGCTTGTGTTTGTCTCTGTCTCCTCCTCCTCCTCTCGTTAAGTCTTTGACTGCTTGTTGTTTGTCTCTGTCTCCCTCCCTCTCCTCTCGTAAGTCTTTGACTGCTTGTGTTTGTCTCTGTCTCTCTCCCTCTCCTTCGTAAGTCTTTGACTGCTTGTGTTTGTCTCTGTCTCTCTCCCTCTCCTCTCGTTAAGTCTTTGACTGCTTGTTGTTTGTCTCTGTCTCCTCCCTCTCCTCTCGTAGTCTTTGACTGCTTGTTGTTTGTCTCTGTCTCCTCCCTCTCCTCTCGTTAAGTCTTTGACTGCTTGTTGTTTGTCTCTGTCTCTCTCCCTCTCCTCTCGTAAGTCTTTGACTGCTTGTTGTTTGTCTCTGTCTCTCTCCCTCTCCTTCGTAAGTCTTTGACTGCTTGTTGTTTGTCTCTGTCTCTCTCCCTCTCCTCTCGTAGTCTTTGACTGCTTGTTGTTGTCTCTGTCTCCTCCTCTCTCTCGTAAGTCTTTGACTGCTTGTTGTTTGTCTCTGTCTCCCTCCCTCTCCTCTCGTTAAGTCTTTGACTGCTTGTTGTTTGTCTCTGTCTCCCTCTCTCTCTCGTAAGTCTTTGACTGCTTGTTGTTTGTCTCTGTCTTCCCTCTCTCTCGTAAGTCTTGACTGCTTGTTTGTCTCTGTCTCTCCCTCTCCTCTCGTTAAGTCTTTGACTGCTTGTTGTTTGTCTCTGTCTCCTCCCTCTCCTCTCGTAAGTCTTTGACTGCTTGTTGTTTGTCTCTGTCTCCTCCCTCTCCTCTCGTTAAGTCTTTGACTGCTTGTTGTTTGTCTCTGTCTCCTCCCTCTCTCTCGTAAGTCTTTGACTGCTTGTTGTTTGTCTCTGTCTCTCCTCCTCTCCTTCGTTAAGTCTTTGACTGCTTGTTGTTTGTCTCTGTCTCCTCCCTCTCTCCTCGTTAAGTCTTTGACTGCTTGTTGTTTGTCTCTGTCTCTCCCTCTCCTCTCGTTAAGTCTTTGACTGCTTGTTGTTTGTCTCTGTCTCTCTCCCTCTCCTCTCGTAAGGTCTTTGACTGCTTGTTGTTTGTCTCTGTCTCCTCCCTCTCCCTCCGTTAAGTCTTTGACTGCTTGTGTTTGTCTCTGTCTCTCTCCCTCTCCTCTCGTTAGGTCTTTGACTGCTTGTTGTTTGTCTCTGTCTCTCCCTCTCCTCTCGTAAGTTTTGACTGCTTGTTGTTTGTCTCTGTCTCCCTCCCTCTCCCTCGTAAGTCTTTGACTGCTTGTTGTTTGTCTCTGTCTCTCTCCCTCTCCTCTCGTTAGTCTTTGACTGCTTGTGTTTGTCTCTGTCTCCTCCCTCTCCTCTCGTAAGTCTTTGACTGCTTGTTGTTTGTCTCTGTCTCCTCCCTCTCCTCTCGTAAGGTCTTTGACTGCTTGTGTTTGTCTCTGTCTCTCTCCCTCTCCTCTCGTTAGTCTTTGACTGCTTGTTGTTTGTCTCTGTCTCCTCCCTCTCCTCTCGTAAGGTCTTTGATGCTTGTTGTTTGTCTCTTCCCTCCCTCTCTCTCGTAAGTCTTTGACTGCTTGTTGTTTGTTTGTCTCCTCCCTCTCCTCGTTAGGTCTTTGACTGCTTGTTGTTTGTCTCTGTCTCTCTCCCTCTCCTCTCGTAAGGTCTTTGACTGCTTGTTGTTCTCTCTGTCTCCCTCCCTCTCCTCTCGTTAAGTCTTTGACTGCTTGTTTTTCTCTCGTCTCCTCCCTCCCTCTCCCCTCGTTAAGTCTTTGACTGCTTGTTGTTTGTCTCTGTCTCTCTCCCTCCTCCCCTCGTAAGGTCTTTGACTGCTTGCTGTTTGTCTCTGTCTCCCTCCCTCCCTCTCGTAAGGTCTTTGACTGCTTGCTGTTTGTCTCTGTCTCTCTCCCTCCCTCTCCCCTCGTAGGTTTTGACTGCTTGCTGTTTGTCTCTGTCTCCCCTCCCTCTCCCTCTCGTAAGGTCTTTGACTGCTTGCTGTTTGTCTCTGTCTCCTCCCTCCCTCTCCCCTCGTGGTCTTTGACTGCTTGCTGTTTGTCTCTGCTCCTCCCTCTCCCTCGTAAGGTCTTTGACTGCTTGCTGTTTGTCTCTGTCTCTCTCCTCTCCCCTCTAAGGTCTTTGACTGCTTTGTGTTTGTCTCTGTCTCTCTCCCTCTCCTCTTCTAAGGTCTTTGACTGCTTTGTTTGTCTCTGTCTCCCTCCCTCCTCCCTCGTTAAGTCTTGACTGCTTGTTGTTTGTCTCTGTCTCTCCCCTCTCTCCTCTCAAGGTCTTTGACTGCTTGTTGTTTGTCTCTGTCTCTCTCCCTCTCCTCTCGTTAAGTCTTTGACTGCTTGTTGTTTGTCTCTGTCTCTCTCCCTCTCTTCTCGTAAGGTCTTTGACTGCTTGTTGTTTGTCTCTGTCTCTCTCCCTCTCCTCTCGTAAGGTCTTTGACTGCTTGTTGTTTGTCTCTGTCTCTCTCCCTCTCCTCTCGTAAGTCTTTGACTGCTTGCTGTTTGTCTCTGTCTCTCTCCCTCTCCTCTCGTAAGGTCTTTGACTGCTTGCTGTTTCTCTGTCTCCTCCTCTCCTCTCGTAAGTCTTTGACTGCTTGTGTTTGTCTCTGTCTCTCTCCTCCTCCTCTCGTTAAGTCTTTGACTGCTTGCTGTTTGTCTCTGTCTCTCTCCCTCTCCTCTCGTTAAGGTCTTTGACTGCTTGCTGTTTGTCTCTGTCTCTCTCCCCTACTACTCCTCTTCTTAAGTCTTTGACTGCTTGTTGTTTGTCTCTGTCTCTCTCCCTCTCCTTTCGTAAGGTCTTTGACTGCTTGTTGTTTGTCTCTGTCTCTCTCCCTCTCCTCTCGTTAAGTCTTTGACTGCTTGTGTTTGTCTCTGTCTCCCTCCCTCTCCTCTCGTAAGGTCTTTGACTGTTTGTGTTTGTCTCTGTCTCCCTCCCTCTCCCTCGTTAAGTCTTTGACTGCTTGTTGTTTGTCTCTGCCCTCTCTCCTCTCCTCTCGTAAGGTCTTTGACTGCTTGCTGTTTGTCTCGTCTCCCTCCCTCCCCCCTCGTAAGGTCTTTGATCGCTTGCTGTTTGTCTCTGTCTCCTCCCTCCCCTCAAGGTCTTTGAACTTGCTGTTTGTCTCTGTCTCCCTCCCTCCCTCTCCCCTTATAAGGTCTTTGACTGCTTGCTGTTTGTCTCTGTCTCCCTCCCCCTCTCTCCCCTCATTAGGTCTTTGGCTGCTTGCTGTTTCTCTTTCGGTTTCTCCCACCCTCAAGCATGTTCTCTCCAGATTTGTTACAATACCTTATATTTCATAGTTTCCTCTGCAATGTACTAACTCGAACAGAAGAGCATACTCAAAGAGCTAATGTTGTCTTCTAAAATGCAAATGTTTGCTTGATTATACATCATCAATGTTTGTCTCTTCGTCTTTTCATCCACCTAAAACTGTGTTTCTGCTTTCCAACTCTCCCTTAACAGGAAAGCTGGAGGGAAAGAGAGCGCCAGGTAGACCCAGGGAGAAAACATTGGACGGACTTGCAGAGTGGCTGAGGACAGAGAGGGTGAAAGATGTGCTTGCGGCAAGAAGGGATAGATACATATGGAAGTCCGTGATCGCCAACGCCATGCGGCAGGGCATATGATGATGATGATGATGATGATGACTCTCCCTTCCTCTTTTCAACTGTCCTTGAAAGCGGAAGATTGACAGGTACAGCCCGTCACGTTTAGGTTGAGGTTAGGTTGAGATGAACTGCTTGTAGCCCAGCTGACCATTAGATCATCATACCACGTCAAAAAGGACACCCAGTTTAAGATATTCTTAAGTTAAAAAACCATGTTCACCGTTATTCTCGCAAGTCTAAAATGCAATTAAAGAAAAACATACTCATACGTAAAATCAAACCAGTTGAAATCAATTGATCCTTGTAAAAAGTGGAAAATTGCATCTAGAGGGACGTCTCTGAAGGTTTTTAAGGAGTCCGCCGTGTAGTGCTTATGACAGCGTTTAGGTCAAGACTTGATGATCCCAAAAGTGCCAGAAATCTGTATCGTTTCAAGAAGGCATGCAAAACGGAATTTCTGACAATATCAAAGATATGTGTTCATTGTTGCGTCAATCTACCGTTGTCTTTGATGCACCAAGACATTTAGGTCTGTAAAATTCTGTATCTAGAAAGGAAGATTGCTGGAATGAAAATACTATCTTGTTCTTTGTTGTTGTTGTTGTTGCTGTTGTTGTTGTGAACATTATTATTATCGTTGTTGTAGTCGTTCCAGCGTTTCCAAGACGTCACAATAATAAAGAAAAAGTACAGTATTTATATGGCGCAAAATCTTGATAATTCAAATCAAGGCGCACCTACACACCAGACATACGCATGCGATCAACGCAGACCACCTTACAACACGCGAAAAATCAAACCCACACAAAATGATGGAAAAAGCCAGTTGTAGAATTCATTGTCGGGAAAAGAGGTGGGTTTTTGAATTGGCTTTTAAAAGCTGAAAGGGCAAGTGATTGACGTCATCCATATAAGAGATGGACACTGTTAGAACTCTTTGACCATTTCTTACTTTTTGTTGTCGTCGTCGTAGTTGTTGTTGTTGTCGTCGTCGTCTTCGTCTTGTTCCAGCGTTCCCCAGAGTTACCAAGAAGTCATCTATGTAAGTACAGAGAGACTGTTAGAATTCCCTGAGCATCTCGTTCTGTTGTTGTTGTTGTTGTTGTTGTTCCAGCGTCCCCAGAGTTCCTAATCGGTCAACCGAATATTCCGTTACATAGATTGTTTAGAATCACTTGACTGTTCCGTTCTTTGTTGTTGTTGCTGCTGTTGTTGTTGTCATTATTGTCGTTATTGTTTCAGCGTCCCCCAGAGTTCCCAAGCGCTCAACCGAATATTCAGACACATAGAGTGTTTAGAATCACTATGACTGTTCTGTTATTTGTTGTTGTCATTACTGTTGCTGTTAATTAATTCAGCGTCCACTAGACTTCCCAAGCCATCAATCGAATATTCAATTACATAGATTGTTTAGAATCACCTGACTGTTTTGTTACTTGTTGCTGTTGTTGTTGTTGCCGTCATTACTGTTGTTGTTGTTTCAGCGTCTCTCAGACTTCCCAAAGCGATCAACCGAATATTCAGTCGAATATTCAGTTACATAGATTGTTTACAATCACTTGCCTGATATTGTTCTTTGCTGTTGTTTTCGTTATTGTTCTTGTTGCTTCAGCGTCGCCTACAGTTCCCAAAACGATCAACCGAATATTCAATTACATAGATTGTTTAGAATCACTTTGACTGTTCTGTTATTTGTTGTTGTTGCCATTGTAGTTGCTATTTGTTGTTGTTGTTCCATTGTTGTTGTTGTTGTTATTGTTGTTTCAGCGTTCCCTACAGCTCCCAAACGATCAACTAAATATTCAAATACATAGAACTTTAGAATCACTTGACTGTTCTGTTATTTGTTGTTGTTGATGTTGTCGTTATTGTTTTTCAGCGTCCCCCAGAGTTCCCAATCCATCAACCAAATAGTCAATTACACAGATTGCTTTGAATCATTTGACCGTTCTGTCCTTTGTTGCTGTTGTTGTTGCTGCTGCTGTTGTTGCTGGAATTGTTGTTATTGTTGTTGCTGCTGCTGTTGTTGCTGGAATTGTTGTTGTTGTTGTTGCTGCTGCTGTTGTTGCTGGAATTGTTGTTGTTGTTGTTGTTGTTTCAGCGTCCCCCAGAGTTCCCAAGCGATCAAATGAATATTTAGTTACACAGATTTTTAGAAACACTTGATCGTTCTGTTCTTTGTTGGTATTGTTTTTGTTGTTGTTGTCATTATTGTTATTGTTTCAGCGTCCCCCGAACTTCTCAAGCGATCAATCAAATACATAGATTGTTTAGAACCACTTGACTGTTCTGTTATTTGTTGTTGTTGTTGTTGTTTTAGCATCGCCCAGAGTTCCCAAGCAGTCAACTGAATATTCAAATACATAGATTTTTACAATCACTTGGCCATCCTGTTATTCGTTGTTGTTGTTGTTGTCGTTATTGTTGCTGATGTCGTTGCTGCTGTTGTTATTATCTTTGTTGTTGTTGTTTGTTGTCATTGTTGTTGTTGTTTATTGTCGTTGTTGTTGTTGTCTATGTTCTTGTTGTTGTTACTGTTCTGTTGCTCTTGTTACTACTATCGTCGTTGTTCTTGCTGATGTTACTGTTATTATTCGTTGTTGCCGTTGTTGTTGTTGTTGTTAATGTTGCTCTTGTTCCAACGTGGCCCCTAGCGTTTTCAGGCGGTCAGTCATCCAAGAGCGTGTACTACCAACCCGACCCAACGTTCCTTATCTTAAAGAGAGCTTACGACAGCCAATGTTTTCAATGTGGTGCGGACGTCAACGACACATACAGCAACATCACGCTGTCTGCCTTCCTCCCAGGATTATAGTTGTCTTGGGGATTCCTTGCAATGAGGAAAGTGTGCTCTCATCTGTGCCTTGAGAGAGAGAGACAGAGAGAGAGAGAGAGAGAGACAGAGAGAGAGAGAGAGAGACAGAGAGAGAGAGAGAGAGAAGAGAGAGAGAGACAAGAGAGAGAGAGAAGAGAGAGAGAGAGAGGAAAAGAGACAGAGAGAGGAGACAGAGAAGAGAGACAGAGAGAGAGACAGAGAGAGAGAGACAGAGAGAGAGAGACAGAGAGGAGAGAGAGACGAGAGAGAGAGACAGAGAGAGGAGAGAGAGACAGAGAGAGAGAGAGACAGAGAGAGAGAGAGACAGAGAGACAGAGAGAAGAGACAGAGAGAGACAGAGAGAGAGAGAGACAGAGAGAGAAGAGAGAGAGAGAGACGAGAGAGAGAGAGACAGAGAGAGAGAGACAGAGGAGAGAGACAGAGAGAGAGGAGAGAAGACAGAGAGAGAGAGAAGAGCAGAAGAGAGGAGAGAGAGAGAGGGAAAAGAAGACAGAGACGAGAGGAGAGGGGAGAGAGAGAGAGAGAAGAAATACGACAAAAGAGGACGGAAAACATGACAAGCTTTCTTTTAACCCTTTGACTCCCACACCCTGTAAACTTATTCCAAATAATGCTCGCTATCTGTCTGTCTGTCTGTCTGTCTGTCTCTCTCTCTCCCTCCTTCTTCTTCTCTTTCTTCTTCTTCTCTCTCATGAAAATACTGGCATGCAAGCAGCGGCAAGTTAAAAAAAAAAAAGACGTGTTAGTTAATAACTTCTACCGTTGGAAACTAAAGTGTCATAACAACACCATCATTGGAATATAAAGCATCATCATCAATCATCATATATACATTTATCATCCCTCAGTCAGTATATGGTTATTAGTGCAGACCCTCCATAGGTTGGCGCTGAATGTGAAAAGGCATTAATAATAATAATAATAATAATAATAATTACAATATTTATATAGCGCAAAATCTTGATAAAATCAAATCTAAGCGCTGAAACAGACACACACGCACGCACGCACGCACAAATACACACACATGGCTATAAATGGGGAGAAAGAATAAATGCAATGGAAAATTATAGACAGCATATTATTATATACAATTATATATTACAATGTGATTCCCCTCCGAGTGGAGACAGGCTGCAGAGGGGGTTGAGTGAGGTCAGGATTTTATGCAGAGGAGAAAAGGTGAGTTTTTGAGAGCGGACTTGAAGGAGACAAAAGTAGGTTGCTGACGGACTGAGAGAGGAAATTTGTTCCAGGAGAGTGGACCAGAAACAGAGAAGGCTCGTGGACCATAGTATTGAGCGTATGCCACTACCCTCAACTGTAATTTTTCTTGGTTTAAATCATAACAAAACTCTTACTTCCAATTCCTGCCATACTAAACTTGTTGGCCACAGATTTGTCTAAGAACAAACAACAACATTCATTTGAATTTTACCTACGCTAAGCACATAAAGAACATGGACGCCGAAATGTTCTCTGTTTCATGTTGGTTGGTATTGTATCAGGTAAGGGTCAGCAAAAATGATTTTAAAACAGCAGTTAACAGATTACCGAGATGCAACTGTTAGAAGTTCGTCAACTGACTTATGTTGCACCCACTGTTTCTCATCTCTGCACAACCGTTACAACAGCGAACTTTACGAGATGTTACTAGTATGGAAAAGAAATACACAAGCCATACCAATACTTAATAGGTTTCGACCTTTGGTTCTTCGACAGGGTACAAAATATGTGCAAACAGACAGAGAGAGACACAGAGAGAGAGAGAGAGAGAGAGAGAGAGAGAGAGAGAGACAGACAGACAGACAGACAGAAGAGACAGAGAGACAGAGAGAGAGAGAGCAAGAGAAAGAGAGAGAGAGACACACACAGACAGACAGAGAGACAGACAGACAGAAAGACAGAGACAGGGAGACAGAGAGAGACAGAGACAGAGACACAAAGACAGAGACAGAGAGAGAGAGACTTCAGATTAAAGACTTCAGAATTTTTATTCAAGAAAGGCCATAACTCCTACTGAAGGGGTACTTGTAAGTGCAATGAAATAATCAGATAGCATATCATATAGGATTAACAATCACCAACAAAACGAACCGTATATTACGATAAAGCAATTTCCCTGATTCTAGCTGCTTGAAGCAGAAACAAACCAAAATTCTTAATATAATCGAAACGAGTTGAACACATTAACAAACACAATTTAAACTTATTTGGGCATCTATGATACTTTTGAGGAATAAACCTTGAACGGATTTCATCTAAAGCTGGACAACACAGGACAAAATGTATTTCGTTTTCTTCAGCTTACATACGTAAAGGACAGAGCAAATCAGACGAGAGAGAGAGAGAGAGACAGAGACAGAGAGACAGAGAGACAGACAGAGAGAGACAGAGAGAGAGAATGCAGCTATGTATAAAAAGACGAAAGACAGTGAAGCACAAAAAGGATGGGTGGAGGGGAGATAATGCTCATGGTGAAGTGGAGGTAACGAGTGGAAAGGAACTAACTCTGTGTGTGTGATTGTGTGTGTGTGTGTGATTGTGTGTGTTGTGTGTGTGTGTGTGTGTGTGTGTGTGTGTGTGTGTGTGTGTGTGTGTGTGTGTGTGTGTGTGTGAATGTTGTGTGTGTATGTGTATGTGTGTGTGTGTGTGTGTGTGTGTGTGTTAGAAAAAAAGGGATGTGTTATTGTAAGATTGAGACCATCATTTTCTTAAAATGGGGAGTGGGAGAGTCCCAAAAGAAGGGAAGGGGAGACATTACAACAAATGTATGTTACCAGGACAAGGACAAAAACTATACAACTAAGAGATGCACAGGGACAAGGAAATTCTGTGAAAAGATGAAATCGTGGTAATGAAAACAAAAGCAGCAGTGAAGGTCGTGGACTGCAAATTTAACAAAAACCACTGATGGCATTAACAGTGTTCGTAAGAAACAATATGAGTCCATAGACAACATAGTCTACATGTTGATGCAGTAAGAGAGCTTCTAAACGTGACTAACCATCCATCACACATCCCTCTGCCACACAACACACACACACACACGCACTAATTGACGATTTACTTGTCTTTGACGAGCTCCTGAATTCTGGAAACTAAAATAATTGTCAACAGTTAACAAGGCATTCTTGGGAAGATCTTGCTTCCATGGCTTCCAGTTTTAGACATGTCTTAGTGACACCCGCTGACACACAGACCCGTTTTACAAGAATACAATTTTTATTCCCCCATTACATCACTATAACGAATACAAAGATACAAGGAATTATTGTCGAGTTCAGAAGAGAATGAGGACACTCGTTCGTTTGGTAACAAGCACTTTGGAAAATCCGTGCGTACTGTTAGAGAATTGTACATGTTCTTTCCAACACAGCGAAGAAGAACTGAGATATTCCCAATATACTTGCACAGGTGACGAAGAACATGCTTTTAACGAAACACGTTTTCTGCTAAACATTCTCCATTGATACCTTGCCTGATGCTTTTAATTGACGATACAACGCGTGTTAGTTATGTAACCTTTTCACGTTGCTGTAATGGCACTGAAAAAAATGCAAAGCATAATGAGATCAAATTGGACCGTTTGTTCAGGTATTGTCGGCCGTTTTTGTACCCTGCTCCGTCAAATCAACCAAATGAAGATAGCGAGGAAGTTGTTAACTTCTGCTCTCGAAAACACGAGAAAATACATTTGACATTTTATGACACAGATAATGAAAGAGTCACTGTCACTTTATAGCAAATACGAGAAAATTTTATGAAATATAAATTGAAATTGTCATTGTTAGTTTTTTGTTTTGTTTTGTTTTGTTTCTCGTTTTTTTCTAGCAGAGTAACCCATGATGCTCCTCACCCTCAACATGACGCCTCTTTTAATTAATTACAGCAATTCTTCCTGTTATTATTATTGTTATTTTTGTTTAAAGCCCAGCCGACTGCGTAGAGCCATATCAGAGTCTATACCCTTTTCAAAACACAATATCTCAACAGGAAAGAAAGGAAAAGAAATTAAAGTACACATATGAATGCATCTGTGCATATAATCTAAGGAGATGCCCCTGACGTTGACCATTCCGTCCAATTTATCATACATGGGATTTAAAAAAAATATCAGATTACAAAGTTAAACATAACTTAGGACACTAAAACATAAAAACTGGCTTAAACTACCTGAAATTTGTTTCCGCATATCCTATTTACTTAGAGTCAAAAATGTACTTAATACATATCCATAATTATCAATTCTGAGAGAAAGTACGTAAGAACACAGACAGGTGAACGGACCAGCAAGTCAGAAAATGGTAGAGAAAAAATGACAGAAAGCAAAGGAACAAGTCATAAACAAACAGAGTGACAGAAAAGAGGAATTTCTCGCACAGATTAACCAGTAGGTGGGGATACTATTATTTTATACTGAAAGAATCCTCGGCATTCCCACGGGGGGGGGGGGGGGGGGGGTCTTCCTCAAAATTTGTTGTTTCGCTTTTTGTCTCACCAGGCAGTCTATTCTCTCATGAAAAAAAAATTTTTCTTTGCTTGTTTTGTCTTTCCGTTTGTTCTTACCTTGCAAACGACACTAAAACTTACTTTCCATCTTCTGGGGCTGTGTAAAAAGGTACCTGTATTTATTGTTAGTTTTCAGTTACAGATTGTACCTCTCCAACCCTAAAGTGTCGACTCAGAGCAGTTCAGCTCTGCATGACTGTTTCTGCATCTGCAGGTATCGCAATCAATTGTTCGGATGTGCAAACATAGGTCTTGCAAATTTTTCACACAGGTACCTGTCAGTACAATTACTTAAAGATGATCATGACACAGATTCCATGCAATGGAGATAATAAAAAGAATTGGGTGTAAAAAAATTCTGAAATTCTGACATTTCTTCATGGTGCAAAAACAACCCCCTACTAAGGCAATGGAAAAAAAATTATATACTCATTCATATCAAACGTGATTTGCAAGAGAAGAAAAGGATTAGGTGAGGAAGAAATAGGTCACGACAGCTGACATCTTCTTAAAATGACCATGCTTTTCTGCTTAGTGCGATCTCTTAAAAAATATCGCGAATCTTAAAAGAAAAATAGGTGAATACCTTTCTGAGCAAACACATTCCTGTAGGGAAAAAATACACTAATAAACATAAGAAGAGAGATTACTACAGTGTCGCTTGAGGGATTTGTAAACACGTACCTCACCAGCGTTTGCTCTATCAACTAAGTCCTTCAATATCGCGATCAATATGTACGCAAAAGCAAACAAAAAAGGAGACCCATTAAAAGAACGCACACTCACACACACGTACGCGCGCGCGCACACACACACACACACACACACACACACACACACACACCACATATGAACATATGTACACACACAGATGAAGCATGCACAGAGAGAGAGAGAGAGGGGGGGACGGAGAGAGAGAGGGGAAGAAGGGAGAGACAGACATACAGAGAGAAAGAGACAGAGAGGAACACACACACACATACAGAGAAAAAGAGAGAGATAGAAAGAGAGAGAGACAAAGGAATACACAGACATACACAGGAACACACACACACGCGCACATGAATACATGCACACACATATGAACAAATGCACAGAGACAAGAGAGAGAGACAGAGAGACAGAGAGAGAGACAGAGAGAGACAAAGAGACAGAGAGACAGACAGAGAGACAGAGAGAGGAACACACACACATACACTCACACCCACCCGTCTAATATCACTTATAGTGAAAAGACGTTAAATCAAAGAACGAACTAACACTCACCCACAGAGAGAGAGAGAAAAAGGATCACATACACACACACACACACACACACACACACACACACACACACACACACACACACACACACACACACACACCACAACGAAAGTTCTTATCGGAACATGTCTTTAAATCCACATAGTACAGAAGAGCAGTTAAAAAGACCATTCAAAAACCCAGTTTTGATCCAGGCGGCTCAGGCTATCGATATTTGTCCCCCTTACTGTTCGATCTTGGTGCTTATCGCAGTCATAGCGGAGTTGTTTTCTGGTAAATGCTGCTTTGTTTGTTTGTTAGTTATTTTTCTTTTGTTGGTTTGTTTGTTTACACCGAAACTAAGGAATGTACAGTGCAAAAGTAGGTATACAGTAAGTATCATAACATTATTATAATGCTTAATTCTGTTCTCGATTAGAGGAGTGTGTGAATACCGACGGCAAGCAGTTTGAGTATCTGATGGTTTAAGGCTGTGCTTGTTATTACATGTACATGCAATATTCATTTGTTGGTATAATAAATGCAATGAGTATTGTACGTGTTTTCTTTTTTCATAACTGTATACCTACTTTTGCACCCCCCTGTATTCTGAGTTTCTGAATATTTTGGCAGTATTTATGGTGTAACTCATCTCATGAACTGTAATATGACACCATACTAAGGGCAACCTGTTTCGTTCCGCTAAGCAGAAGAAGTTTGGTTTGGTTTAGCTTAACATGGTTTTAGCTCACAGAAGTTTACGTTAGTTGAAATTAATTGAGGTTAGCATAGATCAGTATAGTATACATTAGTTTCGTTTCGTTTCATTTAGTTTTAGCTTAGTTTACTATCTTTCAATTTAACATAGTTTAGTTCACGTAATTAAAGTTTAGCTTCGCTTAGCTTTAGTTCAGTTTATTTCAGCTCAGCTCAGCTGAGCTTAGCTCTGTTTATTTTTGTAGTGGAGTGCAGTGGAGTGGAGTGGAGTGGAGTGGCGTGGGGTTGAACTGGGCTGAGCTGAGCTGAGCTGAGTTGAGTTGAGTTGAACTGAGTTGAGCTGAATTGAGTTGAGTTGAGCTGAGTGGAGTTAAGTTGAGCTGGAGTAGAGCTGAGTTGAGTTGAGTTGAGCTGAGTTGAGTTTGCTTGGATTGGGATTGGTCTGGTCTGGTCAGGTCAGGTCAGGTCAGGTCAGGTCGGTTAGTTTAGTTTATCAGTTTAGTTTAGTTTAGTTTAGTTTAGTTTAGTTTAGTTTAGTTTGGTGTAGTTTAGTTTAGATTTAATTTGGTTTGGTTTGATTTGGTTCGGTTCGGTGTGGTTCGGTTTAATTTAGTTTCGTTTGGTTTGGCTTGGTTTGGCGTTGGGTGGCGGTTGGCGTGGCGTAGCGTGTGTAGTGGCGTAGCGTAGTGTAGTGTAGTGTAGTGTAGTGTAGTGTAGTGTAGGTAGTGTAGTGTAGTGTAGTGTAGTGAGTGTGTATGCAGTGTCGTGTCGTGTCGTGTCGTGTCGTGTCGTGTCGGTTCGTTGGGCGGGGCGGGACGGGGCCGGGCTCGGTTGGGTTTAGTTTAGTTTAGTTTAGTTTATGTTTAGTTTAGTTAGGTTAGGTTAGGTTCAATGTCGCATACTGTTATTTCCTAAGTTTTATTCCAGCTCCTTTTGTGAAAACAAGGAATTTGTTTCATGTGACCACCAAGCTTGTGTAAGAACCTACTTCCGTCTAATTGCGTGTCCATCTATCTGTCTGCTTGTCTGTCTGTTAAGAAAAGTTTCTTCAGAGATGGTTGAGTTATTTATTGTAGCATCTTTATCAAATTGCCTGCTGGACATGTGCTTGGAGCTTGTGTGTGTGTTTGGTGTGTGCGTGCGTGCGTGTGTGTGTGTGGTGTGTGTGTGTGTGTGTGTGTGTGTGTATGTGTGTGGTGCGTGTGTGTGTGTGTGTTGTGTGTGTGTTTGTGTTGTGTTTGTGTGTGTGCGTGCGTGTGGTGCGTGCGGGTGTGTGTGTGTGTGTGTTTGTGTGTTTTGTGTGTGGTTGTTGTGTGTGTGTTTGTGTGTGTGTTTGTGTGTGTCGTGCGTGTGCGTGCGTGCGTGTGTGTGTGTGTGTGTGTGTGTGTGTGTGTGTGTTTGTGTGTGTTTGTGTGTGTGCGTGCGTGTGCGTGTGTGTGTGTGTTGTGTGTGTGTGTGTGTGTGTGTGTTTGTGTGTTTTGTGTGTGTGCGTGTGTGGGGCGTGGTTGTGTGTGTGTGTGTGTGTGTGTGAGATTTGTGTGTGTGTGTATGTGTGTGAGTGTCCGTGTCTCTGTGTGTGCTTGTATATGTTCGTTCGTTCTTCGATTTAACGTCTTTTCACTATAAGTGATATGTGTGTGCCTGTGAGTGTGTACATATATATACATATATGTACATACATATACACATGCATACATATATATATATGTATAATGTATACATTATATACATGTATATATGTAAATAGATATG
>JAPXFY010000013.1:66860434-66900434 GCA_030674185.1 Monoplex corrugatus
TGGGACAAATAGAGTGTGCCGATGAATTTGAGTAAAACCATCTTGTTGTTGAGAGAGAGAGAGAGAGAGAGAGAGAGAGAGAGAGAGAGAGAGAGAGAGAAAGGGCAAGTTTCTTTGTTTCTTAAATGATTAACTCTGGTAATCTCCCTTCTTCTCTACCACAACCCACACCCACACCCATGTTTTCCATTTCACTACCATTGAACTCCTCTCTCTAAATTCCAGAAAAGAAATATATCGTTGTTAATAATGTTCCGATGCCTTTTATTGAAGAAACGTGCACTCTTGTCAGCTATAATTTCACTGGTTCTTGGGAATGAATGGCACATGACTGGTGCAATCTTATTAACGTGACAACGGCACGTACGTTTTTTGTTGTTGTTGTTGTTTATTTTTTGACAGACACAAAATTACGACAACTGTTCCGTGACAGATCTGAAACACTGATACACTGCTCCGTGCATGCTTCACCAATTATGTCCCCTGTTAGAGGGGGTGATATTCTGGCAGTCCCCATTTTCACTGCTCTTCTTTTTTGTTTTCCTTTTTTTTTGTTTTCCTTTTTTCTTTTTTTTTTTTTTTCTTTTTTTTTTTTTTTGTAGCCTGCATTTTTTTTTTCTTTTATGTATTTTTGTTAATGTTGACTGATGTTAACAATTCATGTGTCTTGTATTCCTGCTCTTTTCTGTCACTCATAATTTTCAAAATGACGTTGGCTGTTTATCTCTGCGTCAGGTGTGATTATCTGTCCATCCCTCTGTCCATTTGTCTGGTTACGGGTCCGTCAGGCTATACTGAAAAGTGTCAAATCATCTTTAACCTTCTGACATGTGAAATTCGAGTACATTTGGGCCATATGACTTTTTTTAATCTTTTTTTAAGGATCACCGCACTCAGGGAAGCTACCTTTGTGCTCATGCTCAACATTTGTGGCTTTTTTTTTTTTTTTTTTTTTTTTTGTACCATTTTCTACGCCACGTTAATGGCTGGAACAGTTTTTCACAATGCAATGATGATGATGATGTCGATGAGGATGACTACAACGATGCTGTGGAGTTCCACCTAGGATTGAGGCTGTATGACAGGGCTGTGCTCTACGCTTTCTATCCTAACATATCCTGGTGTCATCCAGGCCCGAGAGTTTGGGCCACATGACTTTTCAATCAGCAACTGCATATGTCTCAATCCAGGATGAGAATTCTAGGCAAAAGTATTCAAGTATGTAGATAAAGTACGACTAACTGTCGTTTCTAGTCCCTATTAGAATAATCACAATACTTTGAAACAAGCGAGTCAGGCCATTAAAAAAATTAGCAAATCAAACCTCAAATTCTCAGTTCAGTTTACTGAAAGAATTTATAACGAATAGATGAATAAAATAAAATGTCCATGAAAAATACTACAACTAAGATTTCAATGCAATATTTTCACAACGATAATCGCTGTCATCTGAACTGGGTCAAGTTAGATCAAGTACCCCTGGATGTCTCGCTGGGTGACATGTGTCTGCACACTTCAGACTACATGTACATCATTATACCGTGAATCAATCAGTAAACACGTCTGGTAAGGATGTCTCAGTATAATGGATTGTCCAGATTTGTCAATTATTGTTTGAAATTTGTTGATGGAATACGGGCTGAATAATTTGTAACATTATGTCTGTGCAGAGCAGGATCGAGGCAGCCGAGATGTGGTTTCTCAGAAGAATGTTGAGAGTTCCATGGGCAGCAAAGAAAACAAACGAGACAGTCTTGATGGAGGCAGACACAAGTAGATCACTCATAAGGAAGATTAGGAAAAGACAGGCAACATTTATAGGCCATTTTATAAGGAGGATTTGGAGCACCTGGTCATAACGGGAAAGCTGGAGGGAAAGAGAGCACCAGGTAGACCCAGGGAGAGAATGCTGGACGGACTTGCAGAGTGGGTGGGGATGAGGAGGGTGGGGGAGATACTTGGGGCAACGAAAGATAGAGATAGTTGGAAGTCCATGGTCGCCAAGGCCATGCGGCAGGGCACCTGATGATGATAATGATGATGATGTCAGTGCATCTACGACAGAACAATAACCAAAGAATGTTCAGAGCTACATGTGAAACGGGTGTCACGCTTGAAAGGAAGCTTTTGTGTGTCAGTTTTGTTGTCAATGGTGATAAACATAGCAACAGTGTTGTTCAACGTCTTCAACAATTATTCTTTACAAAAGCATTGGTAAATGTGGAGAGGAGACAAAGACCCTGTCTTATGGGAATGATATTATAAGCTTTGTATTCTCTTGATTTGAGTTGTATTTGATTTGCAAAAGTAACAAATTAGTGCATTAGGAGAATGAGATGTTTCCTCTTCGTGACTGTCTATTTATCCTACGTACTTATCATGACACAGAACAACATTTGAGAACGTTATTTTAGTCATTTTGTGTGTCCACTTGCAAACGCATGGAGCATATATTTTACCCAGAGCTTGGAAAACCTGCAAGACCTTGCCAACACGCAGGACTTACGCACTGACTTATGGCTTATGTCATGGTTATTTTAGATCCTTTGTCCCAATGGAGATGCCAGCGGCTCTTTCAGTATAAATAATATTCCCTCTTTCTGGAAATGTTCTACTAGAAATGTCCTATTTTCTGTCACTCTATTTGTTTCTGCTTCGTTCCTTTGCTTTCTGTCATTTCTTCCTATCATTGTCTGCCTTGCTGGTCCATTCACCTGTATGTGTTCGATAAAGTCTTACGTACTTTTTCTTAGGATTGGTAATAGGGTACATGTATTAAGTGCCTTTTTGCCTCTAGGGAGGTTAGATATGTGGAAGCAATTTTAGGTAATTTATACCAGTTTTTATATATGTTGTGGGTGATTTTGAAATCCCCTGTGGGATAAATTGGACGGAGTAATCAACGCTAGAGGCATGTCCTTAGATTATGTGCGCGAATGTATTAATGTGTGTACTTAATTTTTTTTTCTTCTTTTTTCCATGTTGAAGTTTCATATTTTGAAGCCGTTATAGTCCTGATACGGCTCTACGCAGTCAGCTGGGCTTTAAACAACAATAACAACAACAACAATTCTAGATCTTCTCCATCACATGTCAACTGTGGCCTTAGTGTGTATGGGTATTATTTTGAGTGCAGAAACGCTATTGTGAGAAACTGAAACTGCAACAGCATCTCTCTCTCTCCTCCCCCCCCCCCCCCCCTTCTCTCTCTCGTTGTATAGAACAGCAACGGCAAGTTTGAAAAATGGCTTCTAGCCAATAATTTTTACCGTTGGAAAATAAAGCATCATTGTCACTGTCATTGTCATTCTCTCTCTCTCTCTCTCTCTCTCCCTCCCTCCCTCCTGCATATGTGTTCAAACCGAAATGGAATTTAGCTTCCCAAGATGTAGCTTCATAATGGGGCCACGTATCGTCTACTTTAATGTATCCTTGTGTTTCCTGATATATAGTTCTAACTTCTTTCCAAATGATGACTTAATTATTACAAAATATGATCAAACATTTCATTCACATTGAAATCAGTATTTGATGTTCTTGAACATATATAAACTAAGAAGAAAAAAAAAAAGAATTCTCAGGAATATAAAAGTATTTTCAGCCCAAGATCAAATGCCACTTCCATGATGTGATAAATCATCACAAGACGTTATAAAAAAAAAAACGCATCCAGCAGACTACTCAAGCGTCAAGCATAAAAGTCAAAAACATGCAGTGAAAGAAAGTGTCAGCATGAATCTGCCAAAGAAAAGAAAAGGAACTTTCTCATTTCTTTCACTGGCCATCACGACTCACGGCTAAAAAGCCGCATTGGGGCCGCGGCCATGTATGGATCACTGATTTACCATTCCGCACGTCTCTTCATCGTCTGTCACAATCAGCACGTGCATGATTCCCTGCGCTGCCATTTCCATGTTCCATCTTTTGCCCCAAACAAAAAAAAAGGGGGTAAAGGAAAGTCTTGGACTGGTGTTGTGTCTGTGTGTTTGTGTGTGGTGTAAGAGAGACAGAGAGACAGAGAGAGAGATAGACAGACAGAGACAGAGAGAGACAGAGAGAGAGAGAGAGACAGAAAGAGAAAGAGAGAGAGAGAAAGAAAGAAACAGACAGGGAGTGTATGTTATGTGTGTGTGTGTGTCTGTATTTGTGTGTGCTTACGTATGTGTCTGTCTCTATCTATGTGTGTGTGTGTGTCTTTGTATGATACATTTGCATGCATGTGTGGGTTTTGTGTGTGTGTGTGTGTGTGTGTGTGTGTGTGTGTGTGTGTGTGGTGTGTGTGTGTGTGTGTGTGTGTGTGTGTGTGTTCGAGAGAGAGAGAGAGAGAGAGTGTGTGTGTGTGTGTGTGTGCGCGCGCTCGCCTACGTACGTGTCTGCGTGTTTTTCTATATGTGTGCGTGCGTGCATGTGTGTGTCTTTGGGTGAAACATTTGTGTGTATGTGTGTGTCTTTGTGTGAAACATTTGTGTGCATGCATGTGTGCGTACGTGTATCTGTTTTTGTGTATCTCTTTGGTTGTGTGGCTGTGTGTATGTTCAAAGTAATACTGAAAAAAAAAAACCCAGAAGATATACCATACTGTCTATCTACTTTCTTCAGAAGTTGAGTTACACATCTTTCTTACTGTCACGCTAAGTGTTATAGCTGTGAACACAAATCTGTGCAGTATACAGCTGGACCCATCCTCATATTCACTTTTTTTTTAATAGTGCACAATTTATTAGTAATTTAACCCTTTGACTCCCTCACCATATCCACCAACTGCTCAAACTTAACCCTTTGATTCCCTCACTCTATCCACCATCTCCCTGCAGGAAGCTGGTGAATAGAGTGAGGGAGTGGGGGTTATGTTTCTGCTTTAATGGCATGGTTGACAAAGCGGGATGCTGGTGGACAGGATGCGGGAGGGAAAGTATTAATGTGATAGTATACTTTTATATGCAATCGTTACGTTTCAAAATGGCACAAATGTTATTGGTAAAAAAAAAAGACTGAATTGCTAGAAACTGAAATTGGAGGCATTCAGCCTACTGAAGATTTAACAACACTGGATGTTTCAGTTGCATCATGTGATAAATTTTCAAAGACTTTGGTGCGATCGGTTTAATCAAATTTCCATGGGATTTTTGAAGTGGCAACAATGAAAAGAGCTCCCAACACAGATGTCAGCCATTCAGGCACATAAGCCAAAATCAGAAAATGTTGATATGAGATTACCAAATCAGAAGACAGCAAAACAGAACATTTGTGTCACTTGCTATTACGTCTTTTTTCTGAAAAGGGCAGCGGGGGGCTGTGGCCATACATGGGTCACTGGTTTTACCATATCTGCACGTCTCTTCATCGTCTGTCACAATTGGCACGTGCATCTAGCTCCATGCTGCCATTTCCATGTTCCACTTTTTAGTTCATTTTTCTTTAACCAAATAAGGCAAACTGTGAAAGATTTAAAACTGGTAAGTGTGTGTATATATATATGTGTGTGTGTGTGTGTGTGTGTGTGTGTGTGTGTGTGTGTGTGTGTGTGTGTGTGTGTGTGTGTGTGTGTAAAAATAACGTGTTGAAATACTTCCAAAGACATCAGTAACAAACGACCAGCAACAATTACACTATATTTCATGAGGCAAGACACATTTCAGCACCTAGTTACAACAGGAAAGTTAGACGGGAAAAAAGAGCACCAGGAAGAACATTTTACAGATTGGATGGGGACAGAATGGCCAGGAATATTTGCAGCGACAAAAGATACATTCGTATGGAAGGCCATGATCGCCAACACCATGTGGCATGGCACATCATGATGGCGATGACGATGACGACGACGACGATGATGATTATGATGATGAAATCAGTCACTAAGCAAAAAAAAAAAAAAATAAAAAAATAAAAAAATAGGAGCAAGTCAGAATGTCTTGACAATTTTCTTTCTGAGTATGACAAAACCTGGACCACACTTAGTCATTTAGGGAGTCAGGTTTCCAGAAAAGGGCAATTGTCTGGAGACTTGAATTGGAAGCTTTGGCAGATGTGCATCTCTGTTGAAGCCACAATGGACACATCACCACGTCAATCCCAGGATTTCTCTCCCTTCCTTTTGTGAGTCATACCCTGTCAGTTAAGAACAGTGGGCAGACCAGTCGCCGTGGTAAAATGTTTAGCGCAATAGACTACCGACTGGAAGGTTGTGGGTTCGAATCCCCATCAGTACCTTCAAAAATCAGTGTGGGATTTTTCGGCTCTAACCGGCTCCTACCCAGAGTTGGGCGTGCTATGGGCTCATTGGGAAGACTGGGACCACACAGTCGAGCCTCATTCACTTCACGGATGCGTCATTGGGGGTGTTGCTCAAATCTTCTGACCAGCAGCGCAGGTGTCCGTATCTCTCGGGCCTGGTTGAAACCAGGATGTGTTATGATAGTAAGCGCAGAATACAGTCCTCTCACGCAGTCTCAATCCTGAATGGAACTCACTAGCATCATGATCATTACCCTCATCGTCATCATCATCATATCATCATCGCATTGTAAGAACTGTTCCAGGTTCTGTGGCATTGAGGTGGCGTAGAAAATGGAACTAAAAGAAAACACACACACACAAAAGATATTAGTGGGCAAGGTTGTGGGGAAGTGGAAAAGGGATAAGGACAGAGAGAAGGTAGAAAGGAGTTCAGTTCAGTTCAGTTCATATTGCTTATAGCCCCGCCGACCACTAGAGCCATATCAGGGCTAACACCACGTGAAAAGAAAAGAACAACCTGTTAAGATAAAAGACAACAGTTAAAAACCATGCTCACCGTCAACCTTGCAAATACAAAATGAGCTAGAAAGGAGAATCCAATGAAAGACGAAATAAATCAAAGTCAGAACTGATCTCTGTGGAGACGACCAAGAAAGAAGGCAGAAATGAAGATTTGTGTGCGATCGTCTATGCATAATTACGTCCAAGTGTGCATTAACATGAGCGGACATTACTGGAGAGAGACTGTATCGACCGGTATTTAGTGGACACAATTATTGTCACAGATGGAAGGGTTGCATGTCTGAGACCAAATCCCCCTCTCTCTCTAGCTGTAAGATAGGTCCAGTGGGACCTGATGCTATTATCTTTAGTAATAAAAGAAAGTAGTCTGAACTTTCTCTCTCTCTCTCTCTCTTTCTGTCTCTCTCTCTCTCTCTGTCTGTCTGTCTCTCCCCTTTCTCTCTCTAGATGTAAGATAGGTCCAGTGGGACCTAATGCTAGTATCATTAGCAATAAAAATGTAGTCTGAAGTCTCTCTCTCTCTCTCTCTTTGCAGATGTAAGATAGGTCCAGTGGGACCTAATGCCATTATCCTTCATCATCATCAGCTGCCCTGCCGCATGGCGTTGGCCATCATGGACTTCCATCTGCCTCTATCTCTCGTTGCCCCTACCATCTCCCCCACCCTCCTCGTCCCCGGCCACTCTGCAAGTCCGTCCAGCATTTTCTCCCTGGGTCTACCCGGTGCTCTCTTACCCTCCAGCTTTCCCGTTGTGACCAGGTGCTCCAAATCTCCCCTCCCTCATAAAATGGCCTATAAACGTTATCCTTAGTAATAAAAAAAAAAAGTAGTCTGATGGCTCTCTCTCTCTAGCTGTAAGATAGGTCCAGTGGGACCTAATGCTATCATCTTTAGTAACAAAAGAAAGTAGTCTGAAGGCTCTCTCTTTCTCTGTAGCTGTAAGATAGGACCAGTGGAATCTTATGCTACTATCTTTAATAATTAAAAAGTAGTCTGAAGGCTCTCTTTCTCTCTCACTCTCTCTCACTCACTGTTTCTCTCACTCTCTCTCTCTCTCTCCTCTCTCCCCATCCCCTGAGTATAGGGTCACAGTGATCTCAAAGTACACAATGTTGACGCTACATTACAAGTCTTCTATGCCAAATTCTTTTTTCATGTTGGCACACGTGATTTTGATAATTCACAGTTTTTTTCAATACAATTAACTATTTCTATCCTGGGCTAGGAATACCTTCTTCTGTTGGAGCGCAAAAAACGATAAATCATAGTACAGCAAGGACTTGTTGAACACTGACGACATATCTGACGATCCCAGAAGCTAATTCTTTTCTGACTGTTTTCCTAAAACTGTCAGTGTTTCCTTGTGTTTCACACCTTTGACAGCCTCCCTCTCTGTGTCACCTCCGCCTCTTTCTTCCTAAATCTTTCATTCCCGCACGCTGTCCACCGCATTCTGCATTGCCAATCATGCTAGCAAAGCAAAAACTTAACCCTTTTCCTACCAAGAAAATAGGTCACTGAACTAACTTTTGACCAAGTAATGTTAGGAGAGAGACTTATTGCTCTTGTTATTATCATTATTATTATTATCATCATCATTATTATTATTATTATTATTATCATAATCATCATTGTTGTTGTCGTTATTATTATTATGATTACTATCATCATCATTATTATATTATTATAATTATTACTATCATTATTATAATTACTATTGTTTTTATCATTATTATTATTATTATGACTTATTATCATATCTACTTTTTCAAGAAGACTATAAACAGAAAGTGTCGATAAGAGAGCGCCAAAGTAGAGAACAGAAACTGACCATTTCTGTCATTGCCATCAAATCTTCTGGCTAAAAAGCCGCAGTGGGGCTGTGGCCATGCATTTACCAATTTGCATGTCATTTCATCGTCTGTCACAATCGGCACGTACGTCTCGTTTCCATGCTGCAATTTCCAGGTTCTACATTTTCATTCATGTTTTTACCAGAAACCAGAAAAGACCAACTGTGAGGGGATTCCAGATCAGTGTGTGTGTGAGTGTGGGATGTGTATGTGTGTGTGTGTGTGTGTGTGGTGTGTGTGTGTGTGTGTGTGAGTGCGGGGTGTGTGTGTGTGTGTGTGTGGTGTGCGGGTGTTATGTGTGTGTGTGTGTGTGTGTGTGTGTGTGTGTGTGTGTGTGTGTGTGTGTGTGTGTGTGTGTGTGTGTGTGTGTGTGTGTGTGTGTGTGTGTGTGTGGCTGGCTGATAGGCTGGCTGGTAGACTGGCTATCTGGCTGTGTGTATAACTCAAGACTAATGGAGACACGTAACAAATACTAAGTTGTCTATCCAATCTACTTAAAGTAATCAATAGTCAACCACTGCAAAGAGATCTATACAGTTTTATACTTATTTAAAAACACAGATTCTCACGATTTAATTCTAATCACATCCGACTGTCCAGGAGTGAATCTGTACACATTTTGTTTCCTTTCTTGATCAGAGACACCCATGATTTCATGATTATGAGTAGACAATGATTTCACATGATTTTATGAATGTGAGTAGACAGATTTCAACATGCATGATTTTATGAATGTGAGTAGACACTGATTTCAACACCTATGATTTCATGAATGTGAATAGACAATAATAATAAATCACATTTATATAGCGCTATTCTCCCACACATAGGTAAGGACTCACTGCGCTTTACATTAATTAGTTCATACACACACACACGTACACAGATACGACAATGATTTCAACACACGTGATTTCATGAATATGAGTAGACACTAATTTCAACACATATGATTTCATGAATGTGAGTACACACTGATTTCATCCAGTGACAATGAGAATACCCAAGAAATGTATTGCATAAAGAGGAAGTGGGGGGGGGGGGGGGGGAGCAAAAATAATAAAACTGCTCAGAAATTAATAGTAGAGCCTTTTTCAACCAGTACTTTGAAGGCCTTTTTGGTTTGAAATAGAATACAATTTGCTTTAAATATTGTTGACAATTCAGTGACTACGAGAAAAACGAGCACGCCAAAATGTCTTGACATCTTTGTTTCTGGGTATGACGAAAACTAAAACTGGACCAGTTCTTCATTCAGGGGAGTCAGGTTTTCGGAAAAAGAGGAGCAATTCTATAGAGATTTAACTTGGAAGCTTTGGAAAATGTGCATCTCTGCTGCTGACACAATGGACACATCGTCACGTCCATCAAAAAAAAAATGATCACCTTCCACTTCGTGAGTCACATTCTGTCAGCACAGAAAAGTAGACAAGGTTATGGGGAAGTCATCAAAGCTAAGGACAGAGAGGAGCCAGAAAAGGAGCATCAAAGTGAAGATGAAATATAGCGAAGTCAGATCTGACCTCTGTGCAGTCAAACAAGAAAGCAGAAATGATCTGTGTGCAGGTGTTGTCTACGCATGATTTGACCATAGTGTCCATTAGCATTTGTACAGACATGCAATAGAGATACTGCATCAACCAGCATTACCTGGACACAGGTATTGTTACAGCTCGAAAAGTTGCATGTCTAAGACCAAATCTCTCTCTCTCTCTCTCCTCTCTCTCCTCTCTCTCTCTCTCTCTCTATATAATATATATATATATATATATATATATATATATATATATATCTCAGAGTGTAGGAGGATATCACTAGTCACACAATACACAATGCTGGTGCTACAACTTTTCCCTGCCACACATTTTTTTTTGTGGTCATACTGACAGACTTGTTTAGGTAATACAGATTTTTTTTAGTAAAATAAACTACCTCTATCCAGGAGTAATCATACCTTCTTCTAGCAAAATATACAATTTACAGCACTGCAAACAGTTGTTGAAGACTGACCATATATGTGATGATAATATCCCTAAACCTAATTCTAATATCTTCATAATGGCTACCTGGCTAAACTTGTCTCTAAGTGAAAAGGCTACTTACTGCGTAGCTTTCATCGGCGATCCGGCCGACTTCTTCAGCGCAACTGCTGGGTTGAGAACTGGCTTCAGTGCGCACCGCCGTGAGCGAACTCACGACAGTGCGACTGAATAAGTGAGGAGTACACCGATGGCAGGTTGTGTCGGCCCCGGCCCTGGTCACAATTGAGGGTGGGGTTCCTTGCGGCGATGTAGACTGCCTCCTTTACTCCCCTCTGGAACCATCTTGCTTCTTTGTCGAGAACTTGCACACTGTCCTTTTAAAAGTGGTGTTGGGTGTGGGTCAGATGTAAAACTGTTCATGTTTCATCATGTCTCAGTTTTGGCAGCCTCCTTTTCTGTCATCTTCACCCCTTTGTCCCTTAAGGTCATTCACTGCTTGCGTTTGTGTTTGGTCATTCACTGCTTTTGCTTTGGTGTCAGTCATTGTTTGTTTTCTTGTGGCGTCGCCTACTGTTTCTGTTGTTAAGTTATCGTTTATGACTTGGGTTTTTTTTTAATGTTCTCTTCGATATTTCATGCCATTCTGTGCTATACCATTAGATTGGGTTACATATTGTCTGCCAACCTCAGCGACCGTGTCAATCTTCGACGTGGACAAGGCAGAACCCTGACTCTGAAAGCTGATGTTACGAATGATCTTGACCACCTCAACGTTTCCCCAGCAATTGTCATGAACATGAACAGCATCCAATTTTCACAGCTGATCGTTTCATTTTAATTTGCTGAACTTTATATATATATATATATATTTAGATCATAAGGCTTATACCACACAAACTCAGTTTTAAAGGCCTTTGCCATTTTTTTTTTTTTTTTTCTCTTGAGCTGTTTTGTTTTGTTCTTATGTTGTTGTTTTGTTGTTGTTGTTTGTTTTTCATTTTCTTGTATTTCTTCAGTTCTTCATTCCCTATTCAAAAAATCAAAAAAATCTGAAAGCCAGTTTTCAAGAACAGAAATGCTATGCTGACTCTTGTTTTAATGATGAGAAAAAAATGTCACTTGATGATCTTTTTCTTTTTTATTTCTTGGAGGGGGGTGAGGGGGTAAGGGGAGAGGGAGGTGTGAGAGTTTGTGTACGTATATATATATATATATATATATATATATATATATAGTGTGTGTGTGTGTGTGTGTGTGTGTGTGTATAGCGAGGGTGAGGGTTTGTGTATGTGTGTGAATGTGTACGTGAGACAGACAGACAGACAGAGAGGACAGACAGAGAGAGAGAGAGAGAGAGAGGGGGAGAGAGAGAGAGAGAGAGAGAGAGAGAGAGAGAGAGAGAGAGAGAGAGAGAGAGAGAGAGAGAGGAGAGAGAGTACGCTGTCTCTTTTAAAATCGTATCGAAAACGATGTGTAGAATTACTATTTAACATCAAGTAACAAAGTGTCATGCAGATTTTCAAGTTCTGTGTAACGATAACTATGGGAGGCATGTGTGTATGTGTGTGTATGTTGTGTGTGTGTGTGTGTGTATGTGTGTGTGTGTGTGGTGTGTGTGTGTGTGTGTGTGTGTATGTGTGTATGGTGTGTGTATGTATGTGTGTATGTATGTGTGTGTGTTGAGTGTGTGTGTGTGTGTGTGTGTGTGTGTGTGTGGGTGTGAGGAGAGAGAGAGAGAGAGAGAGAGAGAGAGAGGAGAGAGAGAGAGAGAGAGAAACTGAAACTGAAAATGGTTTATTGCATTGACATTTGTCCTATTGGCAAGGAGCAAAACAAAGTCATTAAATTTTCGGCGACTTTCTCGAAACAAATTTAAAATATAGTCATGTGACATTAAGTCCTTTGACATTTTTTTTCCTAAATGGAAGAGAACATTGAACGGAAAAAGTGAACATAAATTTTTGAACAAAGTTGAAAACAGTTTATCACCGACTATATTAGTCAATAAGTAAGAGGATAACCAATCCGGCAAATAAAATTTCAAAAGTATAAAGTGATAATCTTCACGGAGATAAATTACATTAATTAAAAAGTTGAACAAAAGTTGAAAAACAGTTACACCACTAATTAGTCAAAAGTAAGAGGAAGACCAAATCCGGCAATAAACATAAAACATAAAAGTATATCTTCACTGGATAAACTTACATTAATTTAAAAAGTGAACAAAAGTGAAGAAACAGTTGACCACCCGACGTAATTGTCATATAAGTAAGAGGAAGACCCAAAACCGGCAAATAAACATAAGAACAGTATAACATGATATCTTCACTGGAGATAAACTTACATTAATTTATTGCTGTGTTGTTTTCTTTCTCCGACTTTCCCAAGCAAGGGCGATAAATTTCGCGAGGGATTTTTGATATTTTTCATCTTCAATCATGAGTATTCTGGTAATGACCCTTTGACTCGAAATGTCCTCATCAACAAAGATTATGCATTTTTGTCGTATACTTTCATACGACTTGCAAACAAACAAAAAATGCATTTCATCTTCTGCCTCTGCATTACACATGGGACAAATAGAGTGTGCCGATGAATTTGAGTAAAACCATCTTGTTGTTGAGAGAGAGAGAAAGGGCAAGTTTCTTTGTTTCTTAAATGATTAACTCTGGTAATCTCCCTTCTTCTCTACCACAACCCACACCCACACCCATGTTTTCCATTTCACTACCATCGAACTCCTCTCTCTAAATTCCAGAAAAGAAATATATCGTTGTTAATAATGTTCCGATGCCTTTTATTGAAGAAACGTGCACTCTTGTCAGCTATAATTTCACTGGTTCTTGGGAATGAATGGCACATGACTGGTGCAATCTTATTAACGTGACAACGGCACGTACGTTTTTTGTTGTTGTTGTTGTTTATTTTTTGACAGACACAAAATTACAACTGTTCCGTGACAGATCTGAAACACTGATACACTGCTCCGTGCATGCTTCACCAATTATGTCCCCTGTTAGAGGGGGTGATATTCTGCCAGTCCCCATTTTCACTGCTCTTCTTTTTTGTTTTCCTTTTTTTCTTTTTTTTTTTTCTTTTTTTTTTTTTGTAGCCTGCATTTTTTTTTCTTCTATGTATTTTTTTTCAATGTTGACTGAT
Source organism: Monoplex corrugatus (assembly GCA_030674185.1). Classification (NCBI taxonomy): domain Eukaryota; kingdom Metazoa; phylum Mollusca; class Gastropoda; order Littorinimorpha; family Ranellidae; genus Monoplex; species Monoplex corrugatus. The sequence continues at coordinate 66,874,189 of JAPXFY010000013.1, forward strand.
GTTAACAATCCGTGTGTCTTGTATTCCTGCTCTTTTCTGTCACACTCATAATTTTCAAAATGACGTTGGCTGTTTATCTCTGCGTCAGGTGTAATTATCTGTCCATCCCTCTGTCCATGTGTCTGGTTACGGGTCCGTCAGGCTATATTGAAAAGTGTCAAATCATCTTTAACCTTCTGACATGTGAAATTCGAGTACATTTGGGCCATATGACTTTTTTAAATCTTTTTTTTAAGGATCACCGCACTCAGGGAAGCTACTTTGTGCTCATGCTCAACATTTGTTGGCTTTTTGTTTTTTTTTTTTGTTTTTGTACCATTTTCTACATGGCTGGAACAGTTTTTCACAATGCAATGATGATGATGATGTCGATGAGGATGACTACCACGATGCTGTGGAGTTCCACCTAGGATTGAGGCTGTATGACAGGGCTGTGCTCTACGCTTTCTATCCTAACATATCCTGGTGTCATCCAGGCCCGATAGTTTGGGCCACATGACTTTTCAATCAGCAACTGCACATGTCTCAATCCAGGATGAGAATTCTAGGCAAAAGTATTCAAGTATGTAGATAAAGTACGACTAACTGTCGTTCCTAGTCCCTATTAGAATAATCACAATACTTTGAAACAAGCGAGTCAGGCCATTCAAAAAATTAGCAAATCAAACCTCAAATTCTCAGTTCAGTTTACTGAAAGAAATTTATAACGAATAGATGAATAAAATAATATGTCCATGAAAAATACTACAACTAAGATTTCAATGCAATATTTTCACAACGATAATCGCTGTCATCTGAACTGGGTCAAGTTAGATCAAGTACCCCTGGATGTCTCGCTGGGTGACATGTGTCTGCACACTTCAGACTACATGTACATCATTATACCGTGAATCAATCAGTAAACACGTCTGGTAAGGATGTCTCAGTATAATGGATTGTCCAGATTTGTCAATTATTGTTTGAAATTTGTTGATGGAATACGGGCTGAATAATTTGTAACATTATGTCTGTGCAGAGCAGGATCGAGGCAGCCGAGATGTGGTTTCTCAGAAGAATGTTGAGAGTTCCATGGGCAGCAAAGAAAACAAACGAGACAGTCTTGATGGAGGCAGACACAAGTAGATCACTCATAAGGAAGATTAGGAAAAGACAGGCAACATTTATAGGCCATTTTATAAGGAGGATTTGGAGCACCTGGTCATAACGGGAAAGCTGGAGGGAAAGAGAGCACCAGGTAGACCCAGGGAGAGAATGCTGGACGGACTTGCAGAGTGGGTGGGGATGAGGAGGGTGGGGGAGATACTTGGGGCAACGAAAGATAGAGATAGTTGGAAGTCCATGGTCGCCAAGGCCATGCGGCAGGGCACCTGATGATGATAATGATGATGATGTCAGTGCATCTACGACAGAACAATAACCAAAGAATGTTCAGAGCTACATGTGAAACGGTGTCACGCTTGAAAGGAAGCTTTTGTGTGTCAGTTTTGTTGTCAATGGTGATAAACATAGCAACAGTGTTGTTCAACGTCTTCAACAATTATTCTTTACAAAAGCATTGGTAAATGTGGAGAGGAGACAAAGACCCTGTCTTATGGGAATGATATTATAAGCTTTGTATTCTCTTGATTTGAGTTGTATTTGATTTGCAAAAGTAACAAATTAGTGCATTAGGAGAATGAGATGTTTCCTCTTCGTGACTGTCTATTTATCCTACGTACTTATCATGACACAGAACAACATTTGAGAACGTTATTTTAGTCATTTTGTGTGTCCACTTGCAAACGCATGGAGCATATATTTTACCCAGAGCTTGGAAAACCTGCAAGACCTTGCCAACACGCAGGACTTACGCACTGACTTATGGCTTATGTCATGGTTATTTTAGATCCTTTGTCCCAATGGAGATGCCAGCGGCTCTTTCAGTATAAATAATATTCCCTCTTTCTGGAAATGTTCTACTAGAAATGTCCTATTTTCTGTCACTCTATTTGTTTCTGCTTCGTTCCTTTGCTTTCTGTCATTTCTTCCTATCATTGTCTGCCTTGCTGGTCCATTCACCTGTATGTGTTCGATAAAGTCTTACGTACTTTTTCTTAGGATTGGTAATAGGGTACATGTATTAAGTGCCTTTTTGGCTCTAGGGAGGTGAGATATGTGGAAGCAATTTTAGGTAATTTATACCAGTTTTTATGTATGTTTTGGGTGATTTTTAAATCCCTGTGGGATAAATTGGACGGAGTAGTCAACGCTAGAGGCATGTCCTTAGATTATGTGCGCGAATGTATTAATGTGTGTACTTAATTTTTTTTCTTCTTTTTTCCTGTTGAAGTTTCATATTTTGAAGCCGTTATAGCCCTGATACGGCTCTACACAGTCAGCTGGGCTTTAAACAACAATAACAACAACAACAATTCTAGATCTTCTCCATCACATGTCAACTGTGGCCTTAGTGTGTATGGGTATTATTTTGAGTGCAGAAACGCTATTGTGAGAAACTGAAACTGCAACAGCATCTTCTCTCTCTCCCCCCCCCCCCCTTCTCTCTCTCATTGTATAGAACAGCAACGGCAAGTTTGAAAAATGGCTTCTAGCCAATAACTTTTACCGTTGGAAAATAAAGCATCATTGTCATTGTCATTCTCTCTCTCTCTCTCTCTCTCTCTCTCTCTCTCTCTCTCTCCCTTCCTGCATATGTGTTCAAACCGAAATGGAATTTAGTTTCCCGAGATGTAATTTCATAATGGGGCCACATATCGTCTACTTTAATGTATCCTTGTGTTTCCTGATATAGTTCTAACTTTTTTTCCCCAAATGATGACTTAATTATTACAAAATATGATCAAACATTTCATTCACATTGAAAACAGTATATGATGTTCTTGAACATATATAAACTAAGAAAAAAAAAAGAATTCTCAGGAATAAGAAAGTATTTTCAGCCCAAGATCAAGTGCCATTTCCATGATGTGATAAATCATCACAAGACGTTATAAAAAAAAACCGCATCCAGCAGACTACTCAAGCATCAAGCATAAAAATCAAAAACATGCAGTGAAAGAAAGTGTCAGCATGAATCTGCCAAAGAAAAGAAAAGGAACTTTCTCATTTCTTTCACTGGCCATCACGACTCACGGCTAAAAAGCCGCATTGGGGCCGCGGCCATGTATGGATCACTGATTTACCATTCCGCACGTCTCTTCATCGTCTGTCACAATCAGCACGTGCATGATTCCCTGCGCTGCCATTTCCATGTTCCATCTTTTGCCCCAAACAAAAAAAAAGGGTTAAAGGAAAGTCTTGGACTGGTGTTGTGTCTGTGTGTTCGTGTGTGGTGTAAGAGAGAGAGAGAGAGAGAGAGAGAGAGAGAGAGAGAGAGAGAGAGAGAGAGAGAGAGAGACAGACAGAGAGAAAGAGAGAGAGAGAAAGAGAGAGAGAGAAAGAGAAACAGACAGAGAGAGAGAGAAAAAGAAAGAGACAGAGAGTGTGTATGTGTGTGTCTGTGTTTGTGTGCGCTTACGTATGTGTCTGTCTATCTCTATCTGTGTGTGTTGTGTTTGTGTGTTCGTTCGTTCTTTGATTTAACGTCTTTTCACTGTGGTGTGTGCGCGCGCATGCATGTGTGTGTGTGTGCGTGCGTGCATGCGCGCGCGCGTGGGCGTGTGTGTGTGTCTTTGTATGAAACATTTGTATGCATGTGTGTGTGTGTGTGTGTGTGGTTGTGTGTGTGTGTGTGTGTGTGTGTGTTGTGTGTGTGTGTGTGTGTGTGTGTGTGTTGTGTGTGTACTCGGTACGCGTCTGCATGTTTTCTCTGTATGTGTGTGTTTGTGCGTGCGTGCATGTGTGTGTCTTTGGGTGTAAACATTTGTGTGTGATGTGTGTGTCTTTGTGTGAAACATTTGTGTGTATGTGTGTGTCTTTGTGTGAAACATTTGTGTGCATGCATGTGTGCATGTGTGTATCTGTTTTTGTGTATCTCTTTGGTTGTGTGGCTGTGTGTATTTCAAAGTAATACTGGGGAAAAAAACCAAGATATACCATACTGTCTATCCACTTTCTTCAGAAGTTGAGTCACACATCTACTTAGTGTCAAGCTGAGTGTTACAGTCGTGAACACTCAGTCTGTGCTGTATTCAGCGGGACCCATCTTCATATTTTTCACTTTTTTTAAATAGCGCACAATTTATTAGTAATTTAACAACTGCTCAAACTTAACCTTTTGATTCCCTCACCCTATCCACCATCTCCTTGCACGAAGCTGGTGGATAGAATGAGGGAGTGGGGGGATATGTTTTTGCTTTGCTAGCATGGTTGACAAAGCGGGATGCTGGTGGACAGGATGCTGGAGTGAAAGGGTTAATATGATATTATACTTTTCATATGCAACTACTACGTTTCAAACTGGCACAACTGTAAACTGAATTCTTAGACACTAAAATTGCAGGCATTCGCCCATCTAAAGATTTAACAACATCGGATGTCTCAGTTTCATCTTGTGATAAATTTTCAAGACTTTGGTAGGATCAGTTTCATCAATTTTTCATAGCATTTTTGAAGTAGTAGCAATGAAAAGAGCTCCCAACACAGATTTCAACCATTCAGGCGCAAAAGCCAAAATCAGAAAATGTTGATATGAGATTACCAAAGCAGAAGACAGCAAAACTGAACATTTCTGTCATTTGCCATTACGTCTTTTTTCTGAAAAGGGCAGCGGGGCTGTGGCCATGCATGGGTCACTGGTTTTACCATTCTGCACGTCTCTTCATCGTCTGTCACAATTGGCACGTGCATCTAGCTCCATGCTGCCATTTCCATGTTCCACTTTTTAGTTCATTTTTCTTTAACCAAATAAGGCAAACTGTGAAAGATTTAAAACTGGTAAGTGTTTGTATATTATATATATATATATATATATATATATATATATATATATATATATATATGTGGTGTGGTGTGTGTGTGTGTGTGTGTGTGTGTGTGTGTGTGTGTGTGTGTAAAAATAACGTGTTGAAATACTTCCAAAGACATCAGTAACAAACGACCAGCAACAATTACACTATATTTCATGAGGCAAGACAAATTTCAGCACCTAGTTACAACAGGAAAGTTAGACGGGAAAAAAGAGCACCAGGAAGAACATTTTACAGAGTGGATGGGGACAGAATGGGTAGGAATATTTGCACCGACAAAAGATACATTCGTATGGAAGGCCATGATCGCCAACACCATGTGGCATGGCACATCATGATGGCGATGACGACGATGATGATTATGATGATGAAATCAGTCACTAAGCAACAACAACAACAACAAAATAGGAGCAAGTCAGAATGTCTTGACAATTTTCTTTCTGAGTATGACAAAACCTGGACCACACTTAGTCATTTAGGGAGTCAGGTTTCCAGAAAGAGGGCAATTGTCTGGAGACTTGAATTGGAAGCTTTGGCAGATGTGCATCTCTGTTGAAGCCACAATGGACACATCACCACGTCAATCCCAGGATTTCTCTCCCTTCCTTTTGTGAGTCACACCCTGTCAGCTAAGAACAGTGGGCAGACCAGTCGCCGTGGTGAAGTGTTTAGCGCAATGGACTACCGACTGGAAGGTTGTGGGTTCGAATCCCCATCAGTACCTTCAAAAATCAGTGTGGGATTTTTCGGCTCTAACCAGCTCCTACCCAGAGTTGGACGTGCTATGGGCTCATTGGGAAGACTGGGACCACACAGTCGAGCCTCATTCACTTCACGGATGCGTCATTGGGGGTGCTGCTCAAATCTTCTGACCAGCAGCGCAGGTGTCCGTATCTCTCGGGCCTGGTTGAAACCAGGATGTGTTATGATAGTAAGCGCAGAATACAGTCCTCTCACGCAGTCTCAATCCTGAATGGAACTCACTAGCATCATGATCATTACCCTCATCGTCATCATCATCATATCATCATCGCATTGTAAGAACTGTTCCAGGTTCTGTGGCATTGAGGTGGCGTAGAAAATGGGACTAAAAGAAAACACACACACACAAAAGATATTAGTGGGCAAGGTTGTGGGGAAGTGGAAAGGGGATAAGGACAGAGAGAAGGTAGAAAGGAGTTCAGTTCAGTTCAGTTCAGTTCAGTTCATATTGCTTATAGCCCCGCCGACCACTAAAGCCATATCAGGGCTAACACCACGTCAAAAAGAAAAAAACAACCCGTTAATTAAGATAAAAGACAACAGTTAAAAACCATGCTCACCGTCAAGCTTGTAAAATCCAAAATGAGCTAGAAAGGAGAATCCAATGAAAGACGAAATAAATCGAAGTCAGAACTGATCTCTGTGGAGACGACCAAGAAAGAAGGCAGAAATGAAGATTTGTGTGCGATCGTCTATGCATAATTACGCCCAAGCGTGCATTAACATGAGCGGAAATGACTGGAGAGAGACTGCATCGACCGGTATTTAGTGGACACAATTATTGTCACAGATGGAAGGGTTGCATGTCTAAGACCAAACCCCTCTCTCTCTCAGCTGTAAGATAGGTCCAGTGGGACCTGATGCTATTATCTTTAGTAATAAAAGAAAGTAGTCTGAACTTTCTCTCTCTGTCTTTCTGTCTGTCTGTCTCTCCCCTTTCTCTCTCTAGATGTAAGATAGGTCCAGTGGGACCTAATGCTAGTATCATTAGCAATAAAAATGTAGTCTGAAGTCTCTCTCTCTCTCTCTCTTTGCAGATGTAAGATAGGTCCAGTGGGACCTAATGCCATTATCCTTCATCATCATCAGCTGCCCTGCCGCATGGCGTTGGCCATCATGGACTTCCATCTGCCTCTATCTCTCGTTGCCCCTACCATCTCCCCCACCCTCCTCGTCCCCGGCCACTCTGCAAGTCCGTCCAGCACTTTCTCCCTGGGTCTACCCGGTGCTCTCTTACCCTCCAGCTTTCCCGTTGTGACCAGGTGCTCCAAATCTCCCTCCCTCATAAAATGGCCTATAAACGTTATCCTTAGTAATAAAAAAAAAAGTAGTCTGATGGCTCTCTCTCTCTAGCTGTAAGATAGGTCCAGTGGGACCTAATGCTATCATCTTTAGTAACAAAAGAAAGTAGTCTGAAGGCTCTCTCTCTTTCTCTGTAGCTGTAAGATAGGACCAGTGGAATCTTATGCTACTATCTTTAATAATTAAAAAGTAGTCTGAAGTCTCTTTCTCTCTCACTCTCTCTCACTCACTCTTTCTCTCTCTCTCTCTCTCTCTCTCTCTCTCTCTCACTCTCTCCCCTCATCCCCTGAGTATAGGGTCACAGTGATCTCAAAGTACACAATGTTGACGCTACATTACAAGTCTTCTATGCCAAATTCTTTTTTCATGTTGGCACACGTGATTTTGATAATTCACAGTTTTTTTTCAATACAATTAACTATTTCTATCCTGGGCTAGGAATACCTTCTTCTGTTGGAGCGCAAAAAACGATAAATCATAGTACAGCAAGGACTTGTTGAACACTGACGAGATATCTGACGATCCCAGAAGCTAATTCTTTTCTGACTGTTTTCCTAAAACTGTCAGTGTTTCCTTGTGTTTCACACCTTTGACAGCCTCCCTCTCTGTGTCACCTCCGCCTCTTTCTTCCTAAATCTTTCACTCCCGCACGCTGTCCACCGCATTCTGCATTGCCAATCATGCTAGCAAAGCAAAAACGTAACCCTTTTCCTACCAAGAAAATAGGTCACTGAACTAACTTTTGACCAAGTAATGTTAGGAGAGAGACTTCAGAAACACTCAAATTACGCCTGTTTTTTGCCATTTTTGCCGCTTCAAACGTCGTGTAAACGCAGAAAGGAAGGACAAGAGTATATTCCCTTTGCCGGAAAAGGATTCACGTCAGCAGTGCGGTCATTTTCTATTTGTAAACTCGAAACTGAAACAACGGTTCAGGGCACGAAATACTCGGAGAGAGAAAGCTGAGTCACGAAGATCTCGTGACGCGGTACGGAATGTATTAAACCCTTCGAACCACTCACTGGAGGATGCAGGAGGATTGGGTGAGGGAGTCAAAGAGTTACGTTTTTGCGACTGGTAGATGGGTTGCAGGAGTCAAAGGGTTAAGACGCTATTCTCTCTCTCTCTCTCCCCCCTCTCTCTCTATCTGTGTGTGTGTGTGTGTGTGTGTGTGTGGTGTGTGCGTGTGTGATGTGTGTGTGCGTGTGTGATGTGTGTGTGCGTGTGTGTGTGTGTGTGTGGTGTGTGTGTGTGTGTGTGCGATGTGTGTGTGTGTGTGTGTATGCCATGTCATTCACAGCTTTTATTGTGGTGTCAGTCATTGTTTGTTTTGTTGTGGCGTCACCCACTGTTTGTGTTGTTGTGCTTTTGTTTATGGCTTGACTTGTCGGTGTTCTCTTTGACATTCTGTGCCATTCTGTTCTACGGCATGAGGTCAAATGCTTATGGCACAGATGCTCAATTTTAAAGGCTTTTCTCGTTTTCTTTCCTTTGCTTCTTCTTTGGATTTGTTCTGTTTTGTCTTGTTCTATTCTGTTTCGTTTTATGATTTTTTTTGTTTATTGTTTGTTTGTTTTCAACAAGCATTCCAGGAAAGGCAATATTCTAACAGCGAATTTCCCAGAAACGAATTCTGTTTAGCTGTTTGCCAAATGAAGAAAATATCTATATTGACCTTTGTTTTTTTCTTCATTCTGTTTTTCCTTTTTGTTGTTGTTTTGTTTGTTTGGTTGATTTTTTGTTTTTGTTTTTGTACCATTTTCTACGCCACGTTAATGGCTGGAACAGTTTTTCACAATGCAATGATGATGATGATGTCGATGAGGATGACTACCACGATGCTGTGGAGTTCCACCTAGGATTGAGGCTGTGTGACAGGGCTGTGCTCTACGCTTTCTATCCTAACAAATCCTGGTGTCATCCAGGCCCGAGAGTTTGGGCCACATGACTTTTCAATCAGCAACTGCACATGTCTCAATCCAGGATGAGAATTCTAGGCAAAAGTATTCAAGTATGCAGATAAAGTACGACTAACTGTCGTTCCTAGTCCCTATTAGCATAATCACAATACTTTGAAACAAGCGAGTCAGGCCATTAAAAATAGTTTACATGATTATGATCATTGAGAACCAGCATGTCTGTGTATGATCTTGAAAATAAGCAAATCAAACTTCAAATTCGTCAGTTCAGTTTACTCAAATAAGTTACAACAAATAAATCAATAAAACAGTATGTCCATGAAAAATACTACTGCTAAGATTTCAATGCAATATTTTCACAACGTCAATCGCTGTCATCTGAACTGGGTCAAGTTAGATCAAGTATCCCCTGGATGTCTCGCTGGGTGACATGTGTCTGCACACTTCAGACTACATGTACATCATCATACCGTGAATCAATCAGTAAACACGTCTGGTAAGGATGCCTCAGTATAATGGATTGTCCAGATTTGTCAATTATTGTTTGAAATTTGTTGATGGAATACGGGTTGAATAATTTGTAACATTATGTCTGTGCAGAGCAGGATCGAGGCAGCCGAGATGTGGTTTCTCAGAAGAATGTTGAGAGTTCCATGGACAGCAAAGAAAACAAACGAGACAGTCTTGATGGAGGCAGACACAAGTAGATCACTCATAAGGAAGATTAGGAAAAGACAGGCAACATTTATAGGCCATTTTATAAGGAGGATTTGGAGCACCTGGTCACAACGGGAAAGCTGGAGGGAAAGAGAGCACCAGGTAGACCCAGGGAGAGAATGCTGGACGGACTTGCAGAGTGGGTGGGGATGAGGAGGGTGGGGGAGATACTTGGGGCAACGAGAGATAGAGATAGTTGGAAGTCCATGGTCGCCAAGGCCATGCGGCAGGGCACCTGATGATGATAATGATGATGATGTCAGTGCATCTACGACAGAACAATAACCAAAGAATGTTCAGAGCTACATGTGAAACGGTGTCACGCTTGAAAGGAAGCTTTTGTGTGTCAGTTTTGTTGTCAATGGTGATAAACATAACAACAGTGTTGTTCAACGTCTTCAACAATTATTCTTTACAAAAGCATTGGTAAATGTGGAGAGGAGACAAAGACCCTGTCTTAAGGGAATGATATTATAAGCTTCGTATTCTCTTGATTTGAGTTGTATTGGATTTGCAAAAGTAACAAATTAGTGCATTAGGAGAATGAGATGTTTCCTCTTCGTGAGTGTCTATTCATCCTACGTACTTATCATGACACAGAACAACATTTGAGAACGTTATTTTAGTCATTTTGTGTGTCCACTTGCAAACGCATGGAGCAAATATTTTACCCAGAGCTAGGAAAACCTGCAAGACCTTGCCAACACTCAGGACTTACGCACTGACTTATGGCTTATGTCATGGTTATTTTAGATCCTTTGTCCCAATGGAGATGCCAGCGGCTCTTTCAGTATAAATAATATTCCCTCTTTCTGGAAATGTCCTACTAGAAATGTCCTATTTTCTGTCACTCTATTTGTTTCTGCTTTGTTCCTTTGCTTTCTGTCATTTCTTCCTATCATTTTCTGCCTTGCTGGTCCTTTCACCTGTATGTGTTCGATAAAGTCTTACGTACTTTTTCTTAGGATTGGTAATAGGGTACATGTATTAAGTGCCTTTTTGGCTCTAGGGAGGTGAGATATGTGGAAGCAATTTTAGGTAATTTATACCAGTTTTTTATGTATGTTTTGGGTGATTTTTAAATCCCCTGTGCAATAAATTGGACGGAGTGGTCAACGCTAGAGGCATGTCCTTAGATTATGTGCGCGAATGTATTGATATGTGCACTTACTTTTCTTTTCTTTTCATTTTTTCCTGTTGAAGTTTCATGTTTTGAAGCGGTTATAGCCCTGATACGGCTCTACACATTCAGCTGGGCTTTAAACAACAATAACAACAACAACAATTTTAGATCTTCTCCATCACATGTCAACTGCGGCCTTAGTGTGTATGGAGTGCAGAAACGCTTTTGTGAGAAACTGCAACAGCATCTTCTCTCTCTCTCTCTCTTGTTCTATAGAATAGAAACGGCAAGTTTGAAAAATGGCTTCTAGCCAATAACTTTTACCGTTGGAAAATAAAGCATCATTGTCATTGTCATTGTCATTCTCTCTCTTCTCTCTCTCTCTCTCTCCTCCCTCCTGCATATGTGTTCAAACCGAAATGGAATTTAGTTTCCCAAGATATAATTTCATAATGGGGCCACATATCGTCTACTTTAATGTATCCTTGTGTTTCCTGATATAGTTCTAACTTCTTTCCAAATGATGACTTAATTATTACAAAATATGATCAAACATTTCATTCACATTGAAATCAGTATTTGATGTTCTTGAACATATATAAACTAAGAAGAAGAAAAAAAGAATTCTCAGGAATAAGAAAGTATTTTCAGCCCAAGATCAAATGCCATTTCCATGATGTGATAAATCATCACAAGACGTTATAAAAAAAAAACCGCATCCAGCAGACTACTCAAGCGTCAAGCATAAAAGTCAAAAACATGCAGTGAAAGAAAGTGTCAGCATGAATCTGCCAAAGAAAAGAAAAGGAACTTTCTCATTTCTTTCACTGGCCATCACGACTCACGGCTAAAAAGCCGCATTGGGGCCGCGGCCATGTATGGATCACTGATTTACCATTCCGCACGTCTCTTCATCGTCTGTCACAATCAGCACGTGCATGATTCCCTGCGCTGCCATTTCCATGTTCCATCTTTTGCCCCAAACAAAAAAAAAAGGGGGTAAAGGAAAGTCTTGGACTGGTGTTGTGTCTGTGTGTTTGTGTGTGGTGTAAGAGAGAGAGAGAGAGAGAGGGGGGGGGGAGAGAGATAGAGACAGAGAAAGAGAGAGAGAGAGAAGAGACAAAGATGTGTATGTGTGTGTCTGTGTTAGTGTGCTTACGTACGTGTCTGTCTGTCTGTCTCTATCTGTGTGTTGTGCGCGCGCGCGCGCGCGCTGTGTGTGTGTGGCGCGCGTGCGTGTGTGTGCGTGCGTGCATGCGCGTGTGTGTCTATGTGTGTGTCATTGTATGAAACATTTGTATGCATGTGTGTGGTTGTGTGTGTGTGTGTGTGTGTGTGTGTGTGTGTGTGTGTGTGTGTGTGTGTGTGTGTGTGTGTGTGTGTGTGTTTGTCTGTGAGAGAGAGAGGAAAGAGAGAGAGAGATTGTGTGTGTGTGTGTGTGTGTGTGTGTGTGTGTGTGAGCGCGCGCGCGCGCGCCTCAGTACGTGTCTGTGTTTCTCTGTATGTGTGTGTGCGTGCGTGCGTGCGTGCATGTGTGTGTGTCTGTTTGGTGAAACATTTGTGTGTATGTGTGTGTCTTTGTGTGAAACATTTGTGTGCATGCATGTGTGCGTGTGTGTATCTGTTTTTGTGTGTCTCTTTGCATGTTCAAAGTAAGACTGAAAAAAAACAACAACAGAAGATATACCATACTGTCTATCCACTTTCTTCAGAAGTTGAGTTACACATCTACTTATTGTCAAGCTAAATGTTACAGCTGTGAACACTCAAATCTATGCAGTATTCAGCTGGACCCATCCTCACATTTTTCACTTTTTTCTTTAAATAGTGCACAATTTATTAGTAATTTGACCCTTTGACTCCCTCAACATATCCACCAACGGCTCAAACTTAACTTTTTGATTCCCTCACCCTATCCACCATCTCCCTGCAGGAAGCTGGTGAATAGAGTGAGGGAGTGGGGGTTATGTTTTTGCTTTACTGGCATGGTTGACAAAGCGGGATGCTGGTGGACAGGATGCGGGAGGGAAAGTGTTAATGTGATAGTATACTTTTATATGTAATCGTTACGTTTCAAAATGGCACAAATGTTAGTGGTAAAAAAAAAAAGACTGAATTACTAGAAACTAAAATTGGAGGCATTCAGCCACTGAAGATTTAACAACACTGGATGTTTCAGTTGCATCATGTGATAAATTTTCAAAGACTTTGGTGCGATCGGTTTAATCAAATTTTCATGGGATTTTTGAAGTGGCAACAATGAAAAGAGCTCCCAACACAGATGTCAGCCATTCAGGCACATAAGCCAAAATCAGAAAATGTTGATATGAGATTACCAAAGCAGAAGACAGCAAAACAGAACATTTGTGTCGTTTGCTATTACGTCTTTTTTCTGAAAAGGGCAGCGGGGCTGTGGCCATACATGGGTCACTGGTTTTACCATTCTGCACGTCTCTTCATCGTCTGTCACAATTGGCACGTGCATCTAGCTCCATGCTGCCATTTCCATGTTCCACTTTTTAGTTCATTTTTCTTTAACCAAATAAGGCAAACTGTGAAAGATTTAAAACTGGTAAGTGTGTGTGTATGTTGTGTGTGTGTGTGTGTGTGTGTGTGTGTGTGTGTGTGTGTGTGTGTGTGTGTGTGTGGTGTGTGTGTGTGTGTGTGTGTAAAAATAACGTGTTGAAATACTTCCAAAGACATCAGTAACAAACGACCAGCAACAATTACACTATATTTCATGAGGCAAGACACATTTCAGCACCTAGTTACAACAGGAAAGTTAGACGGGAAAAACGAGCACCAGGAAGAACATTTTACAGAGTGGATGGGGACAGAATGGTTAGGAATATTTGCATCAACAAAAGATACATTCGTAAGGAAGGCCATGATCGCCAACACCATGTGGCATGGCACATCATGATGGCGATGACGATGATGATTATGATGATGAAATCAGTCACTAAGCAACAACAACAAAAATAAAAAAATAAAAATAGGAGCAAGTCAGAATGTCTTGACAATTTTCTTTCTGAGTATGACAAAACCTGGACCACACTTAGTCATTTAGGGAGTCAGGTTTCCAGAAAGAGAGCAATTGTCTGGAGACTTGAATTGGAAGCTTTGGCAGATGTGCATCTCTGTTGAAGCCACAATGGACACATCACCACGTCAATCCCAGGATTTCTCTCCCTTCCTTTTGTGAGTCACACCCTGTCAGCTAAGAACAGTGGTGAAGTGTTTAGCGCAATGGACTACCGACTGGAAGGTTGTGGGTTCGAATCCCCATCAGTACCTTCAAAAATCAGTGTGGGATTTTTCGGCTCTAACCGGCTCCTACCCAGAGTTGGGCGTGCTATGGGCTCATTGGGAAGACTGGGACCACACAGTCGAGCCTCATTCACTTCACGGATGCGTCATTGGGGGTGTTGCTCAAATCTTCTGACCAGCAGCGCAGGTGTCCGTATCTCTCGGGCCTGGTTGAAACCAGGATGTGTTATGATAGTAAGCGCAGAATACAGTCCTCTCACGCAGTCTCAATCCTGAATGGAACTCACTAGCATCATGATCATTACCCTCATCGTCATCATCATCATATCATCATCGCATTGTAAGAACTGTTCCAGGTTCTGTGGCATTGAGGTGGCGTAGAAAATGGGACTAAAAGAAAACACACACACACAAAAGATATTAGTGGGCAAGGTTGTGGGGAAGTGGAAAAGGGATAAGGACAGAGAGAAGGTAGAAAGGAGTTCAGTTCAGTTCAGTTCAGTTCAGTTCATATTGCTTATAGCCCCGCCGACCACTAGAGCCATATCAGGGCTAACACCACGTGAAAAGAAAAGAACAACCCGTTAAGATAAAAGACAACAGTTAAAAACCATGCTCACCGTCAACCTTGTAAAATCCAAAATGAGCTAGAAAGGAGAATCCAATGAAAGACGAAATAAATCAAAGTCAGAACTGATCTCTGTGGAGACGACCAAGAAAGAAGGCAGAAATGAAGATTTGTGTGCGATCGTGTATGCATAATTACGCCCAAGCGTGCATTAACATGAGCGGACATGACTGGAGAGAGACTGCATCGACCGGTATTTAGTGGACACAATTATTGTCACAGATGGAAGGGTTGCATGTCTAAGACCAAACCCCTCTCTCTCTCTAGCTGTAAGATAGGTCCAGTGGGACCTGATGCTATTATCTTTAGCAATAAAAGAAAGTAGTCTGAACTTTCTCTCTCTCTCTCTCTCTGTCTGTCTGTCTGTCTCTCCCCTTTCTCTCTCTAGATGTAAGATAGGTCCAGTGGGACCTAATGCTAGTATCATTAGCAATGAAAATGTAGTCTGAAGTCTCTCTCTCTCTCTCTTTGCAGATGTAAGATAGGTCCAGTGGGACCTAATGCCATTATCCTTCATCATCATCAGGTGCCCTGCCGCATGGCGTTGGCCATCATGGACTTCCATCTGCCTCTATCTCTCGTTGCCCCTACCATCTCCCCCACCCTCCTCGTCCCCGGCAACTCTGCAAGTCCGTCCAGCATTTTCTCCCTGGGTCTACCCGGTGCTGTCTTTCCCTCCAGCTTTCCCGTTGTGACCAGGTGCTCCAAATCTCCCTCCCTCATAAAATGGCCTATAAACGTTATCCTTAGTAATAAAAAAAAAGTAGTCTGATGGCTCTCTCTCTCTAGCTGTAAGATAGGTCCAGTGGGACCTAATGCTATCATCTTTAGTAACAAAAGAAAGTAGTCTGAAGGCTCTCTCTCTTTCTCTGTAGCTGTAAGATAGGACCAGTGGAATCTTATGCTACTATCTTTAATAATTAAAAAAGTAGTCTGAAGGCTCTCTTTCTCTCTCACTCTCTCTCACTCACTCTTTCTCTCACTCTCTCTCTCTCACTCTCTCTCTCTCTCCCCATCCCCTGAGTATAGGGTCACAGTGATCTCAAAGTACACAATGTTGACGCTACATTACAAGTCTTCTATGCCAAATTCTTTTTTCATGTTGGCACACGTGATTTTGATAATTCACAGTTTTTTTTCAATACAATTAAGTATTTCTATCCTGGGCTAGGAATACCTTCTTCTGTTGGAGTGCAAAAAACGATAAATCATAGTACAGCAATGACTTGTTGAACACTGGCGACATATCTGACGATCCCAGAAGCTAATTCTTTTCTGACTGTTTTCCTAAAACTGTCAGTGTTTCCTTGTGTTTCACACCTTTGACAGCCTCCCTCTCTGTGTCACCTCCGCCTCTTTCTTCCTAAACCTTTCACTCCCGCACGCTGTCCACCGCATTCTGCATTGCCAATCATGCTAGCAAAGCAAAAACTTAAACCCTTTTCCTACCAAGAAAATAGGTCACTGAACTAACTTTTGACCAAGTAATGTTAGGAGAGAGACTTCAGAAACACTCAAATTACGCCTGTTTTTTGCCATTTTTGCCGCTTCAAACGTCGTGTAAACGCAGAAAGGAAATGACAAGAGTATATTCTCTTTGCCGGAAAAGGATTCACGTCAGCAGTGCGGTCATTTTCTATTTGTAAACTCGAAACTGAAACAACGGTTCAGGGCACGAAATCCTCGGAGAGAGAAAGCTGAGTCACGAAGATCTCGTGACGCGGTACGGAATGTATTAAACCCTTCGAACCACTCACTGGAGGATGCAGGAGGATTGGGTGAGGGAGTCAAAGAGTTACGTTTTTGCGACTGGTAGATGGGTTGCAGGAGTCAAAGGGTTAAGACGTTATTCTCTCTCTCTCTCTCCCCCCTCTCTCTCTATCTGTGTGTGTGTGTGTGTGTGTGTGTGTGTGTGGTGTGTGCGTGTGTGATGTGTGTGTGCGTGTGTGATGTGTGTGTGCGTGTGTGTGTGTGTGTGTGTGTGTGTGCGATGTGTGCGCGCGCGCGCGTGTGTGTGTGTGTGTGTGTATGTGTGTGTGTGTGTGTGTGTGTGTGTGTGTGTGTGTGTGTGTGTGTGTGTATGCCATGTCATTCACAGCTTTTATTGTGGTGTCAGTCATTGTTTGTTTTGTTGTGGCGTCACCCACTGTTTGTGTTGTTGTGCTTTTGTTTATGGTCAAATGCTTATGGCACAGATGCTCAATTTTAAAGGCTTTTCTCGTTTTCTTTCCTTTGCTTCTTCTTTGGATTTGTTCTGTTTTGTCTTGTTCTATTCTGTTTCGTTTTATGATTTTTTTTGTTTATTGTTTGTTTGTTTTCAACAAGCATTCCAGGAAAGGCAATATTCTAACAGCGAATTTCCCAGAAACGAATTCTGTTTAGCTGTTTGTCAAATGAAGAAAATATCTATATTGACCTTTGTTTTTTTCTTCATTCTGTTTTTCCTTTTTGTTGTTGTTTTGTTTGTTTGGTTGATTTTTTGTTTGTGTGTTTGTTTTTTTTTGGTTTTTTTGGGGGGGTTGTTATGTATGTACCTGTGTAGTGAGCGTGCCAGCGTGAGTGGTTCTTGTGTATGCATCTGTGTATGTGTATGTGTGTGAATGTGTGCGTGCGCGCGAGCGCGCGTGTGTGTGTATGTGTGATTGAGTGTGTGCGTGTATGTGTATGTATGTGTGTGCGTGCGCGTCTCTCTCTCTCTCTCTCTCTCTCTCTCTCTCTCTCTCTCTCTCTCTCTGTCTGTCTGTCTGTGTGTGTCTGTATGTGTATGTGTGAGCACGTGCGCATTGTCTCTTTTCAAAAAATCATATCCAGCACTACGAGAATTACAACTAAAGACTGAATAGAGAAATGTCTTGTGATACAAAATTTCAAACTCAGTATAAGCATAAATGGGGGGAAATGTGTATGACAAACAAAAACAAGAACAAAAAAATAACAACAACAAAACGAAGGGGGTCAGGGACGTATCAGTCGGTCAATTTTCCTTCTTCTTGAACATTGTTCTGATACTATCATACTCATCTTCATTCTGTTATTCTCCCACATACCTGATGTGGCTCTACGCAGTCGGCTGGGCTTTAAACAACAATAACAATAACATCATCTTTCTTGACCTCACAATTATCGAACTCCTCTGTCTATATTTTCTGCAGAAAACATGGATCTTTTATTCATCACCATCATCAGGTGCCCTGCCGTATGGCGTTGGCGATCATGGACTTCCATTTGTCTCTATCTCTCGTTGCCCCAAGTATCTCCCCCACCCTCCTCATCCCCAGCCACTCTGCAAGTCCGTCCAGCATTTTCTCCATGGGTCTACCTGGTGCTCTCTTTCCCTTCAGCTTTCCCGTTGTGACCAGGTGCTCCACATCCTCCTTCCTCATAAAATGGCCTATAAATGTTGCCTGTCTTTTCCTAATCTTCCCTATGAGTGATCTACTTGTGTCTGCCTCCATCAAGACTGTCTCGTTTGTTTTCTTTGCTTTCCATGGACCTCTCAACATTCTTCTCAGAAACCACATCTCGGCTGCCTCAATCTTGTTCTGGCTTTGCTTGTTGACTGTCCACGCCTCACATCCGTACAACAGTACTGGTTCTATATAACATTCAAGACCTCTCTTCCAGATGTTAATTGATAGGCATTTGTTGGTAAGAATGCTTGTCATCTTCTGGAATGCTGTTTTGGCTTGGCCGATTCTGCTGGCTGTTTCTGATCTTTTACTACGGTTCGGATACATATTCTTGAAGAAACGTGTAGACGTGTCAGCTATAATTTCACGGGGCTCTCGCAACGTTTAGCAAATGATTGCTGTAATGTGATGTGATCAGTGTGACAAACAGCACGTATACGTCTTTGACAGACCCCCAAATTACGACAACTGTTTCCTGACAGAACACGTCAAACAGCAGCGAAACATGGTTCTGTGCATGCTTCACCAATAACATGTAACTTGTTTAGTAGATGAGGGGGGGGGGGGGGTGAGATTTTTTTCCCATGAATACTCCAGTTTCATCGAGTTTCTTTGCTCTTCCGAGGTTTTGTTGTTGTTGTTGTTGTTTGTTTTGTTTTTTGTTTGTTTTTGTTTTGTTTTGTCTTGTTTTCTTGTTGTTGTCGTTTTTAATCTTTTTAAAAAAGAAAGCTGAATGATATTGACATACCAGTTTTCTTGTATTCCCCTTTTTTGTTGTATTTTGTTTTAATTTGTTGTGTTTTTGGTTTTTGGTTTTTTCCCTAGGCTTTAAATGTTCGTGGTTTTTTTCCCTAAGTTACACGTTGCAAAGTGATACTATCTGTCTCCTTCTGTCTGTCTGTTTATTTATCCATTCATTAGTTACTCGGGTCAGGAGGGGAATCACATTGTAATATATAATTGTATATAATATGCTCTCTATAATTTTCCATTGCTTTTATTCTTTCTCCCCATTTATAGCCATGTATGTGTGTGTGTGTGTGTGTGTGTGTGTGTGTGTGTGTGTGTGTGTGTGTGTGTGTGTGTGTGTGTGTGCGTGCGTGCGTGCATGTGTGTGCGTGCGTGCGCGTGTCTGTTCAACGCTTAGATTTGATTTTTATCAAGATTTTGCGCTATATAAATATTGTAATTAAATTAAATCCAAATTAAAATGAGTGTGTTGACGAACAGATCGTAGTTGACATAACACGTTGAACTTGTCTACCCTGAACTGTGGGAGACAACATGTCCTCTCAATTAACAGCCGCACAAACCTCTTTCTGCGGTGGCAACTGAATGTTAAGAAGTATCTTGTTAACATGTAGAAGAAAGTAGTAATACTCGACTAGTTTTCCTTAGATTCTTTTTGCATGATCATGATCTTGGAAAACAAGTCAGTCAAGACATACAGGAACACGTCAACTAAGACATACGATCTGTTGTCATGATGGGGGTCTTTGAGAACAAGCATTGTACACGTGTGGCATTCAAAATAAGAAACTCAACTTGAAAATTCCAGAGTTCGGAGCCACTTTCATCGATATCGATAGATAGATAGAATAGATGATAGACAGATAGATAGATAGATAGATTAGATAGATGTAGATAGATAGATTAGATAGACAGATAGATAGATAGATAGATAGCTAGACAGATAGATAGAAGAAGATAGAAGTTATAGGTAGATAGATCGATTAGACAGACAGACAGACAGACAGATAGATCAGACAGACAGATATATAGATAGATAGATAATAGATAGACGACAGATAGATAGACAGATAGATAGATAGACAGATAGATAGATAGATTAGACAGATATAGAATGATAGAAGGTTAGGTAATAATAGATAGATAGAAGACAGAAAGATAGTCCCATAACCTTGGGTCCTAAGGGATGAGGTGGTAAGACCCTCCATACGAATCTATCCCTTGACACAGCAAGTACATCTCCCACCCTCTCTGTCCTCAGTCACTCTATGGTCCGTCAAATGTTTTATCCCTGGTCTACCTGGTGTTCTCTTTCCCTCAACCTTTCCTGGTGTGACTAGGTGCTCTAATATCTCTTGCCTCATGCAACGTCCTGTAAATGTCAGCAATGAAAAATATGTCATGGAAAATTTCATTTGAATTGACTTGCAGCATTTTCCCAGCATCTGCTGCTGTCATTTAATCTCGGGTTATGTTACTCGTAGACCGTGTAACTCAGTTCAGTCCATATTGCTTGTAGCCCAGCCGACTACCACAGCCATATCAGGGCTAACATCACGTCAAAAAACAACAACAAACAAACAAAGAAAAAATCGACAATCCGTTAAGATGAAAGGCAGCAGTTAAAAACCATGTTCACCATTAACCTTGCAAATCTAAAATGCGATCAAAGAAAAACAAGACTAAAATCAGATCAGGTGAAATCTATTGATCTCTTGTAAAAACTGGAAAATTGCTTCAGGAGAGACGTCTCGGAAGAGGTTCTTTAAGGAGTCCGCCGTGTAGTGTTTTGTCCGACATCGTTCAAATCCCAGCAATCGAGGAGGAGGTGTCTGATGCTCAACGGCTCGTCACATGGTATACACCATGGTGCTTCTTCATTTTTTAAAAGGTACATATGAGTGTAGGATGTGTGACCCGTGTGTAACCTACATAACACTGGCTCTTTCTTACAGTTTCCTGCAGCAGATGGGAGAATTTCTTTCAAGCTAGGGCGGATTTGGAAAAGTTTGTTATCTGTCTGTTCATTCCAATTCTCCTGCCACAAAGTTTCTCACGTAACTGTGTACTTTCGATTTGACATCTGTGTAACCATTAATTCCTGGATGTCTGGCTGGGTGACAGATTGTCTGTACACTTCTTCCTACATTATGACATTGAGCATCAGTCAGCACACATGAAACCTCAGTATTGTTGGGTTAGTCAGACTCGTCAATTATTGAGTGAAATTTGAAGATGGAATAGGGGTTGAATGTTTCATGACATGTCGTGTGTACTATGAATATTTGAAAAACTGTTCATAGGCAAAGGGCGCCTCATGTGAAGGAAAATGTCTGTGTGTTGGTTTTTATCCACAGTGATAACTATGCACAATTTTGATATCCATATGCGGATAAACAAATAAGTACTGAATAGAACTGACTACGTTTTAAACGAAATATAGCAAAAGTATTATAACAGCAGCAACAACTCATCATGAGCTTAAGTAAAGTAGCCAGCCTCAGTGAAACGATACTGGAAACTTTGTACTATCTTGATCTGTACTTGGTTTGGAAGAGCAAAACATCAGTCTATCAAGAGAATGAGCATACAAAGAACACAGCCTGGAATAGATTTTCGCTCTGCCTTCGCCTAACACCTACCCTTTCTGCTTTTAAATCTAATTTAAAAACCCACCTCTTTTTATCATCCTCATCATCAAGTGCCCTGCCACATGGTGTTTGCGATCATGGCCCTCCATATGCATCTATCCCTTGTTGCCGCAAGCACATCTTCCACCCTCTCCGTCCTCAGCCACTCTGCATGTCCGTCCAATTTTTTTCTCTGAGTACCTGGTGCTCTCTTTCCCTCAAGCTTTCCTGTTGTGACCAGGTGCTCGAATTTCCCTTTCCTCATAAAATGGCCTACAAATGTTGCGTGTCTTTTCCTAACCTTCCTTATCAATGATCTTCTTGTGTCTGCCTCCATCAAAACTGTCTCGTTTGTTTTCTTTGCTGTCCATGGAACTCTCAACATTCTTCTGAGAAACCACATCTCGGTTGCCTCAATCTTGTTCTGGCTTTGTTTGTTGACTGTCCACGCCTCACAACCGTATAACGTTATCGGTTCTATGTAACATTCAAGAACTCTCTTCCAGATGTTAACTGATAGGCATTTGTTGGCAAGAACGCTTTTATGTTGTGTTTTCACTTGGCCATCTGTCTAACTACGTCATTTCCCTCACATGTTTCAAAATGTCATTTCCCTCATATGTGTAACTACGTCATTTTCCCTTACATCACCATAACTATGTCATTTCCCCTCATGTCTATTTAACTACGTCATGTCTGTCAAATGGCTAACTACGTTATTTCCCATTTCATGTCTATCCACGTCATTTCCCTAATCATTTACCTCAGTTCAACGCACTTCTATGCTGATGACACCCCAACTTCAAGATAGTGACTCACCTGATAATAACAGCGCCTGTTGAGACTCGCACCACTGAGTTTAACTCGGACATTAAGAACTGGATGATCACACAATAGACTTCAGCTTAATGACGACAAGACAGAAGCTATCCTCATTGGCACCCGTCAGAAACTTTCCCAGCTGCCTCCTCTTTCTCTCCCATTATGTAACACATCAGTCCCAATTTCTGATTCAGCTAAAAACCTTGGTGTCTGCATTGACTCTACCCTGTCCATGAACAACTTTGTTTCTCATACTGCCAGATCTTGCTACTATCATCTCCATCGTATAAGCCTGATCAGGAAGTATCTCTCTGTGGAAACAACTGCAAAACTCGTTCTCTCCTTCATAATGTCTCGCATTGACTATTGCAATTCACTCCTGTCTGGTCTTCCTGCCTCCACCATTCACATCCTACAGCGCATTCAAAACAATGCTGTACGCCTTGTACTCAAAAAGAAAAAAGCTGACCACATATCTCCTCTCCTGGCACAACTTCACTGGCTCCCTGTATCAAAGCGCATACAGTACAAACTAGACACCATGTGCTACAAAAGCCTCAATAACGCAGCCCCCGATTACCTGTCAAGCCTACTTGAGATCTATCTTCCCTCACGTACCCTCCGCTCTGCCTCCGATCCTCTGACTTTTCGCTTTCCACGCACTAAGCTCAATACCTATGGTCCACGAGCCTTCTCTGTTTCTGGTCCACTCTCCTGGAACAAACTTCCTCTCTCAGTCCGTCAGCAACCTACTTTTGCCTCCTTCAAGTCCGCTCTCAAAACTCACCTTTTCTCCTCTGCATAAAATCCTAACCTCACTCAACCCCCCTCTGCAGCCTGTCTCCGCTCGGAGGGGAATCACTTTGTTTTAATATATAATTGTATATGATGTGCTCTCTGTGGTTTTCCATTGGTTTTATTCTTGCTTTTATTGCTTTTATTCTTTTCTCCCCATTTGTGGCCATGCATGTGTGTGTGTGTGTGTGTGTGTGTGTGTGTGTGTGTGTGTGTGTGTGTGTGTGTGTGTGTGTGTGTGTGTGTGTGCGTGCGTGCTGTGCGTGCGTGCGTGTGTGCGTGTGTTCTTTTCGGCGCTTGGATTTGATTTTGTCGAGATTTGCGCTATATAATATTGTAATTATTATGTATGCATGTGCGTACGTATGTATGTATGTATGTATGTATGTATGTATGTATGTATGTATGTATGTATGTATACGCTTAGATTTATGTATGTATGTATGTATGCATGTATACGCTCAGCTTAGATTTATGTATGTAAGTATGTAAGCATGTATGTATGCATGTATACGCTCATATGTATGTAGGTATGTATGCATGTATACGCTCAGCGCTTAGATTTGATTTTATCAAGATTTTGCGCTATATAAATAAAATATATTATTATTATTATTATTAGTTCAGGTACTGACAGATCTGCGCTTACCTTGCCCTAGGAGATAAGGAAAATCTCTACCTATCCACCAGGCGCTTCTGGTGCAGGGTCAGACTCAGACCCTGTGATTTTTAACCCTGAAGAATGTTGAAAGTTCCACAGACAGCAAAGAAAACAAACGAGACAATCTTGAAGGAGGCAAACACAAGAAGATCATTAATGAAAAAGATCTGGAAAAGACCAGCAAACATTTATAGGACATTTTATGAGGAGAGGGGAATTAGAACACCTGGTCACAACAGGAAAGCTGGAGAGAAATAGAACACCAGGCAGACCCAGGGAGAAAATACTGGACGGACTTGCAGGGTGACTGAGGACAGAGAGGGTGGGAAATGTAATCGCAGCGACAAGGGATAGATTCGTGTGAAGGGCCGTGATCGCCAACGCCATGCGGCAGGGCACATGATAATGATTTACCCTTACATGTCTGTCTCACTTCGTCGTTTCTCTTCACACGTCTATGTAATTACAATTTCTCTCTACATGTCTTTCTGTGTCATTTGCACTAATCATGTCTACTTGACTACGTCATTTACTCTCTCATAACTATATCTCTACCGTCATTTCCCCTGTAAATGTCTATCTCACCACGTTAGTTTCTTTCACGTATCTAATTACGTCATTTCCTTTAACATATCTGATACGTCATCTTCCCACACATGTCTATGTAACTACGTCAATTCTCAAGCCTATGTAAGAACATCATTTCCCATCTACATGTCTATCTGTCATTTCCTTTCACAATTGTCTAACTATGCCTTTACCGTTCACAAATCTATCTACGTCATTTCCTCTTTCATGTCCATCTGTCATTTCCTTTTTCACGTGTGTCTAACTATGCCTTTACCGTTCACAAATATATCTACGTCATTTCCCCTTTCATGTCTATCTGTCATTTCCTTTCACGTGTGTCTAACTATGCCTTTACCGCTCTCATATCTATCTACGTCATTTCCCCTTTCATGTCTATCTGTCATTTCCCCTTCACGTGTGTCTAACTATGCCTTTACCGCTCACAAATCTATATACGTCATTTCCACTCACTAACCCAGTCAGTAAAAAGAGGGAAAGATCACATTAGTGTCATCCTTTGATGGCATCACCATGAGCTCCATAAATACTGCAAGGTCATCCCCAAAATATAAGTGATCTTTTTACAGGATATCAGCCAAACTGCCTTATTACCAAAGATCCCCAAAGTGGTTCCCTCTTATACCACGCTATCCCAGAACGCTCTGTTCTAAAGCACGCGCATGCGCATGCGTATCAAGTCATTTTCGTTTTCACGTCTGTCTGACTACGTCATTTCCCCCTCATATGTCGATGTCATTTCCCCTCACAAATCTATCTGTATCATTTACATTCACCAAGTAAGACGGAAGTGGAAAGGATTACACTTGGGACAACCCTCCCACCACATCACCATCAGCACGTAAATACTTCAAGTTCATCCCCCAAAATAGAAGTGATCTATTTACAGTGGCTGTGTATTTCCCAAACTTCCTATTATCCAGGATCCCCAAAGTGCCTCCCTCTTATACCACACTATCCCAGAATGCTCTGTTCTAAAGCACGCGCATGCGCATGCGTATCAAGTCATTTTCCGGTTTGGCATTGATGGCTGCTGTAGAACTTCCCCTCTACAATTCTGTCTAGTCACTTTATTTATTTTCAAGTCACCACTCCCTGTCGTCACTTTATCTATTTTCAAGTCATCACTTCCTGTCGTCCATCCCTAATTCATAAGGAAGGTGGGTGGGTGGGTGGGTGTGGGCGGTACGAACGAATGTCTTCCACCTCTTTTCTATGACCGCATAAATCTGTCAAATTTCTCAGAAAGCACACGCGATCTTTATTTTCCCTAGCGTCCCATTAATCCAAGATCTGAGACCGGTTTAATGGTTATGAGCAGGCTATTCCGGACAGCCACGTTTCAAATGTATGCATATGTTTATCACACACGCACGCAAAATGGCAGGCGCGCGCGCGCACACACACACACACATACACACACACGAGCTTTCCATGCACGGTCAGTGTCTGTCTGTCTGTCTCCAGTCCTAGCCTACAGCATTCAACGTTGGCCTATCTGCTGCCCATCTTAATGTTTCAATCATTCTGATGGTGTCAGCTTAGTTTTTAATAGGTCCTTCCTCCATCCTTTCCGTTCCTCAATTCAAGACCTTACCAGCGCATAGGGATTTGCGAAGTCTCAGGAAGACAGCCAGATAATTGCTGGCAGATCTGAGTGAAGCGCATATGGATTCGTCCGAGTACGATGAATCCCTCTTGAACAAAACTCCAAACTTCTCCATAACGATGCCTTCCTGTGAATTGTCCTGGGCTAAAGCGGAATGGAAGGATGGTGCAAATTGTGGGAATTGTAGTGGTGGTGGTAGTGGGGGTGGAGGTGGTTCAAGATCAAGTTCGAGTTCATATTGCTTATAGTCCAGCCGACTACTAGAGCCATATCAGGGCGCAAACACCAAGTCAAGAACGACAACCAGCTTTTAATCAAGATAAAAGACAGCAGTTCAGAACCATGCTCACCGT
>JAPXFY010000013.1:66902934-66907934 GCA_030674185.1 Monoplex corrugatus
AGAAAAGGGTTAGAAGCAATAAAGAAATATCACAAACAGTTACACATGGCCATATTTGCACAGATGTGTGAACAAATCAGATACCCTATTTTTAACATAGTTTTGGGAATAGGAGGCAAGAAAAGTAGAATGTACGACACTGTATAAACACGGAAGATATCCAGATTTTTTTAACGCAATTTAAAAATAATATTATGCAAGAGACTTACAAACACGCAGTACTGGTTATTGCAGCAGTATCAGAAGTGATAGTGTATGATACAAGGGGAACAGTGTCGGTTGCAGCAGTAATAGTAAGGAAGTAGTGCTGGCAATTAAAGTAAAAGTAGTACGAGCAGAAGCATTAACAGTAGTTGCAGGCAGCTGAATAAACAGCAGCGACATTTGCAGTTTGGAATCTGTAGATTTCGATGCGCATATACACTTACACACACACCACACACATACAAACATACATACATACATATACACACACATACATACACACATACATACATACACATACATACATACATGTACACACACATACATATACATACATACATACCACACACACACACGCATGCACGCACGCACATATGCACGCATAGAACTTACAGACAGACCGACAAACAGGCAGGCAGACATACATACATACATACGTACATATATACACACATACATCAGCCATACACACACATAGACATGCAAACAGGCAAGTACGAATTCGTCCCTTCTTCAGCCACTTACACGTTACCACACTCTTTTTAGTCCTCGGCTCAAAACACTTCCTGCACACTTGATCCCAGGGCTTTGTGCTGGCTTTGTCTGGCGCCTATCATACGCACACCTCACTGTAAGACTTGTTGAAAACGTGTCAGGAGCACAGATCTCCACCACCACAGACCACATAAGCACCCCCACTCCAACACGTCAAGGTGCCAGACTCATAGGGTAAAGAGGCAGAAGACTAAAAAATTGGACTTAGAACTTAGTCGCCGTGGTGTAGTGGTAAATGCAACGGACTACTGACTGGAAGGCTGTGGGCTCGAATCCCCGTCTGTCCTTTCAAAAAAAATTCATTGTGGGATTTTTCGGATCTAATCGGCTTCTACCCAGAGTTGAGCGTGCTATGGGCTCATTGGGAAGACCTGGGACCACACAGTCGAGACTCATCCACTTTACGGATGCGTCGTTGAAGGTGTTGCTCAAATCTTCTGACCAGCACAGCAGGTGTCTGTATCTCTCAGGCCTGGTTGGCGCCAGGACATATTATGATAATAAGCGTGGAGTACAGCCCTGTTTACGCAGTCTCAATCCTAGATAGAACTCCACAGCATCATGATTATCATCTGCATCGACATCATCATCATCGCATTGCAAAAAAACAACAACAACAAAAAACACACACACAACAAAAAACAAACAAACAAAAACAACAAAAAATGTGCCAGCTTCTGTGTCCATTAAGGTGGCGAAGAAAACCGGACGAAAAAAAAGGTAATCTCCTGAGTGCGATGATCCTTAAAAAGTGGACATAACCACCTCTCCACCCACCTTGATCAACAACAGTTCATTTCCTACTTTGATCAGCATCTATCAAAACAGATCACATCTCATCAACAGACATAACATCAATACGTTACATTCATGTTTCTAAATCCGCAGGTGTTTCAGTCATCATCACCATCATCATCATCAAGTGCCCTGCCGCACGGCGTTGGCTATCATGGCCCTCCATATGTATCTGTCCCTTGTTGTCGCAAGCACATCTTCCACCCTCTCTGTCTTCAGCCACCGTGCAAGTCCTACCTGGTGCATCCTTTCCCTCCAGCTTTCTTGTCGTGACCAGGTGCTCTAATATCCCTTTCCTCATAAAATGGCCTATAAATCTTGCCTGTCTTTTCCTAATCTTCCTTATGAATGATCTTCCTGTGTCTGCCTCCATCAAGACTGTCTCGTTTGTTTTCTTTGCTATCCATGGAACTTTTAACATTCTTTCAGTCATAGTGGTGGAAAAGTCTTGAGTCATTACTACCCAGACTCATGCATTTATCTCTGTTCTGTTGCAATGCGACAGTGATGTAAACTTCTCCAGAGATCCATCTATTCAGATGGCTCTTGCTCTATTACTACATCGAAACATGTATTTGTTTAATAAAACCTATAGCATGCTTATCTAAAATTTTGGTCCATTGATTTGTATTCTTTGTTTTATTTGAGAGCCAACCTCATTAGAGTTCTGTTCATCAAATGACCTGCATGCAAGAATGCAAGCATGCTAGCCAGTCATCAGATAGACACATACACACATACATGCATACAGACATACTTTATATATATATAATATATATATATATATATAATATATATATATATATAATATCATACACACATACGTACACACACATACATACATACACACATACACACATGCATACACACACAAACATACACACATACATACACACAAACATACATACATACATACATATATATATGTATACATACACATATGCATACACACACATACATACATATATACACCCATACATACATACACACGTATGTACGCACATACATACACATACAAACATACGTACACATACATACACACATATACATACATACATACATACGTACACACACACACACACACACACACACACACACACACACACACACCACACACACACACACACACACACACACACACACACACACACACACACACACACACACACACACATCTCAAAGAGGAGGACGACTACTCAAAAACGACTGCCATATTCAGTCCCCAATTCTTACATAATTTCATGAAAGCGCATGGGTTTCTCGTTCTGGAAGCAGGAAGATAATGGCATGGCAACGCTGGCACTGTTGTGGTGGAAGATTTACTTTGCCAGCATTTCCCTATTAGCCCGATTCTTTTCATTGTAGAAATGCCCAGCTTCTCAGAACCTCCATAAACCGTTTTAAGTGCCGCATCTCTGATTAGGAAATAAAAGAGACCGCTCGGGTAGACATTCCTGTTCAGCTCTTCCAGACTATGGCTTTTCACAGTCTCTAACCAAACCGCTGAAATGTTTACTGAACTCTCGTTTTTATCACGGGAATGAAACTGAGTTTACTGAGCAGACAAATACACTTAATCCAGGCGACTAGCAGATTCATGTGTTGTATTTAGTAGAGAGTATGTTTATTTCCACCAGGAAAACTCATTGTTTGGTTTACTGCAGATTTTTTTTCAGTCATTTCAAATAGGATGTGGTTTTGTCCCGTTTTAGTTTGGGGGGTGGGGGCCGGTGTCTATTTTTCTATTTGTGTGTGTGGTTTGTTTGTTGTTTGATTGTTTGTTCATGTTTGTTTGTTTGTTTGTTGTTGGTTGGTTGGTTGGTTGGTTGGTTGATTGACTGGTTGGTTGGTTGGCTGGCTAGCTGGCTGGTTGGTTTGGTTAGTTGGTTCGAAAAGTCACTTTGCCATATTCGATCTCAGTGATTTATTTTACTTGATCCTCTTCTTTCTATTAAACCAAAGCCACAATCTTCACAATCACCAACATCATCATCACCCATCACTACCATGATCATCAAAGAGCAGCAGCAATAGCAGCAGCAGTAGAGACGCCCTCATACTCACATGGTAAGCTCAGCCAAGGGTACTGCGAACTGTTCCAATATGTATTTACAACAACATGCACAGCCATATATAGTAGTTTCATTCACACAGACGATGTAACAAGATACAAGGCAATGATGAGCTACAGAAGGACATGACAGCCTTGTTACTCAAATGAGAAGTGAGATGCACCTGGGATTCCATTCAAAGAATTGTGTATGAAAAACGATGGTGAAAGAGGATCGTGTGAGTTTGATTTGAACCCTCTTAAACTGACATTGTATTGAAGTTATGGTATAAATGGCTTCCAGGTTTTTGTACCTGGACTTTGAATTACACGGACTTCATTTTGAAACATGTATTCGTTACAGTATTTTCAAGAAGCTGCCATTTGACAGAATGGCATCAAAGCAGCAGCAGAGGTAGCAACAGCAGCAGCAGTAACACGATAATAATGATGAAGATGATGATGAAGGAGGAGGAGGAGGAGGAGGAGGAGGAGGATGATTTTTTTTATAGCGTTATTCTCCAAACTGACTTGGAGTCACTATGCATTACAAATTTCTAAACCATAGTGTGTGTTATATACACAGACGCGCTAATACACTCGCAACCATACACAAATGAAATGCATTCATACAGAGTTTTAACCATACATGCACACCTATATTCATAAAAATATACATACATAAAGTACAACATGGACAGAAATTCTAGAATATACTGACCATAATAACTACGTTATAATATTACGACTTCATAGTACAGCACAATTACACAACAAACGAAAAACACTTCCCCAAAACATGCCACAAACGCTGCACTGTATTATTTCCATGACATCTTACAGCAGTATTTTGGTTTCCGTATTTTGTACTGTCTGGCTTAGAATCAACGTGGCATGACCTTTCTAAGGGAGGAAGACCCATCATCCTTATTGGATCCAACTGGTCCCTGTTTGACATGATCTTTTTGCCTAATGGAGTTTACTGTCAGGCTGATGCAAGACAAGAATCCTCGTCCCTTTCTCTAGCTTTTCGTTTTTAGTGTTCCCTCCCACATTGCCTCTTTTTTGTGTTTTTCTGCCTGTCGATCCTCTCTCTCTCTCTCTCTCTCTCTGTCTGTCTGTCTCTCTTTCCGTATCTTTGACCGCTTGCAACGTTTCAGCCTTCGTGTATACTTTGTCATTCCGTTTATCTGTCAGTATGTCTATTCTTCTAAATCGTTTTGTTTCATGTTTTGTGCTGAGTTTGGTGCATTTCTATTAGAATCTCTCTCTCCTCCTCTCTCTCTCTCTCTCTCTCTCTCTCTCTCTTTTACCGTTGAAAAATAAAGCATCATTGTCATTGTCATTGTCTCTCCCCTCTGTACGATCATGTTTGTTCTTGCTTCGTGGAGCTGAT
>JAPXFY010000013.1:66910434-66912934 GCA_030674185.1 Monoplex corrugatus
TGTGTGTGTGTGTGTGTGTGTGTGTGTGTGTGTGTGTGTGTTACCGTTGACATTCAGTAATGTCTCTGTATAAAACGTGTTTATTGCTCAGTACTCCAGCAGTAGTAATTGTCTTTTCTGTCAAAGAGGAAAAGTGTCTGTCGTTTTAGTGATTAGGTCAAAAATAAATGTCTTATAAAAGGGAGAGGGTGTTTTGGGCTGATGCGTTTTTTCTTCTTCTTTCATGATGTGTAGTTATTGTTCTTTTTCAGAAACTGCTTGCTACATTAAGATTTTACAACTGTGTTTAGTAGTAGTAGTAGTAGTAGTAGTACTAGACAGGCAACATTTATAGGCCATTTTATGAGGAAGGGGGATTTGGAGCACAACGGAAAAGCTGGAGGGAAAGAGAGCACCGGGTAGACCCAGGGAGAAAATGCTGGACGGACTTGCAGAGTGGCTGGGGACGAGGGGGTGGGAGAGATGCTGGGGGCAACGAGAGAAAGAGACAGATGGAAGTCCATGATCGACAACGTCATGCGGCAGGGCACCTGATGACGATGAGTAGTACATAGTAGTAGTAGTAGTAGTAGTAGTAGTAGTAGTAGTAGTAGTAGTAGTAGTAGTGGTGGTGGTGGTGGTGGTGTTTTTGTTTTTGTTATTGTTTTTTTTTTTGTTTCCTTTTTAAGAAATAAAAGGCATTCTACATGCTAAATCTGAACCTCAATCAGTACATTAGTAACGAAGAATGGTACTTTCATATCGATTTTGCAAGGCAGAGGCAGTGAATAAAATTCAGAGGTAGTTATCAAACAATTTAGATAAACTGTTTGTTTGTTTGTTTGAATTACGAAATAGTTATATGCATATACTTGTTATGATAATTTGTTCTTATTTGTTTGGTTGTTTTTATTTGTGTTTCTGTAAAATAAAAGTCCTTTTTCTTACTCATTATATCTCACAAGGAAGAGAGATACAAGTATTGTCAAATATGCAACGATACTAAATATCCATCTTCTTATAGTTCAGTATGTTTCTGACTCCGCAACATTTGTGTAACAATTGTCAAGTGATTACGCTATACTTCGGATGAAAACAAAAGACAGGTTTTTATGAACTAAGCATTCAAAAGTTTTATGAAATAAGCATTGTTCATTCTGTCCATTACATACCGCATTCAATAGATTTTAGCAAATAAACATTGTTCATTCAGACTTTTACATATCGTATTCCAGATACGTTTAAAATGAGTTAAATCTTTTGATGGATATCTCTCTCCGCAGCGGTTGGTGTGGATTTTATTGTTTGTTTTTTCGTTGTTACTTTGTGTGTGTGTGTATTGTTGTGTGTGTGTGTGTGTGTGTGTGTGTTGTGTGTGTGTGTGTGTGTGTGTGTGTGTGTGTGTGTGTAGTGTGTGTGTGTGTGTGTGTGTGTGTGTGTGGTGTGTGTGTGTGTGTGTTGTAGATACGTTTTTGTCCCTGTGTGTGTGTGTGTGTGTGTGTTGTTGTTGTTGTTACGTTTTGGTCCCTCCTGTGTATGTGTGTGTGTGTGTGTGTGTGTGTGTGAGTGTGTGTCTGTGTGTGTGAGTGTGTCTGTGTCTTGTGTGTGTGTGTGTGTGTGAGTGTGTATGTGTGAGTGTGTGTGTGTGTGTGTGTTGTAGATACGTTTTGGTCCTGTGTGTGTGTGTGTGTGTGTGTGTGTGTGTGTGTGGTGTGGTGTGTGTGTGTTGTACATACGTTTTGATCCCTGTGTGTGCGTGCGCGCTCGCGTGTTGTGTGTGTGTGTGTGTGTGTGTGTGTGTGTTGTAGATACGTTTTGTCCTGTGTGTGTTGTAGATAAGTTTTGGTCCCTCTGTGTGTGTGTGTGTGTGTGTGTGTGTGTGTGTGTGCTCGCGCGCGTTTCTTACTCAGTTTTTGTCCTTGACCTTTAATCTCATGTTTTCCCCGGGATCTGCGTGTCTTCAAAACAAAGAGACAAACACTGTTATCACGTTTTATTAAGGACAGAGACATGTGCACACGTCTGCTATAACTACATTGGCTGCATGGAACGTTCAGCACTTGACTGCTGTAATTTAATCCCAGTTACAAGTTTCCCCCAATGCCCTTCGACAGGACCCAGATTCACGGGCCTGTGTGTGCCCTGACAGTTGTGAAGCATAGATACGTGGTTCGTGTTGCACAAATTACATGACCTGACCACTTCATGACTGCTTTGTTGCCAGTTTGTTTATTTTGGGTTGTTTCATCATCTTTGGGTGTGTTTTTTTTCAAATTTCTGTTTCGTTTTAGTTCGTTGTTGTTTGTTGTCTCATTTCTGTACAGCTTACGTGATCTGACCATATTACGACTTCTCTGTTGCCTGTTTGTTTATTTTCGGTTATTTCATCATCTTGTATTTTTGAAAATTTGTTTCGTTTTATTTTGTTGTCTTCTTTTGTGCCATTTCTGTATAGGTTAACTTTTAGAGGAAAACACACTTGTTCTCTTACTGACAGTCTAAGTTGCTCCCTCCTCCAATT